>CM077186.1:7473640-8073640 GCA_039654105.1 Coreius guichenoti | reverse complement strand
AAAAAGACGTCTAACTGGAGCTGAGTGCTTTTGAAGTCACGTGATCACAACACACTTTTGGATATACACTAGCTTGAGCAGTAATGTATTCAGTGTTATATATGTGAGTAGTGGGGTGTTGGACTGATTTGCATTACAACCAATATATATACACACATACATACATTCAAACCAAAATTTATTCAGACACCTTCAACATTTTCTCACATTATCACAGTTTATTGGCTATAGTTTAGAAAATGGTAATAAAATATGACAAGAACTCAGAGGTAAACTGTGTCAGAACAAATTCATCTTGATAATGTCAGATAACTTTGATAGAAAGGTAAGTAATGGATTACAATCAACCAATCAGCTGTCAGCTGTTAAATTTAAGTATGCAATTAGATAATACCAATTTAGGTCAACCAATGACCAAGCAATGCTTCATTTTGTTCAGTCTGTGGTGTAAAAGTTCGCATTAGCAATTAAAGAAAAAACACTTAAGCAAAACATGGTCAGGTCAAAGTGTCTGAATAATTTTGGTCCCACATTTATTTTATCTATTTTACTGGTAGTCCACTGTATGAAGAATTTTTGGGTATAATATGTCACAGTTTACTTTATTTTGCTATCCTCACTTACATAAATGAACTATAGTGTCCTGCACCCACTAGTAAAAAAATATATCTGGTGTCTGAATAATTTTTGGTTTGACTGTATATATATATATATATATACACTCACCTAAAGGATTATTAGGAACACCATACTAATACTGTGTTTGACCCCCTTTCGCCTTCAGAACTGCCTTAATTCTACGTGGCATTGATTCAACAAGGTGCTGAAAGCATTCTTTAGAAATGTTGGCCCATATTGATAGGATAGCATCTTGCAGTTGATGGAGATTTGTGGGATGCACATCCAGGGCACGAAGCTCCCGTTCCACCACATCCCAAAGATGCTCTATTGGGTTGAGATCTGGTGACTGTGGGGGCCATTTTAGTACAGTGAACTCATTGTCATGTTCAAGAAACCAATTTGAAATGATTCGAGCTTTGTGACATGGTGCATTATCCTGCTGGAAGTAGCCATCAGAGGATGGGTACATGGTGGTCATAAAGGGATGGACATGGTCAGAAACAATTCTCAGGTAGGCCGTGGCATTTAAACGATGCCCAATTGGCACTAAGGGGCCTAAAGTGTGCCAAGAAAACATCTCCCACACCATTACACCACCACCACCAGCCTGCACAGTGGTAACAAGGCATGATAGATCCATGTTCTCATTCTGTTTACGCCAAATTCTGACTCTACCATCTGAATGTCTCAACAGAAATCGAGACTCATCAGACCAGGCAACATTTTTCCAGTCTTCAACTGTCCAATTTTGGTGAGCTCGTGCAAATTGTAGCCTCTTTTTCCTATTTGTAGTGGAGATGAGTGGTACCCGGTGGGGTCTTCTGCTGTTGTAGCCCATCCGCCTCAAGGTTGTGCGTGTTGTGGCTTCACAAATGCTTTGCTGCATACCTCGGTTGTAACGAGTGGTTATTTCAGTCAAAGTTGCTCTTCTATCAGCTTGAATCAGTCGGCCCATTCTCCTCTGACCTCTAGCATCAACAAGGCATTTTCGCCCACAGGACTGCCGCATACTGGATGTTTTTCCCTTTTCACACCATTCTTTGTAAACTCTAGAAATGGTTGTGTGTGAAAATCCCAGTAACTGAGCAGATTGTGAAATACTCAGACCGGCCCGTCTGGCACCAACAACCATGCCACGCTCAAAATTGCTTAAATCACCTTTCTTTCCCATTCACCACACCCCTAAATGCATTGAAGCAACTGCCATGTGATTGGTTGATTAGATAATTGCATTAATGAGAAATTGAACAGGTGTTCCTAATAATCCTTTAGGTGAGTGTATATATATATATATACACACACACACACACACATATATGTATATATTTTTTATGTCATTTACGCCCAGATTATGGGTTGATGCGGAGAGGAAAAATAAAGATGGTCCTAATTGCAACTGTGTTTAAGATTATTCACAAACTCATGATTAACCCAATACTCAGGATACTTTTCAATCAGAATAACAAACAGAACGACCAACATAACGCGAAAGCAAGCCCAATATTTTGAAAACCAAACCAATCAAAGAAACAATCAACAGGTCTTCAACTTAATCAATCAACGAAAAAACATGGAACCAGACTCGGAACACAAGAAACTCTAATGCAAACATTACTGTATATACAATATTATTTGTATAGCTTCACATTTTACATTGTTAATTTTAGTCACTGCATTTTAACTATATGGAAAAGAGCAGCTTGAACATTCTTCAAAACATCTCTTGAAGAAACAAAGTCATACAGGTTTGGAATTACATGAAAGTGAGCATCGACAACAGATGCGGGTAAAACACTGAACCGACAAAACTCAACAAAGTGTCCATTGCTGTTGGTTGGCGTCTATCAGTGAGGTGTGAATTGGCCATTACAGTCTGATTCACAGAGCTGAATGAGGATGTTTACTGTGAAGATTCTAATGGTATCACGGCCCATGTGATGTATAAACAGCATCCCTATTACTTTAGTAGCACTGCAATATGAATGCAACCATTTAAAGCTCATTAGTTAGAGCTCAATTGCATTTTAAACACTTTAGGCATATATGACATCGCAATAAAGCTAACTTACTGTAAATGAGATTTCTGGGACGGTTTGGGGCCGCACATTCACTTTTATTACCTGCATTCATCTAAAATGAACATTAATGAGGATTTAAGTTTACAGGCAGCAGGCTAGAAACTAACCGAAAGAAACTTACACTTTAACTTTGAGCCAAAAACAAGTGAAATGCCTACCTAGACAGCATTTTACAGATACTATTTACCTAATTATCTATTTGCTAAATTCGGTTCATACAGTACCCTACCAAACCATGTCTCGTTTGAGGCTGTTTTGTTCTTAGAGTTTTCATTATCTACTGAAGTAGGTCTTGGAAATGACACGGGAGAGAGTTACATTTTCGGTTAATTGGCCAAGCGGGTATGGTTATTGAACCATGTAATAATCTCAAAATGGCCAATTTAAAAAGATATACCGACCTATCACTATCACACTGTAAGACAGCTCACTAGGTTTTGGAACAGATCTTGTGTCAACAGTCAACTCATTACAGAAGAACTGATGCCGTTTTGTGAAAGAGAAAGGCGACACGAAGAAAAAGAAGATACTCTCTGTATCTGCTTCCTTTGCTTCTGTTGTTTCCTTTCTGTCTTTTCTCGCCTTGGGCTACCTCTATTCTTCGGAGAGAGGGGCCAATACAGAAAATTATATGGTCAGTGCAATTCCGAGCCTTATTTAGGGGAATGATTGTTTATCCTGAAGACATATGGAGAAAGTTAAAAATGGAGGTGGACAGAGAGAGAGAAAATAGAAGCAAGAATGCCATGAAAACTGGATCTGTGTGGAGGTTTATGAACACCAGGATCCTCTGAGACCAAGCACATGTGAATTGAATGAGAACAGAGATGCAGCTCATTAGCTGACATCTCAGAAATGGCCATCTCAATAGCTGCTTTAATACGAGGTGATGAGCTGTCAGAACGGACATACTCTACGGTCTAGTAACACTAATGGACTGTGAAACATCCCTACAGACCTCTGCCTGCTGAGAGAGAAACATACATCTGATATCTAATAACCCTGCGCAAATCGCCAGAGCATGAGAAGTTTCCTTCAAATAACTGTCAGTTCTCCTTTTTCATGTAATGTTCATGAAGAGAGGTTTTCAAGGAGGGGCAAAGAGCATTTGGATGTGATGGAAGCAAGTGTGCTGTAAATGTCTCACAGTCCTTCAATGATAATCAGATACATTTTGCACAAAAAAAAAAAGGCCTGAAATTCGAAAGCTCTGAACTGATTGGCAAGCTCTACCCAATGGCATCATGATGCACAGGTTTTAACCCACCCAACAATTCATGGTGGGGAGTCGGTCTGACAGGAAACAAAGCTGTGTTTATAAGGCACTGGACTATAATTTGTACTTCCTTTCTAAGAGGTTCTTGGCTAGAATTAAGGATGTAAAGAAAATTTTGTTTACACAAATTATTGTTTACCTGAGTATAGCAACACAGGCTCATTGGAAAAACGTGCCTGTGGCGACTTTTTTGCAAAATGATATTACGATGCTTCTTGCACGTTGCTAGACAGTGAAATGTCTATTGAGTGGTGCCATAAACGCATTCAGTTTTATCTTAATCAGATGAATATGAATCTGGCACCTTTTTATTACGGTTGCTGTAGTATGTATCGCAATCATTCAGAAATTAAATGTCCGGTAAGTGGAGGTTAATGCTCCATCACATTTGAGCCTCCGAGCAAGCTTACTACATCAGAAAAGTCATACTTATGGAGCTGGTGCAAACGTATTAGTTCACAAATCATGCACTGTGGTAAAAGTATTCTGAGGTCATCATAACATAATGCAAGGAACCACGTGAAAATAAATCTTCATTATTCGATAATCTGCTAATCTAATCTGCTTGGATTTATAAGTATGTTTTTGGAGTTTTGCAAAAATGTAGAAATATAATGCTATAGGTAATTTTCCACGTTCCATTCCATCTACAGCACAGTTGAGCGCTTTCAAACTACAGTATACTTTATTGACAGTGAGCATGGCTAAATGCATTTGGCACCTGCACACTAGTGGAGCTTGTTTTTGTGCCCTTAAATCACTTACTCTGTGATTTAAGGGCACAGGGTTAGATAGTATACTTTCGCCTTTAGTAATCATATCTCTGAAACTGTGCTCTACCATCTTGAAACCAATTTAACAGGGTCACAAGATACTGAGAATCCTCCCATCACTATCCACAATAACTGTTGGCATATAAAGCTGTAGCATCTTTATAAAAGATAAAGTATGTAAGATTTTGTCTGTTGACCCGAAACACCCAGTGACTCCTGGAGAGGGTTGGTAGCCCAAACCACTTCTTCTGCAAGGAAGAACCCAAAAGCAAGCTACAAAACCCACAAAAGAAAGATACCCCCAGGGGTTCCCGAGAGGGGGGGAGGTTGAGCAACCCAACAGGATGGACTCAAGGGTAACGACACAGGACAAAGTAATAACGACAACGACAATACAGTGAATCTGCGGCAGGAGCTGCAAGAATGAAAGGGGTTTAAAAATCCATCAAGGCAGAATGAGATGCGTGACAGCGGCAACAATGACACAACGCACAGAAGCGACTTCTGGTAAGACGCAGGAGGAGCCAGGCCCGGAGGCAACCCACAGTGCCCAGAGCCTCCTAGTGTCCTGCTGCCAGCAGCTCACCTGCCAACACAACCCAAGAGACAGCATCTCCCAACAACCCACAGGGCCTCCAAAGCCAGCAAGCTGCAGCCATAACAACTGGCTGTGCCCCTTTGGTCCAACCAAGGATTAAGTGGCCCAAATCCTCCAAGAGAGTTGGGTGGCAACAATTTGATGAAGATGTAAGCCAGGTCCTGGAAGTGACAGCCAAGGGGGACGTGGACCACCGACTGAGAACGATGACCACCCTCATAGTGAACATCGCAGCTGAGCGATTTGGAACCGAGGCACCCAAGCCTGCTCCATTGGCATATGTTCCAAGCCACAGAGCAAGGCAAATCCAGTGCCTCAGGGAAGAACTCAGGCTGCTAAAGAAGCAATACAAGGCAGCGGGTGAAGTTGAGAGCAATCCTAAGGAAACAACTCTTGACCTTACGGAGGGCAGAGTTCCACAGAAGGAGGCAGAAGGAGAGAGCCAGGAAGAGGGCAGCATTCTTGGCCAATCCATTCAAGTTGACCAAGTAGCTCCTTGGGCAAAAGAGGGCTGGCAACCACCTCAAGGCCACCTATAGTGACTCCATCAGAGAACAACCACTGGGTCCATGTGATACGCTGATAACACCACCAGAGCCTTCATCAGATTTTGACCTGAAGGAGCACTGCCTAATGGAAGTGGAGGAAGTGGTGAGGAGAGCAAGATCGAGCTCAGCACCAGGCCCAAGTGGAGTGCCCTACAAAGTGTATAAGAACTGCCCAAAGTTGCTACATCGGCTTTGGAGGGCCCCGAAGGGGATCTGGAGGAGAGGGAAGATCGCCCTGCCATGGAGGTATGCTGAGGGAGTGTGCATACCAAAAGAGAAGTCTGAGAACATCGACCAGTTTCGGGTCATCTCCTTGCTCAGTGTGGAGAGTAAAATCTTCTTCAGCATCGTGGCTAAGAGGTTCTCCAACTTCCTGTTGAGCAATAAGTACATCGACACGTCTGTGCAAAAGGGAGGTATACTAGGAGTTCCCGGTTGTCTGGAGTTCCCGGTTGTCTGGGCGTGGTAACCCAGCTCATCAGGGAAGCAAGAGAAGGCAGAGGGGACCTGGCTGTACTGTGGCTGGATCTCACCAACTCGCCTATTGGTCAATACCCCACAAGCTGGTGGAGGTCGCACTGGAGAAACACCATGTACCGCAGAAGGTGAGAGATCTCATCCTGGACTATTACAGCAAGTTCAGCTTGAGAGTCTCCACTGGCCAGTTAACATCTGATTGGCACCAGCTGGAGGTGGGGATAATCACTGGCTGTACCATTTCAGTGACCCTCTTTGCGCTGGCAATGAACATGCTGGTCAAGGCAGCTGAAGCAGAGTGCAGAGGCCCCCTCAGCAAGTCTGGAGTAAGGTAAACTCCCATAAGAGCCTTCATGGACGACCTCACAGTGACAACAACGGCGGTACCAGGAGCCAGGTGGATCCTCCAGGGGTTGGAGAGATTCATGTTGTGGGCACGCATGAGCTTCAAACCTGCAAAGTCCAGGTCATTGGTTCTAAAGAAGGGGAAGGTTACAGACAGATTCCGCTTCAGGCTGGGAGAACACCAGATCCTGTCAGTCACAGAGAGACCAGTGAAGAGCCTTGGGAAGGTCTTCAACTGCAGACTGAATGACAGAGACTCCATCAAGGCAACCGGTACTGACCTGGAGGGATGGTTGAGAACAGTGGATAAGTCTGGGCTCCCTGGAAGATTCAAGGCCTGGATCTACCAGCATGGAATCCTCCCAAGAATCCTCTGGCCCCTGCTTATCTAGGAGGTCCCCATGACTGTGGTGGAAGGTTTTGAGCAAAAGGTTAGCAGCTATTTATGCAGATGGCTGGGTCTACTGCGTAGCCTAAGTAACATCGGGCTATATGGGAATACCAACAAGCTCAGGCTCCCCTTTAGCTCAGTCAGGGAGGAGTTCATTGTTGCACAGGCACGGGAACACCTACAGTACTCTGGATCCAGAGATGCCAAAGTGGATTGTTGTGAGGACAGGGAGGAAGTGGAGGGCAGCTGAGGCAGTCCAGCAAGCAGAGACTCGGCTGAAGCACAAGGCCATCCTTGGAACAGTGGCGTAAGGCAGAGCCGGCCTTGGGAGCCTAATAGCGACCCGATATGACTCTGCCAGTGGAAAGGAGAGGCAGAGGCTGGTACAGGAGCAGGTGCGAGCTTCAGTCAAGGAAGAGCGAATCAGCAGAGCAGTGGCCATGCGGCAGCAAGGCACCTGGATGAAGTGGGAGCAGGCGATGGAGCGGATTGTCACCTGGAAGGACATCTGGAAGTGGAACCCCCAGAGGATCAAGTTCTTGATTCAGAGGGTCTATGATGCCTTCCCAAGTCCATCCAACCTGTGCACATGGGGCAGAATATAAACACCTGCATGCCCCCTTTGCTCCAAAGTAGGGACATTAGAACACATCCTGAGCAGTTGCTCCAAGGCGTTGGGTGAGGGTCGGTATCGATGGAGGCACGACCAGGTCCTCAAATCCATCGCTGATACATCCAAGCTACAGTCAAAGCCATTCACTTCATCAAGGAAGGACAAAAGCTCTGTAGGTTTGCTCTCCACGGCCCGGGACTGGGCGATGACAGTCGACCTGGAGAGGCACCTGAAAATCCCAACACACATCACCCAGTCCAAATTGAGACCTGATATCATCTTGGTCTCTGAGGCCACAAAACAACTGATCTTGTTGGAGCTGACAGTGCCCTGGGAGGAGAGGATGGAGGAGGCTCAACAGAGGAAGAGGGAGAAATACCAAGAGCTGGTGGAGGATTGTCGGAGGAACGGATGGAGGACCAGGTGTATGCCAGTAGATGTGGGCAGCAGGGGATTTGCCAGTTACTCCCTGAGCAAGGCCTACGGCACGCTGGGCATAACAGGTGCTAACCGAAGAAGAGCCATAGGCAACAACGTGGAGGCAGCAGAAAAAGCATCCAGATGGCTCTGGTTGAAGAGGGGAGAGCAGTGGGTGCCCCAGTAGAATGCTGGGGTCTGATCAGCCTCGGTCGGGTCACCAGGACGAGGGTGTCTGTTGCAAGACCTGAAACACCCAGTGACTCCTGGAAACAACACTGATGATGTGTCCAAGGTCGTGCATCAGAAGATGTTTCTGTAACTGAATTGTTAAAATACATTCTCTTAACCCAGTTTATTGTTCATTGACTACTATTAACATGCTATTCATGGGGTTTTCTCCCCCAAAAGTGTAAACATTAAGCATTACAACAGCCATTTCATTACAACCTCATCATGCACCCATTCAGAAAGATATATGTTCCAGTTTATATTGTTTACTTTTGGCTTGTTTCCAACGAGCGGTACGGTTCAGTTCAGTACAGTACGATTCGGGACCGCAAACCCTGATCCGGCTTTTGTTTCCACCGCCAACAGTACCCTTATGATAGGTGTGGTGTAGCGATCGACGTCATTCTCACGCGAAGAAAGCGACACAGTAAACAACAATGGATGACATACAGCAGATCTTGTTCTTGCTTCACGGCATGTGGCTGTCACAAGAAGAAGATGCTTTGTTTGAGCCAAGGCTGCAGGCTGCAAGGAAAAACACAGCCGAAAAAGCACACACAAGTGACAATTCTCTGTCAAGCTCCACCCTTTAGTACTGGACTACTGTGCTAGGTACCCCAACAGAAGGGTGCCAAAAAAGTGGTGCGGTACGGTTCGGAATTGGGGTACAACTCACAACATCTGACCATGGAAACGGCAAAAATTACGTACCGTACTGAACTGTACTGTACCGTACCGCTCGGTGGAAACGAGCCATGTATCCATTGTAGACAGCCTCAAACAGTTGTGGTGCATCATGTCAAAAAATACGCCTGGTGCAGATGCGTTAGACAGGGTTTAACTGAGACGCTATTGCGCTCGCTTTAGACAGTTTTTTTCTACTCAAATGCTTACTCATGTCACATAGCAACACAGCTAAATGTATTCCTAATATCTAGCTTACTTTTATCTGTTGGTATATGCCTTCACAAGCACCCGTAAGAGCTGTATTTGTGTTGTTTGAGTTGGGGGCGGCGCAATGTGCAAAAGGGGCGCTTGCAAAATACATTTTTGTAATTCCACTAGTGTCGCATAAATTACATACTTCAACTTTAAGGGTTCATACCATGGATGATTCATGGAGAACAGGAAACATTTGGCTCTGTGACTGGAAAGTGACCGGACCCCTGAAATGTAACTTCTTATTTTTTCAGTAAAATCATCCTAATACATTTTTGTTCAATAATATATTTTCTTTTTTTATTTAGCATTTTGAGAGGGTTTTGTGGTAATAATTAATATTTATGCAATAATTAATATCCATTTTTCCCATAGAAAAAAAATGTATTTATTAAAATAAATATTTCAGGTTAAAATAGAGTCTAGGCCTTTAAAACCCATTTTTTGAAGGCAGATTAGCGCCATCTGTTGAGAGTATAGAAAGAAAACATGTAATACCCTGGTGTAACCACTAGTTGACCGTATATAGCTCTCTATAGAGCAGCTTGTGAATTGCCTAGTTGTTTTTAGACATAATTACATATTTTTATTAGGTGGAAGATTTAAATATATATTTAAACTTTTTGTCAAGTTTTACATTTTGTTTTTTGTTAGAAATAGTGATTTGAAGTGTTAGTTTATGCATTATGATTACAGTCAAACCTGAACATTGTAGAGAACGCAAGGAAGCATTTTGTTACCCATTTTTTGATTCAGAATTTAATTTAAAAAAATGCAATTCATTCAATCACCCTGTGGCACGACATCACGGCGGTGAGCTTTTTTTCTGCATTATTACTGAATTATTGAATTGATTTCACATACTCTCAAAACTTTGCTCTGTCTTACAGACACAGTGGTTCATAGGTGTGTGTGTGTCTGTGTGTGGGTGTGTGTGTGGGTGTGGGAATGGGTGTGTTTATTTCACAGTCTTGATGTTTTAGAGTGTCACCCCTTCACTGCTGTGAGCTTTTTCTGAATTATGACTGAATTATTGAATAGAAGACCATGAGTGTGACTATTTTTTTTTTATGACCACTTAGCCTGTTCGTATCATGCCCTCAATTTTTTTTTGTGTTCACATTCCAAGTGTCATAAAAGTCACCAAGTTCCGTACCATTCTGATGAAGCTGTGATTTTTAACAATTCAAACCGTAAAATTCTCCGATCAGAAATGACAGAAAACCACTCAAGGTGAACATAATTAAAACAGTAGAGAAAGACAATGCACGTGTTTCAGTATATTGGACTTAAAGTGACAGCAGCAGGAATATTAGGCTGCTGTCACTTTAAGACATTTTAATGTTAATCAAACTACAAAAGAAAAAGAAATCACTCACTGCTCATCACTGAATAACTTTTGTAACTTTAATAAGTAATAATCTTTATTTAATTTATACAGTGAAGATTATATGCAGTGTTATTTTACATTTGATTACTTTATTTAATTTCTGCAACTGAAAACTACTGTTAGACCTACCTGAAAAGCACTGATTATTTACTTTGTTATATTGTATTTATTTATTTGTGAAATTGCTTGTAGTTTGATTATTTGTCCTTTTTTATTAATGGCTGTTTTCTTGTCTTTAATAATCTTTTAAATTCATATTAGCTAGATAGTAGTTTTAGCTGTGGTATCGAAATTGTAAGCGAGAATTGTTAAATGTCACTGGTATCTAAAATTTTAGTGTCAATACATGGATACATGGGTCAAAAACAACAAAACTATTTTATTCATTTATTACTTTTTTGTGGTGGGGCCAGTGAAAATGTAATCATTTAATTCGAATCAAATCAAGAATCGAATCGAATTGAGATCTTTTGAATCGGAATCTGTATCGATACCCAGCCCTAGTACTTATTAATTTTCTTGCAAATATGTTGCATTTTTGCAATTTTGTTGCATTGTGTTGTGTCTTGTAGCCTGTAGTGTCTGGTGCTGACAGAAAAATTGCTTGCCACTGGAATCTTCTTGCAACATGTCTAGTTAGGACACAGAGTAAAGGTCAGGAAGAAGCTGTAAATTGGCTCAGAAAAACTAAATTAGCACTTTTTAGTGCAAGAGACCTTGACTAAAGTGGACAGTCAGTAATTCAGTACACAATGAAAGCAAACATTCAGCAGCCCCTAAACATTTGCAAGCGCAAAGACTTGACATCCGGTTGCACATTACCGCTGCATTATGCCAAAACCACTACACAGATGACCAGAGGACGTCTCATTAGTGCTGTGGTGGGAGAACAAGGTTTCTAGAGAGAAGATATTTCTGTCAGGGTTGTATAATTCATCTGCAGTGCTGCCATGCACTGCTATACTGA
The DNA here is from genome assembly GCA_039654105.1 of Coreius guichenoti. Lineage (NCBI taxonomy): Eukaryota > Metazoa > Chordata > Actinopteri > Cypriniformes > Gobionidae > Coreius > Coreius guichenoti. The sequence goes on along the minus strand of CM077186.1, from coordinate 8,061,976 downwards.
ATGAGAGCAATTAGCAGAAACTATGGAGTCTGTTACTCGTCACCCACATAACTAAAGACCTGACCAAAGACAGATGAGAGAATGTGGAATGAATAGCTCGTTTTCTGTGTGTGTGTCTGCGAACATGTCATTATATTGCAGCACTGCACTGAAGTTCCTCTTGCTTTTTCCTCTTTTTCTTGTTCAAAACTTCCTGCAATTAATTCAGCTCAAACTGCTTAACATAATTATTTTTTTGTGGATAATTTCAGCCTTAGGTGTGCCATTTATTTTAGTTTGTATAAACTCTCTAATTTCTTCACTACTATTGTGCTATGTAAATAAATTGCTGTACATGATAAAGATCCATTTGAAGAACATGGCCCAGCTTTTAGAAAAACCCCCTATTGTAAAAAATGTACCATGGGGACCATAGCTTTCTCTAAGACACCAATTTTACTACTGATACATACACTGTAAAAAATGAATCATGGGTCTTGTAATTTTCACAAAATAAATTAAGGTGACAATTAAAAATAGCGTGTATATTTTCTTAAGAAAATTGTGGTTCAGTGTTGTACAGAAAATATTGAGAACATTTCACTAATAAAAACAAGAGATGCATTTTCCTAATTTTTTTAAGGAAATTAAAGCAATTTTGAGGCTTGAATTGAGAAACCGGTTAAGCTGATAAAATTAAGGGAAAAAAGGCTACCTATTTATTTTAAGAAAATTAGCTCAATTATGCAGTTTTATTTAGAGATAACATTGTTAGTTCCCAGCATGCTTTTTTTTGTATATGGCTGGAAATGGAGAGTTAATATTGAAATTAAGTGTTATTTTATGTATTTTTGAGTGAAGGGAAACATCTGTTAATGTTTAATGTTCAGTTATGTTTGACATCTGAAAGAGTTTCTGTTATGTTTAAGTTTTGACCGCTACCATTGTGGAGAAGATCAGAGCTTATGGTTAGGTTGTGATGTGAATATCTGCATATACTAATATTATGAAGCATGTTGCTTTGTTCAATGAGCATTAACTTTGCTAATGCCAGTGCAGTAACAAGTTTGTTTCTACTTGTGCTGTGCTAGCACCATACAGTCTATTAATTGTATAACGTAACTCAAAGTCAAATATAAACAGGTCATTTCCATTCACTCTAATTTATACCCTTTTTTAAAGTCAACTTAAAATAAAAAAGCACATTTCACTAAAAATATTAAATTAATTGTTTCATAGACTAAATAATTTAGGAGATTTTACATGATTTATTCAGGTAGATTGCATTAAAGAAATCAACCCTTAAAAACTACTCAAAAATATTATGTGTAATATTGTTACCATAATGTTTTTAAGTAAATAGCACATAACATTTTTTACAGTGTAGTTATTACATGGTTATTACTTAGTTACTATTATGTCATTTTGTTTTTGCCTTCTCTAAGGCACATATTATACTATTGATACATATATATTACATGGTTATTACACAGTTACTATTATGTCATTTTTTTTTAGGAAATAGGTGATAAATTGTGAATAATACCAAGTTGCCATGGTTTATAGTATAGTTAACAATAACTGATTTTAATAATAATCAGTTACCATGGATGGATGGATGGATGGATGGATGGATGGATAGATGGATAGATAGAAATCTTTTTGCATTGCTAATATGCATTAATAATGTAATCATGAATATTCATATTTTAACACTCACAAGCTAATGGAACTCTTTTAATCACAAAAACGCATGTAGGTAGTAGGATTTGGATGAGATCCCAGACAGCACTGGACGGATTGACGTGTTCAAATCCCTGAATCGGCTAACCTTTCAGTGCACCTTTTTTCTAATTAATTTAATTCACAGCTAATATTGTGCCACCAGAGGCCTTCCCCAGTTTGGCCCCTTATGAATATTGGATGAGGGTGACTGCTAGGCCATGGCTCCAACAAGTTAAAATGCATTTAATTTACAAATCAATACTTCCCATTACTGTGAAATAAAGCAAAAGGAAAAGAATAGCTGTGGTTTAGTGCTTAGAGGAAAAGTACTAATCAAAGCTGGCAGCTCTAGAAAATGCATAGACTGATACTGGGTGTGTGTGGTTGACTTTAGTTGAACACATATACGTACAATGTCATCATCTGCACCACAGAGCTTTCGGTCTTTCAGCATTTAATGCTGAATGTGAATCATTTATGGAGTCCTGAAGTTCCGCTGGAGCTGTAATTTATTCATCAGCGATCCCCCAAAATACACACTTCTTTCTGAATTTTCAAGGCTCTCTCTTGAGAGAGAACAAGCTGATGAAAAGAGGGGGCAGATAGGGATTTTTGGAGAGAACACTGCTTGTTGATACAGCATCCTACACAAATATACAGACACTAAAAACAGCAAATACTTGAAGATAAAGCACCAAACATGACAGCATACACCAATATTATTGCAATAAGATGCAACACAACACGCAACCATATGATTAATTTTCACACATTTCTGCCCTAGTGATCAAGGTGGAAGTGCATAAAAAACCCCACAAAATTGGGTTTTTGTCCTATACAACAGCGAAGAGATGAAAACTAGATTTTGCATTAATGAAAAAAACATGAGCGGTGCTTTTCCTTGCAAAAGTCACAATCAAAACTTGCTAGGGCATTGCACTCTGGTTTCTAATGTGTTCTGAATGGTTGCTATGCGGTTTTTAGGGTATTGTGGATGCCACTTGCGAGTTGCTAAGGTGTTCTGGCAGGTTGCTTGGTGGTGCTAGGGTCCCACCCTCAAATTTCTTTGACATTCTAGTCCCTCATCTGTTTTTTTCCCCCGCTCATTTTATCATCTGCCTGGCGAAAATTGTAATACTGTCCAGCATTGTGACATACGCCATGTGAACAATGGCACTGTTGCAATTCATCAAAACAATTTTTATATCAATCAATTTATATTAAACGTTCACCTCCAGAGTGTTGTAGCAGTAAGAAATCTGATTCCAATTATTTTAATTTTAATTATATTACAATTATTTTTAATTGGAATCAGATTATTTTTATAGTCAGTAGATTTATATTTAAAAGCTAAGGCCAGTTACACAGGCAACTAATAACATTAGAGCATCTAGCAGTAGAAACTGCAACTACAACCAACAGTACATCCAACTGGCGACCTCCAGCGTTAAAACTGATGTCTGAACATATCAGAAGCATGCACAGTATTAGTGATGCTTGACTGAACAAACACTGTTAAAAATCGTACCAGATAGAAGTAAATTCAGTAATTGTGGAATATCCATTGCAGATAAGCTATGCATCAGTAAGCAAAATACAAGACACTGACTTCAGGCGACACAAACAAGCAAGCCATATTTCAGCTAAATTTCCATCATTATGAGAATGAGAATATATTATACTCCTTATTTAAGGACTTATTAGCGTTGCCACCGGGAGTTAAAACCTCAAATCCATTTCAGCGCAGGATTGAAGACAGCTATACGGCATCTTTAAAGGTGGCTTTCTCGCCTCTCTGCAAACCAGGCAGGGGTTTAATATATTACACAGCATGAGCTTTCACTTTTACCGGCAGAACTATCAACCTCAAATATATAGCACAGCTGCAGAGCATGTGTTTGAACAGACAAAATTTGCAGAGAAACCTCCAACAAACATTAGCCTATTTTATTCATCTTCGAATCCATAGAGAGCACCTAAAACAATTATTTTGAAGATAATCTAGGTCTTGGATTCAAAGATATCTTTCAGCACCATAATATTTCACAGATTTATTATTTTTTCCCCTTCTATTTGCAGTCTGATGGACACAAAGGTGTTGCTGAAATTTGTGCACAGTTAAGGTCATCTCCTCCGATTCACCTGTTCACTTTTTCAATAGGTCACCCCTTCAGACTCAATAAGATTATGAAAATATTAGATGATATTAGTACAGGATCTAGATAAGGCTCTATTGAATACAAACACAATTTTTTTTTGAGAGTGAGAATTCATGATAAGGTATTGTCTATTTTAAAGGGGGGGGGGGTCTAATGCTATTTCATGCATTATGACTTATTTACACTGTTAAGAGTTGGATTCTCATGCTAATCATGGGCAAAATTTCAAAGAACGAGTTGGACGTATGACGGCGTATTTCTGTGCCAAATACACTCCTTCAGGATTGGAATAAGTTTCGGAAAGTTTTTTTCCCGAGTATGGCCCTCTATGACGTCATAAAGGGTAGAATTCCTTATATGGGCACTTCTCCCAGATGAGAGCATGCGCACACCAACCAGAGCGAGAGAAAGAGCGTGCCCATCAACAAGCTTCGTTCCGGTTACAGGAGTCGTCGGCAGTGCTGTCATGTTGTTTTTAGACCACGAAATCAACAATGTCACTAAAGAAGTGTGTTTTTGGTTGTGAGGGAAAGCTAACCTTGTTCAGCTTCCCAAATAACCCAGCGTTAAGGGAACAGTGGATGCAGTTTGTTTTTCCAGAGTAGGAACAGAGTTCTGCAAGTGTGTTTGTTTGTTCTACTGACAACAGTACTATATTGTCTTGTGGAACTCACACATCAGTTATGGTAAACGAAAGCTTAAGCATGTTTGCGAGACGTGCAAGAACCAATGAGGTTCATTCTCGTGTTACGCAGCACGTTTCAGCTTCAGCAAGAACCAATGAGGTTCATTCTCATGTTACGCAGCACGTTTGAGCTTCAGCAAGAACCAATGAGGTTCATTCTCATGTTACGCAGCACGTTTGAGCTTCTGCAAGAACCAATGAGGTTCATTCTCATGTGTTATGCAGCATGTTTGAGCTTCAGCAAGAACCAATGAGGTTCATTCTCATGTTACGCAGTACGTTTGAGCTTTAGCAAGAACCAATGAGGTTCATTCTCATGTGTTACGCAGCACGTTTGAGCTTCAGCAAGAACCAATGAGGTTCATTCTCGTGTTACGCAGCACGTTTGAGCTTCAGCAAGAACCAATGAGGTTCATTCTCATGTTACGCAGCACGTTTGAGCTTCTGCAAGAACCAATGAGGTTCATTCTCATGTGTTACACAGCACGTTTGAGCTTTAGCAAGAACCAATGAGCCTCATTCTCGTGTTACGCAGCACGTTTGAGCTTCAGCAAGAACCAATGAGCCTCATTCTCGTGTTATGCAACACGTTTGAGCTTCAGCAAGAACCAATGAGGTTCATTCTCGTGTTACGCAGCACGTTTGAGCTTCAGCAAGAACCAATGAGCCTCATTCTCGTGTTATGCAGCACGTTTGAGCTTCAGCAAGAACCAATGAGGTTCATTCTCATGTGTTATGCAGCACGTTTGAGCTTCAGCAAGAACCAATGAGGTTTGTTCTCATGTGTAACGCAGCACGTTTGAGCTTCTGCAAGAACCAATGAGGTTCATTCTCATGTTAGGCAGCACTTTGAGCTTCAGCAAGAACCAATGTGGTTCATTCTCATGTGTTACGCAGCACGTTTGAGCTTCAGCAAGAACCAATGAGGTTTGTTCTCATGTGTAACGCAGCACGTTTGAGCTTCTGCAAGAACCAATGAGGTTCATTCTCATGTTATGCAGCACGTTTGAGCTTCCGCAAGAACCAATGAGGTTTATTCTCATGCCTCAAGCACATTTGGTTGAGCTTCTGTTTATGTTCGCTGATACATGTTTAAATGTGAATAAAAGACTAAATTCAGTCTGTTTATCATATAAAGTGATCAAGTCTCTTCAGAAAATTTGGACTAAACTGCTCAATTCATATGGATTTGTTTTATGATCACTTTATGAACTTTTTGAAGCATCAAAAGTGTCAGTTGCATAGCTGTCAACGGAGGGACAGAAATCGCTCAGATTTCATTTAAAATAACTTTATTTGTGTTCCAAAGATGAACGAGAGTCAATTAAACATGAGGGTGTAATTGATGACAGAATTTTCATTTTTAGCTGAACTATCCCTTTAAGATCTCCAGCAGTTTCCTTATCAAGTTTTCAAAAAAAATTATTTGTGTGTTGCTCTATTGCTACAGAAGCACCCTTGTGCTCACTGCATATTGAAGGAAACTCAAATCATAAACATGATGGAGTATTTAGAGGCTTGTATTTGAAGGTCTTTGCTGTTTCCCCAGTAAGCGTAGTTCTAAAAAAACCTCAGGCTGAACTAAAGCAATCTTTGGTAAATATTTAGAAATATGATGGCTGGCTGAAGAACTTTGATAATATGAAATGTTATAAACACATTTAAAATTAGCAGGAGGTTGAAACACCATTCTTTACTAGAGAAACTACACTTTGACCTGATATAACTCATACAACATTATCTACAATGGTAGAAGTATTAAACAAAATATTATCTTGTCATTTTTTTTTACTTCCTTACCTCAGAATTAGATTTTCTGCTGTAGCTTCAGGAGATATAGCAACACAGACTGGAAAACCTCAATGTGGGATCGTAAAGGAAGCCAGAGGAAACTGAAACTGTCATATAACTCCTATCTTATCTGTGATTCGTGGAATTGATAGTGTTACAACTCTCCCCGTGTTACAACTATACCCGGTCTCCCCTATATTTTATAACATTTGAATGATTGTTGTAGCGACAGTCTGAGAGGCCTTGTAAAAAGGAAATGCGCTTAATTCTACTGAATGTGCACTCATAGTGTACTTAAAATTTTAGTAGTATATCTTTCTTTAAAAAAACATTTACTTGCAGATAATATAATAATAATGAAATAAAATGCCATTTAAGTGTACTCAAAAAGAGTACACGTTCATGACAATGTTTCTTAACACACTTAAGTACACTTTTAAAAAGTGCACTTTGTAATAATACCAAATTAAAAGTTTCACTTTAAAGTACATCTTAAATCATTGTTTTAATAATCTTTTCCTTATGCTTTAAAGAAGTACACTTATTTCGATGTGTTGACTAAAATACTAAAGCACATGTAAAGTACTTGATTACAATTTTAACTGTACTCTGTTATTTTATATTTAAAATTAATATATTTTATATTACTAAATTGCAACTTCATCATTACAGATGTGTAATTGCACATATATTTAAATACATGACATATAAGTTTCAATAGAAATGACATTATGGTAAACTTAAATATACTTTAAATGCTTGTCTGTATATTTGGCAGTACACTTCCATATTTCAAAGACAATAGGAGTAATTATGAAATAAAAGGACTTTTGGTTCAAAAATAGCACTCTCAAGTTCAACTGAATGCATTTAAATTCAGTTAAACTATAATACATTTTCATTTAATTGAAATTAACATGCAGTTAAACGTTAGAAAACATTACATTCAGTTCACACGTAGAGTAAGCATATATTTTATATTATATACGTAATAAGTACTCTTTTTAAAAGTATGCTAATGTGTACTTTTCCACAAAGGAATAATTGGAATTGCAAGGAAAATCATGACCATACATTATTTAAAGGGATGGTTCACTCAAAAATGATTTTTTTTTAATCATTTTCTCACTCTCATGTCATTCCAAACCCTTATGCATTTCTTTCTTCTGCAGAACACAAAAGAAGATATTCTGAAGAATGTTGGGGGCCAAACAGTTTTGGCTACCAATGATTTCCATTGTATGGACTTATTTTAGCCTTTAGAATGCATATCTTGATTTCCATGGAAGAAAGATAGTCATACAGATGGACATTAGAGTGAGTAAATGATGACAGAATTTCTTTTTTTAGGTTATCTATTCCATTAATGATTCTCTCAGTACTTTTGGGGAAGTTTCCAACACAACTTTGTAACTTTGATCAACACAAAATGTCTAAGTCAGCGTTTCTGTTCTCCGCCACTGTTTCCACTTCTATGGCATGTACTCCCTTGTAACATCCTTGTTGATGCTAACTCAAAGCTTTAACCTTCAAAGAGCTCACTGACCTTTCTGTAGCAGAGCAGGCCTTGACCTTTCTGTACACTGAGTGTGGGTTAACATCAGCACAAAGAGAGGCAAACCAGCTCTGGCAGAAAGGCAAAAAGCCACAAAGATGCTCTCTAAAACCTTATTAGCCTTGGCTTCATAAATACTTTATGGATAATAAATGTAGTGACTCATCTGAGCTGGCTTTAATTAAATACAGTGTTGTCTGTATAGCCATATGAACTCAACTCATAAAACTCAAATATCACATCAGACAAGCACTGTGTGAAATCTGTTTGAGCAGGTTTGTGGTTTTATGTTATAAACAAAAGTGGGGGGCACACAGATTTCATTAACTATTGATGCAATGTAAGCTAACAATAACCTGCTTATTACATGGCTGCTCACTAAATAAATTAATAAATGAACACCATGTATTTGTTACAGTTATGCTCTGTTATGTCCTGTTTTAGTTTCATTTTCACTCGTTTCCCTGTGTTCCCTAGTTAGTTTCCCTGGCTGTTAATTAGCTCTTACACAACTGTTTCTGTTCTACTCATTATCTCCCTGTGTGTTTAAACCCTCTGTTCATTCAGTTTCTTGGTCTGGTATCGTCTTTATGTGGTTGGGTTTATACTCTTACTCAGGGCTTTACATTAACTTTTTTGCTCACCAGCCACTGTGGCTAGTGGTTTTCCAAAGTTACTAGCCACTCAGTATTTTCACTGGCCACAATTTTGACATCGATACTATGGGGAAAAACTGCCATATAGATATTTTTAATATTATCTCATAATTTGGCAGCAGGTATATTAGGCTGCTCTCACTTTAAGACCTGGCGCACTGAGTCATTATACTGTTACACATGCGTTTTCTTTCTCAACTCTCTTTTTACTTTCACTTAAAACATAACGTTTACGTGAATACGTGAATAATGTTTACGTGAACAATTGCCATTACCGGCATTTTGACATTATTTTGTGTGTACTTGACGGTTTAAGTGCAATAAGGGAGCGAAAACGAGTTCAAGGTGGCTGTATGTGTGCGCACTTTAGGTGTGAGCACAAAATCTGCGGGAATGAGTAAAATGATATGCAATACGCGCAATCCCACACTGAAATTCAAGCCCTGTAACACCAACAATATTCATCCGGAGCAAATGAAACGAGTGAGTGAGGGGAGGCTGGTTTGTGTGTCAACTCACTGTCGGATAGATGAGAGAGCGAGAAAGCACAGCTGGTATCGTGTGTCTATTCTGCGGTCATTTTCCGCAGAATAGATAAACGATACCAGCTGCAATGACCGCAGAATAGATAAACGATACCAGCTGCACGTTCGTATTGGAAGCGTTTCAGTATCGATATGTATCGAAAAAACAATATTTTTGACAACACTACATTACACTTAGTTTATTATTTCAGATGGCCTTTCAAAAGACTACAATTGAAAAATTTATAAAATTCAAACCATTCAAAGTGGCTATAGGAGTGACTGCATTACACAGCACTACTGAAATCCACCCGCATTTGGTGGGTTGGCGGGTGTTAATGTCAAGCACTGCTCTTACTCAAGAAATCTCCTGTGTTCTTGTTGGATTTATTAAAGACTGTTTATTTTGAATACTTCTTTGTTTCATCGTATGCTCTCTTCAACCCATTGTGACAGTATTAATTTGAGTAGAATTTTTTTATTGTGTGTGAACAGTGCAGACTGATATTAGAGACATACACTGATGAGCTAAAACATTATATCCAGTCACAGGTGAAACAAATATCGTTGATCATCTTCCAACAAGGCCACATATTAATGTCTGGGTAGATTAGATGGTAAGCAAACAATCAGTTCTCGTAATGAACGTGTTGGATGCAGATTAAATGGGCAGGAATAAAGTCAAATTGTTGACTGGGTCAGAGTGGCTTTTAGGTTGTTCTTGGTCAGCAGTGGTGAGAATTTACCAACAGTGATCCGAGGAGGGACAAACCACAAACCGGCGACAGAGTGTTGGGCGCCCAAGTCTCATCGATGCACGATGGCAACAAAGGCACGCGAGCATCGGAACTGGACCTTGGAGAAATGGAAAAAGGTAGTCGGATGAGGCCGTTTTCTTTTACGTCACAAGGACAACCATGTACATGTGCGCCGTTTACCTGTGGAAGTGATGGCATCAGGATGCACTGTGGGATGACGACAAGTCGGTGGAGGGAGTGTGACGCTCTGAGCAATGTTCTGCTGGGGAACCCTGGGATGTAAATTTGACACGTGCCACCTACCTAAACATTGTTGCAGACCAGGTACACCACTTCATGATAATGATGTTCCCTGGTGGCCTTTTTCACTAGGATAATGCACACTGCCAATATGCACACATTGTTAAGGAATGGTTTGAGAAGCATGATGAAGAATTCCCCAGATCTCAATCCATTGATCATCGGTGGGATGTGCTGGACCAACAAGTTCGATCCATGGGGGCTCCACCTTGCAACCTACAAGGAGTCGAAGGATCTGCTGCTAACGTCATGGTGCCAGATAACACAGGACACCTTGTAGAGTCCATGTCTCGGCGGGTCGGCGCTGTTTTGGCAGCATGCAGAGGACCAACAGCATATTAGGCAGGTTGTCAAAATGTTTTGGCTCATCAGTGTACAAGAGCTATTGACCAATCATAATCAAGTATTTCAGAGAGCTGTGTAGTACTGTAAATAGATTATATATATCAATATATATTGATTTTAGAGACATATCCATTTGACTAACCAGCCTCCTGTATTACCCACATAATATACTTAGCTTGCCAAATATAGTCGAAGCCAAATAATTTGCAGAGCGGGAATTTATCAACATCAGTAAGATTCGATCAGAGTTGGGTATATTTGAGTTTCTGAGAATTCATGACATGCTATAGAGCGTCTTCCCTCGAGCTTTCACCCGTTGAGTTGAAATCCAAGAAGGCCACTAGTAAGGTATACATTTCATATGCTGTGAAGCTCCATTAGAATGCTCAATAAGAATCCTAGAATATTTATTACATTTAAATCTTAAACAATTACTACATTACAAAATTATTTCATTATTAAGTAGTAAATAAAATTATTTTTGAAGATTATTGGAGTAGGTTTTACAAGAAAATGCAGTTTCAGTTTTTCTATTTTCTACGTTCAGTCAATGGGCCCTATCAATTTCAGTCAATGGGCCCTATCATACACCTGGAGTAATGCGACGCCAGGTGCAGTGTATTTTGCTAGTTTCAGCCCGACGCAGTTATCATTTTCATGTCCAGCACCATGTTGTTTAAATAGCAAATGCACTCACGCCCATCTGCTCGCCCATGGGCGTGCTGGTCTGAAAACGAAGTGTGTTCAGGCGCATTGTTGGCGCATTGCTATTTTGAGGCAACTGAAAACGACTGCGCCATTGAACAACAAAAACCTGCAAAGAGAGTCTGACAGCACGCTTAATTTACTTAATACTTACAGGAAGCAATATAGCTCTAAATTGAAGTCAATAGCGCAGTATTTTTTGTTATTTAAAGGGCGCGTTAATAATATGTGCATATCGGCGGATGCACAACACGCATACACTCTGCTTTTACACACACACGGATGCGCATCAGCACACAAACATGCCAAATATTAAAAATAAAAGGATTCCTTTCTGGAGAAGCGTTCAGTCTTTCCGCTCGCAAATTTCACCATGTAAATAGCGAATCCGTCATGGTGCAATCGCAACTGGCTTTTAAAGGGAATGGGAGATGAGACACTGATTGGTTTATTGCACGTTATGCCCAAAACACACCCATGACTCATTAAGAGACTAGGTACAACCCTTATGGACTATGCGCCTGGCGCACCGACCATTTTTTCTGTCATTAAACTAGCAAAAGTGCACCTGTGCCATGTGCTTCAGACCATGCGCTCAGATCATTAAAATAGGGCCCAATGTGTTACTTGCCATTTATTTGTAATTGTTCATGAAATTTACTAGCAATATCTGAGTGCAAATTGTTTCTACACCAACTTTTTCCATGTATATTAATTGCTTATTATTTTTATTATTAATAATAACTGTGATTAATTGTTTGTGTCTTTTATTTATTTTGTAAAAATTATTATATTCTGTGATTTTAGATTAAATTGGAGCCAGTGAGAAAGTGTGAGTGCTAAAAAATAAGTAATGAATGGGAAAAATTAGCACAACATTGCAATCCAAGCGGGAATGCTGGGACTAAGATAAATAGAGCTCTGCACTATTCAGCACTGTTATTTATAGACTGATTACAGTTGCTGAATAGATGAAAGACAAAACCCAACGTTGCTTTTATATAGTAGAACTCATTTAAAATAGAAACAATATATTGACTAGACTGAGTTCTGATGCAGTAGAGTCGGACTCGTGAGAATATATCGGTAATTATACACATGCCCTTAAGACCCTGACTCTTAAGTAGTTTACAAAGAGAAGAAAATCCATCCAAAGCAGAGGAAATGAAAACAAGCAAGTGACAAAATATGGGGATAATAGATTCATTTAAATTATGGAGATTATAAACATATTTTTGTACAATTTTAAAATGATTTCAAATGAATATAATTAATATTTTAAATAATTTTATGATATAGGCTGGCATGAAATAGAACCTTTTAATATCCATCTATTTATAAAGTACAATATTTAATGCAGGTTTAAAAAAATATATATTAATAGGCGAGTCTCACAAAAAAATGTCCAAAACTAAAAGGAAGAAATAACTGCATTTTCACTGCATCATTTTTTTTTTTTTTTTTTTTGTGAATATTAAGCCCATTTCTCTGACATATTCTCATTACTGAAATATCTCTGCCATATCATCTTAATCTTAATTGTATGGACAGGATGTGTTTCATTACATTCATAATTAGATCTCTTTTCCGCATTACACTAGTGTACTTCTGTATGGAAATGTACTTAATTGTCATGAAAATGAAAAATAATATATAAAAAATAAATCTAAATGTGCTTTATTTTCTTCATGTAAAATATAATTTCTTGTTTTTCTTATTACTTTGGGGTGAAACATAATCATTAATTTCACCTGTATAAATTACCAGATGATTGGACACTCGTGCGTGCGTGCGTGCGTGCGTGTGTGTGTGTGTGTTTTCATCCCAGTGGGGACTTCAATCTGAACGCACACTGACTCATGGGTACATGTGTCACCGTGGGGACCTAAATTGAATTATTATTTTTTTTTTTTGTTGAAAATGTAAAAGGTTTTCTGTGATGGGTAGGTTTAGGGGTAGAGTTAGTATAAGGGGATAGAATATACAGTTTGTACAGTATAAAAACCTATGGAGAATCTATGGAGAGTCCCCACATAGTGAACCATACATGTGTGTGCGTGTGTGTGTGTGTGTGTGTGTGTGTGTGTGTGTGCCTGGTAAACCCTATGTTATGGGGACAAAAAAAGATGTCCCCACAAAGATGGCAATATCCAAAATCCTTGTGTTTGTGGGGATATTTTTTGGTCCCCATGAGGAAATTGTGAATCTTATGAATCATACTAGTGATGTTTTTTGAAAATGTAAAAACGCAACAGTTTTCTGTGATGGGTAGGTGTATAGGTAGGTTTAGGGAATAGAATATACAGTACAGTTTGTACAGTATAAAATTATATATAAACTCATTATGTCAATGGAATGTCCCTAAAACCCAGCATTTGTGTATGTGTGTTATCAATATTTTGGCATTTGTATGTCTTTAAAGTTACAAGGTTTGCATCTTACAGGCTCTCCATATGTTAATATTGTACATATCAATGTCTATTAAAATATAAAACTGTGCATGTACACCTTAAATAAGATTACCTACAGAAACTAATGAGATCACATAGTTATAAAGGAAGAAAGAGATGTTTTTGCCGTAACAAGGGAGAACGGACCATGATTCATTTACAAAGCTGGCTTGAGGTTTCTAAAAACTTTCATGTCTTTTTATTTCTTTTGTCGTTTGAGGTCAAAACCCGCTACAATCAATTTTAGCCAGATAATGAAACATCTTATCAATCCAGCACAATGCCCCGAGGTACAACAACATCTCCGTTTAATCAAGCAGCACCTGCATTAAGAAAGACAGGTCATGTTGTATCCTGTTTATGTTTTTACAGTTTTTAGAGCGAGATAAATAATTATTCCCATCTGGCTTTCTTTTACAAGCACAAACCCACACATATATTGGATTATGCTACTGTCAGACACAGCTAAATCACATCATTTTATCACTATTTTAGTTGGCTTCAGGTAAAATCCCAGTGTCTGCGTTAGCTTCATGGCTGTGTGAGCTCAAGAAACATCTTCTCTAAAAGGCTGTTCCAAGTGCAAAGAGAGTCTGACAGCACGCTTAATTTACTTAATACTTACAGGAAGCAATATAGCTCTAAATTGAAACGATGACAGATGATCCACTCTTGTGGAATCTTGTGCATAGCTTTATCGTTTTAATTGCTTTGCTTTGCTTTTTTTGGCGGATGTGATGATACTTTTAAAAGCAAATTTAATAACCATTGCACCAGCGGATATACTCTGCACCAACAACTGTACGCCATTTTCCTAATTAAAAAAGTGGTGATTAATGTATAAACAGAAAAAGTTGCATGCTCAGATATGTTGCAAGCTTGAGGTGTGCTATTAAATGATAATATGCATCTTAGAATAATAATGTGGTGCATGTGCGTTCATGCAAGACAGTAATTAAACACAGCTGCATGCTAAACATTTGACAGGCTCATTTGAAAATTAAGAGCAAGTATTCCTTACGCATGCCTGATATACACAGGCAAATTAATTTAATTAGTTTATAATAGAAAAAGAGGACAAAGGGTAGATAATGCAAATGACACATTATATGCATTTTTTTTTTTCAGATGCAGTGTGTCAAGATATAAATGTCCACACAAGGTTTTTTAATGTGTGGTTGGGAAAAGGTCATAGACAGCGTTGGGGGTAACGCATTACAAGTAACGCAAGTTTTGTAATCAGATTACTTTTTCAAGTAACAAGTAACGCATTACTTTTAAATTTGCAACAAAACATCTGTTACTTTTTCAAGCAAGTAACGCAAGTTACTTTGTTTTCCTATTTTATGACTGAAATCTCTCCTGTCCCCATGTTGAGAGAAATTGGGAGTAAAGGTGCAGAGGCGTTGTGTGCGCTGTGTAAACAGGATGGTTATTGTAGTAAGGTAGACTAATGTGAGCATGCATTCATCTTACTTGCACAAAAACAGATTCTGTATGCATCAAAATGAATAAAAACAGTGAAACACAAGATCAGAATATTACCCAAACTTGCAATAATACTTTCCCCCGGTTTCACAGACAAGGCTTAAACCTAGTCCCAGAATAAAGTGCATGTTTGAGCTGTTTTAACTGAAAGCAACTTGCACTGACATATCTTAAAATAATGTCAGTGCTATTGTTTTGTCTCAAGATGCACACCAGTAATGTTTTTTTTTTTTTTTTTTCTAAGGCACGTTTTTAAAAGCTACTTAAATGTCCAAATTGAACTAAGGTCAAGTCCTGGATTAGTCTAAGCCCTGTCTGTGAAACCAGGACTTTATGTATTTAATCTCACTTTGTTATCCAGTGTCTTCGCTGCTGACATTCAATGATCCAATTCAACCATACCAATAAGCAAAAATGACTTCACATGACCAAACATCACATTTGTCTTTCATTTTTTTGTTTCCTATTTTTCTGAAATCCAGAATGGCAGCAGGTTAAAGGTTTGTTTGAGCTGCGCCCTCTACTGTACAAGAATGAATGTGAATTTCCTTCAGCTTGAGGCTTACTCATTTCACTTTTGCTGTGAAAGGGCCTTTGCATTTGCCAAAAATATAACTTTTGGGTTTTTTGTTACTAAAAAAACAAACAAGAAAGCCTAGCCCAGGTGACAAAAAGTAACGCAAAAATAACATAACACATACTTTCCACAAAGTAATGCTTTTATTTACTTTTTTAGGGAGTAACACAATGTTGTAATGCATTACTTTTAAAAGTAACTTTCCCCAACACAGATATATATCAGGCATAACATTATTATACCCTAATATTGTGTTGGTCCCCCTTTTGCTGCCAAAACAGCCCTGACCCGTCGAGGCATGGACTCCACTAGACCCCTGAAGGTGTGCTGTGGTATCTGGCACCAAGATGTTAGCAGCAGATCCTTTAAGTCCTGTAAGTTGTGAGGTGGGGCCTCCATGGATCGGACTTGTTTGTTCAGCACATCCCACAGATGCTCGATTGGATTGAGATCTGGGGAATATGGAGGCCAAACACCTCAAACTCGTTGTGCTCCTCAAACCATTCCTGAACCATTTTTGCTTTGTGGCAGGGCGCATTATCCTGCTGAAAGAGGCCACAGCCACCTGGGAATACCGTTTCCATGAAAGAGTGTACATGGTCTGCAACAATACTTAGGTAGGTGGTATGTGTCAAAGTAACATCCACATGGATGGCAGGACCCAAGGTTTCCCAGCAGAACATTGCCCAAAGCATCACACTGCCTCCGCCGGCTTGCCTTCTTCCCATAGTGCATCCTGGTGCCATGTGTTCCCCAGGTAAGTGACGCACACGCACCCTGCCATCCACGTGATGTAAAAGAAAATGTGATTCATCAGACCAGGCCACCTCCTTCCATTGCTCCGTGGTCCAGTTCTGATTCTCTTCTATTGGCGCTTTCGACGGTGGACAGGGGTCAGCATGGGCACCCTGACTGGTCTGCAGCTATGCAGCCACATATGCAACAAACTGTGATGCACTGTGTATTCTGACACCTTTCTATCAGAACCAGCATTAACTTGAGCAATTTGAGCTACAGTAGCTTGTCTGTTTGACCGGACCACACGGGCCAGCCTTTGCTCCCAGCGTGCATCAATGAGCCTTGGCCGCCCATGACCCTGTCGCCGGTTCACCACTGTTTCTTCCTTGGACCACTTTTGATAGATACTGACCACTGCAGACCGGGAACACCCCACAAGAGCTGCAGTTTTGGAGATGCTCTGACCCAGTCGTCTAGCCATCACAATTTGGCCCTTGTCAAACTCGCTCAAATCCTTACGCTTGCCCATTTTTCCTGCTTCTAACACATCAACTTTCAGGACAAAATTTGCTGCCTAATATTTCCCACCCACTAACAGGTACCGTGATGAAGAGATAATCAGTGTTATTCACTTCACCTGTTACCAGGTCATAATGTTATGCCTGATATATAGTTTGTTTAAAGAAGCATCTTATGCTCACCAAAGCTGCATTAATTGGATCGAAAATACAGTGAAAACAGTATTATTATGAAATATTACAATTTAAAATAACTATATTCTATAATATAGTTCTATTTTGTGTTTTATTCTATTGGGTGTTGAATTATAAAATATATTTTAAAATGTAATTTATTCCTTTTAGTAGTTTTGCTGCTTAATATTGATAATTTTTTATTCTTTTATAAATAGAAAGTCAATAAGAACAGCATTTATTTTGAAACAGAAATCTTTTGTAATGTATACATATCTTTACTGTGACTTTTAATCAAATGAATGCATACCTGCTGAATAAAAGTATTAATTTTGGGTTTGCTGCTTACTGCTCCAAGTCAAAAGAGCACAAATCTCTATGATATTTTAGTATCTAGATATAGTTCGGTTCCTTTCCTTTTTCTGGCAAAATGTCAAAGTCTGATCTCTTAGAATAGAAATAGCACAACTCTTCTCAACAAGCCATGGCATAAACGAGTTATGTGCACTATTCAACATGGCATAAGGTTTAGGCAATGATTCACAAAGATCATCCTTAAAAGTGCTCAGATGAAGGATCATCCTGTGAGCAGTTGGCCATTAGGAGCTGTCCACAGACCGGGTGCTGAAACAGCCCCTGAAACAATAGAACACACAGTACTTGTCTTACAAGAAGCACATCCACTATATATCCACAATACTGCAATCTATAGGGAAGCCTACAAGTGATCTAAAAATGTAATTGTGTTGTTCTACACATAATCAGACTACTTTGAAATGCATATTTTAGTATTTACAGCTCGTCATATACAGTGGGGAGAACAAGTATTTGATACACTGCCGATTTTGCAGGTTTACCCACTTACAAAGCATGTAGAAGTCTGTAATTTTTATCATAGGTACTCTTCAACTGTGAGTGACAGAATCTAAAACAAAAATCCAGAAAATCACATTGTATGATTTTTAAGTAATTAATTTGCATTTTATTGCATGACATAAGTATATGATACATCAGAAAAGCAGAACTTAATATTTGGTACAGAAACCTTTGTTTGCAATTACAGAGATCATACGTTTCCTGTAGTTCTTGACCAGGTTTGCACACACTGCAGCAGGGATTTTGGCCCACTCCTCCATACAGACCTTCTCCAGATCCTTCAGGTTTCGGGGCTGTCGCTGGGCAATACGGACTTTCAGCTCCCTCCAAAGATTTTCTATTGGGTTCAGGTCTGGAGACTGGCTAGGCCACTCCAGGACCTTGAGATACTTCTTACGGAGCCACTCCTTAGTTGCCCTGGCTGTGTGTTTCGGGTCGTTGTCATGCTGGAAGACCCAGCCACGACCCATCTTCAATGCTCTTACTGAGGGAAGGAGGTTGTTGGCCAAGATCTCGCGATACATGGCCCCATCCATCCTCCCCTCAATACGGTGCAGTCGTCCTGTCCCCTTTGCAGAAAAGCATCCCCAAAGAATGATGTTTCCACCTCCATGCTTCATGGTTGGGATGGTGTTCTTGGGGTTGTACTCATCCTTCTTCTTCCTCAAAACACGGCGAGTGGCGTTTAGACCAAAAATCGCTATTTTTGTCTCATCAGACCACATGACCTTCTCCCATTCCTCCTCTGGATCATCCAGATGGTCATTGGCAAACTTCAGACGGGCCTGGACATGCGCTGGCTTGAGCAGGGGGACCTTGCGTGCGCTGCAGGATTTTAATCCATGACGGCGTAGTGTGTTACTAATGGTTTTCTTTGAGACTGTGGTCCCAGCTCTCTTCAGGTCATTGACCAAGTCCTGCCGTGTAGTTCTGGGCTGATCCCTCACCTTCCTCATGATCGTTGATGCCCCACGAGGTGAGATCTTGCATGGTGCCCCAGACCGAGGGAGATTGACCGTCATCTTGAACTTCTTCCATTTTCTAATAATTGCGCAAACAGTTGTTGCCTTCTCACCAAGCTGCTTGCCTATTGTCCTGTAGCCCATCCCAGCCTTGTGCAGGTCTACAATTTTATCCCTGATGTCCTTACACAGCTC
Source organism: Coreius guichenoti (assembly GCA_039654105.1). NCBI lineage: Eukaryota > Metazoa > Chordata > Actinopteri > Cypriniformes > Gobionidae > Coreius > Coreius guichenoti. The sequence continues at coordinate 8,042,816 of CM077186.1, read as the reverse complement.
TCTGGTCTTGGCCATTGTGGAGAGGTTGGAGTATGTTTGATTGAGTGTGTGGACAGGTGTCTTTTATACAGGTAACGAGTTCAAACAGGTGCAGTTAATACAGGTAATGAGTGGAGAACAGGAGGGCTTCTTAAAGAAAAACTAACAGGTCTGTGAGAGCCGGAATTCTTACTGGTTGGTAGGTGATCAAATACTTATGTCATGCAATAAAATGCAAATTAATTATTTAAAAATCATACAATGTGATTTTTTGGATATTTGTTTTAAATTCCGTCTCTCACAGTTGAACTGTACCTATGATAAAAATTACAGACCTCTACATGCTTTGTAAGTAGGAAAACCTGCAAAATCGGCAGTGTATCAAATACTTGTTCTCCCCACTGTACACATGTTGATTATAATATGTACCTAATCCTTTCTGCACTAGATTTGTAGCAATTATGTCAACAGTCAGTGGACTGCAGAAAACCGTGTGCTGCTGTGAATTATTAATAATGCAAATGTTTGGCAGTGCAATAACAATAAAGCACTACAGCATCAAAAGCTTACTGTCAACACCCAAGCTATTTGTATTAAGATAAATGTATGTAGGATTATTTGGATTCACTAGAAAAGTTTTCATCAGAAACAATATTAGCATATTCTCTGGCTCATGGGGCTCTGCAGCTGCTGGAAAAAAATTACACCACTTTACAAAAAGTGAAATATGTGCAATAAAGTATACAGTAGACATTTATCATGTATTCACCATCATGCCATTTCAAATATGAATGACTTTCACAGAACACAAAAGGAATTTTTGATAACAAGAACTATAAAAGCGGTCATGTGCGATATTTCAAGTCTTCTTAAACCAAAGAGTAGTTTTTAACAGCCCTAAACTGAATCAAAATTGCATCTTGATGCTCCAAGTTTATATGTACACGAATGGGAATGAGAGATACAGCAGAGAAGAAGATTTTCAGTGAATAAGATGAAAGGAAGAAAATCAAGCAAGTTTGAAATAAGACTTGATGGTATGATGATATATAGTGTGTGATGGTAAAAATGTCAACTGGTAAAGATACTGTTTATTTTGCAGTATATCTGCGGCACATTTTTAAAAAAAATCAGACACAATGCATCTGCATCTGCTTTATGATAGACAACTACGTAAACTGTGTCAGACGGGCACTTTAAGTGTAGTCAGCTTCAGTGATTATAATGTAAGGACTTCTGTTTTTTCATGTGTGGTCACAGGTGTTTGAACATGGCTCATCCAAGCATATTTGTAATGAATTACAGCCTTAAATGTTTTGTTTTTAACCATTATATAATGAAGCAGCTGTTTTTGCACGGATGCCAGATTCATTTCTAATCTTATATTTAGTTTAAATCCATAAAAAAACAAAAACAATAATCATACAAGATAAAGTACAACTGTAACCTACAACTAAACATTTCAACTGTAAGGTATGTAATTAAATGGATATAAAATGATATTGTCCACCCTTGGTTTGCACCAACATGATGGTAAGTATATTAATTTTTTGGGTGAATTATTTCACACAGTCATCAGGCTTAGCTCATTGACGCGACACATTTCTCTTGCTCTATTTCAGTCAATTCTATCATAAAATTAGCACACAGTGATTATAACTGACATAGGCAAACAGAAAAAAATACACAGAGCTGAAACACTAAGATGTTATGTAGTTCTAGAGAACAGACGTGCAGACCCTGTTTATCCCTGTTCCTCATAAAGACAAAATCTGTGGCCATTGGGACTTGCTAGTGGGTATTACAACCATCATCATTACATTGTAATTACATTTGAAACACTTTATAACAAGAGCGTTTGTGCCTTTGTGTGAAGTAGAAAACATGCCCACTGTATAATCAAGATTCTCTGTTATCCGTGGCGCCTGAAAGGTCTGAGAGCATTTTGATCCAAAAGCGGTTTTTGATACAGAGCTCAAAGATAAAGTGTTCCACGTTAAATCTTTGATTCTCTTAACACCACAGCAGTCATCATTCCAAACGTCAAGGCTGACTTCATTCAGTTAACATTCCTGCCATATCTGTTTTAGCTATTAGGAATAATGAGAAAACATCCCTCAACCCTGCGCATTGCAAAAAAAAGGTAAGTATCCTAAGAAATTGCATGGTAGCAACTAAGTAAAAAACTGAATTTAAAATTACATTGATGAAAGTAATTTTTTGGGGTCAGGAAAGGTAGAAATCAATCCTTAAGATACCAAATGCATGTCTTTATTCCTCATAAATTGATAATAATAATAATAATAATAATAATAATAATGCATGGTCTGATTAACCATTCGATGCATGTATTGTGTCCTTTACTTCAAAACAAGAAAAATCACTTCCACCCCCCCCCCCCCAAAAAATAAAAAAAAAATTATGCATTTTGAAATATTGCACATCTGTCTAATTCGATAGTAAACAGTGCAGAGGTTAAACACACTCCCATTTTTCACTAATCAAAAAAATCACTGATATGCGATATGAAGATGTTTAGTAGAAGAGATCATGCACTGAGAAAACTCATTTATAGCACACAGACTCTAAAACTTCAGCGCAGGTCATAAGTCTCATATAGTCATTTACAGACTTGTGATTTGTCTCACAATGATGTCAAGCATGCAGAGAAATGCCAGAAGCAACAGTTCCACAAGGGATTCAAAGGTAAAACCAGGAATGCATTAATTAAAAAGTACAGACATCAGGAGAATATGATCCGACATACACTGAAAGAGCAATTAGAAGATGAGATAAAACGAGACATTGTTCAAAGGTACGTACTGTGCTTCTGAGGCAGCGCTCCAATATTCGCCATGATCTTCTGTGAGTTCAGTGCACATGTGTGAGAGTGAATGAATGAATGAGAGAGAGAGACCTTCCCCTTTCTCTGTGCTGTAATGTTCACACCAAGGGGGTTATGATGTTACAAGATAGAGCGAGCGAGAGAAAGAGAGAGAGAGAGAGGAGGAGAGATAAGCAGAGAAAGGAAGGGAGAGGGGGGTGAAATAGTATGGCATTAAACAATAAAGCAAGAGCAGATACGCAAAAAAAAAAAATCAATGCCAGGGTGCTGAGATCAAGAGAAGAGGTTGACATCCAGAGAGAGCGTGAAGGAAAGTGAGAGTTATGAGACTGCAGGAAAAATTGTATAATCTGAACTATATATATATATACAGTAATCAAAATTAAATGCAATTATTTTTTATCAACTGTGTACGTTTACGTAAGACAACCCACAGTGTTTATGTGAATACTCTCCAAAAAGGCATTTTGAAATTTTTTTGTATGTGTGTTTAGGCACGTATCCGAAGCCCATTTGCTTACCCGCTTTCGGCTCCGACACGGAAGCACACACACAGAAAGTCGCCTGGGAACAGTGTCTCAATTGCGGCTTAATCCACTTTTCATAACACTATTTAATACCAAACACATCTCGCAGTTTAGCGACAGTGGACAGCGTTTTATAACACTCCCTTATTTGGCTGATTTAGGTGTTGAATTTGGGCTTTTGGTGAGGAAAAAAAAGCGCACTGCTGTGACTCTGGACGGAATGCGGCAGCGGCACAATAATCGTTTTACCTCAATTATCTTGTTTCATAATCATTAAGCCAAAATCGAAAATCAATTAATCGCACAGCCCTAAAGTGTGTCCCAAAGCATAGTATGTTGAAAAGAGTATGCCAAAAGTCCCCAGATAGACAGTCTACTATTTCCAGTCGATGTTCAAAGTGTGGATCCACACACACTCTCCTGAAATTACCCACAGCCCATTGCCAACTTTGGATTTGGTTACTGGTAAAAACAGCATTATCATTCTACGTTAAAGGGTAGGAAGAATTGCTTGAGTAGTGTAAATTTAATTAAATAAAGTGTGGTTAAAGTGGTTTACAGTGACAGCAGTTATAGTTACCTATAGGTAATTATTCTGCAGAGTGCAGTTATGACATTAGCCTCTTTCACACAGCAATACCGATAAATTACCGTAAAATTACCAGAATGACTTTACTGGTAAATACACAAATATGCTGTTCACACAAGCAATGACATTCTGGCATTTTACCTGTAAGAGACCATTCACACATCAGCACCAAAATACCGGTAAATTCTGTGATGTCAGTCATCGGAAATGATCTATAAACGCTGCTCCGTTGTCTTCATCCACCCGCATAAGGAGAAACGCTTTAGTTTCACTATCTGTTCAATTTGATAAAAACATTTTGACATCTGAGTGACAGGCATAACGGATGATCAAACAGAACACGTTTGCTCTTAAAAACACGACACTCGCGTAATAGTATCAAACTGCAGAGCCACAGCGCTGATGAATGGAAAAGAAGCCTGGGTCTCGAGAACGACACGTTGAAAAAGCTGCGAGATGTGGCGCAACGGTCAAAGATGATCATTTAGCGCATATTTAAATAGAAAAACTATTAAAAACCTTACTGTAAACAGCACGGAGTAATCACGTCATCTTCATAAGTCTTTATGATTGGCCCAAAGCAGACTTCTTACGTCAGTGCGTTCTGATTCCATACGTGAATATACCGGTAATCTTCATTCCACGTTCACACAGAGCACATTACCGGTAATTTACTGGTAATGTTACAACTTCCCTTACTGGTAAATTGCCGGAACCAATTTACCGGTATTTTTGAAAAGGTCCTGTTCACACATGATCTCTTACGGTAATTTACTGGTAATTTACCAGTAAACACTGTATGTGTGAAAGGGGCTATTATCCATCATATTACTCAACTCTTAACTGAATAGTGAATAAGTGACAGAAATAAATATTTTTCATCATTTAAATTTAAATGTAGTTGGGTTTATTGTTGATAATATATTTCTTTTGTTTTGTTTGTACTTCCATGTTATGTTTCCAACTTGAATGCATGACATGTCATAATAACTAGACCCAACTCAGAGATACAAGTTTCCCAGGTGCACTTGAAGTTATTCCTCAAAGAAAATGCCTTCGTAAAAAATGCCTCTCCTTTGCTTATTTTTCAACCCCTCCTTATTTTTCAACACCTGTCATATAGGCCCTTTTACACCTGGTATTAAGATGCATTTTGGTCGATCGTATCACAAGTAGGGAGACACATTCCTGGGGCCCGTTCTTTGTACGTGGAATACTCAGTTCTATCATGACAACTCTTGGGAGATTTTTAGCATGGTAATGGATGACAATGTTAATGTATTTGGTCTTGGCCGAATAGATCTGCTACGCTGCTGCTGAATCTCTGCTGCTGTTGATTATTGCTGCTGCTGTTGCATAGCAAGTACATGAACTTGCTACTGCCAATACATACGCCGATGTGCTGCTGCGAGTAAGACACAGTGCTGCTGCACAAATAGCATATATCAATAACCCATAGCAGATCAATACAGGTGGAGCTGGGGAAGGTGGAGGATTTTAGAGTAACTCTGAAGCGTGCTGCAACTGCTATAGTGCATGTAACCAGCCATTTAAATGTGTTGAGCAACAAGCTCATTGCTGCAAATGCAACATGGACCAATCAGCTTGTGCCAAGTAGGTAACGCTGTAATTATCATCAGCTTGCGTTAGAATCATCAGCCTGCGCCATCTAGAGTTTCATGACAGAACTATGTATTTATCTGGATTTTACTGTTGATTGTTTGACATGATCCAGGATTGTTAGGTTTTTCAAATATCATCCCAGAGTCATAGCAACAGGTCCGTAAATCAAATTGGGATAATTTTGTGTTATTGGGTTAACTCATAATATATAGACACAGCCAGTTTTAATCATTGAGAGATTTATTCATGAGGGGATAATTACCTAATCATTTTATTGGAGTCTTACATCCGTGATGTACAGTTAATCTAAGCAGTGCATTCATTTAAATGGTGACAGCTATTATGGGACTGGCTTGATGCAGCGCAGGAGATGCTGATAACTTAGTAAAAAATGTTATCTATTGTTTAATTAAAGGTGCAATGTGTAATATTTATGAGGATATACTGACAGAAATGCATTATAATATACATAACTATGTTTTCAGTGGTGTATAAAGTCTGTTATGTTTTTATTACCTTAGAATGAGCCATTTCTATCTACTTACACCGCGGGTCCCCTTACAGTGAAGTCACCATTTTGTGCCGTCATGTTTCTACAGTGGCCCTAAACAGACAAACTGCTCTACAGAGCGCTAGCTACTCTCTGCTGTCTCAGAAGACGACATCTTTGTCCTGTGTCGGCCACCGTAGCGTCTCTACATGCTTCGAAAGGGAGGGGTGAGCTGTGGACGGTTGAAATTCGCAACCTCACCACTAGATGCTGCTAAAATTTACACAGTGCACCTTTAATGCTGTTATGTAAATCTGCTTCACAAGCAAAATTAAATTAATTGCTAATTAATTCATTTTTCGTCAGGTGTGTCATGTTCTTTTTTAATATGATGTCATTACGTTGCTGTCTTGCCACCAGCCAATTGCTGCATTGCTAATCATGGTTTCGAGTATTGATATATCTGCCCTTTCCAATGAACACGAGAACGTGCAGTAATCTCAGGCTACATTCACACTATCATTCCAAATCCGCCACGCTGGACTAGTATGTTATGATGAGGCAACGGCAGAAACGTGGGAAGCTGGTATGAGTGGTTTTATTCCACTGTGTCATCTCCACCAGTTTCAAACCATGTCTCCATTATAGCTATTATTATTCTGCTTGTCCGGCACTGACGTTTACATTTTACATGGCGTGAGAAAGACACATAAACCACGCAAAATCTGATCAGCGGTCAGACTGAAACAGATTTTCAGAAATACGATTTGAATAGGATTTCAAACCACATATGAATGTAGTTCGAAACGGATATGCACAAAATTCGGATTTGGACTGACAGTCTGAATGTAGCCTCAGTCAACTTAATCCAGATATCTAAATCAAATCCACAAATTCGTTTGACGAACCAAATTAGCCAGAGATCAGTTATCATGATTAGAAGATCTGGCATCTGTCAAATCATCTCAGATGTATTAAGAGAAGTGCGAAGAATGGACCCCAGTTTACACCTCGTGTTTTAATCCATCTTTTTGGTCCACTTTCAACCACTTCTGTCCTGATTTCTTCGAGGGGAGGGTCTATGGGCGGGTAAATGTATGGGCTTTTTCAGATCTTTCAATTCAATGGACAAAATGAACTCATGCAATTTCAATATGAATGCGACCAAAGACAACGGAAAAACATATGGAGCACAGCAGCTTTCGTTTCTGCTCTGATAGCTCCAAGACCACACTAAACGAGGTGAGTACGTGTTAGAAATCAGGAATGGTGAGAGAACATTGTGCTTGGAATGTTTTTCATCTTCAAATAAAACTTGGGGCTTCAGACGACAAAGTTAAAATCCCGTCTGGCTAGCGCTCTTCCCATAATTTTTACGCATTAGGTCAGTAGCAGAGAGTAGGTGGTCTTTTGTGGCTGTTCAAATGCATTCGACCACATGAAAGCAATCCGGTTGAATGTGTTTTCGACTACCTCTGGAAGTGGTTGAAAGTGGACAAGCGCAAAACGTTTTAGACCCCGTTTACACCTGTACTTAGCGTCGTTTACTTGTGATCCAATCGAACCAGGTGTAAATGTGGCCATAAAGACCATGGCACAATCCTATTAATTTTCAGTGGATAAAATCAAATCTGACCCTACATTCATTTGTATTTGAATATCTTTAAAACACTTCAACATTCATCAAAGTCTCTCAATTTTTGGCTGATTAGTGTTCGTGAATGGCTATATGGATCTTTAAAAATGTAAAATTGCTCTTGATGTTTCTTCACATCAATGTTATTGATTTCTGGGGTCAATCAAGCACCAGAGCATTGATGGTTTTCTAATGAATTTGAATATAAAATGCTCTTTGTGGAACTTAAAAAGCTTCTTTCTGGCTTTACATTGTAAAACACTTTTTCTTGTTTTGCCTATGTACTAAATTGCTGGTGCTCATATTGCTTCACCCACAGGAGCAATCTGCTTCTCCTTCAAAGCCATAATTCAACCACTGCAATAGTGTCCATCAAGTATTTTGAGTCATGCGGTCTCTATCTTGGCTCTGTTGATATTTTTTGTGACATCCTTATCAGGGCAAAAAAAATTGGAAATGCAACAGTGACAGCTAAATAAACATTCAGAGTATCTCATCCCAGAACTCCCGGAAGATTTCCTGCCAGACCAAGAGGCTCAGGAAAGAGTAAAACTGCAGAAGTCTCATTTCCATAGCGACAGCAGAATAAAGAGACCTTGGGGCAATACCGCGCAAGCTAATGTAGTGATGGTGACCCTAGAAAGCCGGACACGGATTTGAAATATATTCAGTAGCTCTGTTCCAAAACCTAGTGAGCTGCCTTGCTGTTTTTTGCCTAAGGCAGCAATAGAACTGAACCCTCATAATTGACTCTCTGTGTCATTGGATCTGATAATAAACCGGTCGACCACAGAAAGAATGAGTCCAGCGCAAATTTCATGTTACATGTATGAATTAAATTATGAAGACTAAGGGCAAGATTTAAATCTAAAAGATCTAAACAGGGCAAATTAGCATGAGCGTGCAAAAAAAAGCGCTGATGGGGGTTTAAAGTTGTGCGTGTGATCTACTGATGACACACAAATTAAAGAACACAGACGCAGCCGGATCATTTCCATAATGACCAACGCAATCCACCAAGAGCAGCGCAAATTAGCGGTTGGTTTAAGATATGCTTTTTTGGGGGCGTTAAATAATGTCGCAAACACCAGTAAATTGACGTGGAAACCTTAGTAAATCACCTTGCATGATTCATTTAAATACTCTCCTCCCATAAATTTTCAGCGCTAATTTTTCACTGTGCGTCTTTGGTAAATCCTGACAGTAGTTTTTTAAGGCCAAAGGAGTGTTTGTGCTGGTACCAGCTGTCTGTAAATCTGGCCCTAAGGGTTTGGAGATGCTTTTCTGTGTTACATGAGTTGTGCAAGCTATTTTTTCCAATTGCTTTCCAAAAGCTGTGGGGACAAAATTGCAATATGGCAAAAAATTATGCCCATGTTCACTACTTAAGAAATTTTTCATTTTACCATTTAGTTTTATTGTTTAAAAATATATATATATATTTACAGAAATTTTGCAATAAAAAAGTAATTTTATGAATTATACGAGGCATATTTGTTATATGTTAACTATAAAGGGAACAGAATTACATTTAAATAACATACATTATCTTAACCCAGTTTGTTCACTGAGTACTATTAGTATGCCATTCATGGGTTTATCTCCTGTTTATTAACTTATAACCTATTACACTGTACAAAACAATCGTCAGTTAAAGCCTTTATGTATAATGCATTATAAAGGTATTCGCTTGATTTTTCCTCATAAAAGTGTAAAACAACTTAAAATACTCTGTCATTTTTGGCCTCACAGACATGAAAGATATGTCTTTACAAAGCTTAAAGTGTCTACTTTTATTTGTGTACACTCGAAATAAAACCTAAATGTTGTGCTTTTCGCTAAATAAAGAAAACAAACAGGATGCGTGTTCTCCCGTCTGTCTCCCTGTGAAGTCCACCCTGAAATGCGTCAGAAAATGAACTGTAACTCAGCAAATACTTGCCACACACGACAGACATCTCTTTATAAAGCTTGGAATGTCTACTTTTAAATGAAGTCATTTATATAAAAAACAAATATTCTCTGTTTATGTAATCCGTATGAAAACAGCGAGAGGTACAGTTCCTTATGAGCGGAGCCTCATTATCTTTAATGTGACCACACCCACGCCCGCAAACAGATTCACATGCAAATCGTCCACTTGAAGAAACGCGAACCTGTAAACGCCCCCCATCACCTCAAAACAAAGACTCAGCTTCTTCATTCTTCTGATTTTCATCGAGTTCGGAAGACACACTGTGAGTTTACCTTGGATTTACCTCAGAAGAAACAGAACGCGATTTTAACATGAGAATTTTAAGGTAAAACATTTCTTCTCACTTATATTAGCGTTATTGATGCATAAACTTCACATTGTTGGCTACTAGTTGAACTATTGCTAAACATGTTGAAAATGAAATATAGACAGGTAGGCAACCTTTCAATGCTAAATAAAGATACACGTACGACATGAGGGTATTTTTATGCTCTATAATATTAAACACAGCATGATATAAAAGTAGGGTTGCCAACTGTCCCGTATTATCCCGGACGTCCCGTATATTGGGCCTAAATGTCCCGTACGTCCCGTTTATTGACTGCTACGCTGATCTAACCATTGACTAAGGGGTCGTTTACTCAAGTTCGTTATTTTAAATGTAGACGCGCGCACAAAATAGAGAGCAACGGCGTCGTGGTGCTCATGTGGTGTGGTGCGGCGCGCTCGTTTTCCCCAGGCGCGTCTATGCTCAGCGAGATGAAAACGCTTAGCAACGACAGACACCACGGGAGTGTTTAGTTTGTTCTGCAAACTAGGTGTGTGCGAGTAAAACGCCTTTAATCGTGGCAGGGACATTGTGTATGCATTTGTAGATTATATTGCAAACAAATCATGGTATTCAACTGTGACACTGTAATGGGAGACCCATGTTGAAAACAGTTGTGTTAATTTTTTCAGGATTCTTTGATGAATAGAAAGTAAAAAAAAAAAAAAAACAGCATTAATCTGAAATAGAAAGCTTTTGTAACATTAAAATTTATTTACTGTCTCTCTTGACACGTTTACTGCATTGTTACTGAACAAAACTAGTAATTTCTTAAAATGTTTTAATTATTAATAAAACTATTAATTTAAAACAAATTCTTACTGACCCCAAACTTTTGAACAGCAGTGTATAATGCTACAAAACCTTTAGATGGTTTGTGTGTAACAACTGACATTTATTTCTATGACGTTAAAATTATTTTTATTAAATTGTGCATTAATAGGTTGAGCAAATTAAATGTGTTTATATCTGAGAACCTTTTATACACACACTTAACTGCAGACACTGAAATGACATACACTTTGAGTGTCCCTTATAAAGAACCACGATTGTCCCTTATTTTTGTCCCACTTTTTGTCCTTTGTTTTGTATGTTTGGATTATGTTGTGTTGTAAATAAATGCAAACAATTCAAAAAGCCATTCTTTTAATCTCTTCACATTCTTTGCTCTAGTTCCCTCACAGTCATTCAACTGATATAGGGCCATTAGGATTAGGGGAGTGTCTTTGTCTTTTTTCAGGTGTGAAAAACATCAATATTCATGATGATTCACACCCTCCCTGCATAAGCCTTCCTGACACAAAACATGTCTTACAAATTTTAAATCAGTATATTTTTATGTGAATGAGTGGCCAGAGTGATTTTTACATCGTCTTAAAGCAAAAATTCTAGCCTACGTGATCCAGTTTTCAAAAGTCTTGTGAACAAATATTCAGTATGGGTTTTATAGCCTTATAACAGTGACTTCATTTTTTTTTTTTTCACAAACCACGCATAAACGTCATTTTCTCAAAACTACAAACTTTTACACACATGCTGCTCACATATTATTGTAGCAGAGTTTGTGCTGAATACAGAGTAATCAATCTTTAGCCATGAAAATGTTACAAGTAACAGAAATAAGCACAAATGTCCGGGCATGTCAAAACACTTCCAGGACCCAGAAAACAGCTCAATACTACAATACTTTTATAATGCATTTTACATAAAGGCTTTAAGTAAAGTGTTACCCAATCGTCCTGGCAAGAAAATGCCAACAACATTACAGTACAATTAATACTGAAGTCCTCCGATTTCATTTACAATTGATAAATATAACATAGACGCAAGATGGCAGCAGCTGCATTTCTATGAAGCAAGCGAGAGCGAGTCTGCTCTCGATACGAGAGACATGTAAGACACGAAGGCTTCAGATACCCGGATGGGCAGTATTTTATTCAGCTTTGCTATTGACGACGATCATTATCGGGGAATAACACACCTCAGAATGTCGCGACTAACCAATCAGAGTCAAGTACTCAGAGAGCCGTACAATAAGGGTAAATAAATAAGGGTAAACGCATAAAAAATAATAAATACACCACACACAAATAAAGGTTAAATGATACACTCTTAAAGGTAGGGTAGGCAATTTTCGGAGAGGCTAGCAATAGCGAGCTAGCTTTGAAAGCATTAGATCCCACCCTACCTTCAGAGTGTCTCCAAAGCCACGCCTCCTCCAAAACACATGAACACTTACAGCAGGGAGCAAACAAAAGTGTCACGAGAGACGGCGTTAAACTACCTCATGTCTCAAAGCACATAACATTACAATAATAGTGATAAAATAACCTTAAAAAAATTACCTGTATCACCTGCCTGCTGCAGATTCATTTCGGCGTTGATAGTGTTGCCATTAAAACACATAAATTCGAGTCACAAACCGCTCTGAGTATAACATCACGGGTTTCCATCTCTTCCAAATTACAGTAGTTATGGCGTGAACGCAGCATAAGCTCGTTGTTTGGTTCAGGAGGAACTGTAAAAGGCTGCTGTTTCGGTTGTGGTGCTCGGTGACTGACGTCTGTCTAACTCTGCATAGCGTGAAATATGTGGATGACGTGATGTCTACGCGAGCAGGGTGAGCAGAGGTATGGAAATACATACGCTGACAGGCAGGTAGGACATCGTATCGGACTGAATGCAATGATTGGACCAACATATTATGGTCCTACGCCTTCCACAGACGAGATATATACATATAAATACATTTAGACCACTTAACTTAAGTTCAGTCAGGTCCACTTAAGTCAAAAACACCATAGACAAACTTTTAGTCAACTTTTATTGGCATATTTAGCAAAATTTACATTTGGCGATATGGCTCTGTTCTAAATTCCCCATCCTTTTCATGAGCTCCATGAAAAGCCAGGACAGAGAACAGCAGCAGCTTCTGGGGACAACCTCCCATTTTTTTTAAACTGGGAGGGAAGCGTAAATCCCCCATTGAGAACAGAGCATGCATCAATGACAACAGAATGACATTGATTAAGTTCAAGGAGGAGCTGGGGTGGAGGTAGGTTGTAAAGCAGCGTGCAATGGAAGCAGCCAAGCAGGCAGACTGAACTTAAGCTGCGCTTAAGTAAGGCATCCTGTTTTAGAGTTGCCAATTGAGTGCATAGGAATCGGATCAGCTGATATGGGCGGGGTTGGAATTTTGCCAATCAGCTGATGGCGGAGCTTGACTACGTGGCCTGCCTGAACTAACACAGAATGCTTGATTTAAGTGATTGCTATCAGGATGTGAAGAGAATTTCAACCAGCATAACAATTGTTTTTTTCTGGAACAAATCACCTACCCTGCCTTTAATTAAATATTTTATATCAGTTTTTAAATTATTAATAATCTCTCACTTTACCATCCTTTGTCTTCGCTGAGGTCATAACAGTGTTTTCTGGGTTGGCCAAAATAAGTATTTTGAAAAGCAGCATAATGCAGCCTTCACATCAAAAGCATGTCAGCGATCTCTTGAAATGCGGCCTAGCTAGACAGCTCACAAGTTCTGGAACCAAGTCATTGACTTATCTTCTATTATAGCACAAGTCTGAGGAATTCTTAATTATGATTAGTTGAAAAATGTTGTGCAATTATTTCCCAGTAAAGCACAGCTATGAAGTAGTTCTAGGTCTGTTGACCACATTGATGTTCCATATCACTTTGCCAAATTATTTCAGTTATTTCCTTAAAGCAGTGCTTAATTTGCAATTAAGTAATTAAAAGGCGCTGTGACCCATACAATGACGTCACTAAATGGTGATGGAACAACTATAAGAGCATCATTCACAAGTTTCTGTATATAGCTATGTTGAGACCAATTATCATTCAGCTGATCAGTGGTACTCTTCCTCACTGACGACGGGTTTGCCTCTTCCATTACATCGATTTCTGACCGATCGAACTCCCGTTGCTCATGTCTCCGCTATCCTGATTAGTATTATCAGAATTGTTTAGGGGTGCAGTACCATCTTCTCAGGATCTCTTTTGATCAGAAACACCATTAGGTTACTCACAGATATAAAAAATCTAAAAAGGCTTGACTGTCTTTTTGACATTTTGCCGATATTAACTTATTTTTATTAGAATCATTTGTCAGGTATATACACTCTCTCCAAACTTTCCACTGCTCACTGTGCACAAAACATTAAGCAGTAAGCACCAACCAATGATGTGCTTTTAAACGTTTGAACTGATTGGTCAAAAATATAGCAAAATATAACCTACATAAACCTGTCGTAAAACATTTTTTAAATATTACTACTTGTTTCAGAACATTCAAAAATAACATTCCCATAATGTTTGCAGAATTTGTTGAATATTCATATAACCAAGAAAAAACATTTTTAAAACATTAAAAAAAAAAAAATGGAAACGTTCTTAGAACATATTTTTATTAGCTGGATTTAAAGGGATAGTTCACCCAAAAATGAAAATTCTGTCATTAATTACTCACCCTCATGTTGTTCCAAACCCGTAAGACCTTCGTTCATCTTCGGAACACAAATTAAGATATTTTTGATGAAATCCCAGAGCTCTCTGACCCCTCCATAGACAGCTTTTTAATTACTACTTTCAAGGCACAGAAAGGTAGTAAAGACATCATTAAAATAGTCCATGTGACTCCAGTGGTTCAACCTTAATGTTATAAAGCGACACGAATACTTTTTGTGCACAAAAAAAACCAAACAAAAATAACGACTTTATTCAACAATTTCTTCTCATCTGTGTCAGTCTCCTACGCAGTTTATGTTGTTACCACAGTGCAGCACTTACGAGTTCTACATCAGAACCCCGGCTTACCATTGGCTAGCTCCTGCGTCAGCATCACATGCACAATGCTTTAATTAAAGCCACCGTTAATTATTCCTTGCTTAATACTTCAGTAGAATAAAATATACATAGGCCTATATTTACAATCTGCATTTTTGAATCATGAATAAATTGTTGCACTGAGCTTGTCGCAGTGCATTCTGGGATTGACTTATCTGTGAAAAACACATGCAATGCTGCCTTAGAATGTGACCAAAACTCTTTCAGGAGCATGTCTATGATGCCTATCAGTGAAGATTGAAGACTGACATCTGGCTAGACCGCTTAGTATGTTTTGGAACAGAGTGCCTTCACAAGGCTGTGGGGTGAGGAAAACAATCCATCTGGGCAAATATCACAATGACATGGTGGACGGTTTGAAAACCACAACAAGGAGGTCCTGGAACAGCAGGAACAACAGGAAGATTGTACCATAGAGAAAGGAAATAAGAAAGCTAAATTCTATTCTCTTCTGTTCTATTGGTTTTTGTAGTCCCCGGATAGCTATATTCTGCAAGAAAGCATCCCTGTCCTCAAACACTGGGCTGAAGGGATGTGCCCATCCCTCAGGACCGATTTAGAATTGCAGAGTATGAGGGTTGCCGTCACTGAACTTCCCTGCGCCTTGAGTTTTTCCACTGACATCTCTAGGGATCACCATGAAGACTGCTCTCAATACATGTCATTACTTTCTGGCCCCATTATGCTTCTGCAAGCACCCAGCAATCACTATCTGTGCGTTTTATCTCTACACACTTTCGAATTCAGTGGAAAGCAAGGTCAGATCCTGCAGCAAGCTGGTAATTGCATGGAGAAAACACACAGAACAACACACACATGCAGCAGCCAAGTATCCCCCTGAAGAAGCCATGGGCTGTTTTCCCAAGTTCCTCGTTGCCACCATTCATTCAGTATGCATGTATTCAGACAGATTCGCCTTGATCTCGATCGTGTCGGCAGACAGCACGAATCAAGTATTCATCTTTCATTTTAAATGAGCTGTTATGAATTTGGATGGATGAGATTTTGGGTCTATGTTGTTGTTGATCTAATAGGTGAGATTGCAATAAAATAGAGAAGAATAAAAAGAGACCAGCACAATGAGAAACGGGGCAGTCAAATGATGAAAGTGTTGCACTCATGCGATCAGATCATAGAATTTAATACGGGAGCGTGACTGCGGAACACCTAAAAATGCAATTGTTCAAATGCATGAAATTGATTTGTGCATGTTTCATAAAACTAGATTTTTACATTTTCTTAAGGAAATGGAGTGGTGTTTGTCCGTACAAAAGTTTTCATCACAATGCTCGGATATTGATAGGATATTTTCATGTTTATTAATGTGAAGCTGCTTTGAAACAATCTGTTTTGTATAAAGCACTCTGTAAATATTTTTGAGTTGACTTGGCATAGCCATATTACGGAGCCCCGCACATGACGTGCAAGAAAGAAAAACTAAATCGTGCGCACAATTTACTAATTCGTTCCCTCGATTTATAAATCATGCGCACGATTTACTATTTAGTTCCCTCGATTTGCTAAATCGTGCGGACGATTTACTACTTCGTTCCCTCGACTTGCTAAACCGTCCACACGTTTTACTAACTTGTTCCCTCGATTTATAAATCATGCACACGATTTAACAAATCGAGGGAACGAATTAGTAAATCGTGCGCACGATTTATAAATCGAGGGAACGAATTAATAAATCGTGCGCACGATTTAGCCTACTAGTTTTTTCCTGCATGTCATGTGCGGGGCTCCGTACAATATACAGATAACAAAAATTTGAATTTACACGTTTTCAATTATCTGATAACAATGAGTCTTAGGTGCATCTGATTATGATCTGTTCATTGAAAACGCATGTGCGGGTGTAAAAGGGGCCTTGAAATGCAACACAGTTATGCTGTTTACCTTTTGCATCATCCTTTGCATTGGGAGTGTTGCTATAGCTATGTGTCTCTATGGTGTTTTGAGTGGTTACTTACTGGGCCAAGTAAAAAAATCTAAACCCCATGTCTCCATTATATTCTGGTTTTGTAAAAAATGTGCAAAAGATTGTAAAAATTATATGGTAAAAACCTTTATTTTTTTAACCCTCTGGTGCTCTTCACGTGTCGATCAAAAATGACCTAATTTTTTTTTTTTTTCAATGAAATGAATGTACTATATTTTAGTTCGATAATGTTTTTTATTTAATATTTTGTATTTTTAGGGGATTTTATGGTACTAAATTATATTTATGCTGTAGCTTTTTGAGCATAGACCTGAAAATGAAATTTCCAACATCTAGCGGTGAGGTTGCGAATTGCGACCGCCCACCGCTCACCCCTCCCTTTGGAAGCACATAGAGAAGCTACGGTGGCTGACACAGGACAAAGATAGCTAACGATCTGTAGAGCAGTTTGTCCGTTTAGGGCTACTGTAGAAACATGACGGCGCAAAATGGCGACTTCAATGTAAGGGGACCCGCGGTGTATGTAGATAGAAATGGCTCATTCTAAGGTAATAAAAACATAACGGTTCATTATGTAAGGTCTTTATACACCACTGAAAAAATAGTTATGTACACTCACCTAAAGGATTATTAGGAACACCATACTAATACTGTGTTTGACCCCCTTTCGCCTTCAGAACTGCCTTAATTCTACGTGGCATTGATTCAACAAGGTGCTGAAAGCATTATTTAGAAATGTTGGCCCATATTGATAGGATAGCATCTTGCAGTTAATGGAGATTTGTGGGATGCACATCCAGGGCACGAAGCTCCCGTTTCACCACATCCCAAAGATGCTCTATTGGGTTGAGATCTGGTGACTGTGGGGGCCATTTTAGTACAGTGAACTCATTGTCATGTTCAAGAAACCAATTTGAAATGATTCGAGCTTTGTGACATGGTGCATTATCCTGCTGGAAGTAGCCATCAGAGGATGGGTACATAGTGGTCATAAAGGGATGGACATGGTCAGAAACAATGCTCAGGTAGGCCGTGGCATTTAAACGATGCCCAATTGGCACTAAGGGGCCTAAAGTGTGCCAAGAAAACATCCCCCACACCATTACACCACCACCACCAGCCTGCACAGTGGTAACAAGGCATGATGGATCCATGTTCTCATTCTGTTTACGCCAAATTCTGACTCTACCATCTGAATGTCTCAACAGAAATCGAGACTCATCAGACCAGGCAACATTTTTCCAGTCTTCAACTGTCCAATTTTGGTGAGCTCGTGCAAATTGTAGCCTCTTTTTCCTATTTGTAGTGGAGATGAGTGGTACCCGGTGGGGTCTTCTGCTGTTGTAGCCCATCCGCCTCAAGGTTGTGCGTGTTGTGGCTTCACAAATGCTTTGCTGCATACCTCGGTTGTAACAAGTGGTTATTTCAGCCAAAGTTGCTCTTCTATCAGCTTGAATCAGTCGGCCCATTCTCCTCTGACCTCTAGCATCAACAAGGCATTTTCGCCCACAGGACTGCCGCATACTGGATGTTTTTCCCTTTTCACACCATTCTTTGTAAACTCTAGAAATGGTTGTGCGTGAAAATCCCAGTAACTGAGCAGATTGTGAAATACTCAGACCGGCCCGTCTGGCACCAACAACCATGCCACGCTCAAAATTGCTTAAATCACCTTTCTTTCCCATTCTGACATTCAGTTTGGAGTTCAGGAGATTGTCTTGACCAGGACCACACCCCTAAATGCATTGAAGCAAGTGCCATGTGATTGGTTGATTAGATAATTGCATTAATGAGAAATTGAACAGGTGTTCCTAATAATCCTTTAGGTGAGTGTATATTATATTGCATTTCTGTCAATAGATCCTCATAAATACTACACACTGCACCTTTAAACTGTCGTAAACCCTGAATGCTTTAGAAAAATTATAAATATAATTTAGTACCACAGACTTAAGTTTAATCTCTTTTCAAAGAAGACACTAGGCAGATTTTTGCTGAAGTGAAAAAAGTTTAAAAAAGTGAACTTAAAAAAAGTTACTGAATTTTATGTTATGTTTATTGTTATGAAAAATACACAAAAACACTATTTTCAATTTTTTTATATGAAATATATATTTTCAAACACACTTTTTACTCTAAAACTGCAAGAAAATCAAAGCCATGAATCTAAACAAGTTGTGTTTTGAGCTTTGAAACAAATTTGAGCTTGATATCTCAAAAAAATGAGCTTTCAGTAAGATTTTATTTGGGCGCAGTACCAAAGGTTTCCAGTAGATTAAATTTGTCTCCCATTCATTTCCAATGTTCGAAGAGTACAAGTGTGACAATTTTTTTTCAGGACCATTTAACCTTTTTGAATCATGTCCATAATTTATTTTTTTTTGTTCACATAGCAAGTGCCAAAACCTTTACCAAGTTTCATACCATTCTGATGAACATAAAACTTTTCAGTCAAAAATTACTGAAGAGCACCAAAGATGGTAAGTTCTAAAGGGAACACCCTTTGTGACACTTCGCACTTGATGTTTTTTTCATTAAAATAATTGTTTCTTCTTAGTAAATAGTATTTACCTCAGCTTGTGGAAAAGCTACTTACACTGTAAAAAATTCCAACCTATTTCAACTTAAAAACTTAAGTTCAGTTGCTGCCTTAAATTTTTAAGTTAAAGCAACTTAAAAGTACAAGTAATTTCAACTCACTTACATTAAACCGACAATTTTGAGTTGAATCTTGTATAACTTAAATTAAAAAGTTGAAATTGCTTAACTTATTTTGATGAGTTAAATTAACTTACAAAACATGTTATCATAACTTACTGATCCTATCATTTTTTACATCATTCATCATGTGGCTCTCTCTTTACCACCAGAATTACAAGATATTACAAGATTTTTCTCAGAATTGCCAGTTTACATCTCACAATTAAGAAAAAGTCAGAATTGTGGGATTTTAACTCAGAATTGCAGAAAAAGTTCACAATTGTGAGATATAGAGTAAACTCGCAATTGCAAATTATAAAGAGTTTATATAAAATAATAAGAGTTTATATCTCACAATTCTGAGAAAAAAGAATTATGACCATTTACTTCGCAATTACTTTTTTTGTTTTTATTCCACGGCAGGAACAAGCTTCCATTAATAGGCCTATACAGTTTTAACCGTAAATTTAAGTTCAGTCCATAAAAATAAAATGTTTCTACCATATATTTATACTAGGGATGCACCGATAGGATTTTTTGGGGCCGATACCGATACCGATTTTAACAAACAATTATTGGCCGATACCGATATTTGTCACTTGCCCTCTTATTTGAAATTTTGTCATTAAAATAGATTAACTATTTAAAAAAAAAAAAAAAAAAACCATACATTAACTTATAGCCTACTAGCTAGTTTATTGCTGCATTATCAAATAATTTCTAATGAATATAGACTGGATCCATTTAACATTCAGCAGGCCAACATAAATACAACAGAACAAAGATACATATGAAATAAACAGTGCTTTTTAGGTAGGTTTAACAGTTTCCAAGTACAGAAATAAAGTAAACAAATGTTAAATAACTCTGCATATTCTTCACTGTATAAATTAAATACATATATTATTATTACATTGAGACTTAGCTAAATTCTACTGTATAACATTAATATATTTCTGTCACAATTACTTTGTTAAACTGAACTTTTATTTTGACGGGTTGCCGTGAAGACCTTCAAGTTTCTGTGTGTGTGTTTATGATATGACAATAGATTTTGTTGAATGAAACGGTAAAATGCTCATGAAGTGACTGGAGATGAGGTTCATGCATTCATGTCCTCATATATTGAGGCGGCAGAGGCTGAAAAACAGTTTGATTGTGTGTGAGGTAAATGAAACTGCGCGTCTGCGCCATTCATTCACACAGACACATGCAGGATTCATATTTAAACAGTCTTTTTGCGGCTTAATATTCACAGAAACTAGTATATATCGCGATTTTATTTAAGTGTACTGACCTACGTTTTACTTATTCATCAAAACGTTGACAAATTCCGTGACATTCCACGTTACGCAGTAAATTCCGTTTTTATGACTGGATTCCATCTGCGTTTTCCGCATCGCAGAAATGAATCCTTATGAAAGTTATTTAGCCAAGAATAGTGAGCGATTTTTTTGTTGGTCTTTTGTTGTTTGATTAACATTAAAACGCAGACAGCAGCGCAGCAGGAATATTACATTATAATCTTGGATTATGCAACAGACATTGTACAGCTCAGTGCCTTCACGCAGTTAATTAATAAACCATCGAAAATCAATGAACGATGAATCGATAAACATAAATTGATCAAAAATCGGCCGATAAATATCGGCGGCCGATAC
The DNA here is from genome assembly GCA_039654105.1 of Coreius guichenoti. Classification (NCBI taxonomy): domain Eukaryota; kingdom Metazoa; phylum Chordata; class Actinopteri; order Cypriniformes; family Gobionidae; genus Coreius; species Coreius guichenoti. The sequence goes on along the minus strand of CM077186.1, from coordinate 8,021,654 downwards.
ATCGGTGCATCTCTAATTTATACGGTAATTTTTTGGCAACCACAGCGGTGTTTTTTTTTTTTTCTCTCTCAGCTTGGGAGACATTTAGAATGATGATTATGCTTCTCTCTTTCATAGAATAAATGGGGATGAGGACTGGCTCTCAAAAGAGATAAAAAGCACCACAAAATTACAAAATGTTCAAAGGCGGTATGTGTGTGTGTGTGTGTGTGTGTGTGTGTGTGTGTGTGTGTGTGTGCATGTGAGGAACAACCTGAAATTGAACTCATTATTCACTGAAAATCTTGTCTTGAAAATCTTGCTTGACAGCCATAGCTACAAATCGCTTTCATTGCATGGGAAAAAGTAGCCTGGACATTTGCTATAAATAACTCCTTTGGTATTAGACAGAAGAAAGAAAGTCAGGTCTTGAAAGACATGGGGGTGAGTAAATGAAGACAGAATTGTAATTTTTGGTTAAACTCTATATTTATATTTTATTTGATCAACCTCTGCATGGTAATTTGAAACGTACACAAGCACCCAGCATGTAGCTGCCAAGGACGTCAAACGTTCATTCCACTGTAGCTAATTGCATCTGCACACAATGCCTTTCCCTCTTATTCCGTTCCCTCAGACCTTGCAAAACCACAAAAGGCAGCAGCCACCATTGTGGCGGCACAATGAGTGTATGCTTGGCTGGAAAAAAAGCCAGCCGTCAATTGATCTCAGTGGATCAATTGGTGCACCCCAATGTGTGAGATATTCAGCTGGGTTGGACCAGCCCTGTTTGCAGCTCAAGGATCATGTTTGCCCAAGCTCATTAAGTGTTCAAGGCAATTAGAATGGATAGGACTTCTGGCAAACCTCAGCAGATTAATAATAATTTCTGAAGTCCCCAGTGAGGGTGGTACATATTGCTGGTGAGAAAATGATTTCACAGGCGGCCAGCCTTGGATGCTTTTAAATGCCATGTTATGTATGATGAGGTCCAGAGCTCATATTCAAAAGCCCTCCAACATACCACATAAGAATGTGTGTGTGTATATGGCTCATGTGTGGCATGAATTACCTGATCCGTGGCTAAATTGCATTTCATCTTTCGTCATGTGATTTAATGCAACTGCTGTTTTAGCAGGATAGCAGAGTGTTTCTCATCTTTCATATGCATTGCGAGCAAATTATAAGGTTTTTACAATTTATAATAAACTTAAAATATATTGTTGTTATACATATAATTAAGTTTATTGCAAAATATGCATATATATACAAACATTTCAGAATTTTGAGAGCATAGGGAGATCGACTCGTTTACATTGTTCGCAGTGCTTTATGGGAGTGGGAGGAGCTAAAGAGCTATTTTGGCACGTGTTGCTTTTTTCGACTTTCTGATTGGTGTAATTTTTTTGTACAATATTATAGGCACAGAAGTTTCCACTGTTAAACACGATTATTTAAAAAAAATAAGCTGAAATAAAGCGGGCTGATGTCTTCAGCAGAAGGAAATACCATCGATTAACAACCTTGTAGCACACAGTAGGGCTGTCTTTAAAAGTTTATTTATCATTTAAAACCAATTTTCCTATGGAGAAAATGAACGGAGTTCAGAACCCGACTGTTGCGCTCTATACTGTTAAGACCTACATTCCGTTCAAGATGAATATTCTCTCTTTTTTTTCATAAATTTGAATGAAAAACACCAAATAATGTGTTACTGTTAAATGAATATTGTTTCATAACCAAGAATACATGTTGATCCAGGATATCGTACTATTTTGCAAAATCCTGGTCACCTTAGAGTCACCTTTCCATTAAATACTTTAGACTCAAAGCAGCCACCACCAATCTTCTAACTTTCAAGATTAGTATATCTAATTTAATACTAATATAGAAAATCTGTAAAATGACGATTTGTCTAAAGTGATGATTCTGTATAAAATTATAATTTATAAAGGTGACAACATATATCCATAAATGGTAACACTTTAGTATGGGAAACACATATTCACTATTAATTACGACTTTTGCCTCAATAAACTCCTAATTTACTGCTTATTAATAGTTAGTAAGGTAGTTTTTGGCATTAATAAGGCATTAATATGTGCTTTATAAGTAATAATAAACAGCCAATATACTAGTAATATGCATGCTAGTAAACAACTAGTTAATTGCGAGAATTATTTTGAGGCAACTGAAAACGACCGCAGTATTTTTTGTTATTTAAAGGGCGCGTTAGTAATATGCGTCTATAGGCGGGTGCACAACGCACGTACACTCTGCTTATTACACACACAGGGACGTGCAGCAGCACACAAACATTTTTAAATATTAAAAATAAAAGGATTCCTCTGGAGAAGTGTTCAGTCTTTCTGCTCGCAAATTCCGCCATGTAAATAGCAAATCCGCCATGGTGCAAGCGCAACTGGCTTTTAAAGGGAATGGGAGATGAGACTCTGATTGGTTTATTGCACGTTACGCCCAAAACACACCCATGACTCATTAAGTTACTAGTTACTACCCTTTTGGACCATGCGCCTGGCGCGCAGACCGTTTTTTCAGTCGTTAAACTAGCAAAAGTGCACTGCGCTTTAGACCATGCACTCATATCGTTAAAATAGGGCCAATTATGTTTGTTATGTTAATGATTTTTTTAAATTATTTTTTTTAGAAGAGGTTTGCTGTTGTTTTTGTATGCAAGCAGACTTACAATTTTGTGGGTGATAAAATGAGGGAAAGAATATCTAGCACACTTGGTGGACTCTTTTGACTTCAGCCAGAAAGCAAGCAAATGAACAACCCAAAATACCCTGGCAACTACCTTAAACACCCTAGCAACCACCCTGAAGACTCTAGCTAGTTTGTACTATGACTTTACAGTACATTTTCCTGTATCTGTTTACATTTACTACTGTTTCACACTGCAAATTAACACAAGTCTGCTCAAAAGATACAATTACAGGATACAACCGTAATGTCAGTGAAATATGAGATATAATATGCTGGTGGTGGGGGTATTCTAGGTCTTGAGATCTGGCCTGCAAAAGCAAAGGTTAAAAAATTAAATCCTGATTCTACTGCATGATTAGATTGCTCCAGCGGTACCTTTCCAGCAATTAGCATAATGTTATTAGTCATAGATCAAAAGGTTCTGCAATATGACAGTCACTAATACATGACTCTTAGCACAGTGATGGCCATTTACATTTATATTATATGTTATCACATCCTCAAGGCTAATGAATGCCTAATGAGTATGCTTTGCGGATGAATGGTGCATCTCTTATATTAATATTTTGGTTATTAAGCCATTGAATAGCAGAATTAAATGTTCTAAAATCTAGCGAGATGCCTACATAGGCTGCATTTTAAGGCATCATAGGTAAAGTGATGCAAAGCTTCAAAAAGAGAAGCAGTGCCATCATGCTGCTTTCTGAGACACTTTAAGTTGAAAACTCTACCCAATATGAGAAATGAGAAAAACATTCAGAAATCACTCAATACCTAAAAAGTATATTTATAAAAAAAATTAAAAAAACTGTTAAATTCATTAAAAATAAACTATTTTACCTAATATATGCATGCACAATGTATTGTTTTTGCTTAAGTGTTGCGTTGTTAGCTTAGCAACATGCTAACGTTAAAACTGTATTGAAATGGACTATCATTCATTGTTACTATAAAACCATTTTTGGTTATTATGAGATTATTCAATAATTATTTAATTTTTTTAATGAACAAATTTTACAGTGTATTTATTGAATAAATTTAATTAAAAATAATTTTATTATAAACAGAATATGGTGCAAACTTTTCAGAAGTGATTGTTTTGAACTTACACTAAACTATGAATAAAGTACTTGGGTCTTTTGCTCCATGCTGGTGAGTCTTTTACCCTGAGTGTAAGATAAAAGGTCCCCCTTAACGCTTCTCTATCAATGCTAAATAAAAAGATATATACAGAATTTTTTTCTGATACACTATGGAAGTAGGGGATTTGTGGAGCTTTGTGAATTATAGTTCTTTAAATTCTATGGAAATCTGCATGCATTCTGTGGTGTTCTGCGGGAGAGATTCTCGTTGGGCCTGGATGTGAGGTTCAGTTTCAGGATGCTGCCTTAAAGGGGTCATATGATTCTATTTTCAAAGATCATTATCTTGTCTATTAGGTGTAATAGAATATGCTTTAATGTAGGGCTGCAACAACTAGTCGATAAAATCGATAATAATCGATAATGAAAATCATCGATAACGATTCTCATTACCGATTAGTCGGGTCTGCCCTCTGTGCAAGATAAACTTCCACCAGTCGCGCCAAATTACAGAACTAAATAACGCATTTTTATGGACAAAATGTGCATCTAGAAATAGTGGAGTGGAAACTGAGTGAGCTGATGCGGGAAAGGTACATGATCCAAGTGCCCAAAACATTGTTTATTTTAAGCTTCAAGCGAATGCATTAGCGTTTAACATACCCTGTCATGCACTTTGACAGATGTGTACGCGTCCTCAGCGCAAAACGTTAATTGTACAGGTTATATCCACTGATCTATATAGAGAACAGTAGTTATATCCTCATCTGTAAATGCTACTAATTCACGCGAATATTTCCATTTTGCATGAAAGCGTGTCCTGACAGTCTGTGTTAAACTTCAAACTTCACTGAACGAGCGCCGGTGCGGCGGGCGCGCGCGCGCATGCGCGTCAAACAGACAACGCAGTAGAGAGAGAGACGATTTATATTCAGCGCAAAAACATTAATTTAGCTGAAATATCTTCTGTTGGACGCTAAATTTCGTTTTAAAAGTCTACATGTTATTCAAGTATTTTATGAGAGTAGTAACTGTAAAGGGATAACAGCGTGTAATTGAATGTAAATGTAAGATAAAATATAAATGGTTTCTACAGGATAAAGAAATGACAGTAAGAGGTACTGTGTTCATAGTGTGTGTGTGTGTGTGTTCCTGCAGAACATTCCTCTTATCTGTTAACACTGATTTGTGTTTTTTGTGTTTTTGTTTTGTTTAATGTAGGAATTTAAACTCCTTTTGCTTAGTAACTTAGTAACATAATGTAGAGCACAAACATACCCTTACGAAAATTAACCATTGTAGATAGTAAAACCATGTTTTTATTATAATAAAACCATGTTTTTGCCATATTGATTACCATTTGTATAACCACACAAATATCATATAGTTAAACTATGGATTTGAAGCAAAACCATGGTTAATTTGTGGTTACCATGGAATAACTACAATAAACCTGTTATTTATTTATTATTATTATTTTTGTTTGTTTTATTCAATGTAAAACCATGGTTAATTTATGTAATGGTAGATATATTCACTATGTATGTTTTTATAGCACTCAGCTGACATGTTTGTTTGAAGGACAGCATTGGGCAGGATGTGGAATAGTGTGTTTTGTCAATAAAATAAAAAATGGGCTTTTTATCCGATTAATCGAAAAAATAATCTGCCAACTAATCGATTATCAAAAAAATCGTTAGTTGCAGTCCTACTTTAATGTTCAAAAAATGCATAATTTCTCACATACAATACATTATTGTAGCTCCTCTATGCCCTGTCTTTCTACAACACGTCGATTTCTAAGCCCCTCCTTCCGAAAAGCACAGTGTGCTCTGATTGGCCAGCTGACCCAGTGCATTTTGATTGGCCAAACACCTCAAGCTCGTGTCGGAAATGTAACGCCCCTTACCATAATTGAGAGCTTCAGCTTTCAAAGCAATTATAAAGACAGTCGGCAGCTTTACCATATCAGTTCGAGCCCGAGTCGGATTCTGAAAATGCAGATGACCAAGCCAATCGATTGCAACCAGTGTGAAACAAAACACGTAGTGCATCTATGTTTGTCATCTTTTCACCACAAGTTAAAAGTGGAGAACAGAGGATACTATGTGTGTAAACATAAATCCATCTATGCAGTTTTGATTAAGAACAACAAACAATATGCGTTACTCGACACTGCACAAAACTCTGCATTTGAGCAGTCAATAGCAAATACTTTAACAAATAAGAAAACATACTTACAGGCTCTGATTCAGAGCGCCAGATTGCCCTAGCAAAGTTGGAATTGCCACATTTTTAGAAATAGCCTTTATGCACAGCCGGCTTTGTACTCTCCCAGGTTCACATCAGGAAACTGTCCTCCGTAAAATGCACTGCACACACACAAATATTTGAGTTGTACAGTTCTGGAACAGTGTTGTAAATAAATCTTAACCACTGATTCCTAATTGCGTCCACTTTCGGAAGGCCAAATAAAGTGCTTTTGCTTTCGCATAGAAAAACACAGCGTCTCCACAGCATGACGACGACAACACTACTATGGTAACTGAAGCCACGCCTTCTTTTTTTGCATATGCGTTTGGGCGCCATTGTGCAAATATTTCCACATAGTGGCGTAGGTATGTGAGGGAGAACTCAATCGAGGCGTTTTAGCTAGGTCTGGATCTGCCTTCTCTTTTAGATGGAATAAATCTTTTTGTGGGAGACTTTGAGCTTTGTAATTTTGCAGCTCTTACACATGCACAAACAGCTACATAACACACTAAAGAAAAGGGGAAACATCAAAACGCATAATATGACCCCTTTAAAAGGCGTTCACACAGCAAGGTGCAGTATCTGAGAAACACTGTGATGTTTGGAATCAACCCAAACAAACACACCCCTCTCTTCATTGCTCCACCCCCAAAAGCACAAACACGCAAGAGTGAATGTCTCTTTATCATAGCTGAAGCAAAGCAAAATACTGCTTCGTGAAAAATAAAGCGACAAACAACAAGGAAGAACAAAAAAAGAACATATTAGAGTATATAGCAAGAGTTCGTTGTTAGTCGCCAGCAGCACACCAGCTCCAGACTAACATTACAACAACAGCAAATCTTGGTTCTGTGAAACATAGCAAAACCAATGTTACTCATGTATGGAGTAGAAACGATGCAACCTCAGCATCCCTTTTCAGGGCTTCCTGCATAGGTCTATCCAGCGCTGAAAAGCTTCTCTAATATTAACGCAGGTCCTAAAGCTCTTGCCTGATCAAAACCCTTTTTTCCCAATGATATTCCTCTGACCTTTTCTCTTTTGTAATGTATTTAAACAATTAAACTGGCAAAATAAAATAAGGTTGCTGCGTTTCTGCACTGTTGGTGACTAATAGCTTTTTCTATACTTGACCACTGTATCCAGCTGTATTAGACAGATTCCATCTGCCATGGTTCCTGGCGGACTGTGTTGCTACTCATTTAATTGACATTGCCAGTGGTCACTGTCGCTTACATACATTCCTTAAAATCAACTCTTAGGGCCCTATTTTAACGATCTGAGCGCCTGGTCTAAAGTGCACGGTGCAAGTGCACTTAGGGCATGTCCTAATCCACTTTTGCTAGTTTAACGACGGGAAAAATGGTCGGTGCACCTGGTGCATGGTTGTACCTATTCTCTTATTTTTTCTCTTAGTCACTTGTGTTTTGGCCGTAACGTGCAATAAACCAATCAGAGTCTCATCTCCCATTCCCTTTAAAAGCCAGTTGCGCTTGCACCATGGTGGATTCGCTAATTACATGACGGAATATAGACACCCTCAACCTGACTAGTCAGTTTAAATATATGTGTGTATTGCCATGTTTGGTTAAATAAGTAGCCAATTTCATTCGTCATTACTGCATAGGTAATTCTGATACATGCAATGACTATCCATTATGACATGTAGGCATTTTTATCTTTATGTACACAATAATAATCTTTTACATTGTAATCCTTTTATTTTTAATATTTGGCATGTTTGTGTGCTGCTCCGCGTCCCTGTGTGTGTAATAAGCAAAGTTTATGTGCGTTGTGCACCCGCCTATAGGCGCATATTACTAACGCGCCCTTTATATAACACAAAAAATACTGCGCTATTGACTTTAGAAAAGGTTTTTGTTGGTCAATGGTGTTGTCTATTTCAGTTGCCTCAAAATAGCAACGCGCCAACAAAAATGCCTGAACACACCTCGTTTTCAGGGAGCACAAATGGGCGCAAATGCATTTGCTATTTAAACAACGTGGCGCTGGATGTGAAAATGATAACTGTGTCAATCTGAAACAAGCTAAAAACACTTGCGTTGTGCCTGGCGCCGCATTGCGCTGGGTGTATGATAGGGCCCCTAGTTGCTGTCAGTGGCGTGCACAGACCTCCGCGGGGGCAGGGGCAAAATCGCGTTACGGGGGATGGTGGGGGGATGTCCCCCTCAGTTGAAATCGCTTCCTGTAGAAATTTAAAATCGCGTTCCGGGGGCACTGCAGTACGATCGAAAAGGGCACTTTCACTTTCATAATGCCCAGCATTTTCTGCACTTGCTTATGACATCTCTGCTAAGGAAACATACATTTCAGGTGTTGTCATTAAAGATGTCACTCGCTTAAGTTCTAAATGCATCAAAGCTCTTACCTGCTTCTACAGCAATCAAACCACACACACAAAAAAGAGAGAGAGAGAGAGATATCATTCCCCGGCAGGAGGTTTTGATTCAACTGCACATTATCCCCCATCCTCTGGGTTTCATGCTCATCAAAACAATTGGGGATAAAAGAGCAAAAATGGAGCTAAATCACTTTCCCCAGGGAGAAGAGAGATAAGCCATATTCTCAGTGGTGTTATCCATCATCTACAGCTCATAATGTCTCCTGTGCTGAATCATGGCTGAGATGACTCGGGGCACATGAAACTAAGTGCTTTTCTCAAACTACAAACACACATTAACATCTTATTTATAAAGCAACAGGATTTACAATCAATTAATGGAAAGAAACTTCAATTTGGCATGAATAAAAAATACACAACAGTCTCAGCTTCAAATGGCAAGCCCGTGCATCATCCACAGTCTTATCATGTTGCTGCATATTTGTTGAATTCAAGTTGAATTCAAACTGTCACTTTTGTTGCTTAAAATTGCCAGTTCTCATTGAAAATGAATGATTTTAGGTCACTGTTATTGTGCTCCTTGATGCAATTTGCAGACAGAAATGGAAAAAGCAAGCTTCAGGCTAATTGACTACTTATCTGTTCTGAGTTTTCCGTAATTTCAGAAATTTTACTGAGAGGTTTACAGCATTTCACATATAATGAGAAGTAAATTCTAGTATACAATTTTCGGATGGATGGATGGATAGAAATGGTTAGATGGATGGATGGATAGATATAAATGGTTGGTTGGATGGATGGATGGAAATGGTCGGATGGATGGATGGATGGATGGATGGATGGATGGATGGATGGATGGATGGATGGAAATGGATGGATAGAAATGGTCAGATGGATGGATAGATAGATAGATAGATAGATAGATAGATAGATAGATAGATAGATAGATAGATAGATAGAAAGAAATGGTCAGGTGGATGGATGGAAATGGTCAGATGGATGGATGGATGGATGGATGGATGGATGGATGGAAATGGATAGATAGAAATGGTTGGATGGATGGATGGATAGAAATGGTCAGATAGATAGATAGATAGATAGATAGATAGATAGATAGATAGATAGATAGATAGAAAGAAATGGTCAGGTGGATGGATGGAAATGGTCAGATGGATGGATGGATGGATGGATAGAAATGGTCAGATGGATGGATGGATGGAAATGGTCAGATGGATGGAAATGGTCAGATGGATGTATGGATAGAAAAGGTCAGATGGATGACGGTGGATAGATAGAAATGGTCGGATGGATGGATGGATGGATGGATGGATGGATGGATGGATGGATGGATGGATGGATGATAGAAATGGTCAGATGGATGGATGGAAATGGTCGGATGGATGGATAAATAGAAATGGTCAGATGGATGGATGGGTGGATAGATAGAAATGGTCGGATGGATGGATGGATGGATGGATGGATGGATAAAAATGGTCAGATGGATGGATGATATATAGATAGAAATGGTCAGATGGATGGATGGATGGATGGATAGATGGATGGATGGAAATGGTCAGATGGATGGATGGATAGAAATGGTCAGATGGATGGATGGGTGGATAGAAATGGTCGGATGGATGGATGGATGGATGGATAGAAATGGTTGGATGGATGCATGGATGGATGGATGGATGGATGGATGGATGGATGGATGGAAATGGTCAGATGGATGGATGGATGGAAATGGTCAGATGGATGGAAATGGTTGGATTAGATAGATAGATAGATAGATAGATAGATAGATAGATAGATAGATGGATAGATGGATGGATGGATAGATAGATACAGTGGGGAGAACAAATATTTGATACACTGCCGATTTTGCAGGTTTGCCCACTTACAAAGCATGTAGAAGTCTGTAATTTTCATCATAGGTACACTTCAACTGTGAGTGACAGAATCTAAAACAAAAATCCAGAAAATCACATTGTATGATTTTTAAGTAATTAATTTGCATTTTATTGCATGACATAAGTATGATACATCAGAAAAGCAGAACTTAATATTTGGTACAGAAACCTTTGTTTGCAATTACAGAGATCATACGTTTCCTGTAGTTCTTGACCAGGTTTGCACACACTGCAGCAGGGATTTTGGCCCACTCCTCCATACAGACCTTCTCCAGATCCTTCAGGTTTCGGGGCTGTCGCTGGGCAATATGGACTTTCAGCTCCCTCCAAAGATTTTCTATTGGGTTCAGGTCTGGAGACTGGCTAGGCCACTCCAGGACCTTGAGATGCTTCTTACAGAGCCACTCCTTAGTTGCCCTGGCTGTGTGTTTCGGGTCGTTGTCATGCTGGAAGACCCAGCCACGACCCATCTTCAATGCTCTTACTGAGGGAAGGAGGTTGTTGGCCAAGATCTCGCGATACATGGCCCCATCCATCCTCCCCTCAATACGGTGCAGTCGTCCTGTCCCCTTTGCAGAAAAGCATCCCCAAAGAATGATGTTTCCACCTCCATGCTTCACGGTTGGGATGGTGTTCTTGGGGTTGTACTCATCCTTCTTCTTCCTCCAAACACGGCGAGTGGAGTTTAGACCAAAAAGCTCTATTTTTGTCTCATCAGACCACATGACCTTCTCCCATTCCTCCTCTGGATCATCCAGATGGTCACTGGCAAACTTCAGATGGGCCTGGACATGCGCTGGCTTGAACAGGGGGACCTTGCGTGAGCTGCAGGATTTTAATCCATGACGGCGTAGTGTGTTACTAATGGTTTTCTTTGAGACTGTGGTCCCAGCTCTCTTCAGGTCATTGACCAGATCCTGCCGTGTAGTTCTGGGCTGATCCCTCACCTTCCTCATGATCATTGATGCCCCACGAGGTGAGATCTTGCATGGTGCCCCAGACCGAGGGAGATTGACCGTCATCTTGAGCTTCTTCCATTTTCTAATAATTGCGCCAACAGTTGTTGCCTTCTCACCAAGCTGCTTGCCTATTGTCCTGTAGCCCATCCCAGCCTTGTGCAGGTCTACAGTTTTATCCCTGATGTCCTTACACAACTCTCTGGTCTTGGCCATTGTGGAGAGGTTGGAGTCTGTTTGATTGAGTGTGTGGACAGGTGTCTTTTATACAGGTAACGAGTTCAAACAGGTGCAGTTAATACAGGTAATGAGTGGAGAACAGGAGGGCTTATTAAAGCCCAAATCAAATTGTGATCAAATACTTATGTCATGCAATAAAATGCAAATTAATTATTTAAAAATCATACAATGTGATTTTCTGGATTTTTGTTTTAGATTCCGTCACTCACAGTTGAAGAGTACCTATGATACAAATTACAGACCTCTACATGCTTTGTAAGTAGGAAAACCTGCAAAATCGGCAGTGTATCAAATACTTGTTCTCCCCACTGTAGATAGATAGATGGATGGATGAATGGAAATGATCAAATGGATGGATGGATGGAAATGGTCAGATGGATGGATGATGGATGGATGGAATGGATGGATGGATGGAAATGGTCAGATGGATAGATAGATAGATAGATAGATAGATAGATAGATAGATAGATAGATAGATAGATAGATAGATAGATAGATAGATAGATAGATAGACAGAAATGAATGGATGGATGGATGGATGGAAATGGTCAGATGGATGGATGGATGGATGGATGGATGGATGGAGAGAAATGGTCAGATGGATGGAAATGGTTGGATTAGATAGATAGATAGATAGATAGATAGATAGATAGATAGATAGATAGATAGATAGATAGATAGATAGATAGATAGATAGATAGATAGAAATGAATGGATGGATGGATGGATGGATGGAAATGGTCAGATGGATGGTCAGATGGATGGATGATGGATGGATGGAATGAATGGATGGATGGAAATGGTCAGATGGATGGATGATGAATGGATGGATGGAAATGGTCAGATGGAACAATAAATTCTCACATCAGTAATGTAATGTCGAGATCTATGAAAAAAATGCTACAATGGACAATTGCATGTGCAATTCATTTTTCTCTGTCAATGGTTTTTTATGAAATGGTTTTCACAGAGTCAGAGGCTTCTGTTTCAATTCTTCCAAAAAGAAAAGCTTTCTGCAAAGCAGTGTTTCACAGTGGTCTTCACAGTGGTCAGAGACTGAGTAGAAAAATCAAAGTAGGAACATTAGAGAACTCTCCCTGAAGTGCTTGCTTGAAACATCATGACAGAAGTAAGCTATTAAGCCAACATATCCGTATCTTATAGCAGTACATTTCTGCCTTAATGTGTCCTTTAGTGCAGCACATAAACACATAAAGCACGGCTATTTGTGGGGAGAAAATGGCTGTGGATTTACAATGATGGCCTTTCGCATCATCCTGATTAGCCTTGATGGCTTCCTTAAGAGAGCCATTGATGCCTGTTGATTCTCTTGCTCAGCACAAGTATAAGTGCATGAGTGGTGATAACTTACACAGCATGTGCGCTCACTGATAAGCAACGGAACAATTATTCCACTCCTGAAGCTCTTCAGAGTAGCACCAACACAACCAAACACATACACATAGACACAGCCACATCAGCACACACAGGGCTCTTTACTGCGCAAACTGATTGTAAATCACATTTAACTCTCTACATTTTTGTATAACATGAAACCTAACAGCTTTGTCAGATGCCCAATTCTATTCCCATTCAAATCCAACTCTGACTCTAAATTCCATTGGCTGACCAAACATGGGTACTTTATTCTGTATCTGACTAGAAATCTTACAATATTGATTAGAGTTATGTTTCAAAAACTTTTAGTCCCCTAACACTGCCAAAGATTCAGCCACATGCAAACAAGCCCAATTATTCGATGTCGTATACCGCCTTCTTTTAGTAAGAGGAATGAAGTTCAAAATCTTCTAGCAGTCTACATCTGCAGACGTGAAACAAACAAAAACAATTTAATGATGAGCATGGCGGGTTTAGAGAACAGAGCCAGTGAAGCGGATCCAAACAACAGATAAATGAGAAGATCTTTGCCACAGATGTGCAAAACTATAAACTGTGAAACTGGTGCATTTTCTTTTTGTTGTAAAATTCAATTTATGTGCCCTGCGCTTTATCCTGAAATAACTTCTATAATGGCCAAGTTGGACTGAGTCAGATGAGCTGTATCTGTGTGAGTACATAAAACATATTTCTATACAGTAACGTTTTTGTTGTTGTTGTAATTTTAAAGGTAAAAAAATGCTATGGGAAAGTAATTTCCTTTATTATATACATTGAAAAACTATAATAGATCTAAGGAATCATTTTATGTAATTTTACAGCAGAATACTGTTAAATGGTCAGATTTTGGCAGTAATATCAGTTATAAAAAAACAATGATTTATTGTTATGTCTAATGTTGCCTAATTAATGTTTATTGTATTATTTATGTTTATTTTTTTATGTTAATTGTATTATTTTCCAGCAATTCATGTGTTGTTTATTGTATTATTATGTAGTGTCATGTGTTTTACCATAATGGTGTTTTGTATTTGTGTGTATGACACTGTCCGAGGGATATTATAACTAAAACCATAAAGAAAATGTTACTTGGAATAAAATAAACATTAACTGCAATTAAAATAAAATAATAAAAAAAAACCTTAAACTTATTTTATTTAAGCTAGTTGCCAAATTAACATTTCTCATTTTAATTTAGTTTAACTTGATGTACTAAAAAAACTAAAATGAAAATAAAAATGAATAAAAACTATAAACGTAGACATTTAAAATAATAATAATAATAATAATAACTAATTAAAATTACAAATCAAAAAGTAACAAAATTACTAACACTTTAACTCAAATGAAAATGGAAAATACAAAAATAAAAACTCAAAATATTATCAATAAAATATTAATAAAATTCAAAATAATAAAACCGTATAATATTATTTCAACAAAAAATACCGCACTGTGCATCTTCTATATATTAGTATATACCTCAGTTTGTTATGAATTTATACTTACGTTAGGAGGTTATCAGTATATTATACAGGTGCAAAGGTTTTTGGTACTTTAGTGGATGGAATCATATCTTTCCTGTAAACCCTAAAATGTTGCTACTGTTTTTATGGTAAAGTTTTGGCAAACACAGCTGCCATTTTTACCATAAATTTAACTTTTTTTTTTTTTTTTTTTTTTTTTTTTAAAGTGTAGCTACACAAGTTCAGAATCACTTTGTTTCGTTCCAAAATGTGTCAGAGTAAAATTCATAATAAAACTCAAGTACATAATGCATTCTTAGCATTGCCGCAAAGGCATTAGCATTTATCTTGTTTTCTCTTTCAATTAAACTACTGGAGCCATTTGATAAGAATCTTGTACAACTTAGTTAAAGTTAGTTTAACTGTCGTTGTTTATAGTTAGTTGTCTGAATAATAAGATATGTTAGCACCAAATATATTATATAATACACTATATTGCCAAAAGTATTGGCCTCCAAACTTCGTGTGGCCTTCAGATTAGCTCAAGAACAGTGCGTAGAGAGCTTCATGGACTGGGTTTCCATGGCCGAGCAGCTGCATCCATGCCTTACATCACCAAGTGCAATGCAAAGCGTCGGATGCAGTGGTGTAAAGCACGCCGACACTGGACTCTAGAGCAGTGGAGACGTGTTCTCTGGAGTAACGAATCACGCTTCTCTGTCTGGCAATCCGGTACTTGCCTGACTGTATTGTGCCAAGTGTAAAATTTGGTGGAGGGGGGATTATGGTGTAGGGTTGTTTTTCAGGGGTTGGGCTTGGCCCCTTAGTTTCAGTGAAAGGAACTCTTAATGCTTCAGCATACCAAGACATTTTGGATAATTTCATGCTCCCAACTTTGTGGGAACAGTTTTGGGATGGCCCCTTCCTGTTCCAACATGACTGCACACCAGTGCACAAAGCAAGGTCCATAAAGACACGAATGAGCGAGTTTGGTGTGGAGGAACTTGACTGACCTCAACCCGATAGAACACCTTTGGGATGAATTAGAGCGGAGACTGCGAGCCAGGCCTTCTCGTCCAACATCAGTGCCTGACCTCACAAATGCGCTTTTAGAAGAACAGTCAAAAAGTCCCATAAACACACTCATAAACCTTGTGGAAAGCCTTCCCAGAAGAGTTGAAGCTGTTATAGCTGCAAAGGGTGGGCCAACTCCATATTAAACTCTACGGATTAAGAATGGGATGTCATTAAAGTTCATGTACATGTAAAGGCAGGCGTCCCAAAACTTTTGGCAATATAGTGTATATAATTAGGATTTCTGAAGGATCTTGTGACTGAAGACTGCAGTAATGAATGCTGAAATGCTTTGGCATTAAAATAGAGAACAGTTATTTTAAATTGTAATAATATTTCACTATAGTACTATTTTGATCAAATAAATGCAGCCTTGGTGAACATAAGAGGCTTCTTTCAAAAACATAAAACAGTCTTACTAACCTAAACTTTTGAGGTGTACAAAATGAAAGGTCAAGTACAAGTTCAAATTTGTACGTTAATATTAATAAGTGTTGTTCTAGAAAGCAGTGCTTTATTTTAATAATACTGCGGGGAGAGAGGAGTTTTGGGCTTGTTGAGGACACGTGAGTCGGGGAAATCAGTGGCCTACTTTAGCTTTGTGATTATTCAGGCTGTACGGTACATAAATAACCATCAAAGCCTTTTTCTGATTTTTTGATTATGGAAGCAAGCAAAATTGTTTCCTGAGTAATCAAGCCCATCAATATGAAGATGGTCCTCTGAAAAAAAATAAAAGTAAACAGACAGAATCACGGAGAGGGAAAGAAATAACAAGGTGTACTTGATCATACTGATCCATGAGGGACATGTGTAAACCATTCCCCATGCTTTTTTCTTAAAGAAGGATGACAAACAAGGGATAGCATCAAATTATTTAACAAGGACAACCTGCCTTTTTTTCAGAAACACGACCAATACCCCCAAAACAAAACAAAACGCCAGTTCATTATATTCAGCTGTGAATATTGCAGTAGACTGAAATTAGCTACGAAATCAAAATCACAAATGGCTCGGACACTGATATGCTCTGAAGTATTTTGGTATATGTGTTAAATGAAAGAATTATTGCTTAATAATGATTTTCAGAGAACTGGCAATCGAACACCCAGAGATATGCTATTCCATATCTACACAGCGCGCTGAAATAAAAATGATTAACACAGGAAGTCATGTATGTGAGTGTGGCTTGAAGGCACAGAACAGCTGTACGTGCTAATCAATATGACAGATTCAGTAACAAGTGATTTATTATGTTGCTGATCGCTTCAGACACAAGTACTTTTTTTACAAGTAGGTTTTTATAGGAATTTATGTCAAAATATTGTAACTAGCATAATTAATGTCATTGGAAGATTCTCCAGCGATCTAGTGTTCCAAGTCATTTAAACACTGCACTTTTTCTGTAGTTTATTGCGCAAATGTTAAAAACAGGGAAAAAAAAGTGCAAAACAGTGCGTATTATGCGACACTATGACTTTGTTACATTGCATGTTGAATTCAGCGAGCCACGTCGAGTTCATGTAATATCGGAAAAAATAAACAGTTACAGGCCTATAACATTTTAACATTCAAATAAAGAGTCAAGAAAACAAAACCAGTTCATTATGCTGGAATGAAAGGTCAAGCTGAGCACATGTAGTGCATTGTGGGAAACAGTATCTCAAGCAGTGCTCTGTTTGTATCCTGCACATTTTGGCAAATGCAGTAGGTCATATTCTATATGCATACACAAATTTCACATAATATGCACAGTATACAGTCTGTAGTGAATACTGCAGAGATAGTAAGAGTAGTATGATAGTGGGCCAATCTGAATATAACATATAACTGAATATAAGACCACAAAAGGACTAATTCTGCCCTCTGTTGGATAATAAGAGAAGCCATCTAAATGCTTCAGCTCAAAATCAAAATTATTAGATTTAAATGAAAACACCTCATGAAGAGCAACCGAAAACAGTTTTTTGTAAAAATTTGTGATAATTACACTCAGTATTATGTAAATATGTTGTGTGCAATGATGTGTGACGTTCAGTGTGCATCAAAGTATATGCCCTAGCAGGAAACAAAATGTGTCCTAACAGGAAGTGTCACGGAGCCCGGTGAGTAATCAATTTGTGAGTGTCTGACAGGCTGCAGGGAGTCTGCATCGACTGCCAGGAGATGATGATGATGATGAATGGGGCCTATGGTTTTGTTTGTTTCTGTAGTTGTCGTTTCAACGGGCCTCTGACAGTAGCCTGTCAGGACAAGTTGCCGGTGGAATTGGAAAGTGGAAAGTTTGACATAAGGTTTGGAAGTGAACTAAAGAGTCCGCTCATGCAGAAAACTCAAAAGCTGCTTTTGTACAAAGATAAGGAGTTTCAATAATAGGAAACTTTTGTTACTGACATCCTTGACATAGAACTTTGTCCTGGCAAGTTACCACTGGTATGTGTAACAATTTATAACAGATGATCTTATGATGCTAAACACTTGGACTAGATTAATCCCCAATTAACTCTTTTCTCGCCATTGACGGAATTTTCCAGCAATTCATGTTTTCTCTGTTATACGGTAGGAGGCGTTATTACGCATCTTCCGAAAGAGTACAGAATCCCTGGGTCCAAAAACAAGTGAAGAAGAAGCAGAAACGAGCGATAGATGCATCGCTTAAAGTCGCCAAAAGTTGACATTTTTTTAATGTAATATCTACAATATTTTGTGTTTATTTTAAATTATTTATCTGTGCACTTTCCCTCCCCCCTCGAAACAAATTCTCTTCCTGTCATGTGCTATGAGGGCAGGGCTATTGCGGTCTGTCTCGTTTCTGCCTCCATTTTGTTTGCAACACCCAACTTCCATAACAACGATCCAATCAATTCACAAAAGATAAAATCAAGCCCCGTCCTACATTTTTTCTCATTTCAGAAGCCGTTTTATTTACAATAGGGAAAAAAAGAACAAATCGCAACTTCCGTTTCATGCCGACTTTAAAGGGATAGTTCATGCAAAAATGAAAATTATCCCATAATTTACTCACCCTAAAGCCATCCTATGTGTATATGACATTCTTCTTTCAGACGAATACAATCAGAGTTATATTGAAAAAATGTCCTGGCTCTTTCAAGCTTTGAGTGAATGGCAGCCCAAAATTTGAAGACCAAAAAAGTTAATTTTTGTAAGAAAAATATCCACATTTAACACGTTATAAAGTAAAATATCTAGCTTCCGTCCGCTACGTCCGACGTCATCATCGCGCCAGTTATGCTTTTTTCTTAAGTTAAATACGGACAGCGGTCCGCCAGAAGCTAGATATTTTACTTTATAACGTGTTAAATATGGATATTTTTCTTACAAAACCCCCATTGATTCGCTTCAGAAGGCCTTTATTAACCCCCAGAGCCATGTGGATTACTTTTATAATGGATGGATGCACTTTTTTTGTCTTCAAATTTGGGCTGCAAGATTAGCCAGGACATTTTTTAATATAACTCTGATTGTATTCGTCTGAAAGAAGAATGTCAAATACACCTAGGATGGCTTGAGGGCGAGTAAATCATGGGGTAATTTTCATTTTTGGGTGAACTATCCCTTTAAGCATATGTAAGCTAACTTGTTCATCAAACATTAAACAGCACATAAATCAAAACTTCATAACGTTACCGAATGAAATGTCAAAGCCATGAAGAGGTATAGGACTGTGCATGATTTGGGGGTGTTGATGGACTCGATCTACACTGTTTATGTTTTGAATTATCATTCTGAATCCGATCTGGATGTAGTCTTTAAAAAAAAAGCATGATTTTCTCAGCTTATTGTTCAAAATTTAGCTTTTTTTATGAAACTTACCTGCATTCAAATGTTGATAAAAAAAAAAAAAAAAATGCATAAAGCTACAATAAAATGTTTTTTTGTTGTTGTTTGTTTAAAAGCAGAGTCTTCTTTCTTTTGATGTATTGTATGTTCAGATATTCATACAACCAAATATTCTGGGGGCCACAAAAGTTTTATGAAAATGATCAAAAATGCTGGCGCTGGCTTGCAACTTAAAAAAAAAAAAAAAAAAAAAAAACGCTGGCAAGGAAAAAGTTAAACCCATTATTAGACCTCTTTTGCATAGATACCGTGTTTGGTTCATTCAAATTAAGAAATTAAATTTAATTGGCAACAATAGACTGTTAAATTGGAATTTGAATCGGGATGACAAGCAGAATTTGCTGGATTGCAATCTACAGGATCAATTTCATAATTCAAACACAAGTTTTGAAAGAAAACTTACATCATTAATAATGCAAGCCTGCTTCATGTTGTTTGCCTCTCTGCAGGGTAAATGAATGTAATAAAGTGTTGTTCCACCATGATAATAAAAGATAAAATTCAATAAAATACAATAATATATAACACATGGCTTTAATTTAAAACCTTGATTGATTAAATTTTGGGATTAAATTGAGATTTCATTCTCAATTGAGTTCTGAATGTGGCACAACCCTGATGAACCCAACTCTGAATTCCTTCAAGGAAATGAGGAAATGTACACAGCCGTAAGGGGGGTCTATCAAATAATCCACCCACTCAGAACAAATGAGGATAAATTCATTTAAAAGAAGTAGTAAAGCATGCTATCAAAATGGAATCAAGTCAGCTTTAAACTGACATTTAATTGAAACATGTCGCTATGTAAATGTTATGGAATCCTGATGATGTTGCAAATTGTTTTGATGTGTTAGTCACCTTCAACAAGTAATTACCAGTAATTGCCCTTATTGAGACAGTAAACACATGTAAGTTTAAATAAATCCAAGAGAACTGTTCACAGTAATTAGATTCCCAGCGTGTACATGTCTGTGATGCAGAAATTAGCATCACAAGAGATTTGTCGTGGCAATTTAGAACTTAACAAAGAGTTAACAGAATTAACCCAAATACTGACCTCGGAAATTTGATACTGGTAATACAATTAAACTAAAGGAATTTTCTTCAAACAATGGTTTCCACTCATCCCTTAGTTTTTAAAAGTAAACAAATATGACATTTAGAATAATGAACTTACAATGGAAGTCAACTGGGAAAGAGATTCTACAGGTTTAAAAAAAAAAAAAGTGATTTTGTAGATTAAAGGTACAGTATAATGTAGATTATAGATTATATGTATAATTCAGTGTGGCAAGCAGTCGAGGCCTAGGGAACGTGAGAACGGGGCGAGGCCGGTGGCGTGAGAGATAATGAGCGCCAGCTGCGCGCCACACCGGTCTCGAGTCTCACGGAAGAGCTCGGATGCATAAAATGAGGAGTGACGACAGTGAAGGACGAGAGAGGACCAGGCCTGGACTTTTACAATGTGTTTGTTTATGTTTTATTATGTGTGTGCAGCAGCCGCGGTTCCTGCCTCCTTCTTCCCGTAACAAAGAACGTTGTTACATTCAGCTTTTTAAAAATAATGTTCTAATCTTTCACGGTTTCCTCAACGTTCAATTATGCAATCATCACATTTTAATGCTATTGGGGCTTTACACAAACCACAAAACACAAGTCCTTCATTCATGAGGAAGCAAGCTGAATGTCGGAGAACTGTCAGAGCTAGCTGTTTAATTTGATTTAGACTTTGTACTATGTGATTAGCTGAGAGATAACCTCACATACATGAAAGAGTCAGAAGCAGCCAATAAACTGATCACTGCACTGTAAAACAGCCATTATAAACATACATTTCAAGAGCTTTGTGAACAATAAGTGATTCATTAAGGAGATCACACATGTTGAGTCAGGAGATACCAGCAGCAAAAATGAGAGTACAACATGTTTTCTTAGAGTCTGGATTAAAAGGAGTCTGGATAGCTAGAGCACTGTGATTAATTGTTCAGCCTTGAAATATTGTTGACTTTAGCTATAAAATATTATGGAACAAATATCTAACAAATTAACCTCAAATTTTAAATAGCAAAATCTCCAAACATTCCAAAATATGCTTGGAGTTTGAAAGTATTCCTTCATGCAAATATTCATCCTTACAAGAGCACAGAAAATAGTCACTCTGCGGTACTATAGGAATTGTTCACCAAAAAAATAAAAGGTCTGTCGTTATTGATTATTACATTTCATGTAAATGATGCGACACGGCATGGAGGGTTAGATGCAAGCTTCAGAGGGGGGGAATTTTTATGTATTTATTTAGCTTTTGTGTGCTTCGTTATGACAGACATGGTCACTATTAATATATGTATGAAAAATCTACAATTTCTACTCAATGTTCCTCCAACGAAATAGGCTTGGAATGACCGGTATTTACTTTCATGTTTTTGGGTGAACTTTTCCTTGAACCTTTTTTGTCTTTATAAAAAGAACTCACCCACACTGATGTAGTTGCCAGCCAGGAAGAAGTTCCAGTGTAAGAGTGTACTGCTGAGGGAAGAATCCGTGTCATTGGTGAAACCTATAGATCTCATGGACAAATTGGGAGAATCCGTACTGATGCTCTGACTGCCAGAGAACAGGGAGGTGTTCAGAGATACTGTATCCATATTGCTTAGTTTCTTTAATTCAAAGGGAATGCAAAACCATTAAACAACCCCAGGAATAGTCTTCTACACAGGTTCTACAAATTCCTGCAAAAGCTGTCCGTTGTTTCCCAATGGTGCTCTTCTTGATTTAAAGAAGGGGAAAAAAGAGTTTCCAGTGTACAGCAGGAAGTTTAGCAGATGTTCAGAAAGAGTCAGCGGTGGGACGTCTGGGTTTGGGAGTGATTAGGGTTGGAGGTGTGGAACAAACATCTGACGGAGCTCCACAGCCAGTAATTGACCTGCGACAGGACAAGGTCAGTGTACTGATGGCCTGGAACAAAACCACACCTGCAGCAGGTTGCACACCTGTTAACAAAGAGCAAATACAAGGCTTTACAAACTACACAAACATTTTATAAACATGTACTTCTTATACAATGAAAAAAATGTGCAGTATTTACTTTGAAACCATTTTTTAACACATCGAATTTAAACATGAAATTTTAAAGGAGAAAGACTGAAATAATATTTTCATTGTAAAACATAGTCTAATAATTTCTATTTTATTTTGAAAAATCATTTTTTATGCCGAGTTCACACTGCACGATTTTAGGCCCGATTTTCACTCGCCGACAGGTTTTGCGAAATCGCCGACAAATGCCCAAAATCTGAGGCAAATCAGTGCTCGTTCACGTGAGTGACAATCACACAGTATGAATGATCAAAGATAATGAGATAATGATGATCTTGCATTAAGGAAATAATGGACTGATCGACTCCTAGGGGCTCTGTGCCCCCATGTGATTTTAAATAACATTAACAAATGCAACACTATCACCATAAAAATGCCCCAATTTTTTTAATTCAATATGTGGTTTTGTGCTTAATTAAACAAACATGAAATGCATTAATGATTTCAACCCAATCAATGTTTCGATCATTTACTGTTTCACCAATCGTCTTTGAGCTGATTAATGTGTGAGAGTGAAACTCTCATAGTTGTATTGATTTTGACAAACTTTAAAAAAACCTTGATGACAATGGCATCAGTTTGCGACTGATTTTAAACATGCACTGAAGCTTAGAGCCTCAACAGCAAAGTACTAGAATTGTTCTCAACCTTTTGACATTTTGAATGTCTGTGATGGACTGGCCATCCACCTGTGGCCCAAAACGCTGGTATAGCCTCCAGCATCCCCGCTAGCCTGTAGAGGATAAAGTGGTTTGGAAAATGGATGGATTTTAAATGACAGTGAAAAAAGTGAAAGTGACATGCCGTGAAGGCCTATCCCAGTTAGTGCGCACACATTAGGAGCAGTGAGTAGTGAACACACATACACTGCAAACTGTGGACACACACATTGCCTGCCGGTATTGAGAGAAGAACCTGCAACCTTCAGGTTACCAGTCTGACTCTCTGACCATTAGGCCACGACTGCCCCAATGTGACTGAGATTAATTCTGTAACATTTCTATTATTCTTAATAATATCAGTTTTAAAAATACAGCCCTTTTAAAAGGCAGTGTGCATGCTGGTACCATGGTACAATGGTTATATCAGATGGTCCTTTAATGTATACCATAGTTAGGGATGTAGCACCGAATCTTGGGTCCTTTGCAAAGACAGTGTGTGGGAGCCCCCTTTACCATCATCCCATGATCCATGCTATTTAGCACACTTAAAAAAAAAAAAAAAAATAGTGTACAACTATACACATAGCACTCACTTATAGAAAAACGGTTGTGTACTGTATATCATGTATACGGTATAACACTCATAATTGTGCTATACTTAAATAGAGCACCCCAGTATCCCCTTATACATAAAAATGACAGTTTAACGATATTTAACTGGAATTTTGTTTTATTAATAGACATTGTGCTTTGTATTCCAAAACATTACAATCTTTCCAAACTTTTTAACAGTGTAAGTACCTCTACAAGCATGATGAACACAGGATTGAACCTGAGCCATAAATTACATGTCTGATATTTATGCTACCACCAGTTACATGTGTATAGTTTAAGAATAATAGCTGCTGAATAGTATACATGGTAGTAATAATGGCACTTGTGATATTACTTTAATCTTACATGACTGTTACCGAGTTGGCCAATTTATATATATATATATATATATATATATATATATATATATATATATATATATATATATATATATATATAAATAATTATACATATATAATTTTTGTCATTTCTGTTAAAAATGTTAAAAGTGTGTTGTATTTGTAAACAATAGTTGACTGACTACACTCTGGGCTTATCTGTTTAATGTTTTTATGTTATTAATGTTATTCATATACATTTTTTAAAAAAAGTTTATCATCATGCCATCTTAAAATTATATGACCAAGTTTGCTCATATTAATATTTTAATGCAAGATCCACATAAACATCACTTATTGTAACCATATTTACAGTTTATCTCTAAAGATTTGTCACACACTTTTTGTGTTACTTCGTTGTTTAGAGTACGATAAGAGCGTTTATCACCGGCTTAGAAACAAGCAATTTCTCATTATGTAGGAAATTGCAGTAGGAAAATGCAGACTCCTGTGCAGCAAGCATCTACAAACCCGATTCCAAAAAAGTTGGGACACTGTACAAATTGTGAATAAAAACAGAATGCAATGATGTGGAAGTTTCAAATTTCAATATTTTATTCAGAATACAACATAGATGACATATCAAATGTTTAAACTGAGAAAATGTATAATTTTAAGGGAAAAATAAGTTGATTTTAAATTTCATGGCATCAACACATCTCAAAAAAGTTGGGACAAGGCCATGTTTACCACTGTGTGGCATCCCCTCTTCTTTTTATAACAGTCTGCAAACGTCTGGGGACTGAGGAGACAAGTTGCTCAAGTTTAGGAATAGGAATGTTGTCCCATTCTTGTCTAATACAGGCTTCTAGTTGCTCAACTGTCTTAGGTCTTCTTTGTCGCATCTTCCTCTTTATGATGCGCCAAATGTTTTCTATGGGTGAAAGATCTGGACTGCAGGCTGGCCATTTCAGTACCCGGATCCTTCTTCTACGCAGCCATGATGTTGTAATTGATGCAGTATGTGGTCTGGTGTGGTCAGTATGTGGTCATGTTGGAAAATGCAAGGTCTTCCCTGAAAGAGACGACGTCTGGATGGGAGCATATGTTGTTCTAGAACTTGGATATACCTTTCAGCATTGATGGTGCCTTTCCAGATGTGTAAGCTGCCCATGCCACACGCACTCATGCAACCCCATACCATCAGAGATGCAGGCTTCTGAACTGAGCGCTGATAACAACTTGGGTTGTCCTTGTCCTCTTTAGTCCGGATGACATGACGTCCCAGTTTTCCAAAAAGAACTTCAAATTTTGATTCGCCTGACCACAGAACAGTTTTCCACTTTGCCACAGTCCATTTTAAATGAGCCTTGGCCCAGAGAAAACGCCTGCGCTTCTGGATCATGTTTAGATATGGCTTCTTTTTTGACCTATAGAGTTTTAGCCGGCAACGGCGAATGGCACGGTGGATTGTGTTCACCGACAATGTTTTCTGGAAGTATTCCTGAGCCCATGTTGTGATTTCCATTACAGTAGCATTCCTGTATGTGATGCAGTGCCGTCTAAGGGCCCGAAGATCACGGGCATCCAGTATGGTTTTCCGGCCTTGACCCTTACGCACAGAGATTGTTCCAGATTCTCTGAATCTTTGGATGATATTATGCACTGTAGATGATGATAACTTCAAACTCTTTGCAATTTTTCTCTGAGAAACTCCTTTCTGATATTGCTTCACTATTTTTCGCCGCAGCATTGGGGGAATTGGTGATCCTCTGCCCATCTTGACTTCTGAGAGACACTGCCACTCTGAGAGGCTCTTTTTATACCCAATCATGTTGCCAATTGACCTAATAAGTTGCAAATTGGTCCTCCAGCTGTTCCTTATATGTACTTTTAACTTTTCCGGCCTCTTATTGCTACCTGTCCCAACTTTTTTGGAATGTGTAGCTCTCATGAAATCCAAAATGAGCCAATATTTGGCATGACATTTCAAAATGTCTCACTTTCAACATTTGATATGTTATCTATATTCTATTGTGAATAAAATATAAGTTTATGAGATTTGTAAATTATTGCATTCCTTTTTTATTCACAATTTGTACAGTGTCCCAACTTTTTTGGAATCGGGTTTGTATTTATACAACATAAACAGTGCCATAAAGGTTCTCACTTGGGAATTTGTGAGGAATTGTTTTCCCTTTATGTTCTCCCTTTTCCCCCTTTTCTCCTCTCCACTTTTTGCCTGATCTTTGTTTGAACATTGTACACAGCGGCGTTGCAACTCAAAGATCACCACACTCAGATGACTGCTCCTCTCCGGCGAGTCCACTCTCCCTCACAGCCAATTAGCGTTTTGCAACGTTCCTAGACAACCAATCAAATCATGCAAATCGTGGCGCCTCCACATACGTGTGCCAAAGCTTGTCAAACGAGTGAAAAGAGAAATAGTGCAGACGCGGTGTGCATGCACAATTGTAAAATAATAATAATCAATTTCAGGATCTTCAAGGGCTCCTCATACGCCAGGGTCCTATGCACTCTGTCACCCTTTCCCCCCACTCACAACACCCCTGTCAATAGTACTGACTTATACCAAAGACTTTTAGATATACAAAGACGGTACACTCATATTACTATGAATTGGAGAAGGTGTAACGCACAATATGGCGGAATAAGTTCCACCTTCTACATAAAAGAGCCTATCGCCAATTGGTAAAGTCACTGCGTCACTGCAACTGCCCAAGTATGCACATTGGCTGGCCCAGCTTGAAAAATTCAGTTTTCTTTTTTTTTTTTGTATGATTTAAGCATTTAGAAACAAAATGTGACCCTGGACCACAAAACCAGTCATAAGTCGCACAGGTATATTTGTGGCAATAGCCAACAATACATTGTTTTGGTCAAAATTATCAATTTTTCTTTTATGCCAAAAATCATTAGGATATTAAGTAAAGATCATGTTCCATGAAGATATTTTGTAAACTTCCTAACGTAAATATATCAAAAATGTATTATTAGTAGTAATATGCATTGCTAAGGACTTCATTTGGACAACTTTAAAGGCGATTTTCCCTAAGATTATCTGGAACCCTAAGATTCCAGATTTTCAAATAGTTATATCTCGGCCAAATATTGTCCTATCCTAATAAACCATACATCAATGGAAAGCCTTCAGCTTTCAGATTATGTATAAATCTCAATTTAAAAATTGACCCTTATGACTGGTTTTGTGTTTCAGGGTCACAAAATTTATGAGACAGTTGTTGACAGATTTCATTGGCACATTTTTCCATCTGCAACAGAGAAATGCCGGTACACAAGAAAAACTGAGGGTATACATTCAAATATAGAATTGCCGGCGCCTTCAAGCACTTCGAGCACTGACCATATTCTACTAAATAACATGTTATTACCATGGTGACCCCCACCGCCCCCGGAAAAACTATGTATTGCCTTGGTACATGTTTAAAAAACACAGCATTATCTTGGTAGCACGTCCAATATAAAATAGTACTACAATAGTGTTATGTCACAGAAACACATACAGATAAACACTGGAATGAATGGAAAATTTCATATTACTGAAATGAAAAACAAATGATGTAATCACTTAAGTCTTATCTTTTATTTTTGTGTGGCTGCCAGTGAAGTCTATACTTCAAGAGAGCAACAACAATTGAACACTCCCATTATAATCAATGCTGATCTCTTACAAGACCTCTTTCTGAATTCCACTCTCCACTCTGTCAGGAGTTAGACTTTATGACACTGAGCTGTGCTAGAGACATGTCAACTGCCTGCTAACCTGAACAATGGTTTGAATGTTCACTTTGAGTGCTTGCTGTGTTTGACGTGACATGTTGATACCTGAGGATGCAGGACTGGACGTGTCAGCAATGTAACACCTGGCCTCAGGTAACAGACAAGCTGATGAGAGGGGTAAAAACCCCCGATCCCCTCCCTCTAAAACACACCTCAGTCTCAGCTAAAACAAATCTGTCTGGCTTAAATTCCTCAGTAGACAAAACAAAGGATGCCTATTAACGCTTCACTTGATAATACTGATAACACAGATAATACTGTCTTCACTTGATGCCTGTATATAATATGCATTTACTGTATGCATTTCTTTGTAATAAACATTGTAATGCATGAAGTCTTTATATAAAAAAATAACCATCTATAATACTCTATAATACTTACACTATATTGCCAAAAGTATTGGGACTACCCTCCAAATCACTGAATTCAGGTGAACACAGGTGTATAAAATCAAGCACCTAGGCATGCAGACTTCTTATACAAACATTTGTGAAAGAATGGGTCGCTCTCAGGAGCTCAGTGAATTCAAGCGTGGTACCGTGATAGGTTGCCACCTGTGCAATAAGTCCATTCGTGAAATTTCCTCACTACTAAATATTCCATGGTCAACTGTTAGTGGTATTATAACAAAGTGGAAGCAATTGGGAACAACAGCAACTCGTAAAATCTCAGAGCGGGGTCAGCACATGCTGAGGCGCACATTGCGCAGAAGTCACCAACTTTCAATAGCTACAGGCCTCCAAACTTCATGTGGCCTTCAGATTAGCTCAAGAACAGTGCGTAGAGAGCTTCATGGACTGGGTTTCCATGGCTGAGCAGCTGCATCCAAGCCTTACATCACCAAGTGCAATGCAAAGCGTCGGATGCAGTGGTGTAAAGCACGCCGCCACTGCACTCTAGTTCTCTAGTTCTCTTCTCTGTCTGGCAATCCGATGGACGAGTCTAGGTTTGGCGGTTGCCAGGAGAACGATACTTGCCTGACTGTATTGTGCCAAGTGTAAAATTTTGGTGGAGGGGGATTATGGTGTGGGGTTGTTTTTCAGGGGTTGGGCTTGGCCCCTTAGTTCCAGTGAAAGGAACTCTTAATGCTTCAGCATACCAAGACATTTTGGATAATTTCATGCTCCCAACTTTGTGTGAACAGTTTGGGGATAGCCCCTTCCTGTTCCAACATGACTGCGCACCAGTGCACAAAGCAAGGTCCATAAAGACATGGCTGAGTGAGTTTGGTGTGGAGGAACTAGACTGGCCTGCACAGACTCCTGACCTCAACCCGATAGAACACCTTTGGGATGAATTAGAGCGGAGACTGCGAGCCAGGCCTTCTCGTCCAACATCAGCCTGACCTCACGAATGCGCTTCTAGAAGAATGGTCAAAACTTCCCATAAACACACTCATAAACCTTGTGGAAAGCCTTCCCAGAAGAGTTGAAGCTGTTATAGCTGCAAAGGGTGGGCCAACTCCATATTAAACCCTACGGATTAAGAATGGGATGTCATTAAAGTTCATGTGCATGAAAGGCAGGCGTCCCAAAACTTTTGGCAATATAGTGTATATTCATGACTACACCTTAAGAGGATAATGCATTATTACTGTGACACATAATTAATTTTAATTGTTATATTATATTACAATGCACTATACTCTTTAAGGGTAAAACCTTGAATGCTAAGTATTTGTACTATATGCATCAATAAGTGTGACTACAATTATTCACAAGAACATATTAAACTATGTATGTATTATAGGGCATTATGAATGCATTATAATGCATTAAGAATATCTTTAAAATGCTTTATATAAACAGACTTTAAGTAATGTGCTATAGTATGGGTGAATCTCATGAAAATCCCAGTCATATGTCACCAACATAGAGGAAAAAGCTGCACCTGTGCTAAATTATATATTGTAAATAATTATTGGGTACATTGATTCAAAACAAGTCAGTCCAGACAAGATGTACTTGTGGTAATTTATGTGTAAATTGTGGCTTCTTTTTATATTTTAAATGACTTAATTTGTGATTTGGTGTGCGGATTATACTTTATTCCAGCCATATGTAAGAAATTATATTTTGCAGAAAGAAAATGGGGGGGTGCCAATGGGAAATTATTTATATGGCAATTAAGTGCATTCTCTCCCTCAGTGTGTAATGTAACAACATAATAATAATTTACATAAATTGCGGTATAATAATACCTTTTTATTTTTGTTGTACTAACTCTAAATTATTATTTATTGTGATAGCATTTGTTGTACTATGTGTAATTTATGCTAATTTAAATGCTAAAAATAATTTATCACATTTAAGTACAGCATTGCATTAATAAGAATCTAATGAGAATCACCTTTTGGATAAATGACAGTAATGATAACTTTGGGGGAAATGTGTGTAATTATCACAAAATTAATGTCACAATATACTTGGGGGTGATATGTAACCTGTTCATGAGGTTCACTCTTCTGTTCAATATTAATGTGACATCAAAGGTATCTGAAGATCAATGACTGAAATAGGTCAGAGATTGTGGAATGAATCAGAAGCACTGTTGTTTACAGACTCTATTATTCGCTTCAGGTTCAAAGCAGAGGCAGAGACAATTGAACCCTTAGTTTTATAGGAAGTAAGGAAGATGTATTGCCTCACAAAACGTCCATTCGGACCCTGGCACCTCTTTAAATCTGCTACCGAAAGACACACAAAAGCCATTGTGTGTTCAACCTGAGCACTGTGCTGACAGGAAACACAGTGAGTATGCAAATGTTTCTCCTTAATTTCCTTCCCTTCAACATAGTATAAGAAAAACAAAAAGAGTGTCACTATCGATCAAACATGCAGATCATTTGCTTTCAGATAAGCAAAGCCATTTTTGCGAAGCAATAACAAAGACACATGGTTGATCTTAACATCCCCCGAGAACAAGCCTGCACTCAACACAATGCACTCAATACACAACGTAACATGAGATCTGGCCAATCTGGCTGAACCAAACACACACTATCACAGCACAAACAACATTCCAGTATCAGAAAGCCAAACGTCTGTATAATTTCTACTGGATTATAGTTGTTTTTCTTTCTTTTCCTGTTGTCTGCAAGGAAAAACAGATCAGAGATGGTGCACGGCAAATAGCAGATGTGCGTTGACAAGCTAATGGCGTACCAGCTGGCAGGCTGGGGACCGTCGATCGCTCAGAGTCGCTCTCCACTATACAGAGAGAATGACACAATAGACCTTTTATTTCAGTTTCAACCAACCAGTTCGCATTGCAACTCACAAGATGTCCAACATCGCAGTGTTTGGGTTGAGATTTTCAAAGGAAAAAGGGAGCATAACTGTGTCACCCATGCTGACAAACAAAATCTACTTTAAATGGAACTAAAGTGACTCAGATGAATTATAACCATTGCACTAAACATCTGAAATGACATAGATAGTAGGGTGTTTCCTGCCTAAGTACACCGGTTAAGTTTTAATTTATGGCTGTCTGATTCATGTTTAGCCTGAGGCACAGGTCAAATTTAACAGACACAGATTAAATCAGGTTTCTCCTATAAGTATGCAGAGAAAACAGTTTATACAGAGGAAACGCAGGAAAATTGTGATAATTTTACATAAAAAAAAAACTTTTTTCAACAATTTTTTCAATTTTTCCAACAAATTCTCTATAGTGCAAAAAGTCATTCTTATTACAGTAAAGTGAAAAAATAATGGCAACTCTTTAGTTTAGGGTCCAATTCTCACTATTATCTTTTGCTTGCATATTACTAGGATATTGATTGTTTATTAGTACACTGTAAACCCTAATGCTCAAAATAATTAATTGGTTTGAGTAAAGCCAACTCAAATTAAACATTAGGTCAAACTAATTAACTTTTATAAGTATTTAGAATTTTCTTTTTCTTTTTTTTTGAGTTCTCAAAAATTACACATTTTAAGTCATCTGAATTGTTTCATTGTTTTGAGTTTTATGAACTTGTTTCTTTTAATTTAGACTTCAATTTAACCAAAACTGGGCTGGGATTTCTGTTTCCCAGCATGCTTGGCCATAGCACTCCAAAGGGACAGTAAATGCCAAAATTAAGTGTTGTAATATGTTTTTTTTTTTTGTGCAAGACTAACGTTAAGTGGGAGATTTAGCAGTGTTTAATGGTTTGTTATGCTAGTTTAGAAGAATTTTTGTTTGTTTGTTTGGGGGGGGGGGGGGGGGGGGTGGGTTACATCATGGTGATGAGTGGATCATGAGCTTTGTTTGAGAACAGATATACACTACCATTCAAAAGTTTGGACACACTTTCCAATTCTCTTTGATGGGAAAGTGTTTTCAAACTTTTGACTGGTAGTGTATGTTAAATGTATTATAATACTGTTCTCATTCAGCAAGTGCTATGCTCTGCTAATGCTACCAAAGCATTGTGTAACCCATTAGCAAGGTGGCATTTATTGAATTAGCTAGTTAAACCTAGTCAAGTTTTTGAGATTAGCTTACTCAAATATTTCAAGTTCAGAGCAATTAAAATGTATGATTACAAAATAAAAATCTGCAAGTTCTGCTTCCTTAAATTTAAAATCTCTGGAAAAAATTAAGATTTTTAAAATTAAAATTAATTTTTTCCAGAGCTGTATATATATATATATATATTATTTTTTATTTTTAATGCAAGAAATATACAGGAAAAATGATTGTATTACAGTAATGAGAGTCACTGATAATAAAAGAAATTATTAAAAAACGCAAAACAAACAATTATCATGTTAACGAGAATTTGTCAGGAGAAATGTGTTGAAATGTCATGAAAATGATGATACAATGCAAATATAATCTGGACATGTTTGTGTGAGATTAACTCGCACAACGTCACATCACAATCACAGAAAAGACAACATCAGACCCCTCAAAAGGTTTGCGCGTCTTTCTTCTTTTCATTTGTTCTACCTAGCACCCAGGTGAGAAGTGTTGAGTTTCAGAATACAAAACTCTCAGAGAAAAAAAGCCCAAGTGAAACTAAGAAAGACTTTTCCAGTCTTTTATCCAGCTTTACATCTATGCAGGCATGTGCCAGACAATCTTTTCTGAGTAAACTCGCCCGAGTAAAATCTCCTTCACGTCCTAACGACTAAATGTTGAAAAGAATAAGTATACTGTGAAAGTATTGTGAAGTCTCACGTTACCTTTGTGAAAGTGGGTCTTGAAGGAACAGATGCAGGTAGTTCACAGTGTGAGCTTGAGATGATGTGATAGTGAGTAAAACACTTCTCCAGGCAACAGTTTTACTGCTTCGATCTTCTCTTGTACAAAGAATATGCCTTTTTTTATTGCAGGCAAAAAGCTTCAGGCACACAGCTCCATACTGCAGGTAAAGGAAGTTGTCATTTGAAAGCTCTTTGTACACAGTGGGTGTTCCCTTATGGAGCAACAGTTTTCCCTGCGTCGAAATTGGACAAGTAAGGGCAGAGGAGCCTTTGCACAGGTGGGCGGGATATGGGGTGGAGTGCAGACAACTAGCGTATGGGAAATAGCTGTACTGTCTGCAAGTTTTAAAGGAAGTTTATTCACATATCAACATATTTTTTTTGATGTTTAAATCATCTTAAATTGAGTTTGAAAAGGAGTTTATGGTAACACTTTATTTTGATGGTCCACTTTAGACATTCTGTTGACGTTGCACCTACATGTTAACTAACT
The DNA here is from genome assembly GCA_039654105.1 of Coreius guichenoti. Taxonomy (NCBI): domain Eukaryota; kingdom Metazoa; phylum Chordata; class Actinopteri; order Cypriniformes; family Gobionidae; genus Coreius; species Coreius guichenoti. The sequence goes on along the minus strand of CM077186.1, from coordinate 7,988,146 downwards.
CTCATTAGAGTATATAAGGTCTGCTTAATATCTGCTAACACGTTATTTTGATGCTCCCCCAACAGACATTCTACTGACTATAAGTAACTTTGTAAGTGTGTCAGCTTATTCTACTAACCCTAACAGTTTACTAACACTCAACTAATACTCTAATGACTGGTAGTTGACATGTAGGTGCAACATTACTTATAGTCAACAGAATGTCTAAAGGGGGACTATATACAATAAATTGTAACCGAGTTTATATTTTGAGTTATATTTCCAGTCCTTTACGTATAGGTTTTGAACTCTCTCTATACAATAGCACTAGCATACAGCAGAACGGTGTTGCAACTTTTAAAATCCCGTCATTTTGTGTGTATAGACGTGTCTCAGATAGGCCAGGTAAATGGGTTAAAGGTAAATCAGTTACTTTCTGAACACATTAAATGGTGTTATGCAACCATGGTAATATGAATTTAATGACTGATCTTGCTCTATGGGATTCTTTAATAGAAGCAACCAAATGTGCAGAGCTCAACAGAGCAATTGCTTGATATTGTCTTGATATTCCACACTATCACATCCAGCAGGATCTGTCTGCTGTGCATTCATAAATTTGTACAAAAAGGGTTCAAAGTCTTTTAAAGTGACTTACCATAACACCATTTATATTTTATTGGCCCCACTACGTAATGAAAATGTTTGCAAATGTGCAAAGTGTGATATTTTACTAGACCTTGTAAGAACTTGAGTAAAGGTGCAAAGCAGCATGTCTATTTCTTATGCCACCTATTATGATAGGTAGTACCGGCATCATGTAATTTATCCATAAATATTATATATATATATATATATATATATAACCTTGTTCAAATAACTACTTCTTTCTGTCCGACAGAAAGAAATGTATGTTTGTTTATACTCAAGGGATGGGTGAATCATATAGTGAAAAAGAAGAACACTTTAGTACTTTTAAAAATAACACTCATTATGGAAATATTATACTTTAAAAAAATATATATACTTAAGTGCGAACTGAATGTAATGTTTTGGCCACGTAATTGTATGGTAATTGCAATTAAATGAAAATGTATTATAGTTTAAATTTACATTAAACGCAATAAGCTGAACTTTAGAGTTTGACCACTTAAGCATAACTTAAATACATATTTATATTTAATTTCATAATTACTTTTATTGTCTTTGAAATATGGTTAAAGTGTACTTCCAAATGTACTGACTTGTATGCCATGTATTTAAATATATTTGTAATTACACATTTATAATGACAAAGTTACAATTTAGTACATTTCAAATATATTAACTAATTAAAATGTAATATTGAATAACACACTACAGTTAAAATTATAATTAAGGACTTAGTAGTCAACACATCAAAATAAGTGTACTTTAAAGCACGGCAAGAGTTTATAATGTACTACATTTACAAAGTAAAACATTTGACATTACAAAGTTCACTTTTAATAGTGCACTTAAAGGGCACCTATTATGCAAAATTCACTTTTACATGGTGTTGAACATAAATGTGTGTTGGCAGTGTGTGTACACAACCACCCTATAATGGCAAAAATCCACCCACTCCTTTTTTTAATCCCCATAAATCATAAGCAGTGTCTCAAAACAAGCCTTTGCAGATTCCTGGCAAAGTGACGTCACGTTTCACAGGCCCCGCCCATGAGTGTTGATGGACACTGCTGTATTAGCATAGACCCCGCCCTCAGAGAGCTGTACAAAGTCTGCTATGTTTATCTCCTCGCCAGAGCATTTAACAGCAGCATTCAAGTAAGAAATGTGTTCTTAATAAAGCTACTAAAGTTCATTCAGTCAAGAGCAGTGAGTGATTTTCTGTTTATCTTTTGTTGTTTGATTCATATTAACAGCAGATATAGCAGTAGGTACTGTATATTACACTGCTTTCACTTTAGTACACAGATATAATATACACACGGGATTTCTGTACTTGCTGCATACGTGCACAGGCATAACCAACTGTTTTCTTGTGAACGTTGTGTGTTTCTGACATAACATTGTGTGCATTTGACAGTTTAAGCGCAATAACACATGAAAGAGAACTAGTCTAGTTTAATAGCCTACTCACGGACGCGCCGACATCCAGCTCTCTGTGCGCATGCGTCGGGTGTGTGTGCTCAAGTTGAGAGCATAGACTGTAAGGTTGAGAGTGATATGGCTTTAAAACGCATGCAGATGATAATATTTCATGATGATGAAGACCTGCAATGTCACGTGAGCGTGTCCGCGATATAGATGATAATTAAAGCCAAACAGATGTATCATGTTTCAGTTTTCATCAGGCACGTGCAGAGGGGAAGGCTTTGGGGGCTCGAGCCCCTGCCCTTTTTTAAACTTAATCAAAAGCGCCCCTCTCAACAATTATCATCAATAATATTGTGGTCAATAAAACAATAATATGACAACGTGTACAAAACAGGAACAAAGCGCTCAAAAGTCGGAAATCGCGTTTATTTTTTACTTATCTGTCAGACATCGTTGCCATGACGCGTTGCTATGGGTGGCTTGTGTCTTGCTTGACTGCTCATTCTGACACTGCCTCTATATTTTTGCTCATTGTTAAAATAAAATACAATAAGTTTGTATCAGTATCATATTCATAATTGTGACCAAACTATCTGCTTACAACAGCGGTCGGGAACCTCTAGGCTCGCGAGCCATATGGGTCATTCAGTGAATGCCTGTGGCTTGACGGCAGGAGAAAACAAGCCAAACAATCGCGATTTTTAAAACCTTTTTCATCATTAATCAAAGCTATTATGCGAAATGTAGGCTGTCAAGAAGGAAGCAAGAGAGGCAGTGTCTCCTCAAAAAACTGGATAAGACAATAATCGATATTACAAAATAAAACAACGCAAATATTAAAAAATGTGATATTAAAGTGTGTAAAAATCGCTTGTTTAATAAAGTAACAGTGTCCAACACCGACACCCGCAGGTAAAGTTACAGCAGGTTGCCTGAGCCATTTGATTTTTAACAGACCCGCCAAAGTCGCGCTATGATTGGATATGATCGGTTATGGTTGGATATGATTGGTTCACGCGATAAATCCCACCTCTTGATTTTGTGCGCGTTCTCGAATTGGCCTAAAGACTAATTGAAAAGTAAGTAAACAACTAAGCCATTTGGATATCACCGCTTTATGTCACGTCAAAATCAAACCTGAAATGGCCTGAAAACATGACTGTGGGGTTTTTAGTGAGCAATCAGCTTGGGGAAATTAAAGATACATCTTCGTTTCTGTCTTTGACATTCATTGTTTACCGGGCTTGATGTAAGCAAGTTGACTTAAAAAGAAAAGCTAAACATTAGTTTACAAATAAAATATATTGTTTAAATTGTACTGCCTTTAGTTATTATTTTGGAAAAAATGTAAAAATGTGTAAAAACACTAATTTGATGAAATGTAATAAATAGAACATTATAGTGTAAAAATAGGACACCTGAGACTTGTATTACATCTTGTAAAAAGGGGCATAATAGGTCGCCTTTAAGAGTGTTAAAAATCACTGAAGTTCTCTCTTATGTAAGTACACTTAATTCTTTATTTAAGGCCTTTTATTTAATTAATATTATATTATCTGCAAGTACAGTTCATTTTTTATTTTATTTGAAAGTGCCCCTATTATGCTATTTTAAAGGCTCCTAATTTAGTTTTGGAGGTCTCCAACAACATGTTTACATGCATCAAAGGTCAAAAAAAGTTTAATTTTCTCATAATATACATTGCACATAACCACATTTTTCAATGATTCTCAAATGACTCGACGGATGAATCAGTCTCTTTAAATCCCTCCTTTTCGCGAGCCTGCTCTGCTCTGATTGGTCAGATGGCCTAGTTGTTACGATTGGTCTACCGCTTACAGCACTTGTCGGAAGCTAAACTCCCATTACCATAACTCAATTTTAGCTCAGGCGGCTTCTTCAGTCCTCAGTGATAGTACACACTGTAAAGACAGTAACGATGACGTTGATTTTACCATATCTATCCAAGCGCGAGTCCGATAATGAAACATTATGAGATGTTGCAACAGTAATTCCTCACTATCAGCATTAACAAGTGTATGTCCATTAACAAACCCATGTGTGTGTGTGTGTGTGTGTGTGTATTTCTAATTTATTGCGGTGCACATACGGGAACTGTATCAATAACAGCGTATACATTAGCCCAAAGCTATCTCACGACCAATTTGTACGAGGTGGCTAATTCGTACAACCTCACTCATATGAATTCCTACGATTTGTCTATACTGCAGTGATGGGTAGGTTTTAGGGGCGAGGTTAGGGGTAGGTTGTTTGCTAAACAAATCTTGCTCCATCCTTTATCTTTTCTCAAATTAGTAAGAACAACAGACAATCTGCATTAACACTAGAACTACCGGAATTCTATAACTATTAGAATGGCCATAGCGGTTATTCTGACCGTTCGTACTAGACTGCACCGAATGTCATTTTTGTCATGTCATATTTACATGCGAAGCTTCTATTGATGTTTTAGAATTAAGCTTTATATGTCTATCATCATATTTTATGACGGCATCACCGTAAAAAGTGTCAAAATCCTCAAACAAAATCCTCAATTTGAATAAAATCGAACAACATGGATTAAAAGGAGCACCGAGTGCCACACGGTGAACTCCGAGATTTGAGAAGCAGTCATCAGTTAAATTACGTGTTTGAGTCAAGTAGTAGGGGCATTATGCAAATGTCTTTTCTAGTGATGTAGAACCATAACGCAGTGGGATTTTGAATTACAAACGACTCGTTTAGGCGGTTCAGAGTCAATTCTTTCTTTTGGGAGACAATAACTTTATTTATCATGCACTTTCGACTTTACAACTTTGCAGAATGTTTCCATTCACAAACAGCTATATTACACAAGGGAATATTCTAAAAACCATAATAGGAGCACTTTAAAAATACTTTTAAGATTTAAAGTATAGGCCTACTACAGGTTCACATTCAATACAAATAAGTATACCAGTTCCCTGCAGCACCCAGATCCAGTTGCAAGGCCTGGCTGAAAACTAAAGTGAGTTCTCTGCTACTACAACACCTGTACATTACTAATAAAATCCTAGTATCTTTATGCACATGAAATTACCAAGCAGACTCTTAATTCAATGATTCATAGCATCCTACCTCAGAAGGCTCTATTGCTGCTCCATCCACGATCAGGTCTCCTCAACTGCCCTCTGCACAACCTCGCCTCTGCCTGCAAGAAGTCACATGGGAGTCTCAATGAGAAAGAAAGCCATCCCTTGCTCAAGTGTAAACAGTAGGGTGCTTCCTTGACTGCCACTGTGAGTAAACAGCCTTCTACAAGACTGCAATTTGACCTTAATATGGGTTTCGTGATCAGTCTTAGGAAAGGGCTGAATAAAGTTGTTTAGCGTAGGCCTATGTGTTTTATATTGTAATGGTTCAGATTGATCTAAGCACAATAAAGAACAAAGAAACAGGTTTTACAACCTTGTAAAAAGAGCTGACTTGTGAACAGCTAAACAGAGAGAGCAAATGAAAGTGGATACAGAAGAATGATGCAAATAATAGAGATCATAAATGGATTTTATTTTGTAAATGATCCTATATAGCCAGTGTTAGGAATGTGAATAGATAGTACTATACCATAATACTCTTACTCTCAGTGTATGCATACTGTGCAGTATATACATTTGATTTATACATAGAATAGACCTTATTTAGAGCAGCGTCATGACATGTATGAAGGCTGTGAGCGACAGACTTACTGTATTTTCAATCGCATGCTGTAAAAAGCTGTATAAAGCTACAAGATCACCTATAATTTTCCACAGCTCATAGTGTCTGGGGTTTTTTGTCTACTAAAATTTCGCTGCTGTGAATAAGGTCTATACACACATTTGCACATAGGCCTTCTAAATTTGCCAAAATTTCTTGTTTACAACATAGAATATTGTTTAAAGCTGCAGTGCTCCTTCAAACTGCTCAACTTGATGTTCAAGTGTGATTTTCAACGTTTATTTCTTGACTCTTTTTTAACGAAATAGTGATATTAATTTATGGGATAATGCATGAGATTTGTGTATGTTATGATAACAGCCAGCACTGAATTAATATGTAACATAATAAGCCATAGTTGTAAACTACTATCACTAGCGTTATTTTTTAAAAAAATTGCAATAGGCATATATCGTGTTTACTGCATAGTATAGCCTACATTATTCAGTAAGCATTATTATGCTAATAGGCCTATAAGGTATGGGTCAGTTTTATAAAGTTAAAAGCTTCTTCTTTTTTTTTTAATCCTCAAGTGAGTTCAGATTTCCTGGATAGGCCTATTCCTTGATGGAGATTTTGCTGATATTTATAGTGATTTTTTTAAATGGAGGATATAGGAATAAATAATTATTTCCATACACATTTTTTAATTGCAGAAATTACATAGCCTACATAAACTCTATTTTAAAAGAAAGAAATAAAATATATAATGGATACATAAAAAAAAAGTCTAAATGGAATTGGAAGATGGAAGACTCACGCATGTCTTAACGTCTACACAGTTTCAGATGTGTCTTTTCAGATGAGATGTTCGCTACACATGCCACCAGCAGATGTCCTTCTTGTTCGAACACTAAGTAGTAAATCATTTCCTGAAAAGATCGGTTCAGTTTATTAGTTTGCGCCATCACTCACTATATAGTAATCTCTCTTTCTAAATACTGAACTCGACTCAGTAAGGCGATTTGGCTGTTGTAGACTGCAAACCGCAAAACTGACCGCAAATCAGCAAAGTGTCTGTTACCAACCGACCAATGGAGGGCTCGTGTGTGTATCACATGACTAAACACGGAAGCGTTAGAAGCATGTACAGTAAGTGACCTAGACCAGTAAATAGAGCCATAAACGCAGTAACGTTAGATCCTCGTGTTTTTTTTGTTTTGTTTTGTTTGTAAAATGATATATATAAACTGCTAGTATATACACGTCCTCTAAGGATCTCGTTAAAGTCTTCTGAACTGAGCAATGCCTCTAGTTCCTGCGAACCAGCCGCAGCTGATCCGCTCGTGTCAGAAGGATGAGTACTACCAGAACAACCTGACGAACAACGCCAATGAGCTCGTCCACGCCTTTGCTGGTAAAGCTCTCCCAAGCACACTAAATGCATGATTTAGGGATTTTAAAAGGGCTTATTCTACACTTTTATATTTTATTTAGCTTTTTCCCTCTCTTATTTATTCTCACCCAACGCTGGCTTCACGTGCTATCGGAATTATCGTAAATAGTTTCCTAGTTCAAAAATTGGACATGAACGCCCTCCCAAGTCAAAATTTAAGCTCGTAATCACGACTTCAGAAGTGGGAAGTAGGAAATTTCCGATAGATAGCACGTAAAGGCAGCATACGACTGCTTTTACAAATCTTCATGTCTTGCACAGTTATAATTTAGTTTCTAGGTATTTTAGAATAACATTATTTTGGGCGGTCATATGCTAATATGATGTAGGTGTGGCATAATAATCAAAACCATGAAAGGCCAACTTTGTCAGTATAGTTTCAATATATAGGCTGTTCAAAATGGAATAATATGTGTGCAGTATACATTGTATAGTTCCTACTATATATTTAATAATATGTGAAATACACAATATGTAAAATACACATTATGCAACCATAAACACTTGTACTGTTGGCACTTGACCTTATTACATTAACGCTTAATTCACTGAGATGCCTGATGAGTTTGCAGAACACCTGACAAGAGATCAGAGAGAACTCCTCCGTACAGAATCTCTCCAGAACCTTCAGTTTCTCAAGTCCATGTTGATACACTCTCCTCTTAAGTTTTCTATAGGGTTCAGGTCAGGGGACTGGGATGGCCATGGAAGAACCTTAATTTTGTGCTCAGTTACCCATTTTTTGGATCATTGTCCCGATGGAAGATCCAAACAAGTCCCATTATAAGATCTGTAGCAGAAGCGGTCAGGTTTTAATTTTTTATATGTTGTTATTTGATTCCATGATGCCATGTATCTAAACAAAATATCCAGAACCGCTGGCAGAAAAATAGGCTGACAACATTAAAGGTCCAGCAGTGTATTTAATTGTACACATGGGGTACTTTTTATCCCTGTGTGCACCAAACCCATCTTGAGTGTTTGCTGCCAAACTGCTTTATCTGACCATTAAACCCAAGATGTAGTAGTGTCTGGCAACTGAATATGCTGGAGTTTGTTTTTGGATGAGAGCAGTGGATTTTTCCTGAAACACTCCCAAACAACTGGTGATGTAAGTGCTGTATATTTTCTGACCCCAAGAAAATAATTTACACAGTATTTTCTTTTTCTTTTTTTACTTTCTATTTTGTGCAGTTTTCTTGACTTTCTATTTTGTTAAGCTCAACAATCTTTTGCTGCACATCAGAACTATATTCTTTGCTTTTACTTATTGTGATGGATTACTAAGGGAATTTGACCTTTTTGTTCTCTCATATTACCATATTAGCCCTGTGAAACAGGAAACCATGGCTGGACAATTTCACCCTGGTGTGCTAAAATTGTAAATATGAATATATCAAGATACCTTCATAGATTTTACTCATAATAATTTGTAAGGGTACCAATAATTGTGGCCAATGTGTAGAGAAAAAACATTTTTTCAATTTTCTTTTTCTTTTTATTTTTTGGAGTCTTTTTCTGCTGCCATTGTTTTCCTTGGATTTGCTTCTCAGTTCCATGCAACTTTAAGCTTTTCTTGGTTCATCCCATGTTTTATAGGCAACCTCTGTTGTGCTAATTCAGATTAGCACAGCTAGTTTTAAATTAATGTTGTTTATTTTAGTTCAGGACTTCGTAGTCCAGGTGTTAGTAATCTGTACTTAATCTTTGTTTCAGGAAGCCATTTTTTAAGCCACGATTAACTATTCTAGATTAAGGCCTACACCTGTCCGGGAAACATTTAAACCCTGTCCAGGAAACAACCCCTGTACAGCCCCTGTTTCTGTCCCTCCATTGACAGCTACGCAACTACCACTTTGACGCTTCAAGAAGTTCATCAAGATCATAAAACAAATCCATATGAATTGAACGGTTTATTCCAAATTTTCTGAAGAGACTTGATCGCTTTATATGATGAACAGATTGAATTTAGGCTATTATTCACATATAAACATTCATCAACACACACATCAGTTGTGGTGAACAGAAGCTCAAGCATGTTCACTTGACGTGCGAGAACCAGTGAGGTTCATTCTCGTGTTACGCAGCACGTTTGAGCTTCAGCAAGAACCAATGAGGTTCATTCTCATGTTACGCAGCACGTTTGAGCTTCAGCAAGAACCAATGAGGTTCATTCTCATGTTACGCAGCACGTTTGAGCTTCTGCAAGAACCAATGAGGTTCATTCTCATGTTACGCAGCACATTTGAGCTTCTGCAAGAACCAATGAGGTTCATTCTCATGTTACGCAGCACGTTTGAGCTTCTGCAAGAACCAATGAGGTTCATTCTCACCTGTCCGGGAAACATTTAAACACATTTAAACCCTGTCCAGGAAAAAGCCCCTGTATGACATTTAGTTGTCATGTTGGAAAAACAGCATCCAAGTTAAAAAAAAAAAAAAAAGAGTCAGGAAAGAGAGGCCTGTTACATTTAGTATTCATCTGAATGTCTTACGATGGTAAAATGTTGGTAGTAGGTTGTTTTCGATAATTTAAATAAAATAACATAAATATTAAGTGTAATACTTAAATATAAAAAAAAAAATGTTGCCATGGCAACTAACTAAAATAAATAAGTTTAAATTAAAGTACTAAAATTAGCCTAATTAATCTAAAACTGTAATGAAATTAAATCTGAATAAAAAGTATATATATAAAAAACAAAAATATAAAAAATAAAAGCTCATTCAAAATATTAATAAATACTATAAAAGTATATAAATAATACTAAAATAACACTGGTGCACAATATACATATTACATACTGCAAAAATGGTATCCTATTCTGATATTTTTTTAAATCCCATTTTCCATGATGCATCCCTTTTAATACAGCTGTTCATAGATTTTTTTTTTTTTTTCCTTGAGGTTCTAGACGTTGGCTTCAGTGGAGAAAGGAAATTGAATTACTGTCTGATCTGACCTACTATGTCCTAACAACTTTATCTGGTGAGTTATTCGCTTGTATTGCAACACTGTTGATGTCTGTGTCATATGAGCATGTGTTGTATTTCAGAGCCCTGTTTTTGTTGTCCATTTCATTAAGGATATCAGACCCTTGGTGAGGAGTATGTCAGCATCATCCAGGTGGACCCCAGCAAGAGAAGAATCCCCTCGCGAATGCGCCGAACGGCACTTATCTTATTCCACACATTTGTGCCTTATCTTTTGGACAAGGTCTTGATCTGTGTTGAGAATGAGTTGGAAGCAGAAGCACCTCAAAACTCACAGCGCCAGATAAGCAGAACCTGGAACCTGTTATCACATGTGCGGTTCTGGATTCAGAGAGCTGTGGGGATGCTGACTGAGTCTCAGAGGAAGTCTTTGATTCCGCTTGTATTTGCCCTGCAGCAGGGAATCACTCTTCTGTACAGGCTACATGTGGCTGTCTTTTACATCAGTGGAGCCTTTTACCACATTGGTAAAAGAGCTGCAGGTGTTAGTTATGTAAGTTTTTGTTCTTTTACTATTATAAAATCTGTACTGTGGGAATAAGTTCCCTTATGCTATATTAATTTAGTTCACCCAAAAATGAAAATTCTGTCATTAATTACTCACCCTCATGTCGTTCCAAACCTGTAAGACTTTTGTTCATCTTCGGAATACAAATTAAGATATTTTTAATGAAATCTGAGTGATTTCTGTCCCTCCATTGACAGCTACGCAACTACCACTTTGACGCTTCAAAAAGTTCATCAAGATCATAAAACGAATCCATATGAATTGAACGGTTTATTCCACATTGTATGAAGAGACTTGATCGCTTTATATGATGAACAGATTGAATTTAGGCTATTATTCACATATAAACATTCATCAACACACACATCAGTTGTGTTAAACGGAAGCTCAAGCATGTTCACTTGACGTGCGAGAGCCAATGAGGTTCATTCTCGTGTTACGCAGCACATTTGAGCTTCAGCAAAAACCAGTGAGGTTCATTCTCATGTTACACAGCACGTTTGAGCTTCAGCAAGAACCAATGAGGTTCATTCTCATGTTACGCAGCACGTTTGAGCTTCTGCAAGAACCAATGAGGTTCATTCTCATGTTACGCAGCACGTTTGAGCTTCAGCAAGAACCAATGAGGTTCATTCTCGTGTTACGCAGCACGTTTGAGCTTCCTCAAGAACCAATGAGGTTCATTCTCGTGTTACGCAGCACATTTGAGCTTCTGCAAGAACCAATGAGGTTCATTCTCGTGTTACACAGCATGTTTAAGCTTCAGCAAGAACCAATGAGGTAATTCTCGTGTTACGCAGCACGTTTAAAGTCTTCCACCAGAACCAGTGAGGTTCGTTCTTGTGTTACACAGCACGTTTAAAGTCTTCCGCCAGAACCAATGAGGTTTATTCTCATGTTACGCAGGACGTTTGAGCTTCTGCAAGAACCAATGAGGTTCATTCTCATGTTACGCAGGACGTTTGAGCTTCAGCAAGAACCAATGAGGTTCATTTTCGTGTTACGCAGCACGTTTGAGCTTCAGCAAGAACCAATGAGGTTCATTCTCGTGTTACGCAGCACGTTTGAGGTTCAGCAAGAACCAGTGAGGCTCATTCTCGTGTTACGCAGCACGTTTGAGCTTCCTCAAGAACCAATGAGGTTCATTCTCGTGTTACGCAACACGTTTGAGCTTCAGCAAGAACCAATGAGGTTCATTCTCGTGTTACGCAGCACGTTTGAGGTTCAGCAAGAACCAGTGAGGCTCATTCTCGTGTTACGCAGCACGTTTGAGCTTCCTCAAGAACCAATGAGGTTCATTCTCGTGTTACGCAACACGTTTGAGCTTCAGCAAGAACCAATGAGGTTCATTCTCATGTTACGCAGCACGTTTGAGCTTCCTCAAGAACCAATGAGGTTCATTCTCGTGTTACGCAGCACGTTTGAGCTTCAGCAAGAACCAGTGAGGTTCATTCTCGTGTTATGCAGCACGTTTGAGCTTCAGAAATAACCAATGAGGTTCATTCTCGTGTTATGCAGCACGTTTGAGCTTCAGCAAGAACCAATGAGGTTCATTCTCATGTTATGCAGCACGTTTGAGCTTCAGAAATAACCAATGAGGTTCATTCTCGTGTTACGCAGCACGTTTGAGCTTCAGCAAGAACCAATGAGGTTTGTTCTCGCGCATCAAGCAGGTTTGGTTGAGCTTCTGTTTATGTTCGCTGATCAATGTTTATATGTGAATAAAAACCTAAATTCAATCTGTTCATCATACAAAGCGATCGTGTCTCTTCAGAAAATTTGGACTAAACCGCTCACCTAAAACAGGATTATTTTTACGATCTCTTTATGAGCTTTTTGAAACATCAAATTGGTAGTTGTGTAGCTGTCAAATGGAGGGACAGAAAGCGCTCAGATTTCATCAAAAAGATATTCATTTGTGTTCCGAAGATGAACAAAAGTCTTACGGTTTGTAACGACATGAGGGTGAGTAATTAATGACATAATTTTAATTTTTAAGTGAACTAACCCTTTAATGAAGCACAGTAATAACAGCAGAGGATTTGTGTCATACCCCTTAAAAAAAATGACTGTAAGAGATCATAATTCCATGGTACTTCAATACATACTATGGTACTAATTAATAACCATAATCATATGTCATGGTATTTACATGGTACTTCAACTTGCTTCACAGAATACTGTGGTATTACCATGGTACCATATCAAAAACATGTTAATACATTGGTAATTTTAAAGTTATTGATTTAAGAAACACCCACTTATTTTTCACCATATCAATGTAGCGTTTGGTTTTGAGCCTTTTCTTCACCATCCTATCAGTTTCTTATCACCAAAATCAACTCTTAACAAATTTTGTGAGTATCCTGTTATACTCTGACATGTACTACCATTCAAAAGTCAGTAAGATTTTTTATGTTTTTGAAAGAAGTCTCTTATGCTCACCAAGGCTGATTTTATTTGATCAAATATACAATAAAACTGTAATATTGTAAAATACTATTACAATTTAAAATAGCCTTTTGCAATAGATTTTTTTTGTAACAATGTAAATGCCTTTAATGTCAAATTATTGTATCCTTGCTGAGTAAATATATACATTTCTTTCAAAAAAGAATCTTACTGACTTTTGAATGGTAGTGCACATCATATTCCTGAAGTGTAAAAGTTTAATTTGTGTAAATGTGAATGTGTTTTCTTTAGCTAAGAGTGGGAAATGTGCCTGGCGATGACCCAAGGATCAGTAACAGTTACCGTCTGCTGGGGGCGCTGTCCCTTCTACAGCTGGTCGTCACTCTCACGCTGCAGTTTAACAACCTCAAGCAAAGACAGAGAGCACGACAGGAGTGGAAACAGCACAGAAACCTTCTCCCCAGGTAGCGCTGTAGTGCCCTAAGGCTTGTTCCTTCCACTCCTAATACCCCCTGTTCTTTTGCAGGACAGTGTTGTTATATACAGTACCTTTCAAAAGTTTGGAAACATTAAACATTTTTAATGTTTTTTTTTTAAGTCTCTTATGTTCACCAAGTCTGCACATATATACAGTGTTTGCATAATTGTTATGCAAGTTGATATTCTGATCATATTTTACCAATTCCAAGCCACATCAATCTTAATAACTACCAATAATTTTGAATTTAATCATTTATAAGTAATATATAATTGTTAAGGAAGGCTGGAAGTGAAAAATGCCTTATATTCAGGTGTGCATAATTATTAAGCAGGTTTTCTTTTACAGGTAAAATGAGCCAAAAAGAGATTTAACTCGCACTGAAAAGTCAAAAATTATTAAATGCTCATGAGAAGGATGTAATACTAATGCAATACTAGAAATTGCAAAATTAAGGTTTGACCAATGGACAGCAAAATGCTCATTGGTTCAGCAGGGTCATACAAAAACAGGCCAAGATGAAAAGACACATTAATTGCAAAAAAAAGGAATTAAGGGTGAACAATTAGGTGTGAAACCATCAGGAACCCTTTAGTCTCCAGTGCCACCATTTTCCAGAACTGCAGCCTACCTGGAGTCTCTAGAAGTACAAGGTGTCAGGTCCTCAGAGACTTTGCTATGGTAAAGAATTCTGAAATATGACCCACACTTAATAAGAATCACAAGCTGAAATGTTGTGAAATACATGAAGACTGTTTATAGGCTTTATAGACAGATAGGTTTGGAGTGACTCTTGAAGGACCAGCACGACATCCCCATATATACAGTGGGGAGAACAAGTATTTGATACACTGCCGATTTTGCAGGTTTGCCCACTTACAAAACATGTAGAAGTCTGTAATTTTTTTTAATTTCTTTAATTGTATAATATGAACTCGCAATTGAAAAAAATAGAAAATTATGTTTGAAAACTTTTACTTGGTGGTTTACATCACCTTTTACATATTTAAAAAAACTAATTTCACATTTTCGAGTCATTAAACCAAAAATGGGGGTGGGGTTATGGTAATAAATGACATTATGGAGTCTTGAGGAGAGCTTTCATAATACTCTAGATTTATGTTGTGTTATTCGTGTTCTCTCTTTACACATTCTCTGTTTTTCCTTTCAGTCGCCAGGTCAGTGAGTCATCGCCTCGTTCTTCACGCTGTATCTTGTGTTTGGAGGAGCGCAGAAACACCACTAGCACTCCCTGTGGTCATCTCTTCTGCTGGGAGTGCATTACTGAGTGGTGCAATACCAAGGCAAGACTTTTATATTACATAATGCTGTGGTGTGTTTGCACGTAAAGTTCAACATTAATGATGTCTGATCAGTAATTTTCTTTGTTGCTTTTTTTGTAGAACGAATGCCCACTTTGTCGAGAGAAATTCCAGCCTCACAGATTGGTTTATCTGAGAAGCTACAAGTAGACGTTTGGTTGATCAAGACTGTGACCTTGTGTTTTACTTTCCATCACTGTTTGTAAAAGTTACAGTAATTAGTGTTTAAAGATCACATGACATGGCAATTGCATTTTGTATTTTGTATGAAATAGTCAATGAATGCAAGTTTCTTCCTGAAATTTAATTTAATTTGTTGATTATGCAGATTATTTAACGGTAATTGTAGCATTTCTCAAATAAAATATTTTTACAGAATTTGGTGTGTGTGTATTGCTTCAGACAAATCTATCTAAATCAAATTTTACATAGCACAACAAGTAAATAGAACAACAGTGTAGTCAATCAGTGACTGACAACCATACAGACAAACATGACTGGCAATATAAAAAAACTAAGATGAGAATGCGGGAAAAAAAGAGCAGAATTTTTAAACACTATGATAATGATAATGATATGAGCCCTCATGTTTTGCTTGTATAGGCTATAGAGCTGTCATATCACTATAATACTTATAAGTTCTGACACATCACTGTCCACTGACTGTCTTTCGAAACTGTCTTAATAACTTTGGGTATGTAAAATCTTTGAAGTGACTCCCATGAGCACAGAATTGTGACGAATGTTGCTCTAGAGCAGGGGTGGCCAACATCGGTCCTGGAGAGCCACAGTCCTGCAGAGTTTTGCTCCAACCCTAATCAAACACAACTGAACAAGCTAATCAAGGTCTTAGGGGTTACTAGAAAACTACAGGCAGGTGAGTTTTTATCAGGGTTGGAGCAAAACTCTGCAGGACTGTGGCTCTCCAGGACCGACATTGGCCACCCCTTCTCTAGGGTGACATAAAAGTCGAATGAATTCCGATATGACTGTTCAGACAGAGGTTGCATTGCAAAACATCTGACCTGTATTGGATTTAGTACCACATATGGAAGTGGCCCAAATCGGAATTTGTGCTGTTCATCTGAGTCACATATGAGCAAAACATCGAATTTGGGCCACATTTACCTACAGTCTAGCCATAGAGACTTGTGAATGGGCTCTTTTGATTCTGGCCAGGTAGCAACCACCCAGATTAGCCAATACAATGAACTAACCACTCAGAACTGCATATCGACTCCATGGCAAATGCCCATAGCAACTTAGCATTGTGTTGCAGTGTTTTGCATGGGCAAACACCACTCATATTTTCTTTGAAAGTGTAAAATATAGTTTTTAAAGGTCGTCTCTCAGCTTATAGTTAATTTACCGGCTCCTCCCAGCGGGTTGGTTGTACAGTAATCTGTTTCTAATCTTCTTAGCTCACACAGCGTGCGCTCTGCAGTTTGAAGGTTTCGCCCACATTTTATACAGATCATTAACTAAAGATGACACAAAATGGAGGCATTAGCAAATATAACATACTGCCCCTGAGGGTGAGTGATTTTTTGTAAATACTTTACAGCTGTAGCCTAATTATTATCATAATTGCCACTGCATTATCCAAATGTAAGAATATAAATGTTTTATCAGTTGACATTTAAATTGTTAGATCTTTAATTTAATTGTTTGGAAATTCAGCATTTTTAATGCAGCCCTCGTGGTTATGCCTGAATATTTTATTGAGCTGATGGAATGAGACCTTGTTTTAAAATGATACCTGAGCTGATCTGTATTGAAACGGTAAAATGTGAATAACAAGCAACATGCCGTTGCCTGAGGAAAACGCAGATGAGCCTCCATATGCTCCGAAAGATGATACAACTTCATACAAGAACACCCCGCTGAGTAGACGTCCCTCTATACTAACATTTGGTTCTGAGCCCTTCATTCAACAAACACTCTTCAAGAGGGAAACAGACTGCACTTTTGATCTTCCTTACCAAAAGAAGATTTATTTGGCTTCAGAGAGTGCAAGTGGCTCAAAATATGCCAGAAGAGATACAACACCAAGTGATACTACAGCCCTCATATGTTGTAATACAGCAGCCAAGCGTAAGTGTAAGCAATGGAAGACCCCAGAGAGGTATTTTACTGAGGATTCCTCATTATCCGCAATTTCAAAGAAAGACAGCCAGTTGACCTGCTTTAATTCTGCAGATGTTGCTTGTAAACCCCAAAAGGAAGCGCTTGCTTTTCAAAGGCAAGATGAAAGGCTTTCGTCCTCTACGTTTCATGAGCTTCTTGAGTCCTCTTGGATGTCTGCAAATTTGCATTGCTCGATGCTACACTTCAACACTACTGAACAAGCAGTCTCTTTTGTGGAACATCAAACGCCCAACTTATCTGTATCCACCTCAGTGGTTTCCTCTCTCGCAATACCTGTTGTCACTGAACGTGAAAGGCACAGTAGCTACATTCCAAGCAGTATCAAAAGACAACCAAGAAATGAGCAGTTTCAGTGCTGTAATACAAGATTCCGCTCTAGTCATGTCCCTAGAGTATCCAAACATAGCAAACAACCAAACAAATCTGGACAAAATGAAGATTTTGTCAGAGACACAAGGCCTGATGGTGATAGCCCTACAGAGATTAACCCTCTTAAAAGGCTTGAAATGCAGGAGAATTTGAGTCAAATGCACCCACTGGTGATTCAAAGAGAGGATATAAAGAACCATATGCAAACCATGCAAAGAGTTTATCTTAGAGGAGCATGCGAATGTCCTTCAAGACTGGCAGGAAGTAGAAATGAACTAGTGTCTATTAATGGGCAATGCTTTACATCTCATCAACACTTACCTTTTGCGAAGTGTAAAGCCGTAGATGCAACAGAAGCTCGGATTTCTGCTCAGGTATGTTGACATCCAAACCCCACAGTGAAAATATCCTAAATGAAGCCTACTGGAATTTCATTATTTGGAACCAATCCAAATGGAGAATTCCTTAAGATTTTTAAATAATAAACACTAGATTGTTTGGAGTACAGTTTACAAACAGATTTACAATGATTAATGATAATAAAAAAATAGATTTTAAAACTCATTCCCCTTCTGCGATTTCCTTTTGTTTTCCAGTAAGGCATTCCAGTACAATACCAGTAGAGTTCTAATATCGATGGCAAATTATCCATTTGGACAGCAAAAATCAAATTAGAATCAAATATGTACATTATTATCATGTCTTATTTGATTCTTATGGCCTGGTCACACTGTCACAAATGGAGATTATTAATAAATTCCTTTTTTTAAATTAAGAATGACATTAAGACATGGCTATTATGTCATATTTAGTTATATATTATAGTTATAAGTGTACAAAGGTGTGACACACCCTTAGAACTCGGTGGGCACTGGACGTCAATGTAATGTCAGAAAGTTGTTGGACTTTTTATTTTTTTATTTTAATTTTGGCTAAAAATAAAAAGTCGAAGCCCAACGTTGGCTTGATGTAAACCCTTACCACTGGACAGACAGCATTATGGTTACTTAATACCACAACTTCAACAAACGTCAACAAAATATCAAAGTGTAATAATGTCAGATGCGAACGGCGCGACTCAATAAAAGCCAACAGAACCCATTATAATCAGTGATGCTGTCTACACTGGACACAACAAATTCCAGACAGTAAACTGATGCCCCATTCTATTTCTGATGTACTCCACGCTCTTGCGCTACTTCTGACACAAAGAACAAATGAATTTGCAACGGTGGCTTTGGCACGTCCGGTGTAGACACGGTGTTAGTGTTTGACGTCAATATGATGGGATAAGACATTTGAAAGAAATTTGGTTACTTAATACCATAGCTTAAAACCAACGAAATTTCATTGTCAGCTGTTATCAGCATTCTATGTCAAATTGACGTTTTGGATTAGACATTGGCTGACCCGGAAGCTGGAAAATGCTGCCTTCAAAGGATGTATTCCAAGGTAGGAAAGCATCAAGGCACGTTCAAATCCAATGTTAGTTTTACTTCCTGTTCTTCGGATCGATTTTCGAAGGCAGCATAGATGTATCCTTCGCTGCCTGTGATATCCCACAATCCTGTGCGTTCCATTCCATGACAGTTAAACAAAAAAATTTAAATGGCATCAGAAAGCTGCGGTTGGTGGTCAGTTTTGACCATCTTTTTCCACTTTTGTTGTTATTTCTAGCAAAAAAATGATATTATAGTAATTAAATATTCCCTTAATATTAAATTATCACCAAAGCTCAAAGCTATTTTGTTGTAGATAATTAAACCATTATGCTGCCTCAGAAGCCTGTCCAAAATTTTGTGAGACACCTTTGTGTGCAAATGCTGCATGCAAAGTCATTACCTGATAAGGCAGCGAGGCAACAAGTCATGTGCCTAAGCTTTCGGACGCAGCCATTAGGTATGTTCGACTTAAAGCGGCGTTGTGCAGACCGATCGGGATATGACATCAAAATGCCGCGAGAGCGATTCAAAAGCATACAGAGCCCTCTGCTTTCTAATCGCTCTTGTGGTTCTTTGATGTCATACACAGATAGGTCTGTGCAGCGCCACTTCAAGTCAAACACACCTTTCGGCCTGACATTGAGTTTTGGTCACCTGACATGGGAACCTATATTCAATCAAATAGAAATGTCTTATGACGTTGGTGGCCTGCTGGAAAGATTCTTATTTGATTCCATTAGGATTGGTTTCCAATAAGAAAACCTATTCACATTCCTTTAAGATTTTTTTGGACTTGGGTGTTTTGAAGGTATAATAAAATGTTATTTAATTTTAGAAAACTGAACACATCTTTAAAGGTATAGTTCACCCAAAAATGAAAATTACCCCATGATTTACTCACCCTCAAGCTATTCTAGGTGTATATGACAATCTTCTTTCAGACGAATACAATCGGAGTTATATTAAAAATGTCCTGGCTCTTCCAAGCATTATAATGGCAGTGAATGGCAGCCCAAAATTTGAATCCCAAACAAGTGTATCCATCCATTATAAAAGTAATCCATATAGCTCTGGGGGGTTAATAAAGGCCTTCTGAAGCGAAGCGATGGGTTTGTATAAGAAAAATATCCATATTTAACACGTTATAAAGTAAAATATCTAGCTTCCTCCAGACCGCCTTCCGTATTCAACTTACGAAAAAAACGTAACTGGTGTAATGAATGACATCGGACGTAAAGCATTTTGAACTGCAAGAGGCGTTACATTTTCTGTAACATTTTTCTTTGATTCACTTCAGAAGGCCTTTATTAACCCCCGGAGACGTGTGGATTACTTTTATAATGGATGAATGCACTTTTGTGGCTGCCATTCACTGCCATTATATAGTGGGGAGAACAAGTATTTGATACACTGCCGATTTTCCAGGTTTGCCCATTTACAAAGCATTTAGAGGTCTGTAATTTTTATCATAGGTACACTTCAACTGTGAGAGACGGAATCTAAAACAAAAATCCAGAAAATCACATTGTATGATTTTTAAATAATTAATTTGCATTTTATTGCATGACATAAGTATTTGATCACCTACCAACCAGTAAGAATTCCGGCTCTCACAGACCTGTTAGTTTTTCTTAAAGAAGCCCTCCTGTTCTCCACTCATTACCTGTATTAACTGCACCTGTTTGAACTCGTTACCTGTATAAAAGACACCTGTCCACACACTCAATCAAACAGACTCCAACCTCTCCACAATGGCCAAGACCAGAGTAAGGACATCGGGGATAAAATTGTAGACCTGCACAAGGCTGGGATGGGCTACAGGACAATAGGCAAGCAGCTTGGTGAGAAGGCAACAACTGTTGGCGCAATTATTAGAAAATAAAAGAAGTTCAAGATGACGGTCAATCTCCCTCGGTCTGGGGCACCATGCAAGATCTCACCTCGTGGGGCATCAATGATCATGAGGAAGGTGAGGGATCAGCCCAGAACTACACGGCAGGACCTGATCAATGACCTGAAGAGAGCTGGGACCACAGTCTCAAAGAAAACCATTAGTAACACACTACGCCTTCATGGATTAAAATCCTGCAGCGCACGCAAGGTCCCCCTGCTCAAGCCAGTGCATGTCCAGGCCTGTCTGAAGTTTGCCAATGACCATCTGGATGATCCAGAGAAGGAATGGGAGAAGGTCATGTGGTCTGATGAGACAAAAATAGAGCTTTTTGATCTAAACTCCACTCGCCGTGTTTGGAGCAAGAAGAAGGATGAGTACAACCCCAAGAACACCATCCCAACCATGAAGCATGGAGGTGGAAACATCATTCTTTGGGGATGTTTTTCTGCAAAGGGGACAGGACGACTGCACCGTATTGAGGGGAGGATGGATGGGGCCATGTATCGCGAGATCTTGGCCAACAACCTCCTTCCCTCAGTAAGAGCATTGAAGATGGGTTGTGGCTGGGTCTTCCAGCATGACAATGACCCGAAACACACAGCCAGGGCAACTAAGGAGTGGCTCCGTAAGAAGCATCTCAAGGTCCTGGAGTGGCCTAGCCAGTCTCCAGACCTGAACCCAATAGAAAATCTTTGGAGGGAGCTGAAAGTCCGTATTGCTCAGCGACAGCCCCGAAACCTGAAGGATCTGGAGAAGGTCTGTATGGAGGAGTGGACCAAAATCCCTGCTGCAGTGTGTGCAAACCTGGTCAAGAACTACAGGAAATGGATGATCTCTGTAATTGCAAACAAAGGTTTCTGTACCAAATATTAAGTTCTGCTTTTATGATGTATCAAATACTTATGTCATGTAATAAAATCATACAATGTGATTTTCTGGATTTTTAGATTCCGTCACTCACAGTTGAAGAGTACCTATGATAAAAATTACAGACTTCTACATGCTTTATAAGTGGGCAAACCTGCAAAATCGGCAGTGTATCAAATACTTGTTCTCCCCACTGTAATGTTTGGATTAGCCAGGACATTTTTTTAATATAACTCTGAGTGTATTCGTCTGAAAGAAGAATGTCATATACACCTAGGATGGCTTGAGGGTGAGTAAATCATGGGGTAATTTTCATTTTTGGGTGAACTATCCCTTTAACATATTTCTTTTTGTTTGAAAAGCTTGATGTGGCACCAGAGGCTTATGATGACTTTGATGAAAAGAAAATAGAAGAAAGGTAAAGAAAATAAACTCTGTATCTGTATCAACTGCCTGTGGCTGTGAAAGTGTAATAACCCTTCTGATAGAGCTGATATAACAACAAATCTCTAACTTGTTGTGACTTGTACCTGTAATTTTGGGCTCAGCCGACTGGATAGAATTAAATGCTTTTTAGAGCCCATGTACCGTGTTTCATCTGGATATTTGAGCCTTGAAATATGTATGGTGACTGCTGTTGTTGTCACTGTTAATTTTTGTTCAATTTGTCACTGTGTGATATAAACAGATGTGAGGATCTGTATAGGTTCCGTCTGCGTTTGCACTGTCTGAGAATGTGGTCCAAAAGACTCAGGTTACTCTCTCAAGCCTGCTGTCATGACAGAAGATGGGTTTTAAACAAAGCTCTGTATGTTCTGAGATGGGCCGCCAAGATGCATTGTGCTCAAACTGATGCAGTGGAGAGGAGGAGAAGTAATATCCTGCTCAATCAGAGTTTTTACCAGGTGGGAAATTTGCACAACAGCCTAATAAGACAATAGAGAATTGCATCTGACTACTTCTCAGGAAAAGGTGACATTTGTGTCCCTGTGTCTTACTATTTATATAATTAACAAGAATATATTAACATAATACACCAATCAGGCGTAACATATTATTCCTAATATTGTGTTGGTCCCCCTTTTACTGCCAAAACAGCCCTGACCCGTCGAGGCATAGACTCCACTAGACCCCTGAAGGTGTGCTGTTGTATCTGGCACCAAGATGTTAGCAGCAGATCCTTTAAGTCCTGTAAGTTGCGAAGTGGGGCCTCCATGGATTGGACTTGTTTGTTCAGCACATCCCACAAATGCGCGATTGGATTGAGATCTGGGGAATTTGGAGGTTAAGTCAACACCTCAAACTCGTTGTTGTGCTCCTCAAACCATCCCTGAACCATTTTTACTTTGTGGCAGGGCGCATTATCCTGCTGAAAGAGGCCACAGCCACCAGGGAATACCGTTTCCATGAAAGAGTGTACATGGTCTGCAACAATGCTTAGGTAGGTGGTATGTGTCAAAATAACATCCACATGGATGGCAGGATCCAAGGTTTCCCAGCAGAACATTGCTCAAAGCATCACACTGCCTCCGCCGGCTTGTCTTCTTCCCATAGTGCATCCTGGTGCCATGTGTTCCCCAGGTAAGCGACGCACATGCACCCGGACATCCAAGTGATGTAAAAGAAAACGTGATTCATCAGACCAGGCCACCTCCATTGCTCCGTGGTCCAGTTCTGATGTTCACGTGCCCACTGTTGCCACTTTCGGTGGTGGACAGGGGTCAGCATGGTCACCCTGACTGGTCTGCGGCTATGCAGCCCCATACCCAACAAACTGTGATGCACTGTGTATTCTGACACAGTTCTATCAGAACCAGCATTAACTTTTTGAGCAATTTGAGCTACAGTAGCTCGTCTGTTTGATCGGACCACACTGGCCAGCCTTCGCTCCCCATGTGCATTAATGAACCTTGGCCCTGTCGCCGGTTCACCACTGTTCCTTCCTTGGACCACTTTTGATAGATACTGACCACTGCACACCGGGAACACCCCACAAGAGCTGCAGTTTTGGAGATGCTCTGACCCAGTCGTCGAGCCATCACAATTTGGCCCTT
Source organism: Coreius guichenoti (assembly GCA_039654105.1). NCBI lineage: Eukaryota > Metazoa > Chordata > Actinopteri > Cypriniformes > Gobionidae > Coreius > Coreius guichenoti. The sequence continues at coordinate 7,964,469 of CM077186.1, read as the reverse complement.
GTCAAACTCGCTCAAATCCTTACGCTTGCCCATTTTTCCTGCTTCTAACACATCAGCTTTGAGGACAAAATGTTCACTTGCTGCCTAATATATCCTACCCACTAACAGGTGCCGTGATGAAGAGTCAGTGTTATTCACTTCACCTGTTATGCCTGATCAGTGTATATTAACTTATTTTTATACTTAGTCAGATTACTTAAAAGATTTAAGTACTGCATTTTTTATTGAATTTTAAAGGTTTGTTATTAGAATTCTAATATATATTTAACACGGTTGAACAGTCATTTTATAAAATATTTTGAAAAGATCTCTTTTTTACAGTTTTACAGTTGCTGCATATACTATTTAACTGTTAGTAATCAACTACTTAAAATAATAAGTAACTTGCTGTGCCTGGGTTGAAGTAATGTTATGCTTTTATGGATTGATTTAGGGTTGATAGGGATAAATAACTGTGGTATTGTGGTATAGATTGATTGGGGGGGGGGGGGGTACAGTTTTTGGATAGTCAAGAGCCATAATTCCACAAGGTGTTAGACAGTACTTTAAACAAACCATTTCAACTTCATATCTTAACGGTAATAGCACCTGACATTCTGTTACAGTGGAATAATCACTATTAGAGTAGACACCTGGATAACTCGTTCCACAATGAGCGCAACACAGATGCTTTGAGAAAACGACTCATTCAGCCAAGCAGAACTTTGGTTCTGATGACCACATGTTCCACCTGGAGGAACCTACATGTGCTCAGAACAGCTATGATTCATTATCAGTAAGAATCATCCTGTAATCTGGGTCAGATCTACAGTTACCTCACAATGAATAAGAGTTAATGGGGATGCCTGAGTCACATTCTTGGACAGGAATTAGGATTTTCCTTTGCTAGTTATCATGAGTTTTATCTAAATTGTGCATAACGTAGGTCCTGGTTGGTTTTCTTTTAGAAAAAAACACTCTCCTTTTCTTAAGAACATGCAAATCTAGTTGTGTATGTAAGTGTGTCTGTATGTGCTTTACACCCTGTAGCCTGTATAAGCACTGGCTGCTGTGGAGGAAGGTGTGTTTCAATCGGTTCACTATGAAACAGCAGGAGTGGCGGGCATGTGAGTGGTGGGACAGACAACTCCAGAGCAGAGTCTGGACCCTGTGGGTATTAACCTGGAAGAGAAAACAGCTGACCACAGATTAGTACAGGTACAGACAGAACATTGTGTCAATGATATATCCATGTCTGTGTCATGCACATGCTTGTGCAGTGTATTTTTTCAGTCTCCCAAATATTGATTGTATTCTCAGAATTGGCTATATCTTATATAAATATCTCAACTGTTCCCCCAAGATATTAATGAGATCTCTGTCTTTCTTTAGGATGCATTTGTTAGCATCAGCATGGATGAAATGGAAGACCAGAAACAGTCAGAAGAAGCTGGAGAAGTTGATGCAGTCCACTCAGATAAGCAACCTTCTTCACTCCTTCCATCGTTGGCAGAAAAGAGCAGAATCCTGTCAAAGAGAGAGAGAAAAACAGTTTGTTTTGAGCCGGTAAGAGTCAATCTGCCTCTCACATCATCACCCTCATGTCATTCACTGCATGACTAATTTTCTGCCATGGAACACGAAAGGCACCATTGTCAGAAAAACAGATGTGCTTTTAGGGGTACAATAGCTTGTCACTGGGACAGTACACCTAGGGCGTCTTCACACTTGTAGTTCGGTTCGCTTAGTTCGTTTGGTAACTTAAAAAAAAAAACTTTTAGTCTTGGTCTGTTTAGTGTTCACATTGACATTTTTAACACCATACCTAAAGGCATAGGGATACGTTCACAAACTGATTTGTCGGCTTTTATGGCATATATTTTGAGACGGAATTTACCGGACATCCAAAACAATGCTGTGTGCTGGGCTAAATCCGCTCACTGTATGTGCGTAGCCTACATATGATGCTATTTTGACCAGCTGAGAACTCGTGAAGAGCTTATAAAATGTGTAAAGGAGTCAAAACAATGGCAGGAATTCCTCCATCGCACACACAAACAAAGTGCCTAAGTGGTTTGCCATCAAATTAGGGCTGGATGTTATAATGATATATAACAACACGAATGATCCTATAGATTTAGATCTACCTATATTGTATTTATAGTGTTGTGAGCACATACACTATATTGCCAAAAGTATTGGGACACCCCTGCAATTGAATTCAGGTGTTCCAATCACGTCCATGGCCACAGGCGTATAAAATCAAGCACCTAGGCATGCAGACTGCTTCTACAAACATTTGTGAAAGAATGGGTCACTCTCAGGAGCTCAGTGAATTCAAGTGTGGTACCGTGATAGGTTGCCACCTGTGCAATAAGTCCATTCGTGAAATTTCCTCACTAGTAAATATTCCACGGTCAACTGTTAGTGGTATTATAAAAAAGTGGAAGCAATTGGGACCAACAGCAACTCAGCCACGAAGTGGTAGGCCACGTAAAATTACAGCGCGGGGTCAGCGCATGCTGAGGCGCACAGTGCGCAGAAGTCGCCAACTTTCTGCAGAGTCAATAGTCTGATGTCCTGATGTCTGATATCTAGTCGAAATGCTTTATCAGATGCCACAAGCAAACAACAAACAGTACTAATATACACTTTGTAATACTACCAAATAATCATGATCCTAAACTTTATCTCCATATCGAAATCTCAGATGGCCATACAGTGATTCCATGAGCCGCAGGACTGCAGTGTACACTGTGAGTTTTTAAAAGCTTAGCTTAAATGTGTTATATGAATAAATAGTGCTTATAAACGGCTGTTGAGATAGTATTCTCAATTGAAATGAGTAGAGGTTTGGACCCCGATATATTCCTTAAATCACGACTTAAGCAGATTAGGGCATTTAGATAATGGTTTGTTTTGTTCTAAGCAAGAGTGTACAATACTCAAAAATCAATGAAGATACAGTATAGTTGGCTGTCTTAAGGCAAAAATAGCCAGTTGTCAAAGAAGCCATTTGTCTTAAGACAGCCATATATATTAGTATTGTAATTTTACAGTGTATCAGAAAAATTGCAATTCAATTTTTTCAAACTGTGCAACCCTAGTAATAATATATATCCTTAAGGTTCTACTACAAACCTTTTAGGGGTAAGGGTTAGGGTTTAAGAAAGAGGCCCAGTCAGCTCCTGAATCAAAGGTCCCAAATTAAATCAATAAATTCATCATTGTTCAAATACACTGCTTTTTCAGAGTTTTTCATGTTGCACCCTTTCCCCTAGACGGGGTGTAACAATAAGGTAGAGTACAAAGATGTCCTTTTAAGGGTATTGCCCCAGTGACAAGCTGTTGAACAATGTACAATTTTTGTACTTTTTTTGTGTGTGAATGGTCTTTATGATGACTTGCAATGCTTTTGGGAAACGTTTGAATGAAACGAGAGAGAGTGTGTCAGCGGTGTGGTACGAGAGATATGAATGAAGCGCCGGCCCCAAATACCTGGTCATTATAGAGTGTAGCTATTGACATTATTGGGGACCTTGTAATGTTGCGAGTGATCAATCAGAATTAAGTATTCCGAAGAGCCATGTAAAATAAAGTCTAATAACCTAGTAACTGCATAACACGGCTATAGTAACCACCCAGAACACCATAGCATTGAGGAGGTGTTTTTTGAATGGTCAAGTGGTCACGTTCACGTTTTTAGGTGAAGGTGTCATTACAAATTGAAGTTTACCAGTATAATACAGTATAAATGTGCTAGCACATCGTTTGTTTCCTACACAGACACACCCTGCACTCCTGGCATTGCTACGTTCAGAAGACAAAACTAACATGTTTGAGCACCAGATTCCCATGGGTGCTTTCCAGATGGTTGTTACCAGGTAGGTGGAGCCAAAAAAGACAAAAAAAAACAAAACAACCTCCTCCAGACAGGAATGACTGACAGCATTCAGTAATAGCCCCTGACACTGACAGCACTTTGCCTGAGGCCTTTTCATAACTTAGATGAGGGGAGTATGCTGAGGTGAGAGACTGGGGTTGCGTTTGGAATCCCCACCCCATTTTGAAGTGGACGAGGGAAGTTTATTTGGACAGACCCTCGACCCCTCGATTTTGACTGAGGGAGTGAGTCTACTCAATATGTACACTTCAGGCAGATCCATAGACCACAATGCAACAAGATTGTGACGTCACAGCAGAAAACGCTTAATTTACCCCCACCCCACCCCACACAACTCTAGTGTATGATATTTTGACATTTAACTGCATTTATTGTAGCTACCTTAAGCTGACTGTATTTTTAATATTTTATATGTAATATAAATATATAAATATATTCATATTTAATATGTGTTTATATTTAATTTTGTAACAGCCCAAGCATACATGCAGGCCTATAGAATGGTGCATAAACAAATGTATAAGGAAAAAAACTATAAATAATAAATCAGCTTCATATCGGATTCCAAGTGATCAAGGGCTTAGGGCGTTCCGTTTAAACATGACATACATCGGAGTGAACAAGACGGAGGGAAGTTAGCGAGGGGAGGGCATAAAAAATTGGACTTAAACGCAGCCTGGGAGTGATGGTTGCTGTTGAAATCTGTGCAGTAAACTTCAGGAAGTGGAGAGATGTCACAAGATGGACCCAGGAAACAAGGGGATGTTTGGAGAGAGTGCGCTACCTGCAGGATAAAGGTAGAATGCAGACTAGATTTACAATATGGCGTCAAAGAGCTTGGGCAAGGAAAAAGTTAAGGAGAGTATGGGAGAATTTACAAAGAGCTCAACTCTCAAGGTAAGTCAGCTTGTTTTCCTTTGCTTCATTTGCATTGTGGCTGTTACACTCAAATAAGATGTTGAAAAGCTTGCACTTTAATCAAATAATAAAGTACAAACACTTTTTTGAAATGTTGTCAGTTGTCTATAAAAGTGTTAGTGAAAGAGGTTTTTTTTCAGAAAATGTTATTCATTCTCACTGAGAGCAGTTTATGTCCCCAGACATTTGAATCTGGGAGCAGATATCCTGTCGAGGCAGGGGCTGAGGCCTGGGAGACTCCACCTGGATGTGGAGGAGTTGATTTGGCAGAGGTACGACAGAGTGGAAGTGGACTTGTTTGTCTCAGAGTCGATCTGCTGTCCTCTCTGGTTCGCGCTCACACCTCCAGCTCTGTTAGCGCTAGATGCCATGGTTCTGGCATGGCAGAGGCTGTGTCTGTATACATTTCCCCCGATAGCTCTGTTCCAGCGAAGGTATGCCAATAACTGAGTGCACCTTCTACTCATAGTTCTGTTTTGGCCAGATAGAGTTTAGTTCTCTGACCGAGGTTGTTGAGACCATTTTAAATACTAGTGCTCCCTCTACATCTGAAGTGGCATCTTTTCACATTGTGGTGCGATCAGAGACACTTGGACCCTGTCCACTGCCTGGCTGGTTCAGTGCTGGAGTTCCTGCAGGAACATCTTTCAGCAGGGTTGGCCCTTGCTACACTTAAAGTTTACGTGGCTGCTATTTCGGCTTGCCACATTCATGTTGATGGAGCTTTCCCTGGTATCTCGTTTCTTGCACAGTGCCAGGCGGCTGAGGCCTATCTGCAGACCGTGTGTTCCTTCCTGGGAACTTGCTATAGTCGAAAAGGCTAAAAAACAACCTTTACTTACCCCAAACTTTTGAACACTGGTGTATTTATAGGGTGTTGCTATGTGGTTGGTAAACTGTTCATTGATGTGGCACTGATTCTCTGTGTGCTTATGGCAGGTGTTTATCAGCGTGGAGAACACTGGTTCAGCGCAGTGCATTGCTTCTGCATTACTTTTATCACAGAAAGGCTCTGACACTCAAGACATGCTTACAGCAGTGGAGCAGATCTCTACAGCTACATCGTCTTCAGAAGGATTTCCTCATCCACCAGTTTCACACAAGACAGAAAAATACAGGTTAGATCATTTCATGAGTATGCGCTTAAGATATAAGCTATCTGTGATATACACTATCGTTCCAAAGTTTAAGGTTGCTAAGATTTTAAATAAAGTCTTTTATGCTCACCAAGGCTGCATTTATTTGATAAATTTATTTGATAAATGATAAATACAGTAAAATATGTAATATTGTGATCTATTATTACAACTTAAAATAACTCTGTTTGAATATATTTTAAAAACTGAATATTCAGCAGCCATTACTCCAGTCTTCAGTGTTACATGATTCTTCAGTGATCATCTTAATATGCTGATTTGGCGCTCAAGAAACAGTTCTTATTATTATCAATGTTGAAAATCTATTTGGATTTTAGGCAGCACGATGGAAGTGTTCAAATGGAGAACACGCATTTCAGCGCAAGAACTATAAGCCATGCTATTGCTCCACAACACTCTTCATAAGTGGACAGAGATATTAGTGAAACAACAGTTGGCACAGTATGCTGAACTCCTCTTTTATCTCTCTCTCTCTTATATTTATAACTATATATATCTCTCTAGCTTTCCCTGCTCAATTCTTAAATTTCTCATTGAGATCTCACAGATAAGTTCAAGATAAAGCTGTTCAGCGGGCTGTTCTTCTGGAGTGGTACAAACACACTCAGGCTGTTTTCTCTGATGGAGTTTTGCTCTTCACAGCCAGACTGGCTTATCTTCCTCCATCCCCCTCTTCCTCATCGTGTTCTGATCCTCTTAAGTCCACTGCTGTATCTCAGGTAGCTGCCCATTGCTTGCACTTTGTTTGTTTTGTTTAAATGAGCATGTTTCCAGCTAGCAGACCCAGACCATAGCAGAACCCTAAGGCCTAGACCAAGACGTTTTAAAATCAGACTGGAGGTCTCAAAAGCACCACAATACTGCTAATATTGTAATATTGTTGAAAAAAAAAAAAAAAGATCGATTTGTTGTCAAATGTTTTGCTCTTTAGCTAAGTAATTCCTAAGGAACACGCTGTAAGTAATCAGTTGGAATAGTACAGGTGTTGTATCCTCAGTAAGCATATTGAGAATATTTTTTTGCCATTATGAATGTTCAATCATTCAATCAGGGTTCTCTGGTGGAATGTAAAACTGCACAGCAGACGATGATAGTTTGGAGAGAAAAGGACTTGACACACAGAGAACAACACTGCCCTCTACAGGACACAGAATCACATTACAGCCACACGTCATAGACCGTATCAGAGGAACACAGATCTCTGCTGTCAGTTATCAGGTTAGCTACATAAGACAACATTTAATTTTAATTTTACAATAATTTTAATACAAAGTTTTTTCCTCAGTAAAATTTCTGCGGAATATGAAAGCCCAGGAGTTGAGAGAATGGCTCATAGTTGTTTCTGGGGCTCCTATTATCTCTGCAGACTTTGCAGATCAATGGTGGTATTGGTCAGATCAATCAATTGCAATTTATATTGTTTAAAAAGCCTCTTTTTTAAAAAATAATATTTCCCTGATATTTAATATGTATTTTGTATTAAATCCTTAAAACAAGCTAAATTTAGCCTACTTGAGAAACAAAATAGCGTTTTGATACTAGGATTTTAGATTTGTATGGCTTTTTATTCTTTGTTATAACTTGAGTATTGATTCTTTCTACCGAATTGTTAATCATTTAACAGCATCCCATAATATGAATCCTGTTTTTGGATCATTCTGGTGGTAAATTATTTAAAACTTAGTAGTGTAATGGTTCTGATCCAAAGTCAGCTTTGCTTCTGCTGTTAGATTATTAATAGTATGGGACCAAACTAATCTGCTACTTTTTCATTCTTCTTTAGGTTGTGCTACTAAGAGTCCTTGGCAGAATGATGCATCCTGATCTGAGTCTGGCTTTTTCCCAGTGGATGAGTCTAGTGCACACTAACAGAGAGATGAAACTACAGTGGGATCTCTGTAGAAAAAGCAGAAGACGTAAAACTGACTGTGGTGTTCAGGGTGTGGAGAGTTCATACACAAATGCACTGCAGGGCTGTCCGGCACTGGGTAAATTGGCTTCAAAAATGGCTTAAAAATTGGTGTTTATGTTTTCACACATTGTTCCCTTTCGAAGTGGAATTTCGATGCAGCGTCATGGAACTATGGGGAATGCCCTCACGTCAATGGTGTCTGAACACATGTACACGCCAACACGCCAATTTTATTGGCCTAATGGCAGTCTATGACGGCGGAGCACCCGTGAGTGTACGAGGTCGCCTGCAAAATACATCATAGACTGCTTAGACATAGCTTTTTTGGACAATAATGGCGAGTGAGAGCAAGTGTTTTCGGCAGTGTGTCCTCCGTGTATACGCTCACTTACACCCGAGGACTCACACAAGCTCTGTGTTATCTGCCTTTCTCTGTTCACATTTTCCAATCTTTTTTAAAAGAGAGGGACAATCGCCTGCGGCTCATGTGTCGGGGCCTGCAGACGCGGCGTCTACACTTGTAGGGTATGCAGGTTAAACTGGGTGAGGAGTTTGGGAAAGCAGTAACTATTTCCCAGTCTCCTCAAGCTTGTTCAAGCGATCTGCTGGATCCAGAGGTGCGCTCTGTGGATTCCGCTGATCCAGCAGAAAGCATGTTGCAGGCTCCAGCTCTGCCTTCAAAGCCATGCCTGACCTCCTCACCGCATGTGACAGTAGGCTAGCGGTGCTTTAAACACTATGGCAGTTTTACAAGCATAAAAGGACAACCTGTTTGGAGGACATGGACCAGGGACAGTGTTTGTCTCCTGAGACAGTCACAGAATATTAGGAGACTCTTTGGCAATCTCCTTCCAGTACACTTAGCAGTGAATATTAGCATCTGTTACTAATAAGAATGGAGCAGAAGACAGCTGACCGTTCTATTGTATTTGCTCTACTATCTAATAGTATTAAAGGATGAAAAGATTCTACCATGTAACTTAATGGCGGGTTGTGTCTGAAGACATCCTGCTCCCTTATTTTGTCTGGTAGAGGTGGTGGTGACAAGGATGGAGTGAATCTTCCTGTTGCTACTAGGGCCAGCTGTCCTGTTCAGTTTCTAAAGACAGAAAAAAAGGGAATGCTTGTTTCTCTATTGACCGGATGCTACCACAATGTTAATAAAAGTACTTATAAACCTGGTTTGATTAGACCCCAATACTATAGTAGTTATAATTCTCTGCATCATTTACTCCCTCCCCAACATTGGCTGGGTCGTAAATATAGAGATATTAGCACCCCTTTGCAAGGGTGTGCAAGCTTCCTATGGTTCCAGAAGGGTTAGAACCGAGGTAATCAGTGCGTTGGACAGCTGAATGCATGTCCCCGTTTGCATACCTCTTTCCCATAAGAAGGTTCTTCGTCTGCTAGTAGGTGCAGCCCTGAAAGTTGCAGCCTGTAATGCTGCATTTTGCATGATGTTTTTGAGGAATTGCTCTAATATTCCTTAGGATAGAGAAAATGGTATGGTTTTACTATATTTATAGTTATTATAGTATTTACCTTTATTACCTCCCTCAACTTGTGGTGAGTGTGTTGCTCTCCTTGGAATGTGTTATCAAGACGGATTGACTAGTCAAGTCATGGTATGAGCCGTCCTCTGCTCTTTGCTCCCCGGTGGCACCCTCAGGTTGGAGCCTAGGTGATGATAAATTTTTGGGCACACTATATTATGCCCTGCTTTCATTTTCTCCCTCTACAGCTAATAAAGAGGAATAGGCTTCCCATTTAAGGAACAGCAAGTTGAACGGAACTGTGGCATTCACATCTCCCTATGTTTTGTTTATCTCTCTCCCCAATTACTATTGGGTTCTGAAGTAGGGGTTTTGCTCTCCTTTGGATAGGTGCTCTACTAAAACTAATTGCTAGCTATAATGGGGTATGAGCTGCTCTACCCCAATGACATTGGGTTTTTAAGTAGGGCCTGAGCTCCCCTGTGGCTCCCTTAGGGTTAGAGCCTGAGTGGTAGAAGTTACTGGGCACATTGCATTATGCCCTGCTTTATTTCCCTGCCTTTTTGGCAAAGTACGGAAGTAGGCTTCCATCTCAGAGGAGCAGCAGCTCTAAGCAGCCTTTGCTTGCTCTTTGTTATTGCTGCTTAAGTACCGAATAGAACCATGCTTCATTTACCTCCCTCCCCAACTGTTGTTGGGTTCTGAAGCAGGTATATTGCTCCCCTTTGGATGGGTGCTCGAGCGTGGCAACAGTACTAATGAGTAGAGATGTTTTCCTTGTTACCTGTCATGTAATACATGTTGTGTACCTTTATTCAAGGCAGGGTTCAGCTGTTCTTCCCCCAATTATATTGGGGTTAGATAAGTAGATTGTAGATTGGGTTTCTATAAGTAGAAATTTAGCCCCCCCCTGTGGTTTCCTGAGGATTAGAGTTTGGGTGATAGGATTAGTGGGCACACTGCATTATGCCCTGCTCTTATTCTCCATTCTCCCTCCTTTCCTAAGTAGGCGCAAGGACTAGGGTGCCCCTTGGAAGGGCAGCGATAGTGAAGGTTGTAGCCTGGAAGGCTCATGACTTAAGTTTTTATCACTTGGCAGGCTCCCTTTCTTAATCTGCTCTTAAGATATACCTTAGGGTAGAGCAGGGTGGAGGGAACTACTATGGGCAGTTCTCAAGATTCCCTCTGTTTTGTTTACCTCCCTCTCCAATCAATGTTTGACCCATGAGGTAGGGATGTCTCTCCTCTTTGGGAGGATGCTCTACTATGGTCAGTGCTTATGAATGGACAAAGTTCTCCTATGGATGTCTCTCCTTGTTATCGGTCACACACTATGATCTGGTGCCAAAGAGACTTGAGAGACTTGGCACTAGCTGTAGCTGACCTTAGGTAGAATGCCTTTACTCAAGGCATGGTATGAGCTGCTCTCCCCAAGTTGTATTGTTGGCCTAGCTCCCCTGCATATTCCTTTGGGTCTAGAGTCTGGGTAATGAGGATTACTGGGCACACTGCATTATGCCTTGCTTCATTTCCCTCCTTCCTGAGTAGGGATAAGGAGTGGACTCTCCCTGGAGGGGCAGTTGTAGTAAATAGTCGGTATGGTTTGAGCACTTGCCATGTTCCCTTTCTTCAACTGCCCTCCTGATACCTTTAAGGTAGAGCAGACAGGATGGAATTGTGATAGGTATTCACAGATTCCTCAGTTTCATTTATTTCCTCCCTAACTATGGTTGGGTCTTGAAGTAGGGCCTTATGCTCCCCTATAGCTGGTATCGTGCAAAGTCTCTGGTTGACCTGTGCTTGGAGAACCTGGCAAGTAGGGACAGTCTGCCTGGTGGCCCCCCTTCTTGTTGTGGCAGCACGCTAATCAGTTGAGTGCATAGAATTCTCCAAGTGTTTTCTGGAGAAAATCTTTGCTCAAGTAGGGTTAATTGCTCTTCCCCATGACTCTACAGTAATTAAGTAGAGCTTAAGCTCCCCTGCAGTTTCCCTAGGGGTTGAGTTGAGATGGCGAGAGCCTTTGCTCTATGTCCTTTATGTTTTAATTCTTTCTGATTAAGAGAGGGTTATATTATCCCACTTGGAAGTAGTGATAGGCCGAAGGTCGTATTTGAATACTCCCTTTGGTAAGCTATTCCCTAGCGGCTTTAAGCATTGACATAACTAGCAATTATTAAAGCATTTGTTTGCACTTAAGTTTTTTTTCACCTGCCTTGCAAGGAAGGGAGGAAGGTTGTGAAGGCTGGGACTGTCCTAGCAGTAGAGCATAGAATATATCTTCTCTTGCTATTAGAGAAATTGAAGTTAGGGAGTGGCTCCACTAAGAGTGGCTGCAAGCAGCCATATCACCCTGTAGCCCAAGACTGGTTTCCCACTGAAGCTAAGCAAGGCTGAACCTGGTCAGTACCTAGATGGGAGACCTCCGGGGAAAACTAGGTAGCTGCTGGAAGAGGTGCTAGTGAGGCCAGCAGGGGGTGCTCAACCTGTGGGTCCTAACGCCCCAGTATAGTGATGGGGACACTATACTGTAACAAGCACCGTCTTTCGGATGAGACGTTAATCCAAGGTCCTGACTCTCTATGGTCATTAAAAATCCCAGGATGTCCTTCGGAAAAAGAGTAGGGGGGTAACCCTGGCATCCTGGCCAAATTTGCCCATTGGCCATTATGGCCTCCTAATCATCCCCATATACTGATTGGCTTCTCACTCTGTCTCCTCTCAACCAATAAGCTGGTGTATGGTGGGCATTCTGGCGCAATATGGCTGCCATCGCATCATCCAGGTGAATGCTGCACATTGGTGGTGGTTGAGGAGATTCCCCCTTCCATGTAAAGCGCTTTGAGTACCCAGAAAAGCGCTATATAAATGTAACAAATTATTATTATAAATTATTATTATTATTATTATTATTAATTAAGCAGCCTATGAGTCGCATTTGAGCACTGGGGGTTGACGCGCCTTGACTCCAGCTAGGTGATCTGTAGAGTCAATCTATTCTATGCTCACTATGGTTTGTACATCCACAGCCTAGTGAGGCAGGCACCCCCTCAGCATGGCGGAGTGGGTGTTGGTTCCCCATAGTGTCAACACCATGACGCTGAGACAAAGTTCTACTTTAAAAGAGAACATCTCAGGTTACGTATGTAACCATGGTTCCTTGAGAAGGGAACCGAGATGCGGCATCTCGTTGCCATGCATCGGTTGCCTGCACGTCTCCTTTAGACAAAAAAAGAGTTGATCACATATTTTGCAGGCATCCTCCTATACTCACAGGTGCTCCGCTCATGACGTCATAGACTGCCGTCAGCCAATAAAATTGCCGTGTTTGGTACATGTGTTCAGACACCAGTGACGCTGAGGATGTTTCCCATAGCGTCAACTCCATGACACCATGTCTCGTTCCCCTTCTCAGGGAACCATGATTACATATGTAACCTGAGACCTTTTCTTTAAGCCAAATCCATAGTTAATGTATCTAAAATAGTTCACCCAAAAATTTGTATTCTGTAAATATTTACTAACCCCCATGTTGTTCCAATCATCTGACTTTCGTCTGTGGAAACAAAAGTAAATATTATGCAATATATAGTCTTGGTTCTTTTGCAGGTGTCAAGAACCAAAACTGATAATATAAAGTGGTCCATACATACAGTATATTTCACGTCTTCAGAAGCCACACAATAGCTTTGTGCAACACATATTAACGTGCTATATTTGATTGTGTAAACAAAAAAATATATGTGAGATCTATAGTGGAGGAAAATATTTTAACAACTTTTTGACTGGTTCCTGACACAAAGCTATATTCTATGATATCAGACGAATTGGAATTTAACTTGTGAGTCATATAGCCTACATTTATGATACTTTTATGGTGTGTTTTTATTATATTTTGAGCTTAACATCCCCTGTTTCCATCCTCTTTTACTGACACACCTAAAAACACCTTTTGCACGGAAGAGAAAAGTAATTTGGGTCTGGAACAAAAATGAACAAAATTAAAAGGTTGAGTGAACTATTAACTAATAAACTATGTTTGGTAGTTTGAGAGATTTTGGGCCAATGTTGTTTTGTTACATTTTTTTTATTTTTTATTTTCTTTACAGGAGAGGAGGGTGCGTTTTAACTCTGTCATTCAGTGGAAACGAATGGTTTGGCAGAGATGCAGGACACGCATGTTGGAACAGCATGCAATGCTTAACCATGACACCAATCTACTCAGACACCGCTTCTGTCTATGGACCAGAATGGTAAAAATAGAGTAAAAAACTGGATGTTAGGAATCTGCCCTAGTTGGGAGGCTTGTTATTTTATTTCCTTTTATATTTAAAGCAGTGTTTCTTAACCTTTTTTACTCCAAGCCCCGAACCATTTTTTTTTTTTTTTTTTTTTTACAATTTTTAAAAAATTTAGTAGCAAAAATAAATTTACTATTAAAAAGAATATATATTGGCTCATATATCCATATTTCCCAAGACTTCCCATAGTTCTTCAAAGGAAACCAACTGTATGTATACAAATACAATATGTATAAAAAGAAATATATAGATTTTTCGTTGTTTTAGCTTATTTTAATGCTTTGTCATCTTGTCCCTTGGAAGTTTGCTAAGGACTCCTAATGGGCCCCGACCCCCTGGTTGAGAACCACTGATTGAAAGTCCACTTCATAATGGGACCTTTTTACTTCCTTATGTTGTCTTCACATGCTATTGGAAATTTCCTACTTCCCACTTCTGAAGTCGTGATTATGAGCTTGTTCCATGACCTTCGTCAGGCATAGTTTCTTGAAAATGGCTAAAGATACAGTAGCTTGGGTAGAGATGGGCAGGTCTTTCCATCAGCTTGGAGCTCTTTGGGATGGCACCACAAGGCGCCGTTCACTTGCAGAATGCAAGCTTATGGATCTAGGTCTGAAGTAATGAGTTTAGGTATAGGGGTGCAGAGCCAGTGGTTGTTCTGTAGGCAAACATCAGTGCCTTGAATTTAACGCACGTGGCAATTGGCAACCAGTGCAATTTTATGAAGAGAGGTGTGACGTGTGCTCTCTTCGCCTCGTTAACGACCACTCTTGCTGCAGTCAAGTCAAGTCAAGTCAAGTCACCTTTATTTATGTAGCGTTTTTTACAATGCCGATTGTTTCAAAGCAGCTTCACAGTGGTAACAGGAAAGTAATGTACCAGAATTTAATTCAGCTGTACAGCCGCTCTGGAGAAAACAGTGATGTCATCCAGCTCAGTTCAATTATCATATAGTGTCAATGGGGGCAGATCAGTAATATAGTTGAATATTTAGTGTCCCCAACTAAGCAAGCCAAAAGCCAAAGGCAACAGAGGCGACGGTGGCAAGGAACCAAAACTCCATCAGGTGACAGAATGGAAAAAAAAAACCTTGGGAGAAACCAGGTTTCAGTGCCAGTTCTCCTCTGGCCAACGAACAAACAGTTGCTGCAGCATTCTGGATCAGTTGCAGAGGTTTGATAGTGCATGCTAGAAGGCCTGCCAAGAGAGCATTACAATAGTCTAGTCTGGATAGAACAAGAGCTTGAAGGGCGTGATCTTCCAAATGTTGTATAGGGCAAATTAGCAGGACCGGGCAGTTCTAGCAATGTGGTCTGTGAAGTTCAACTGATCATCAATCACAGCTCCTGTCCTGGATGGGGTTATGGTTGACGAACCTAGCTGAATGGAGAAGCTGTGATGTATTTAGGATAATTCCGATAGCATGTGATGGCAGCATTAAAGGGATAGTTCACAAGTTGTGAATGTTGTTTAATGTTGATAAATCATATTTATATATTTAAGGCTTAGACTGTGGACACATGTAGCTTATATCTGTGAGCCCCTGGTTTTTATGCATGTTATAGGCTGTGGGGAAGCACTGCGAGCAGCAAAAGTGTGCTGTTGAACGGATTAAGAGCAAAGCAGAGAGACACAGACTGAACTTGAGCTTCTCCATGTGGGTAACATGTGTAAGCCAGCAGCAGACTGCCAGAGCCGTTTATATTCGCACACTACAAAACAGGTACATGTTATATCTGTGACATCCTGAATAGCACTGGACAGTATTTTTGGCTGTTTTATGGTGGATATCAAATGTCACTTTCATGTTTTATAGCTATCATGTTTAATTTATGCACCACTAGCTGCACCAAACAGAGCTGCAATCATTCAAAACAAGTTTGCAATTCTGGTTGGTGCTATATATTGCACATATTGGTGATATATCAGTCAGACTGATTAATCACCCAATATTTTATTCTTACATTATCAACAACCATGCCTGTATAAAGTGTAAAAATAATTTAATAGGGAAATATTTCAGTAAATTTTGTATAAAACAAGCAGGGAACTTAAATGAAGTTTTTTTTTAACAAAGTTCAGGAGGAGCAGGTTCAGGTAATCCAACCAATTACCGAAAAATAGCTGTATATATAGCTGTCCCTCACCTCTCTGTCCGGTGACAGTTTTGCAGTATTTGGCACCGCCCAAGTGTTGTCATGTCTGAAATCGTGCCCTGACTTACAGTGGGGAGAACAAGTATTTGATACACTGCCGATTTTGCAGGTTTGCCCACTTACAAAGCATATAGAAGTCTGTAATTTTTATAATTAGGTACACTTCAACTGTGAGAGACGGAATCTAAAACAAAAATCCAGAAAATCACATTGTATGACTTTTAAATAATTAATTTGCATTTTATTGCATGACATAAGTATTTGATCACCTACCAACCAGTAAGAATTCCGGCTCTCACAGACCTGTTAGTTTTTCTTTAAGAAGCCCTCCTGTTCTCCACTCATTACCTGTATTAACTGCACCTGTTTGAACTCGTTACCTGTATAAAAGACACATGTCCACACACTCAATCAAACAGACTCCAACCTCTTCACAATGGCCAAGACCAGAGAGCTGTGTAAGGACATCAGGGATAAAATTGTAGACCTGCACAAGGCTGGGATGGGCTACAGGACAATAGGCAAGCAGCTTGATGAGAAGGCAACAACTGTTGGCGCAATTATTAGAAAATGGAAGAAGTTCAAGATGACGGTCAATCTCCCTCGGTCTGGGGCACCATGCAAGATCTCACCTCGTGGGGCATCAATGATCATGAGGAAGGTGAGGGATCAGCCCAGAACTACACGGCAGGACCTGATCAATGACCTGAAGAGAGCTGGGACCACAGTCTCAAAGAAAACCATTAGTAACACACTACGCCGTCATGGATTAAAATCCTGCAGCGCACGCAAGGTCCCCCTGCTTAAGCCAGCGCATGTCCAGGCCCGTCTGAAGTTTGCCAATGACCATCTGGATGATCCAGAGGAGGAATGGGAGAAGGTCATGTGGTCTGATGAGACAAAAATAGAGCTTTTTGGTCTAAACTCCACTAACCGTGTTTGGAGGAAGAAGAAGGATGAGTACAACCCCAAGAACACCATCCCAACCATGAAGCATGGAGGTGGAAACATCATTCTTTGGGGTTGCTTTTCTGCAAAGGGGACAGGACGACTGCACCGTATTGAGGGGAGGATGGATGGGGCCATGTATCACGAGATTTTGGCCAACAACCTCCTTCCCTCAGTAAGAGCACTGAAGATGGGTCGTGGCTGGGTCTTCCAGCATGACAACGACCTGAAACACACAGCCAGGGCAACTAAGGAGTGGCTCCGTAAGAAGCATCTCAAGGTCCTGGAGTGGCCTAGCCAGTCTCTAGACCTGAACCCAATAGAAAATCTTTGGAGGGAGCTGAAAGTCCGTATTGCCCAGCGACAGCCCTGAAACCTGAAGGATCTGGAGAAGGTCTGTATGGAGGAGTGGGCCAAAATCCCTGCTGCAGTGTGTGCAAACCTGGTCAAGAACTACAGGAAATGTATGATCTCTGTAATTGCAAACAAAGGTTTCTGTACCAAATATTAAGGTCTGCTTTTCTGATGTATCAAATACTTATGTCATGCAATAAAATGCAAATTAATTACTTAAAAATCATACAATGTGATTTTCTGGATTTTTGTTTTAGATTCCATCACTCACAGTTGAAGAGTATCTATGATAACAATTACAGACTTCTACATGCTTTGTAAGTGGGAAAACCTGCAAAATCAGCAGTGTATCAAATACTTGTTCTCTCCACTGTACGATAAGTCCTTCAACTCCGCTGAACCTCCACCGCAATCTGCCGACCCAAGGAGCGATCCCTCTCCACCCACAAACCCATCAAGCCCCTGTCCTCATTTCAAGGGTGTTGGATCACATGATCCTCTCCATGCATGCCAAGATGCAGAGGCCTACTCTGGCCCCACCAGTGAGACATCCACCATCTTCCTCAGTGTCTACTTCCACTCCAGTCCATCCAGCCATCCCTGCCATAGAAAAATTATGTTTGAGACAAGCCCTGATAAACTCGGACATCCATTTTTTTGTGCAGTTATATAACCTGTATGTCTCTCTCCAGTCTACCAACCCTTCTCCTAAATGTACTCCAGCCTCCATCTCATCCGCTCAAGTGAGCAAGGCCCGCCAGGATGCACAGGAATGCTGAGACGACGATAGGATAAAGCTCAAACAGAGCAGAGGAGGGGGGTTGGGGTAAAATCCCCCAAAGCCAATGAAGGGAGCTGCATCAGTGAACAGCTGGATAATCAAGGGGGAGAGATACACGATCAACGTAGAAAAAAGTTAGACCGCTCCACTGCACTGCATTAACAAAGGCCACTCTCACTCCCCTAGTTAATGCCAATCTTAAGACGGCTCATTTGGATTTCCACCTGCGATCAATTTACTACAACTGCTAAACATGTTCCAGGCTCCAAAAACCTTCTTGTTGTCTCATTTCAGAAATTCAAGCAGCTGGTGCCAGAGACAGATTCAACTCCAATCCCAGCCCTCATTATTCTCAGCTGATCTTCCCATAAAGTGAAAGCGTTGTGAAGGCCAAGTAGTGGGCAGCCATTTTTGCTGTGGCACCCGGGGAGCGATTGGGGGTTAGGTGCCTTGCTCAAGGGCACCTCAGTCATTTCCTGCCGGTATTGAGAATCGAACTTGCAAACTTCGGGTTACCAGTCTGACTCTCTGACCATTAGGCCACGACTGCCCGTTGACTGCCCGTTGACTGCCCGTTGATCGTTTGTATCCTGCCATCTTTGCTTTGGTCGTCCACGTGGAAGGCAGTGTCAGCAACAGTGCCTGGTGCTGCTCATAGGATGTACCCATACCACTGAAGATGGATTGTATCTTTACAGCAGTGGTTAAGGAGAGACACACCAGTAATCCAGCGGAGCATGCACATCTCCATAACGTGGAGAGGGTGCTCAGTGCTCTTGGTAACTGGCCAGCATTCGGCACTATACAGCGCAACGTACTACCATTCAATATATTTTTGACTTGAGACGGATTGGTATGCGCTTATTACTCAAGTGACTTCTTTCCAGCGCATCCAGGCCGCGTTCACCCTACCACACACTTCATTATTGATACCAATATCACTTTGCAAGCGCAATCCTAGGTACTTAAAGCTTTTTGTCTTCATCAATGCTTCGCCACTGACCAGAATGTTGCCATCAGAAGGATTGGTTTCCAAATATTTAGTTTTCTTGATGTTGAGGCGGAGGCCATATTGGCTGAGGCGGTCATTCCATGCCTGGACTTGGTGTTCCAGTTCTTCCTGGTTGGTGGCAGCCCCCCGCTGACAGAGAGCGACTGCCCACCGCAATGAGTGAGCCAGAGCCCGACGAGGAAGGGACAGCGCCGACCATCACCTTGGAGCCGGAGCCCCAGAGTGAGTCTGACCAGGGGTGTGAGCCAGCAACATCTGTGGCAGAGTGAATACTGGTGGAATTAGACATCGAGGACTGGCTGATCGATTTGGAGACGAAGGTCCTGCCTCCCACCCTATATTATCAGCTTGTTCTTCAACATCGCTGTTCCAAGACAGCAGTGAAATGGTATCATTTACCTGTTGGGAATTGGAATTACTGTCTTTGATCCCGTCAAGCTTACCTCTGTCACCCTCACAGCAAAGCTCAGCCAGTCCTCCAGCCCCGCCTCAGCTGGATGCCTGCAGCCCTTCACCTTGCAGCGACGTCAAGCCTCAGGTTGGGCAATCCCCAGCCTTGCCTGAGCGAGAGGATCCTTTGGCTCCACCTCAGACGCTCGTTGCCTCGACTCCGCCTAGGTCTCCAGAGTCGCTCAAGTCCATCTGCTCTCCATCTGCACCCTGGGATCCATCGGCTCTCCATCTGCGCCCTGGGATCCATCTGCTCCTTCTCCATTGGTCGTCGCACGGATGTCGTTGGTCCTGTCAACACCTTGGCTCCTCCCTCTACTCTGTCGTGGTCTTTTGTCACTGCTATGTTCTGGTATGCTTCCATCATCGCCGCCGGGTTCCTCCTGTCACCATCCCTTCACTGTTTCCTGTCACCATCTCTTCACCGTCTCCTCATCCTCCTCCTCCTCATTTGCATTAGAGTGTATGCAACTTCCTTTTGTTCTGTGTTATGCTGTGTATGACTATTAAAGACTTGTGTTCGAACTTTATCCTTTTTTATCGTCTGTCTGTGCGACACTAGCTGACAAAAGTCAACAATGGCATTGAAGAAAGCTTCTAGCCATTCAATCATGGTGACATGCAGTTCCTTCAACTTCCAAAAATCCACTGGCAGATCGTCAAAGCCTGGTGCTTTGGAGTTCTTCATGCTATCAATGGCTTTGGCAACTTTTTCAGTTGTAATACGAGGGATTGGGACAGCATTTGGGATGCCTTCAGGAATCAGCAAATGTGGGAATTCGATGTTGGATATCTCTGTGAAATAGTGTTGCCAGCGTTTCAAGATCTCACACCAAAGATTATATAAAAGATTATATAGACATATTAAAAAAAACAAAACCTAATAAACATGACAAAAAAAAAAAAAAAATACTAAAATATTAACTGATATTAAAATGAAAACTAAATTTAAAAATAAAAGCTAATTTAAAATATGAACAAAAAATATATTAATGTTACTGATACTAAACAAGTGTTCATTGTATTTTATGTGTAATTATTATCTCATTAGCTGTCATTAAATTATAGCTATATTGCGTGTGTGTATATCAGCCATTGACCAACCTGTTGTCAGCATTGGTCATTGAAACAGTCAACCACTAGTTTTAATCTTAGATGATATATTTTGCTTTGCTTTATCTATCTGCAACATGGAACGTGATGTAAAATGTGAATGTTATTGATAGTGTGTGTTGGTGTGTGTCTGTGTCTGTATGTTTAAGAGTGTGTTTGGCATGGCTGAGGTGTGTACAGGTCTGTAACCAGAGGCAGGCATCAGCTCTGTTCTTTTCACGCTACAGACTCTTGCGTGTCTGTTTCTGTCAGTGGAGAATCATCTGTGCTCAGCAGCAGCTCGCCAACAGCAAAGTACAACACAGAGTCCACCTGAGAGTCAAAGTCATCTTACAGCAGTGGAGAAAACATGCACACTGTGAGTCAAAATTTTTACTGAATTAGGTCAAATTTGTATCGATTTTTTTTTCTTGCTTTTCTGTTATACTGTAGTTTAAACGTTTCCCTTCAAATGCCTGTATATAATTAATATGCATATATAATGCAAGTAAAGTATACATATTGCCTTATAATACACATTGCAAAGCAATATTGCAGTATATTGAGTGTATGCATTATAACATAACAAATAACGGTAGAACTTTATTTTACAGTACTGTTCCCCATGTACATACTATGTACTTATTATAGTAATTGCAATAACTGGGTAATAACTAGACACTAATCCTGAACCTACCCCTAAACCTAACCTTACCCCATGTAGTTACCTTATATTATCCAGTACTTTCTTAGGTAAGTACACTGTAAGTACACATAAGTGCACATACTGTAAAACAAAGTGCAACCAGAATAACTTTTAATAAACCAATAAAAAGCACATGCATGTTCTTGTGATTTAGATAGGGCCCATCAAGAAGAACATTTCTCATGTGGAGCCAGGCAGTGGAATATTTCAGAAAGATCTCGTCATTATAACCAAAGAGCCTTAAAATACAGGTGTGTGTGGAAATGAGAAAAAGCATGGCGTAATATAAGTAAGTTGTCATTTAGTGGACACTGTTATCCAAAACAGCTTGCACCAAGGGGGATGCCTGAGAGGCACTATATTCTTAGATATATATATCAATTCAACTTTATTTCCAGACTCAAGGTCCGTTAGAATAGAAACATACAACAAACAACACAAAATTACATACAAAACATTTAAAAGAGACAATTATACCAATATTTTCTCATAGGTGACTGGTATCGCACCACACTTTGCCTAGGGTTTGACAACAGCATAATAATAGCATTCTGTGAATTATCCAGCTGACAAAAGCCATAAACGTTTTTACTGTTGACATACAAAATAGATTACTTGCACTGCTCCACCTCACTTTTTTTAAAATTTAACCTACAAAGGAGCAGTATAAAAAGTAGTACAGTATGCTCTAAAAAGGTTTATCTTAACCTGATCTGAACACGTATAAAATTTTCTCACCAACATATTAGCTTGGGCATATAACATGCGGCGCTGCCTATACAGGATACACATACACTGCCCGGCAAAAAAAACGTTGCTGTTTGGATTTAAATCTAAAAGTCTATGATTGGATCATTATTGCAGTGATTATTATGTTTCTAGCATATTATATGTTTGGCAACAGTTCTTGTAACCCTAACTGATGGAGTGTGTAGCTTTTCATTTCTTAAACAACCATGTAGGAAGACCCCAGTGACCATCATGGCCATATTCCAGGATGACAATGTCACGATTCATCTGGCTCAAATTGTGAAAGAATGGTTGGGAGGGAGCATGAAGAATCATTTTCACACATGAATTGGCAGTCCAGAGCTTAAATTAATTGAAAATAACAATTAATTTGATAATACATGTGTTTAGTCTATATGCGTGTAGTGTTTCTTTACAAAGTGACATCGCCAACTACTGGCCTGGAGTGCATAATACAGAGTTTTTAATCGTTTTCGAGCATCCGTGAGAACGGAGATAGTTTTGACAACGACAACTGTACACGAAAAACGCAAAGGAAAAACATTTTTGTTTTTAGTACATCGTTGTCATGTAAACGTACCCTAAATACAAAAAAGATTTACAAAACTAAACAACTGTATTATGCATTCCAAACTGAACAAAAAATAGGTGGTGAACATAATCAGTAACTAAGGGAAGAAATGAGAACATACTTAGAAACCATGACAACCAAAGAAACAGGAACAATTTTGATGGGGATTTTTTAAATTTTTTTAGGGGTAAACAATTTTGCCAAATAGCTGAATTGAATTATTGAGCTTATGCCAATTGAAGTGCAAACATAATTAGATGCTGCTAAAAACCTTGTTTTAACTTTGATAAAAACATTCTATGGTGAGGTAAATACAGTATCTGTGTAAAGTTAATCAATTATGGAATGAGTTCAATTCAGCTATAAAGCAGCTCTGCAGAAAATAGTGATGTCATCATTCAGCTCTCGTCCAATAGTGCCAGTTAGGTCAAGTGAATGATGTTGCTGAAAATTATGTGCTTTAATTTAATCTAATTTCTAATCTAATCTAATCTAATCTAATCTAATCTAATCTAATCTAATCTAATCTAATCTAATCTGATTTACCTGTGTGTATTTACTTCTCTTTACAGTTGTTCAAGCGTTGGACACATAGCAGGGATTTGTTGAAAGTAGCAGACATGTTTTGTGTTAAGAAGGAAAGAAGTGAAGAACGGTTAGCTCTAAGGACGTGGTCACTGTGGGCCAACGGTAAACTTGTATTTATATGCCTTTGCCTATTATACTATTAAATAATATAGAAATTATGAAGTGATACAGGTGATTGAATAAGCTGTTTGGGTCAGTCACCTCATGCAAATACATTGTGAACTACAATATACTAATATTGTTTTTGGACAAACCACACTTAAATATGTCAGAATGTCATTGCATTAGATAACACAATATCAAACCAATTTACAATTTTTTAAAAGAAGAAAACACTTTGCAAGCATTTAAAAAGACATTTGTTATATTTGAAATAATAAAACAATAGATGAACTGATCAAAAATATTGTTTATACTGTAGTTAATGTGATGAATTTCACCTGTGGTTTCTCTGATAGGACACTTGTGTGAACTTCAGGGAAACTGACTTCACATAGCCCCTAAAATCACCAAAACAACAGTAAAGTCATTATAAAAATGGCACAGAAATTAAAGTTAGTGCTGAGAAAAGTTCCTGCAGCTCTTGTTTGATATTGTGTATTTAATGCAATAACATTGACACATTTTAAGTGTGGCTTCAGTGTCCAAATGCTTTTTTCTCCATTAGAACATAAAGCCCTGAGACAGATGGGGGAGGCTGTGAGTCTCTGGCTGGAGGGCAGAGGAATATCTAGAACTTTCCATCATTGGGTCAGAGTGTACCAAAAATACCAGAAAGCTTCCCAACACAGACAGACACAGCTTTCACACAGGTAAAAACTATATCGGTTTTAAGAAAAAGTAAATAAAACAGACTCATACTAGCACACAACAATAATAAGTTCACATAGGCTACACAAAATCCTTAAAACTCAAGAATATTGCCACAGTAATGATACATTTAGAGCTAGATTGTGAAAAATGTACAACATTGTGTGAAAACAAACAAAGTGTTTTATGTTTGTAGTTTTGAGAAATGAGCTGTGACTGTTTTTGAATATTGGTTATAAATATCTGGCTAATATTGACTAATAATTAGTGATATTTTCATGAGCCATATCAGAGCTGTGGAGAGAAGAGTGCATGGACTGACCCATCTGTACTGGACCTGTTGGAAAAACCAAACTGAAGCAACATTGCTGTATACACAACAAGTAAGTAATCCACATCAATGAACATTTATTATTATGATGGCCAAGTAACAAGGGCCAGCCCGTACTATAGGCAACTCCTGGGGCCCCAACGTTTAATCAACAAATGACAAATAACTTCAATCCAAATGACAATCAATACAGTATAAGTAAACAACACAAAATGTAGAGGTAATCATAATAAATGCATAATTTATTCATGTTGCCTAGGATCTCTGGTATATCGGGTACTGTATTTTTATCCACAGTTTCCAAACCTTCCTCAAAAGTGCTCAAGTTGTCGGATATGTACAAAATAAGTCACAGAAAGGATTGCTTTGCAGCTATTTGAGATTCTTTTTGTGCTTTAAGCACATTTGGATGGCAAAGGCAGCACTTCTGGTGCCAAAGATCTGCAATGATGACAAAAATCTGCAGAAATGTGGGCAATTAACCCTGTAAAGCCTGACATTAAATAATAATCAGATTAAAAAAAAAAAAAAAAAAAAAAAATGAAATAGTGTAACAATGTTCAAGGCTTAGGGAAAAAAGAGGCGGGAACTGGCAAATGATCAACGTAACTATAATAATAATAAACATAAACGACAAAATGAAAGTAAAGCGGCAGCCCCTCAGGGACGACCACCGCATATAAACATAATAAAACACAACATAAGTCCAGGCCTGGTTCTCTCTCCTCTTTCACTGTTGTCACTCCTCCTTTTATCCTTCTGGAGCTCCTCCTCCTCCTCCTCCTCGAGACCGGTGTGGCGCACAGGTGACGCTCATTAACAGTCGCGCCACCGGCCTCGCTCCGTTCCCATGGCTCTCTGCCCCGCCCTACTTACCACAAAGTTTATTTAACCTTTAGACAAAATATATATACAAATGTAATTAAAAAGTTTGCATATGTGTTTTTGTTGAGAATCATATTTGATACATCATTCTTTTACTTTTATGGCTCATATTGTATGATATAAAGAATATGCCGCTCATACTCGAAAAAGTAAAAAACCCAAGAGGCCCGAACTAAGCAAAAATATGCAATTTGATGCAGTTGATGTTATTTATATGGCCAAAAAGTAAGATGAAATTGCAAATGTAAATCATTTGTACAGCTTGTAATGTAAATCGATCTTAAAGGGATAGTTCACCTAAAAATGAAAAGTCTGTCATCATTTACTCGCCCTCAAGTTGTTCCAAACCTGTATGAGTTTCTTTCTCTTGCTGAACACAAAAGAAGATATTTTGAAGATTGTTGGTAACCAAACATTGTTGATTGCCCCCATTGACTTTCATAGTATTTCCCCCCCCACCCTTTTCAAGTGAAGTAAAAACAAGGCTTTTTGCTGATGTATTATATAATTGAATAAATGTGAAAATATCTTGAGCTTCTGCTAACCTCAGACCTTACAGTATTTTAGGCATTTATCCAAAAACCAATAAAAATGTGCTAAAATGTCAGAAACCGGAAGTGCTAAAATGCTAACTCATTTGCAAGGATTTGGCCTAAAATATATGTCATCCCTGCAGCATTTTACAGTTGCACTTAATGTTGAACAAATGTTATTTGTCAACAAACAATGTACAGTGTGCTTAGTTTTAGAAATTTCTTTTTCATTGTAATTGTCATGTTTGTAGTGGCTATATTCTGTAGTTCTAATATTGTCAGTATTGGCGGGGCCCATTTTCTTGCCCAGGGTCCACAAGACCCTGCAAGCAACCAGCAAGAACACAAGCCACTATCAACCAGAATCTCTTTGTTTTTACTATAATTTGAGAACATTACCATGACAAAGAATTCTTAAACCTTATCCTTATCTTTCTGGTACAGTATGAGCGCTCTGTGCTGCAAAGAGCCTGGCTTACCTGGAGAAAGAGACACATCAGGAACAGAGTGTCTGCTGATTACGCAGCCAACTTTAACAACATGCTATTGGCATGGGTAAAGCAGACACAGTCCACAACTGAAATCTCACCATATTTGCACAAGATAAACAGGGTCACCATGCACTTAGTATCTCTAATAGCTATTAGGTCACTATAATGTGGTCTGTGCTTAATCAACCCAGTGTGCCTATGAATAAACTCATAAATATTGACTTTCAACCTTATCGTTCACACTGTCTTATCACTGTTTAACAATGTGGAGCAATATTTTAGATTTTAGATGGAGAAATGAGTTGTAGAGACTCAGTGCTGACCTTATCATGTAAGGCTCCCTTGAGAAAAATAAGTGTGCTTAATTGTATTGAATATGCTATAGTGTACTTCAAATCTTAATATATATATGCATTAAAGAACTGTACTTGCATATAATATAATATTACTGAAATAAAAGTCCACTGAAGTGTACTTCAAGAGAGTGCACTTCGTAACGCACATAAGGACACTTTTAAAAAGTGTATTTTGTAAAAATATCAAATTAAAATGACATTTTAAAGCATTATGTTTTAAGAATCTTTTTGTCATACTTTAAAAAAGTACACTTATTTTGATGTGTTGACTAACATACTAAAGCATAAGTACTTGATTATAATTTTAACCATAATGTGCTGTTCAAAATTACCTTTAGAGTTCATGTATTTTAAATGTACTAAATTGCAATTTCATCATTACAAATGTGTAATTACAAACACATTTAAATACTTGACATACAAGTTTGAAATGACATTCAGTATATTCAAGTTACAATAAACGCTTTTCAGTACATTTGGCAGTAGCCTACTTTAACCATTTTTCAAAGACAATAAAAGTAATAAGATGTACTTAAGTCCTACTTAAGTGGGTCAAAGCACTCTCAAGTTCAACTAATTGCATTTAATATAAATTAAAATTGCAAATAACATGCAATTAAGTGTCTGAAAACATTACATAGAGATCATACTTATTCTTTTAAAGTACTTACTCTTTATAAAAGCATGCTAAATCTACATAGTAAAAGTATGCTATTTTAACTACAGCAACATGTAGGTAAAATTCAATTTATTTAAGCTATTTAAGCCATTAAAATATAATCAGATGAATGAAGGCCTGCAAATTGGGTGATGAAAAACAAACAAGTAAGGATTACTGTACATAATAATGTGATTAAGTTCAGTATTCTGTTAAATATATCAGGGAAGGGAACACATGGCACACAAATGACACCATTCCCTAAGATTAACCCATACAAACATCTATGTACAGATTGATAATAATGATTTTTTTTCCCTGCTGTGTTTTAATTGGCAGGTGTTACATGTGTGGTGGCAGCAAGCCCATGGATCAGACTTTGAGCCCTAACCAGTTCTGTCTATTTACAAGCAGAGTGTACACAGATGAAAACTAGCCAGTGCAGATCATAGCAGACTGCAGTAACTCCAGACATAACCACTACACCTCCCAAATAATGACAGTTCACCTGGAGTAGGGGTGAGCGGGGCACAACCTAACGCAGGGTTAGTTGTAACACAAATGGTTTAAAACTTTCCACACATGCCAGCATGACGAAACTTAGTGTATTTACTAGTTGCCGTATCAATACTATATAGAGAAAAAATTGTGCCAAAATAAAAAAATCTTTGGAAGATATCACTGAACATTTATTTAACCATAGCAAAAGTAAATTTCCTACTTAAGTTAATTTTTCATCTCTGTTTTTTGTGTTTATTTAAAATTAGACAAATCTGATATTATTTAATCTTATATCTGTTATTTAACAGTTGAGATAGTTCTTTAATGCTGATCTAACCAGCAGAAGACACGAGCCGGGTTTAAATCCCAGTTGCGCAGGTGGGGCATGTTGTCACACTGCGTTACAATGTGCCCCTATTAGAACTATGCTATTCTAGTCTATACTTTTATGAATTCTATTGAGAAACCATGAGAAAAAGGTGAATAAAGACTGAGAGTCAATGTTCAGAAGTTATTAATTATTATTATGTTTTGAATTATGCTGTATAGCTGTGTTTTGCGGTGTGTTTGTCAAACTCAAAAATTCATTTTTTTTTAATTATTAAAAAATGCCATTATTTTATATGAAAAAGTTGATAATTGTATTTTATTGCTAAAATATTTTAGTTTGTCTTGGATATTTGTTTGATTGTATCAGATAACATTTTAAGCTGTCATATGGTCATGTTACAATGTGCCCCTCACATGTTAAAATGTATGGGGCATGTTATCACATTTCACTTCCATTCTTTCAGGTTAAAGGCACACTATGTAGTTTTTGCCGCTAGAGGTCACCTATTCAAAACAAAGACGTAGCTTGATGACGCCGAGATTGAGTGCGGAATCTTGGGAGTTGTGGTCTTCACCTCGCAGCCGCTGGAAAAGAATCGTGACAGGACTCGGGCAGAAATCATGTTCATGGATGAGATTATTAACGTTACTGTAGTATGAAGCAGAGCAGGGCCGAGTGCTGTGGGAGCTGAACGAGGTCGTTCAGGTAATAAATGCTGGATGGCTTGTGTTGCTAAATGGCATGCAATTCATTTTAAAACATATTGTACAGTATGATGGAGAAAATGCTGTATTACTGTACAATAATTAGTTTATAAATGTCTCCAAACAGTTGTTCCCTTGTCTATTAAAACATATAATATATTAAAGTGTCTCTGGTGTTTCCATGGTTTCTACAAAATAAAACCGGAGGGTAAGGCAGGGATGACGTCATGATAGGCGACGCAAGGACATGGTCTGTGTCCTGATTAAAATAGCTTATTTCTCTGGATTTAAACATTCTCGGAAACATTCTCATTCTTACTAATGTAAGTACACAAGTCAACAAGATATATAACATTGTTCTAGTAGTTTTTCAATATTTTAACCCAAAAATCTTACTTATTGTGCCTTTAAATCAAGAAAAAAGTATACACTGTATTAATGAAACAAAACCACATATTTGTACTAGACGTGTGAAATTAATGTGGGAAAAAATAAATACTCTAAACTGTTACTGAATAGGGGAGAACACAACCTTACGCTTTTTGACTTTCTCAGTTTGTGTAAATTCACTTGGGGTTCAATGACATACTGTATCTACACTTTCTACATTTCATACTCTCATGTAAAATTCTAAATGTTTATTAACCACCCCCATCCACATTTGAATCAAAAAAGATTTTATTGTATTGATCAAATGTTTCAGGTTAAAGAGTATACTTAGATCTAAAGCCACACGTGTTTTTCCCCCAACGTAGTATCCACCAAGCCCACAGCATCTAAAAGTAACATGACACCTCTTCTTAAAAAGCAGTACGATTTGAGATATCATTCATCTCTGTAGCACAAACAGTGCGTTAAAAAAAACAAAACAACATGGTTTGTTAGTGACTGCAAGAACCCCTATAGCATATTAGTACCACTCTTTCAGTTACTGTTAGATATTTAAAATATTCTAAAAACTCTGTAATTTGTTCAGTGTCATAAATGAGGAGCAGGTGATGATTAATGCTAACTAATAGTGAAACTAAACGTTCTCATTTTCCACTAGATTAAACGGTTTCAAGTACATTGACATTCTGCCTGGTCAGTCTGCTTCAGTCTGATATTTGTGCGCAGGTGTTGATAGATAGTTCCAGAAGAAACAGAGTTCCAAGAACTTCCACGAGAAATGCCAGCAGTTCAGAGCGTTCACTTATGTAACGACCCTATAGTGAGTATAGAATGAGTATGTCAGGTTACTGACTCCTCCTCCTCTCCTCATGTGGAATGAGCACTCAGTGGAAGAACCAAGAGTGTTTCAATTTCTCAGTGGTTTTTGGAAAATGGCATTTAGCTTGCCAAGGTACTGAACAATTTGTATATACTTTGTGCATTTAAATCAAGCATTGGTGTAGAATATTTTCATGCCTTCTTTGTCCAATAAAACGTTTTAAACTTAATATTTGTATTTGGGTTCCCACAACTTTTTCAGTTTTCATGATTACTGGATAATATTTTTTTTATAAATTCATTTTTTAGAGATATTTCAAACCTTTTAAAGGAATCGTTCGCACAAAAAATAGTGTGAATAATTTTGTCATTATTACTCACCCTCAAGTTGTTCTAATCCTGTATGAGTTTCTTTGTTCTTTTGAACACAAGATATTTTAAAGAATGTGGTCAACCAAAAAGTTTCTGGTCCCCATTACCTTTCATAGTATTTTTATTTTCATGTTATGAAAGTCAGTGGGCCACTGTGATTATCCACATTCTTTAAAATATCTTATTTTGTGTTCAACGGAACAAAGAAACTCATACAGGTTTAGAACAAAATGAGCGTGAGTGAATGATGACTGAATTTTTATTTTTTGGTGAAATAGCCATTGAAATATTTTAGAGCAGAGTATAACGTCTCGGTTACGTATGTAACCCTCGTTCCCTGAAGGAGGGAACGGAGACGTACGTCGGAACTGACCGACGAATTGGGATCTATTTTCAGAGACCAATCTACTTTGAGTGTTTATAAACGAGCCAATGAAGATTGGCATGCAGTTGACGAATTCCACGATCCGTCCCGCATCGCGGGTATAAATACGTAAGTGGAAGTACCGCATATCGCTTTTCAACTGAGGAGCCGAGACAAGTGACTCGGGCCTTCAGCTGAAGCACAGCACCTGGCGACGGGACGTACGTCTCCGTTCCCTCCTTCAGGGAACGAGGGTTACATTCGTAACCGAGACGTTCCCTTTCAGTTGGTCACGTTCGATGTACGTCGGAACTGACCGACGAATTGGGATCCCTACCAACACGCCAGGGATGCTGACCCTTCCAGCGCCCTGCCTGAGCTCACTGGACCACACCTATGTTGGAGTGGGAGTCAGGGCTCCCGGCAGGGAAGGTCAGTCACTGCTGTTTCTGCAAGACCCACTCAGTGTGACTATTGGATAACGCTGGGAAAGCGTGCCCGTCTCGTGGAGATGGTACGCTGCGGACCCACGTCCTTCAATGGAAGGAGAGGTGGCGGAATACACATAAGGACTAGCCTATCAGGGTAGTACTACATATGGCAGTCTCTGGGGTGGATCCAACCTGATCCCAGGGGGGAAAGAACACCACCAGAGACGACAGAGCGGGCTCTGTCAAGGGAAAGACACGGGGCTAGCCGAGTAGGGTAGCTGGTACCGTGGAGAATACACATATGGGGTTGCCGTTAGGGAACCGCTACATATGGACCCCAGCCTACACACATGTTCCACAAGCATACGGGTGCAGGCCTGGCATCAGACGGCCGCAACGTCTGACACCGAAGGGGTGACGGAGGAGCTCGACAGGGTTAACCGTTTCCGGGGAACACAACTGGAGATAACAGATGCACGTATCCGGCCCAGGGGGCGGGAGTGGCATTGCAAGCCGACACTAGAATGGGCACTTAGCGCTACTGGCCACTGGGGGCGAGGATGCGGGAAGATACCGGCTCTACACGGAGGCTATAGAATCTAGCGAACGTGTTAGGTGTCGCCCAGCCCGCAGCTCTACATATATCTGTCAGCGAGGTGCCTTGAGCCAACGCCCAGGAGCAAGGCACGTCTTGGGACTGGTAAGCCAAGACGATAGCATCCACTATCCAGTGGGCTAACCTCTGCTTGGAGACAGCCTTTCCCTTCTGCTGGCCTCCGTAACAGACGAAGAGCTGCTCTGAGGTTCTAAAGCTTTGAGTTCGGTCCACGTAGGCGTGGAGAGCGTGGACGGGACAGAGCAAAGCTAGGGCTGGGTCTGCCTCCTCCGAAGGCAGCGCTTGCAGGTTCACCACCTGATCCCGGAAGGGAGTGGTAGGAACCTTGGGCACGTATCCAGGCCGGGGTCTCAGGACAATGTGAGAGTTGGCCGGCCCGAATTCTAGGCACGATTTGTTAACCGAAAGTGCATGCAGGTCCCCTACCCTCTTGATTGAGGCCAATGCAGTCAGGAGCACTGTCTTCATGGACAGGATGTTTAACTCTGCAGACTGTAAAGGCTCAAAGGGAGGGCCCTGAAGTGCTCTGAGCACCAGGGCTAGGTCCCAAGAGGGTACTGAGATTGAACGAGGAGGATTCAGTCTCCTCGCACCTCAGAGGAACCTGTAGATTAAGTTGTGCTTCCCTAAGGACTTACCTTCCACTGCATCGTGATACGGCGCTATTGCGGCGACGTACACTTTGAGGGTGGAGGGAGACAGCCTTCGCTCCAGCCCATCCTGCAGGAAAGAAAGCACGACATTAATCGAACACCTTCGGGGGTCTTCCCGGCGTGCAAGGATGACGTGCAAGGATGTGTAAGTCTTGCCCGTTAGTCCAGACGAGAACTTACACGCCCGGGAGGGGAGACGCGGATTTCCCCGCCAGTCAGTAGCGGTCTTCGGACACAGCTGCATCGCTACTGACCGCTCTACAGGGGGGATCTCCACGTAACCCTTAGGTGCGCCACCATCGAGGCTAGTGAGGACGTCAGTCGATCGGTTTCTAGCGCTGTAAGGCGCTATCCACGACTTCGTGAGCTCCTGATGCACTTCCGGAAAGAAAGGCACTGGGGCGGGGCGCTGAGAACCAGCACGGGCCGTCCCGAGATACCAATCGTCCAGCCGCGAGGGTTCGGGACACGGTGGAGTGTTCCACTCGAGCCCGACACTCGCAGCGGCCCGGGAAAGCATAGCCGTGAGCTCCGGATCAGACTCGGGCAACGCTACCACACTGAAAGCCGAATCCTCATCTCCAGAGTCCATTAGCTCGTCCCCCGATGCAGCTATCGAAACCATGTCCTCAGCCGGAGCCCCGAAAGTAACAGCTGGTCCCCCGCGGGAAGGACCAGGCTGCTCTTCCGGAAGCTCCACCGCCGCAGCGGAGGGGGGAGGGGCCCGAGGAGCCTGTTGACCCGGCGGAAGTGCCCTCACAGTAACCCTCAGGTCTCCACCAAAGGCATCAGCCAAAGTAGCAGCCCTCTGCTTTGCAGCAGGAGGACCACTAGATTGGGGGATGCGCAATGGGACTCCACCCCGTTTGAGGTATTAGAGTCTAGACCGTAATACTGCGATGGTCATGTTCCTGCAATGGGAACATGAGTCATCCACGAAAGCCGCCTCAGCGTGCTGAACGCCCAAACACGTGAGACAGCAATCGTGTCCGTCAACTGGG
The DNA here is from genome assembly GCA_039654105.1 of Coreius guichenoti. Lineage (NCBI taxonomy): Eukaryota > Metazoa > Chordata > Actinopteri > Cypriniformes > Gobionidae > Coreius > Coreius guichenoti. Next base: position 7,931,154 of record CM077186.1, on the reverse strand, counting down.
GACAGATAACGACGGCATCCAGAAACACACGGCTTGAATGACATCTTGAAAAAGATGCAGGGTCAAACCGTGTTGCTCTTTTAGAAAAGGAAAAAACTGCTCCGATCAGTGCTGAGGCACACAGGGGAAATGGCCGCGGCTCGCAGCGGTTCAAAGGTGCAAGCCCGCTTAGAGCACTCACAGGAAAAAATGCCCAGCGAGCTGTGAAAACAGCTGTTTATTTCTTCCTCGCGACCACCACTGTAGGGCACCGTCACACCGACACCGGAACACTGGAGCGATCCTCTTCACGAGACTCACTTGAAAACACTCTTCGTAGGAACACACACAAAGGCACTGTTCGGCTCCGAAGTTGAAAGCGATATGCGGTACTTCCACTTCCGTATTTATACCCGTGATGCGGGGCGGATCGTGGAATGCGTCAACCGCATGCCAATCTTCATTGGCTCGTTTATAAACACCCGAAGTAGATTGGTCTCTGAAAATAGATCCCAATTCGTCGGTCAGTTCCGACGTACGTCGAACGTGACCGACTGAAAGGGAACTAGTATTGGGACACCCCTCCAAATCATTGAATTCAGGTGTTCCAATCACTTCCATGGCCACAGGTGTATAAAATCAAGCACCTAGGCATGCAGACTGCTTCTACAAACATTTGTAAAAGAATGGGTCGCTCTCAGGAGCTCAGTGAATTCAAGCGTGGTACCGTGATAGTCGGGAAATTTCCTCACTACTAAATATTCCATGGTCAACTGTTAGTGGTATTACAACAAAGTGGAAGCAATTAGGAACAACAGCAACTCAGCCACGAAGTGGTAGACCACGTAAAATCACAGAGCGGGGTCAGCGCATGCTGAGGCGCACAGTGCTCAAAAGTCAATAGCTACAGACCTCCAAACTTTGTATGGCCTTCAGATTAGCTCAAGAACAGTGCCTAGAGAGCTTCATGGAATGGGTTTACCTGGCCGAGCAGCTGCATCCAAGCCTTACATCACCAAGTGCAATGCAAAGTGTCGGATGCAGTGGTGTAAAGCACGCCGCCACTGGACTCTAGAGCAGTGGAGACGTGTTCTCTGGAGTGATGAATCACGCTTCTCTGTCTGGCAATCCGATGGACAAGTCTGGGTTTGGCAGTTGCCAGGAGAACGGTACTTGCCTGACTGCACTGTGCCAAGTGTAACGTTTGGTGGAGGGGGGATTATGGTGTGGAGGAACTTGATTGGCCTGCACAGAGTCCTGACCTTAACCTGATAGAACACCTTTGGGATGAATTAGAGCGGAGACTGCGAGCCAGGCCTTCTTGTTCAACATCAGTGCCTGACCTCACAAATGCGCTTCTAGAAGAATGGTCAAAAATTCCCATAAACACACTCATAAACCTTGTGGAAAGCCTTCCCAGAAGAGTTGAAGCTGTTATAGCCGCAAAGGGTGGGCCAACACCATATTAAACCCTACGGATTAAGAATGGGATGTCATTAAAGTTCATGTGCATATACAGTTGCAAGAAAAAGTATGTGAACCGCTTTCAGAATCTGTGAAAATATGAATAATTTTAACTAAATAAGAGAGATCATACAAAACGCATGTAATTTTTTATTTAGTACTGTCCTGAATAAGATATTTTACATACAGGAAAAAAATGAGACATTCAAAATGCAAACTGCACCAATGAGAAATGCTGAAAATAAAATTCACATAAAAATGAACATGTCTAATAACTATGTTTAAGCAATGACATTTGAGCATGCCTGCTCAAGCAAAAAAGGTCAAGTTCATACTGTTGGCTTCCTTCCAACAAGTGTCATGTTTCATCTGACTATGAGATAAGACTAGGCACGTGGTTTAACATAACATCTGGTGATGGCGGTGCACCCAATCCTTTATCCTCCAGATCTTCACCATTATCAACTGTGTCCAACAGTGGCATGGACTTTGAGATATAGGTGAACTCCAAATATAAAACGTGAATCACAAGACAAACAATCACAAACAAATAATTCTCAGTGATAATGTCAAACTTGGACATGTTTGCACAGGGGGAGGAGCGCAAGTTTATTGAGTTTTCTTTTGGCAGCACAGAAATGATCATACTTCTCAAATGGTAAAAATAGAAGGCCAAATACGGGGGAAAAAAAGATTCAAAAGTGATTCACAAATCACTAGCCTACCAATTACTCCACTTGTATCAATTCACACATGACAGTAGACATTTTCATTACAATTATACGAAGCCCCGGACATGACATTCAGACAAAGATATAGGCCTATATATAGTGACAACAAATTAAGAATTCATTCTCTCATAAGTAAATTTTGGCCACGATTTACTAATTTGTTCCCTCGTTCTAAATAAATTGTGTGTGCAATATAATAATTTGTTCTCTTGGTTTGGTAAATTGTGGCCACGTTGTACCAATTAATTCCCTCATTTTGATTCACCTAAAAAAAAAAAAAAAAAAACCCGTTTTAATAAATGAGAGAACTAATTATTATATCGTGTTCACAATTTACTTAAAACAACGGAACAAATATATAAGTAAAATATGCTGATGCATTAAGTCGTGGGAACTAATTTTTCATTCATGGCCATGAGAGATAGATATAGAGATATAGATATATAGATAGATAGATAGATAGATAGACAGATAGAAAGAATATAATATAATAATATATATATAAAACTTTTTGAAGTTTGAAAATTTTGGTTGTGTGAACTTCCAATGGATGGACAAAAACGATGAGAGCATATTAAAAAAAAAAAATCTTGATTTGTTGATGAATGAAAGTCATGGGTTTGGAACGACATGACATAAATGGTGATCATTTATTTTTTCCATATTACAATAATGAGAATTGAGAGTGAGCATGTTTAAATGTACGGAGCCCCATGCAGACAACAACAAAAAAAAAAAAAATTATATATATATATATATATTCAGCCAAAAATAAATGATCACCATTTATGTCATGTCGTTCCAAACCCATGACTTTCATTCATCAACAAATCAAGATATTTTTTTTTTAATATGCTCTCATCTTTTTTGTCCATCCATTGGAAGTTCACACAACCAAAATTTTCAAACTTCAAAAAGTACTGTACATAAAGACATCAAGTCTTATGAAGAGGCACAATCGCTTTACATGATTAACAGATTTAACTTTGGCTTTTATTCAGATAAAAACATCGATCAATGCATATACATATAGCACATCAAATATGGTCAATGGCCATACTTGCTTGATGCACAGTGATCAAATCTCATCCTTATGAATAATTTTGTGTCTTAATGTACTTTTCAAAGCTTGAACATTTTGGTTGCTTGGACTTTTAATGGATGGACAAAAATGATGAAAGAATATTAAAAACAAACCCTTTAAATAAAAAGATTACTTGTTTTTTCCATGGCATGCAAAATAACCTGTTTGACATAGGATCCACCTATAAAGTCTAAGTGAAATACAGTAGCCAAATACTATATTTATGTCCACACATTTGACCTGACTTACAAGAGTTCATATATTGAACATATGCAGTATCCAAAACATAATTTATAAATAGTTAAAAATATAAGAAATGGCACTCAAAACAGCTTTTGTCCCTTTGAGCTTTTTGCAACTCAAGTCCCTTTAAAGATTAAAGCATCTTGTGTAGTGCTACATTTGGCATATTCTTTTTCCTATATATTGACTGTGATGACAAAATAAACTCTAAAACTGACTAAAAATACTGTGTCATTACAGTAAAGTACTCTGTGTGTGCATTGAGAGGTCTCTGGATCAAATAGCAGCGCATGCAGCCTTTTTGAGTTCTGTGATGCTACAATTCGCTTCCTTCATCCTGAGTTACTTGAGGGGAGTCCAGGAGCACAAACATGTCTTCAATCACTTGCCACAGGCAGTTGTCGAGCGGGAAGTCGTTGTCCACGAGGTTGACGAGGAAGTAGTTGTCGTGGATGTACTGAATGATCATACGTGAGGGCGATTCGTCCTCGTACAGCTTTGCCCATTGTTCGATCCACAGCGCGAAAGCCTCGTCCTGCGGGAACAGACAGAACTGAGCTCAGTTTCTAGTCTATTTTGTCTTTTCTCATTGTGAGGTCAATGATGGTTTTGGAAGTGTCACACATGGATGAGCAAGCTGTTTAAACACCTCATTCAGGACATAATCGGTTTAACCCTTAAACGCATACCTCAGGTCTTTAGTGACCCGTGACGTCATTCACTACCCTCATTCACTACGTCATTCACTACCCCATTTTTTTTTATGTTAGACATCAACCTTCTTCAGTATTCCTCAATCAATTCATTATAAACAATAGAACAAGAAAAGAAAATCATAAAATTATAAAAGAATGCCTGTTTTCCCATTCATTTTTTGTAAAAATTGTATAGGGTCGCTAACGACCCGAGGTGTGTAATAGTGTAAGTATATTCTGCACAACAATAACTGAATCTTTGATGACTGTATAAGTACAATTCACCTTTATTCCACAAGGTGGTAATGTCTGATATGCAATGATGAAGTGACGTTTCACTCATAGGGCCCTATCATACACCCGGCGCAATAAGACGGCAGGCGCGATGCAAGTGTTTTTTGCTAGTTTCAGCCAGACGCAGTTATCATTTTCATGTCCAGCTCCACGTTGTTTAAATAGCAAATGCACTCGCGCCCATCTGTTCGCCCATGAGGTGTGTTCAGCCGCATTGTTGGTGTGTTGCTATTTTGAGGCAACTGAAAACGACTGCGCCATTGACCAACAAAAACCTGGTCTAAAGTATAAGTTTAGTAAGGTCTAAACCTGGCACAGTATTTTTTTTGTTATTTAAAGGGCGTGTTAGTAATATGCATCTATAGGCGGGTGCACAATGTGCGTACACTCTGCTTGTTACACACAGGGACGCGCAGCAACACACAAACATGCCAAATATTAAAAATAAAAGGATTACAAATGTAAAAGATTATTATTGTGTACATAAAGATAAAAATGCCTACATGTCATAATGAATAGTCATTGCATGTATCAGAATTACCTATTTGCAGTAATGATGAATGAAATTAGCTAATTATTTGACCAATCGTGGCAATACACACACGTATTTAAACTGACTTGTCAGGTTGAGGGTGTCTATATTCTGCCATGTACAGTGGGGAGAACAAGTATTTGATACACTGCTGATTTTGCAGGTTTGCCCACTTACAAAGCATGTAGAAGTCTGTAATTTTTATCATAGGTACTCTTCAACTGTGAGTGACGTAATCTAAAACAAAAATCCAGAAAATCACATTGTATGATTTTTAAGTAATTAATTTGCATTTTATTGCATGACATAAGTATTTGATACATCAGAAAAGCAGAACTTAATATTTGGTACAGAAACCTTTGTTTGCAATTACAGAGATCATACGTTTCCTGTAGTTCTTGACTAGGTTTGCACACACTGCAGCAGGGATTTTGGCCCACTCCTCCATACAGACCTTCTCCAGATCCTTCAGGTTTCGGGGCTGTCGCTGGGCAATACGGACTTTCAGCTCCCTCCAAAGATTTTCTATTGGGTTCAGGTCTGGAGACTGTCTAGGCCACTCCAGGACCTTGAGATGCTTCTTACGGAGCCACTCCTTAGTTGCCCTGGCTGTGTCTTTCGGGTCGTTGTCATGCTGGAAGACCCAGCCACGACCCATCTTCAATGCTCTTACTGAGGGAAGGAGGTTGTTGGCCAAGATATCGTGATACATGGCCCCATCCATCCTCCCCTCAATACGGTGCAGTCGTCCTGTCCCCTTTGCAGAAAAGCATCCCCAAAGAATGATGTTTCCACCTCCATGCTTCACGGTTGGGATGGTGTTCTTGGGGTTGTACTCATCCTTCTTCCTCCAAACACGGCGAATGGAGTTTAGACCAAAAAGCTCTATTTTTGTCTCATCAGACCACATGACCTTCTCCCATTCCTCCTCTGGATCATCCAGATGGTCATTGGCAAACTTCAGACGGGCCTGGACATGCGCTGGCTTGAGCAGGGGGACCTTGCGTGCGCTGCAGGATTTTAATCCATGACGGCGTAGTGTGTTACTAATGGTTTTCTTTGAGACTGTGGTCCCAGCTCTCTTCAGGTCATTGACCAGGTAGTTCTGCTGTGTAGTTCTGGGCTGATCCCTCACCTTCCTCATAATCATTGATGCCCCACGAGGTGAGATCTTGCATGGTGCCCCAGACCGAGGGAGATTGACCATCATCTTGAACTTCTTCCATTTTCTAATAATTGCGCCAACAGTTGTTGCCTTCTCACCAAGCTGCTTGCCTATTGTCCTGTAGCCCATCCCAGCCTTGTGCAGGTCTACAATTTTATCCCTGATGTCCTTACACAGCTCTCTGGTCTTGGCCATTGTGGAGAGGTTGGAGTCTGTTTGATTGAGTGTGTGGACATGTGTCTTTTATACAGGTAACGAGTTCAAACAGGTGCAGTTAATACAGGTAATGAGTGGAGAACAGGAGGGCTTCTTAAAGAAAAACTAACAGGTCTGTGAGAGCCGGAATTCTTACTGGTTGGTAGGTGATCAAATACTTATGCAATAAAATGCAAATTAATTATTTAAAAATCATACAATGTGATTTTCTGGATTTTTGTTTTAGATTCCGTCACTCACAGTTGAAGAGTACCTATGATAAAAATTACAGACCTCTACATGCTTTGTAAGTGGGCAAACCTGCAAAATCGGCAGTGCATCAAATACTTGTTCTCCCCACTGTAAATAGCGAATCCGCCATGGCGCGAGCACAACTGGCTTTTAAAGGGAATAGGGGATTACACTCTGATTGGTTTATTGCACTTAACGCCCAAAACACACCGATGACTCATTAAGAGACTAGGTACAACCCTTTTGGACCATGCGCCTGGCACGTTGACCATTTTTTCCGTTGTTAAACTAGCAAAAGTGGATTCGGACCATAGACCGTAAAAAAATATGGACAACGCGTCTTCACTACCTTCCACTGAATAAAAGTGAAGCCGCCAACGTCCGAATATGGCGCTGACATCTTGCGCAGATTTGGGACAGAGTCTGTGCAGTAATGATGTCGGGACCGGAGTCTGTGCAGTAGAGAGCAGGAACTAGAGCCGCGATATCAAAAGCCCGCCCACACTCTCGCAGATGCAGAACAATTTATTATGTTGGTGTGAAATAAACAGTTATGGAAATGTAGAAATTAAAGCTAAAGCTCCAATCTCCTCCCGAAAAAAGTCCGTTAGTGCCTCAGTGACAACTTCACTCAGAGAAGCCGTCAATCTCAGCTGTCAATCATGACGTCACACCCCTCGTTTTTATAGCATCAAATAACTAACTAAAACCAAACTTATTTAAAAAACGAACACTTGAAATGAAATCATCGGGATAAAAACTGCATAAAATGACAGAAGCCATCTTTAGGAAAAAATTATTTGAAGTGTAATTTGTTTAGTTTGTCTCGCGTCCATTCGAATACATGGAGGGGCGGGGGTTATGAGCTATACTGGGACCAACCACCTGGGGGCGATCGAGACGCTTTGGCTTAAGTTTACAACACGAGTGCGGCAGGCTTGATTCGGACACTTCAGACCATGCGTTTAGATCGTTAAAATATGGCCCATAGTTACCGCAGGCAGAAAACAAAAGAATAGGAAGTATCATCAGCAAAACTTGAAATGGCTCAGCGATTTACTGCAGAGCAAGTACTGAACGCAATCAAATATTACTTTCATTGTCACTTGATGGTGGATCTGGTGAAGAAGCTGTCAGCGATCAAAATATTGATTTTGAAGACGTTGAAATGAGCCACGTGGTGAATGTACTGGGAAATGAGCCCTGACGAGGACAGTGAGGATGGTATAAAACATCTGCTCAAACTGAACCCTTCCAAGCTGTTCCAATATGCTTTATTTTATTCTTCTGTAATCGTTACTCTAATATCAGGAGAGTTTTATATTATCGCGATAGGTAGAGATCCATCCGTGTTAGATATAGATCTCGGTCGCTAAAGACCCGAATATGGTAATGATTGCCGAAACATTCATGCATTTAAGCGTTAAAAGTAGGGCTGTCAAAATTAACACGTTAACGCATGAGATTAATTTGTTCAGTTTAAGGTGTTAAAAATATTTAACGCAATTAATGCAGCATCTGGTGTTTTTTTCTGTCATCCCTTGGCTGTGCTACAGTATATGATCCCGCTATCATTCATTCAAGTGCTATTAAACCATTCAAGCAGGATAAAATGCAAAAATAACGCTTGAATGGACAAAAACACACAAAAGTATGCCAAAATGCCCGCTTTGTCAAGTATCCTCGTAAGCACAGTCTTAAATAAGTTAAAAAGTGTTAAATGAACGCAAAGAGTTGTGAGAACATCGGATGCTTGTCAGATCCGTGTCATGTGCTTCATATCTTAAAGTGACAGCAGCCTAATAAACCCGCTGCTGTGATGTCTGTCATTAATGTAAATCAAAGAACAGAAGACAGAGAAAAATCACTCACTGTCCTTGACTGAACTTTTAATTTATAACTTTAATCTATATTTAATTTATAATTTGTGCAGTGGAGACAGTGAAGTGTTTGATAACTTTATTCAATTTCTGTATATTTCCTACCTGTTAGATCAAAAATTTTAAACATACTGTCTTTGTTGTTTCTACATTAATTTGGATTAAATGTGAAATTATTACAATAAAAAATATATTAAAAACTTTAAATGTTAGGTGTGATTACTCACGATTAATTACAGAAAAAATGTGCGATTAATTAGTTTTGTTTTTTTTAATCGATTGACAGCACTAGTTAAAAGCAATGTGAAATATGTGTGCAAGGGTGCAATGTGTGCTAGGGTGTTCAATATGATTACTAGGTTGAAGAATCATCACCTTCCAATACATAAAGCTGACTGGATCCACCACGGTGGGCTGAACGATCTCTCTGCCTGGGAATATCCCCCATGTCACAGCGTTAGGCTGCATGTCATGAGCATTTGTGATATTCCTACCCTAAAAAGAAGAGAAAATATTTCAAAATACCAATATTAAAACCTGGAGATTATATAATGTAATCTGGTTCTTGTAGGGGCACAGGAGTTTTACCTGAACGTTGACTATATGGTAGTTCACACGAGGTTCATATTTCTTCAGCACTTGCAGAAGTGCAGTAACATTTTCACTTGATGTGAAAAACTCCAAATACGCCTGTTGATTTCAAGAGGCAAAAATAAACATGCTGAAAGAAACATTTTCAAAAGTCAGCCAATTCTAAAAGCACCTAAAATAAAATCCCCAAAATAAACTCACAAATCACCAGGTGCACAGTTCCCACAGTATCACAAGCATAACCAGACCTGATAAACTGTATGAATTTATACTTATTTATACTCATTTTATTTTGATATTTACAGTTTTACCGTTTTCATTTTAGTTTTATTAATTTTGTTGTGTTTATATCATTATTATTATTATCATCATCATCATTATAATATGCCTATACAGTTTTCATTAAGTTTTGGTTTTAGTTTATTATTTATCTTTAGTTATTTTAGTACTTCAAGTTAAACTAAATGAAAATGAAAAATGCTGCCTTGACAACAAGCTTAAAATAATAAATAAAGTAATAAAGTTTTATATTATATTTCAGTTAACATTTACTTTATTTCAATGCATGATTTAAGGTTTTGGTGTTAAATTATGGAAGCTTGTTTCCGCCACCGAATAAAAAATAAAAAAGGTTCTTGCGTCTTTTTATCTCTCAATTTTGACTTCTTTTCTCAGCATTATGAGACATAAACTCACATTCTGAAGAAAAAAAGCCAGCCATTTTTTCTTCAGAATGCGAGTTTATGTCTCATAATGCTGAGAAAAGTCGTCAGAATTGCAAGACATAAACTCACAATTATTTATAGTTTATATCTCGCAATTCTGTTATTTGTCCTCACAAATTTTTATTTTATTTTTAATTTTTTCTAGACTTTATAACGAGTCAAGAAGTTGCGAGATATAAACTCGCAATTGTGAGAATTGTGAGATAAAAAGTCGCAATTATTGTTTACATTTTTTTTATTCCGTGGCGGAAACAAGCTTCCATAGATAATAACACTGCAATGTATTATACAAAAATTTTAATTAGGTCAGCATTTATTCCCCTTCATGTCTTTCCAAACCTGTATGACTTTCGTTCTGATATGAATCCCAAAAGATTATCATAGTGACCACAGCTGTGGTTCACAAAGGACAAGAAGAATAAAAGTAGTATTTTTTGTGTGCTATATTCAAAATCATACTTTGAAATCATACGATAACTTTGTGTGAGGAACCAAATGAAATGTAAGCACATTAAAACATGATACATTGCACAAGGATTGATATCACTGACATGAACATCTCTGGTTCTTTCATGTCACAAACAATGTTTTTTTTTTATGGTTTCAGTTTTAGTTAACGATAATAACCCTAAACGAGCGATTACAATGAAACATGGCTTAATGTTTTGAATGAAACAAAGCAAATGAGATTTTAAAGCTTTACATTTTAGAGTGGAAGGGAAGATTTTTAGCATAACTTAAATTTCCGTTTGTTCCTCACACAAAACTATAAAAAGGAAGTCCCACAGACTACCTTTATGATCATTTTTTGGAGCACAACAAATCCAGTCCCTGTTCCTCTTTTCACTGTATGGAAAAGAGCAGTTTGTGCATTCTTGAAAATATCTTATTTTACATCCCACGCTGTTAAATAGTGTTTTGCTGACCTTTTGAAAGACGTATCCCCCTGGAGGGCCCCAGCCTACAATGGGGTCGGATGAGGCTTTACCGTTAATGTTGGGTTGAGAGTTAATGGTGAGAACACCCCTGCGGTTCACCTTCTCCAACTCATCCTTCAACAGGTTGGTCTCTGGAGCCAGAGGGTCGTCGTTCCATGGCAGACACATGATCTACAGAAAGCATAAAGATATCAATCATATTTATAATAACATTTATTTATAACTTGCAGGATATTTAGGACACAAAGAACTCAATTGATGACATAAGTGGGCTCTATGATCAAAATCTTATATCATGGAAACTGTATATCAGTTCAGCCATTTTTTGTTTGTAACTCAGACAAAAAAGTGGTTTATACATTAAGAAACTACAAATAAAAGTCACTGTTTGGATTTAAATAGGCAAACGCTTAAGAGTCTATGACTGGATCATTATTGTAGTGATTTTTGTGTTTCTAGCATGTTATATGTTTGGCAACAGTTCTTCTAACCCTAATTGATGGAGTGTGTAGCTTTTCATTTCTTAAACAACCATGTAGGAAGACACATCATGGCCATATTCCAGGATGACAATGTCAAGATTCGTCAGCTCAAATTGTGAAAGAATGGTTGATTTCCATCAAGAGGTGCATACATTTTTGGTTGAGATCTTGTATTGACAACGCAAAAGTCCAGCACTCTGTAAAGTGTCCTCCAGCACATCTCAAAGACTTTCAATGAATTTAAGGTGTGGACGCAGAGGTGCCAATTCATGTGTGAAAATGATTCTTCATGCTCCCTCCCAACCATTCTTTCACATTTTCAGCCTGATGAATCTTGACATTGTCATCCTGGAATATGGCCATGATGTATCTTCCTACATGGTAGTTTAAGAAATGAAAAAACTACACACACACAGTTAGGTACATAATAAATCACTACAATAATGATCCAATACTTGACTCTTAAGCATTTGCCTATTTAAATCCAAACAGCAACTTTTATTTTGGCTGGGCAGTGTATATGGAAATGCATTATTTTGGATAATCCAGTGAATTAAATGTTACAAAATAATTTAGATAAGATTATTTTCCCATTTGATTTGGAACTTAAACACAAACCAAAGTCTAGTTAGTGCAAAAACAGCTGATTCACATTATGTAAAACAAAAGACTCAAAACAGTAAAATCAATATTATAAAACAGATGTTCTGTCTGTAAATTCAGATTGGATGAGTCTTTGTTTGCTGATAAACACTAAAAATGTGCCTAGTTGTGACATTGTTTGGCAACTTTCCCTTGTGTTGTTCCAAATAATAACACACCCTTAATAACAAGTTCTTACTTCTCTACCGTTTAGAACATGCCGAGCGGTCTCTGTGTACTACTCTGTGTTCCTTCACATAAACCAGTCATGCACACACAAATACATCTCCCACAGTACAGCAGAACTCATTTTACCATCATATCGCCCAGCCGTACATGGCTGTATACTGATACTGGCCGTCCCACTCTACCTTGTGTCCATTGCGATTGGTTTGCCCCGTGATGTAGTTGGTGAAGACTTCATAAACGCTCTTCTCGCTCATTAGTTCCTCACCCCACATCTGCAGCAGGGCCTCTTTAGGAGACTTACTCTTCAGGTAGAACAGGTAGTAGTCCGTCAGCTCACCAAAGGCTGGTGAGGAGGAGTTACCCCTGACGAGATGGCAGACAGGTTAATTAAAATTTTTGTTCTCTACATCTTGAACGATCCACATAAAGCCCAGAAAAGAGGGAGGAAACGTTTTATGTACCATCTTCCGTTGGGAAAATCATCCCAGTCCTGTGTTCTGTAGATGTAGCTTTTGGGTCGGGAAGCCCAGAATATCGGCCTGACGTCTTCTTCCTTACGCTTTGGATGGGCACTGATGGCCCAGGGCAGAGTTCGCCTAAAGATCACATAATATCAATGTAAATAGGTGAATCTCATAAAAACTGCCAGAAATATGTTCATATTTTAACCCCAAAATTAAAAGAAAAGAATAAAAATTTATATATAGCTATATATAGCGACACACTATACAAGGTATATTTCCATGTTAATCAGAGTTTGTCCTAAACAGCCGCGACGGCAATACACGACAATTCTATGTGAATGTGTTACATTTTCTTCCTGCGGCAGCCCAAAAAAGAAGCCACCAGAGTTAACGTTGAATTAAAGGTGCAGTGTGTAAATTTTAGCAGCATCTAGCGGTGAGGTTGCGAATTACAACTGCCCACCGCTCACCCTTCCCTTTCGAAGCGCATAGAGAAGCTATGGGGGCCGACACAGGACAAAGATGTCGTCGTCTGAGACAGCAGAGAGTAGGAGAGTAGAGGTAGCGCTCTGTAGAGCAGTTTGTCTGTTTAGGGCTACTGTAGAAACATGGCGGCACAAAATGGTGACGTCACTGTAAGGGTACCCGCGGTGTATGTAGATAGAAATGGCTCATTCTAAGGTAATAAAAAAACAATGTTTCATTATGTAAGGTCTTAATACACTACTTAAAACATAGTTATGTATATTATATTGCATTTATGTCAATAGATCCTTATAAATATTACATACTGCACCTTTAAATGCTAAATTAAAGCTCCACGATTCTGGATAAATTGAGAATCACAATTTTTTGTTTCAAACAGAGATCACGATTCTGAACAGACAATTAAACAAAATAACGTAATTTACTCTGACAAATGTTAATTGCTGAATTCTATTTAAAATGTTTAATAAATCTGAATGAATTTTTATTTTTATTTTTATTTATTTATTTTTTTAATCGGTTTGAATGAATGACTTGCTCATAAATAATTCACTTGTTTTATTACTGGAGCGTTTTTGGAACGAATATCTTGACTGAATGATTCAATGACAAAATACATTTTATAACAGTCACTTGTCACCACCTGGTAGCGTAATGATGCAATCGATACAATCGTTATTTGAATGTGATTTACTCTATTTTGATCACTAACACAGACATCAGTTTTTATATATCTTTAATATAAACTTTTATCCCAGTTATTCTCTGACAGTATGAATATTTGTAACAGAAATTGATACTGCGGTTTCATACATGACAACTGCTCTCTCTGGGTCAAGGGGTGGTCACACTACACATTTCGTTCCATCGACTTCCATTCATATGCATGCGAATGTGTCAGACCACAAACGGTTCACATAAAATCAATGTAATATCATTACCACTTCCGGTCTGACGCATCCATTTGAATGGAAGTCAATGGAACGAAAAGTGCAGTGTGACCGCCCCTTAATTCAGCCAAGAGGTCACGCCATGCCGTATCGTTCTTCTACTGGTCACACGTATTCATGTAATGCGAATTCGCAGCTCAGAGTTCACCAAACTTAAGGGGTGGTCACACTGCACTTTTGGTTCCATTGACTTCCATTCAAACGCATGCGAGGAAATGCAAGCTCATGCGAAAAGTCTCGCATTTCGCTGCGTTCCAAAGTTCAAGCTTGGTGAACTATGACCTGCGAATTCGCATCACGTGAAGACACATGACCAGTAGATGATCGACATGTCACGGCGTGACCTCTTGGCTGAATTAAAAGAACGATATTTTTTCAGTAAAGTCGAGTAGATTGTATTTTTTTTTAATTTTGAGTGTATAACTATTTGTTAAATGTTGAACTCATGTTTATGAAAAGCATGGTCAAAGTCTAGTGTGACCCTGGCTTCAGCCGCAGCGCCGACGCATATTTGAATGTTCCAGTGTGATTTTGTCAAAGGTTTAATAGACACAGACAAATCGTTTTCATTTAGGAATGAGATAGCATGTGTGTTTTAATCGACATTGCGATCTTTTAACGATTAAGCGTGCAGCTCTATGCCAAATACAGTTTGATTAAACTGGACCCTGATTACACCTGCTGCTGTTATATAAAATCAATACAGCACTCAAATCCATCATAATCCATGATCACCTGTGAGCCATTAGTGTCTGCAGCATTTGCTGTACTATCACCAAAACACAATAGGCTGTAGTGAATGGAATTTCTTTTTGAAAAAAACAAAACAAAAACAGGAGCAGGTTCTCAGAATTAATACATTTCAAAGCCACTCACCGTGGATCCTCTGCCCATAAGCCCAGCTGTCTGAGCACTTCCATGGTGGCCACCTCTCTGTTGAGAGTGTAAAAGTGCAGGCCTGGGACCTCTCCACTGGCCAGCAGAACCTTACACATCTCCACCGCCTGCTGGATGCCATAGTTCCGAATGGCGGCATCATTATCTTTAATGGGCTCAATCACCTGCTTGATCTCCTCCGGCACTTCAAGTTTGGAGAGTTTGACCAGCTGACGGAGTGAGTGATACCCCTGTGCAAACAACGGAAATACCAGTTTTAAAGAATGCACAAAGCAGCACAATAAAAGTCCATACAAAGTCTTCTGCAGACTTATGATAGTATCTAAGACGTTATACAACAATCAGGCATAACATTATGACCTAATATTCCTATATATCCTAATTCCCATTCCCATATATCCTAAGTTGCAAGGTGGGTCCTCCATGGATCGGACTTATTTGTTCAGCACATCCCACAGATGCTCGATTGGATTGAGATCTGGGGAATTTGGAGGCCAAGTCAACATCTCAAACTCGTTGTTGTGCTCCTCAAACCATTCCTGAACCATTTTTGCTTTGTGGCAGGGCGCATTATCCTGATGAAAGAGGCCACAGCCACCAGGGAATACCGTTTCCATGAAAGGGTGTACATGGTCTGCAACAATGCTTAGGTAGGTGGTACGTGTCAAAGTAACATCCACATGGACGACAGGACTCAAGGTTTCCCAGCAGAACACTGCCTCCGCCAGCTTGCCTTCTTCCCATAGTGCATCCTGGTGCCGTATGTTCCCCAGGTAAGCGACGCACACGCACCCGGCCATCCACGTGATGTAAAAGAAAACGTGATTCATCAGACCAGGCCACCTTCTTCCATTGCTCCGTGGTCCAGTTCTGATGCTTACGTGCCCACTGTTGGCACTTTCAGTGGTGGACAGGGGTCAGCATGGGCACCCTGACTGGTCTGTGGCTATGCAGGCCCATACGCAACAAACTGCAATGCACTGTGTATTGTGACACCTTTCTATCAGAACCAGCATTAACTTCTTGAGCAATTTGAGCTACAGTAGCTCGTCTGTTTGATCGGACCTTCCTTGGACCACTTTTGATAGATACTGACCACTGCAGACCGGGAACACCCCACAAGAGCTGCAGTTTTGGAGATGCTCTGACCCAGTCATCTATTTGGCCCTTGTAAAACTCGCTCAAATCCTTACGCTTGCCCATTTTTCCTGCTTCTAACACATCAACTTTGAGGACAAAATGTTCACTTGCTGCCTAATATATCCCACCCACTAACAGGTGCCGTGATGAAGAGATAATCAGTGGTATTCACTTCACCTGTCAGTAGTCATAATGTTATGCCTGATCGGTGTATACCCTCCACAACATTTTATATAATAGAAAATTGTGACATCAAATCTGGTGAAATGATGAGTCTGAATAATCATGCATAAATTAAATTCGAGAGGGAGATTTTCTGTAAAAATTGGCTTAGATTTCAGGATATTGTATGTCTTTAGAAGTTTTGGACTAGAGCATGCATGTCATATGGGTAATTTTATGGTGTTTTTGCTTACTTTATGCTTTTGTTGCATGTAGAAGAACAGTGTGAACATTTTTCAAAACATCTCTCTTTTGTTTACAGATTATTCTTAACAAAAGTTAACAATTAACAAAAGACTCTTATAGGAATTATTAAACATAAAAATTACAAAATAACTGTTAAACTACATTTTACTGCTGAAGCTGCTGCCATTTTAAGTTTTTTTCCCACATGATATTGCAGAATACAAGTCGGAGCTCTCCAATAATTCCGAGTTGTGATTGTAATTCCAAGTACGTTTTCATTCAGTAAATCTGACATGGCGTGAACGCACCTCAACATAAGAATTAATAAATTAAAGAAAATTTTGATTTTTAAGAGTCAAATGAGCTAGGTGAAGTACTTTAAAAACATACAGAAAACATTAAACAGTGGTGCTGCTGGCCTGATAACTCGTTTTTTTTTTTTTTTTGGACTTGTAGTGCAATAAATACATTAACCGCATCATTGCATAATTCCAAATTGGACCTTAATTGGTCTTTTGCAATAACACAACATCATATGGCAGTTTTCAGCAGTGTTTGGCTGATAAGAGAATTGGACGACTTCCACATCATCATGGTGCAGTGATTGGTCTGTTTATGTGCTCATGTACCTGAATGGGGAAGATTCCTGGGAGAATGGGGCAGGTGATGCCAATGGCCCGACAGTCTTTGACAAATTTAAGGAAGGTTTCTGCCCTGAAAAACAGCTGGGTGACGATGAAGTGTGCACCAGCATCAACCTTCTCCTTCAGGTGCCTGAGGTCATCTTCATAGCTCTCAGCCTCTGGGTGACCCGTGGGGTAACCTATCATTACATTTGTGAGGGGTTTGAGCTGGTACATTTTAGAGTTCAATGCAAAAATCACAATGAACAAATGCACACAACTAGAGCCAGAAATCTAGAATTTCCGAAAATCAACTTGCTGCCAAAATACCGGGTGTTGTTATGCGGTTTTACTCTGAGTGGTCGCTAGGTGGTTACTGGCTCAGGACCCTACTTCAATGTAAGTCTATGGGATTTTTGTCCACTTTATCGTCCACCAGGTGAAAATCTGTGAGCAATGTCTTGATCATTGAACAATGGTATTTTGCCTTAGCAAACACGTTAATTTCTTGTCTGTCCAAAGCTCACCTGCAACACAGATATCAAAATAGTCATCGAATTCACAGCGAATGTGCTTGACCAGATCTGTAGCATAGTTGAAACCTCCATCTTCCTCCACCCAATCTTCCCCAATGGGATCTGCAAAAGAAGACAATTCGGGTCAAATCGAGTTCGCTCGAGATTACGACTGCTCCAAAAACTAGGTAGCCACATTAAGCTACTTTCTAAAATACCTAATTTTGGCCAAATTCTGCAGCAGTGCTGCATGTATCCTTCATCGGGAAGGTAAACTCAGAATCACAGACAACCACAGTAGAAAAAAAAAAATCCAAGATGTCAGATGGACTAGGGAAAATTTTTGATTATAAGATATATACTTAAATCTCATGCAGTATTGAGAAGTTCAGAAGTTCAAACATAGTTTGAAGTTCAATCTAATTAAAAATGGACTATTTACCAAACATATTACATACATGATTACAGGCAAACTGCTGCTGCCATTCAAAAGTGACTCAAGTCAGTCACTTGTGAGGATCCGTAACAGTTAGGATGCTGGTTTAGAAGGCAGTTGAATATGTAGACTAGGTTGGGCGATGTCCCCTATATTGGCAGTTGACGTTGTTTACAGTAAAACATCGCGATGGACGGGTGGGGGGGGGGGGGGGTGTATTTTATTATATCTCTTTACATAAATACTATTTTCTACTTTAAAACTATAATTTCGTTATCTTACTAACCCAACTAATGACTCATCCGCGCTTTCCAATAGGTTGCACGTGAGGGAAAAAAAAAAGTAGCTTTCTTTCACTTAAGAAGAGTTGTGCATTTAAGCACTTTTTATTTTAATATATCTCTTTACATAAATACTATTTTCTACTTTAAAACTACAATTTCGTTATTTTACTAACCCAACTAATGACTCATCCGGACTTTCCAATAGGTTGCACGTAAGGGAAATAAAAAATTAGCTTCCTTCTACTTAAGAAGAGTTGATATAATGGCGTTGGTATTGGTTGCTAAAAAGGGTACTACTTCGCCTATATGGCAATTTTTTGGATTTAGACCTGATGAGAGTGGACAGCCAAGGGACCCGACTGAAGTTGTGTGCAAGATCTGCTCATGTGTGATCCGCGCAAAAGATGGGCAGACGACCAATCTTCATGACCACTTGCGTGTGCGCCATCCAGTATTTAAAATAGCATATATGCATTAGCTATATTCTCAATTTAATTTACAGAGCAATCCCTGTAAAGTTTTTAGGTTAACTACCTAGGATAAGAGACTAGGATTAGTGTGTGTCGCACTCGCAAGACTCGCAACGGGGGACGTGGCATCACGATGGTGGCTCTCCATTGTGATGTCGGTCAGCCATCACAATGGACGATGATATCGTCCATCGGCACAACCCTAATGTAGACATCATGCCGTTTTACTAGGTTTTGAAACGCACATAACATTTTTTTTTTTTTTTTTGAACCTATAAGTAACTCAAATAAGATTTCAAATGAGTCAGTGTTCATACCTCCTCTCAGAGCCATGATATTCTTTAGGCCTAGCCCCTTGGCTTTATTTAAATGGAATGATATTTTCTCCTTTGTCTGATTGCAACATGTCAAATGCAGGACACTCTCCAGGCCGCAATAATTGACTGCTGTGCTTGCTATCATCATGGAAGAAGTTTCTTTATCTGAGCCCGGATCTCCAGCGGGATGCCAAGTGATGTCAATGAAGAGAGGACCTCCAGAACCCATTCGGTCAAATCTAACACACAAAGAGCAGAATTTTATTTATATATATATATATATATATACACACACACACTCACCTAAAGGATTATTAGGAACACCATACTAATACTGTGTTTGACCCCCTTTCGCCTTCAGAACTGCCTTAATTCTACGTGGCATTGATTCAACAAGGTGCTGAAAGCATTCTTTAGAAATGTTGGCCCATATTGATAGGATAGCATCTTGCAGTTGATGGAGATTTGTGGGATGCACATCCAGGGCACGAAGCTCCCGTTCCACCACATCCCAAAGATGCTCTATTGGGTTGAGATCTGGTGACTGTGGGGGCTATTTTAGTACAGTGAACTCATTGTCATGTTCAAGAAACCAATTTGAAATGATTCGAGCTTTGTGACATGGTGCATTATCCTGCTGGAAGTAGCCATCAGAGGATGGGTACATGGTGGTCATAAAGGGATGGACATGGTCAGAAACAATGCTCAGGTAGGCCGTGGCATTTAAACGATGCCCAATTGGCACTAAGGGGCCTAAAGTGTGCCAAGAAAACATCCCCCACACCATTACACCACCACCACCAGCCTGCACAGTGGTAACAAGGCATGATGGATCCATGTTCTCATTCTGTTTACGCCAAATTCTGACTCTACCATCTGAATGTCTCAACAGAAATCGAGACTCATCAGACCAGGCAACATTTTTCCAGTCTTCAACTGTCCAATTTTGGTGAGCTTGTGCAAATTGTAGCCTCTTTTTCCTATTTGTAGTGGAGATGAGTGGTACCCGGTGGGGTCTTCTGCTGTTGTAGCCCATCCGCCTCAAGGTTGTGCGTGTTGTGGCTTCACAAATGCTTTGCTGCATACCTCGGTTGTAACGAGTGGTTATTTCAGTCAAAGTTGCTCTTCTATCAGCTTGAATCAGTCGGCCCATTCTCCTCTGACCTCTAGCATCAACAAGGCATTTTCGCCCACATGACTGCCGCATACTGGATGTTTTTCCCTTTTCACACCATTCTTTGTAAAGTCTAGAAATGGTTGTGCGTGAAAATCCCAGTAACTGAGCAGATTGTGAAATACTCAGACCGGCCCGTCTGGCACCAACAACCATGCCACGCTCAAAATTGCTTAAATCACCTTTCTTTCCCATTCTGACATTCAGTTTGGAGTTCAGGAGATTGTCTTGACCAGGACCACACCCCTAAATGCATTGAAGCAACTGCCATGTGATTGGTTGATTAGATAATTGCATTAATGAGAAATTGAACAGGTGTTCCTAATAATCCTTTAGGTGAGTGTGTGTATATATATATATATATATATATATATATATATATATATATATATATATATATATATATATATATATATACCATAACTTTTTGCATTAAGGTGATGAGAATTTGGAAGGAAAATGATTGATTTTCAAATGTCACAATGCAAAATAAACCGGTCAAAAGTTTGGAAACATTACTATAAATTTTTTTGAAAGAAGTCTCTTATGCTCATCAAGCCTGCATTTATTTTATCAAAAATACAGAAAAAAACAGTAATATTGAGAAATATTATTACAATTTAAAATAATGGTTTTCTATTTTAATATACTTTAAAATATAATTTATTTCTGTGATGCAAAGCTGAACATGATCACATGATCACATGATCCTTAGTTATTATTGGAAACGTCCCTGAAGGAGGGAACGGAGACGTACGTCGGACGTCACCGACGAATTGGGATCACTTCTGGGAGCCCCTATCAGCTTCGAGTGTATAGAGAACGGGCCAATGGCCATTGGCGTGCGAGATTTGCATCTCGCGTTCCCCCCCGCATCGCGGGTATAAAGCGGAAGCTGATGCCGCGCACATTTGTTTTTCACTGAGGAGCCGAACTAGTGGCTCGGCCGTGCAGTGATGGTACAGCAACTGTGGCGACGGGACGTACGTCTCCGTTCCCTCCTTCAGGGAACGAGGGTTACATACGTAACCGAGACGTTCCCTTTCAGTCGGTCACGTTCGACGTACGTCGGATGTCACCGACAAATTGGGATCCCTATGGAAAACGCCACAGTTACTACCACTTCCAGCGCCCATCGAAAGCCCCTCAGACCCCCGTCTGTTCGGGGCGGGGAACTCATGCAGGGAGAGTCACTGCTGCTGTTCCGCAAGACCCACTCAGCAGAGTATTGGATAACGCTGGGAAAGCGTGCCCAGGGGGGCCGCTGCGGAAGCCACATCCTACCCGTAGGGAGGTATCATGTGGAATATAGACGTATGGACTGGCCGTGGGCAGTACAACATACGGAAGTCCCAAGGGTGGCCCTGGCAAATGCCGGTGGGAGACTACACCGCACAGAGACGGCAGAGCGAGCTCTGCCAAGGGAAAGACACGGGCTCGCCGTAGGGAGCCGTACCGTGGAGAAATACACATATGGGACCGCCGTAGGGGTCACAACATATGGAACCCCAGCCTAACAAGTTCCACCAATGCATACGAGTGCTAGACCTGGCGTCGGACGCTCCGCCACGTCTGACTGCCGCGGGTTGCGGAGGACTCAACAGGGTTCGCCGTTCTGGGGAACTCGACTGGAGCATATCACTTCATATCAATCCCCGGCGCTTAAAGAAGATTAAAGAAAATAGTCCAACGCCGTGGTACAACGAGCACACCCGGGCCCTTAAAACAGCAGCCAGAAAAATGGAGCGCAGCTGGAAGAAAACAAAACTAGAAGTTTTTCGCATTTCGTGGAAAGAGAGCATGATTGCATACAGAAAGGCCCTAAAAGGAGGCCTTTTGGTCCATGAGGAGGGGAATGGCGCAGCAAGCTGACACTAGAACGGGCACTTCGGTGTTACTGGCTATTTGGAGCGAGCACACGGGAAGAAACCGGCTCTACATGGAGGCTATAGAATCTAGCGAACGTGTTAAGTGTCGCCCAGCCCGCAGCTCTACATATATCTGTCGGCGAGGCGCCATGCGCCAGCGCCCAGGAAGAGGCCACACTCCTCGTGGAGTGGGCCTTCAAACCGAGCGGGCAAGGCACGCCTTGGGTTTCATACGCCAAGGCGATGGCATCCACCATCCAGTGAGCCATCCTCTGCTTCGAGACAGCCTTTCCCTTCTGCTGGCCTCCGTAACAGATGAAGAGCTGTTCTGAGGTCCTGAAGCTTTGCGTTCTGTCCACGCAAGTCCGCAGAGCGCGAACGGGACAGAGAAAAGCCAGGGCTGGGTCTGCCTCCTCCGAAGACAGCGCTTGCAGGTTCACCACCTGGTCTGGAAAGGGAGTGGTGGGAACCTTGGGCACATATCCGGGCCGGGGTCTCAGGATTACATGAGAGTTACCCGCCCCGAATTCCAGGCACGATTCGTAGACCGAAAATGCCTGCAGGTCCCCTACCCTCTTGATGGAAGCCAATGCAGTCAGGAGTACTGTCTTCCAAGACAGGATTTTTAACTCTGCTGACTGCAAAGGTTCAAAGGGAGCCCTCTGCAGTGCGGTTAGCACCAGAGATAAGTCCCAAGAGGGTATAGAGTGAGGGTGAGGCAGATTTAATCTCCTCGCCCCCCTCAGGAACCTGACGACCAGATCGTGCTTCCCTAAGGACTTACCATCAACCGTGTCATGATTTGCGGTGATAGCAGCAACATACACTTTGAGGGTGGAGGGAGACAGCCTTCGCTCCAACCCTTCTTGCAGGAAGGAAAGCACAGAACTGACCGAACATCTTCGGGGGTCTTCTCGTCGAGAAGAACACCACTCGATGAACAGGTTCCACTTCAACGCATAGAGGCGCCTCGTAGAGGGGGTTCTGGCGGAAGTGATGGTGTCCACCAGTCCACCTAGAACCTCCACGTCCCGTCCAGGGACCAGACATGGAGTTTCCAGAGGTCCGGACGCGGGTGCCACAGGGTGCCCCGTCTCTGAGTCAGGAGGTCCTTCCTCAGAGGAATGGGCCAAGGAGGTGCTGTCGCGAGGAGCACTAGTTCCGGGAACCAGGTCCGATTGGGCCAGTACGGCGCAACTAACAAGACCTGCTTCTCGTTCTCCCTGACCTTGCACAGTGTCTGCGCAAGAAGGCTCACTGGGGGAAACGCATATTTGCGCAGGCCCCGGGGCCAGCTGTGTGCCAGCGCATCTGATACGAGGGTCCCCCCGGTCAGGGAATAGAACAACTGGCAATGAGACGTGTCCGGGTCAAACAGGTCTACCTGTGCAGTCCCGAAGAGACTCCAGATCAGCTGGACCACCTGGGGATGGAGTCTCCACTCTCCCGGGAGCACTTGCTGTCGTGAGAGCTCGTCGGCTGCACGATTGAGCAGGCCCGGAATGTGAGTGGCACGAAGCGACCTCAGATGCTTCTGACTCCAGAGGAGGAGATGGCGGGCGAGTTGTGCTCGGGAGCGTAGACCACCCTGTTTGTTGATGTACGCAACGGCCGCAGTGTTGTCCGTACAGACCAGAACGTGCTTGCCTCGAAGCGGCCCTTTGAGGCGGCCCAGCGCAAGACGAACTGCTAACAACTCGAGGCAATTGATATGCCATTGCAGTTGAGGCCCTGTCCACAGACCCGAAACTGCAAGCCCGTTGTACGTGGCCCCCCAGCCGATGGATGAGGCATCCGTGGAGACAACAGTATGCCTGGACACTTGTTCTAGGGGAACTCCTGCCCGTAGAAATGAAGGGTCCGACCACGGACTGAAGGTTTGGCGGCACTTCGGTGTTACTGAGACATGGAACGAGCCGCTCTGCCATGCCCATCTCGGGACTCGGTCGTGTAGCCAGTGTTGAAGCGGCCTCATATGAAGCAATCCGAGTGGCGTCACCGCGGCTGCGGATACCATATGCCCCAGGAGCCTCTGAAAATGTTTCAGTGGTACCGCTGTCCTGCATTTGAACGAATTCAAGCAGTTCAACACCGACTGGACGCGCTCCTCTGTGAGTTGCGCTGTCAGATTGACCGAGTCCAGCTCCATACCGAGAAAAGAGATCCTCTGCACGGGGCAGAGTTTGCTCTTTTCCCAGTTGACCCGAAGTCCCAACAGGCTGAGGTGACTGAGCACCATGTCCCTGTGTTCGCACAACTGCGCCCGCGACTGAGCCAGGATCAGCCAGTCGTCGAGGTAGTTGAGGATGCAAACACCACGCTCTCTCATGGGAGCAATGGCCACCTTCGCGACTTTCGTGAAGACACGGGGCGACAGGGACAGTCCGAAGGGTAGAACTCTATACTGATATGCCCGTCCCTCGAACGCAAAGCGTAGGAACGGTCTGTGTCGAGAGAGGATCGAGACATGAAAGTACGCGTCCTTCAGGTCGATCGCTGCAAACCAATCTTGGGGATGGATGCACCTGAAGATGCGTTTCTGCGTTAGCATTCTGAACGGCAGCCTGTGAAGGGACCGATTCAAGAACCGCAGGTCCAAGATTGGCCGTAACCCGCCGCCTTTCTTGGGTACAATGAAGTACGGGCTGTAGAAGCCATCTTCATATCGGCTGGAGGGACCGGCTCTATCGCGTCCTTCGCCAGTAGGACTGCGATCTCTGCCCGGAGCACGGGTGCGTTCTCTTTCGACACGGAGGTGAAGGGTGTGAGGAGGCCTCTCGTGTGCGTCCTGAGCACAGCCAGCACCCCCTGCTGGTGACTGGAGAGGCGCCGGAGGGTGACAAGGCATCGGAGCGTCGTACACCGCCAAGCGCGCTCTCTTGGCACACAGAGATTTTGGAAACTGCTCTTTTGGTGAAAATTTGGGTACCGCTGGCACGAAGGTTCCCGCAGTGGGAACATGAACTATCCACAAAAGCTGCCTCAGCGTGCTGAATGCCCAGGCACGTAAGACAACGATTGTGACCGTCAGCTGGCGACAGGGAACGACCACATCCAGAAACGCATGGGTGGAATGACATCTTGAAAAAGACGCAGTGTCACACCCGTGTTGCTCTTTTAGAGGAAACCGCTCTTTTAATAGTGCTGAAGCACCCAGGGACAACCGCGCCAGAATCACAGGGGATAGTGCAGCCTGTGTCTGCTCTCACTGTATGGAACGCCCTCACCGAACCAACAGGAAATGCTGTGGAAACAGCAGTTTTTCCAAACCAGGAAGTGCACGCGGTCGCGCTGCAGTGTGCCTTTTCACCAGCACCTTCGATCGATCTCTCTCTCGTTCTCTTTCTCTCTCTGTGCTTGATAGGCAGGAACAGTCTATGTTCTTCAACGCCGTTCGGCTCCGAAGTGAATGACAAATGTGCGCGGCATCCGCTTCCGCTTTATACCCGCGATGTGGGGCGGAGCGCGAGATGCAAATCTTGCACACCAATGGCCATTGGGCCGTTCTCTATACACTCGAAGCTGATAGGGGCTCCCAGAAGTGATCCCAATTCGTCGGTGACGTCCGACGTACGTCGAACGTGACCGACTGAAAGGGAACAGTTGTGCTGCTTAATATTTTTTTGGAACCTGTTATCTTTTTTTTAGATCATGTGACACTGAAGACTGGAGTAATGGCTGATGAAAATTCAGCTTTGCATCACAGAAATAAATTATATTTTAAAGTATATTAAAATAGAAAACCATTATTTTAAATTGTAATAATATTTCGCAATATTAGTGTTTTTTCTGTATTTTTGATCAAATCAACTTGATGAGCATAATGTCTTCTTTCAAAAACATTAAATAGTAATGTTTAGCTTTCCTACCTAGAGATAAGATTGACTGCTCCAGATGTTGTGCGAGGTGGGAAGAACTCTAGCGAGAACCAGTGGTCCCCAGACTCGGTCCGCCGTTTCATCTTGTCCCGCAGCCGGTCAGTGCGGTCGGCGTCCAGTACAGGGGTTGAGCACCTGGAGCTCTCTTTGGAGCTCTCTCCACTGTTACTGGCCCCACTAGAGTCGCTCTTAGAGGACTGCCAACCGATGTCAGCTCTTTGGTTCACCATGTTTCCTGTACCAAACGTTGAACGTCACCCCAACAAAACAGAAAACATGATCACTTCGAGCTAAGTTGACTTTTAATGTCTCTAAACTCGTATGTATGGGAGACTTGGGGCAGTTTTTTTAAAATCGCACTGATGACACTGCCTATGTTCAGAATGAAGTACAAGCTTACCACTTAATACTGCACAAAATTACTGTATTCTACTAATTAATAGAGTAAGTTATATGGTATTCACTATCTTGTAAAAATGTTTACATCATCCTGCAAATAAAATTGGTTATTGTATTTTTAATTAAGTTTTATGTAAAAATGTCTCAATGTTAGGCAGTCTGATCATACGAGTAGAGAGAGGTGTAAAAATTGCATATGTAATAACTCAATATTAAACTGACCATTTGTCACAGTGGAAAGTCGGGCCCACTGCACTGTGGGATATACAGTCTCCAGACCACTATGTCCTTATACTGTGCAGTGCGCACATGACATTTGAATCTTTAAATTGTGTAAAATTATGTTACATTATTTCAGTAACATATGTAGTTGAAGAGATAAAAAGCACATTATAATGTAAACTTTTGATTTAAAGTTTACTACTCAAACATTTACTACTGACAGCTAAAATAATTAGTACCATATTAAGTGATATGTCTTACAATTGACCCCCAACCACTGTTATAATCACTCCAATGTTCTTGCATAAAAGTATCACGTTCATGTCTGAAATATTTACGGCATATATACATGCGTCATATAAAAAGATATGATGATCCTAATGATGATCCTAATAGCTAAATGTATTAATTCTTAGTCCATAAATTTATGCAAAAAAAAGTTGCTTTTAAAGGCATAATTTTTAAGCAGGCAATCAATGCAAGCAACAAACAGCGTTTTATATGACATAGCTTATTTCAGAAAACATTTGTGCATCTTTTGATAGTGCGAGAGGGTCTAGACTGGGACATGCCCCGCACGACTGCCCCCTTTAAATAGCCTAACGGAAATAGTCATGCCAACTTTGTAATCGTGTAAAGGAGTCTTTGCTTCATTACCTTCAACCTTTTCCCGATCCCCTAGGAGTTATGAGAGGAAAGTACAGTTCCAGGGCGGCGCTGTACCCGTTCTCCGGCTTGTGCCAAACAGCGTGTGCGGACAGCATGGACGACAAAAAGGGTGGTGTTATGGTATGCCACGCCCATTTCATACACGCCACGCCCACACCAGTCCAAAGGATCTTCTTATTGGCTGTAAGGTTTGTCATCGCTTGTGATGTAAACACACCACATGTACTCCTTAATAATTAAATGAGCTATATGTGCAGGACAAAGGCAGACACGAACGGATAAGATATAGACATTTTTTTAACAGTCTGTGATACTCACACATCCACACAGAAAAAGAAAAGAAAAGAAAAATCAAATGCTAAACTGTTCTTTAATCTTTTAAGTCTTTTGTTTTATTTTTCCTGAAATATTTGTAAAGTACATGGACCGGCTCTATTTTTTACGGTCTATGGCTCTAACCACTTATGAGCTTGGGTCCCCCGTGTCGGACCTAGTACGTTTTGTAAACATGTAAAGCTGAATAAAAAAAAAAACTATTGAATGTGGAGGTCTTAATTTTTTTTACTTGTATGTGATTTTAAATGTACTAAACTACCAATTAAGTTGTCTAATTTTCACAAACAAGCTTTAGATGCGTGGAAATTGGTCTACAAACACAATTTTCCTCCCCATTCCTGTGTTGTTTGGAATAATCAACATATATTATTCAAAAACAAGACTATTTTTTGGTGTGATTGGTTTAACAAAGGTTTAATTTTTGTTACAGACTTATTAAATCCGTCAGGTGACCTATATAATTACACTGAATTTGTTAATAATCTTGGGACAAATGTATCGTTAAAAGAATATTTAAATCTCATTCGTTGTACAAATAAAACAAAAAAACTATTGAATCCAATCGAATCCAGCTTGTCTGGGTTAAAGCTACTCAGCTGGTGTGCGCTTTAATAAAAAAAAAAAACTATTGAATCCAATCGAATCCAGCTTTTCTGCGTTAAAGCTACGCAGCTGATGTGCGCTTGAATACCTCAGCAGCTCTCGTGTGATGGTCATGTGATCAGGTGCGCTTTAGTAGCGGTTTGTTGCTGAAGATGGCGTGTTGTGGAGGCTGTTTGTGTTGTCAGTGCTGCTGTAATGAAGGCGAAACAAGAACACCAGAGGAACTGGTATGAGTTAATTTATGTGCATTATCTGTTTCCTTACGCAAAGCGACTTTTTTAATGAAACGCGCGTGCTTTCTAATGCGTTAAATGATGCTTCATCTGTTGTTCTCCACCCAAATTCACTGTAAACATCACCATGTAAATCAAGTGTACACTAACAATGAGTTTAGCAATCAAATTGAGTGTACTGAGAACAGTAAAACTCAACAAGCTACTAAATTAATAGGCAATTCTCTGAACGTGAAAGTGTAACTGTTTCTGAAGCTTGTGTGCTCCCTATCTACAAGATATCTGGGCATATTTGGACAGTGCAGCAGTTTTGTCATATGTCATTAGGGCATCATGCCATTTGGACGTCATGTAATTTTGGCATTATATCACAAAAATATTGTCTAGATAGGCAGTTCATCAGGTTATGAGACACAACTTGTATTTTTTGATATTATGATGATCCAGCCTGATTTAATAATACTGTTAATGAGTTCCTTATTGGTGTAAAGAAGTAGATATTGTAGACAAATCGTTTGCTTCAGTCATTATTCTAGGTATAACTCTCAGGAAGAGTCCCTCCATTGTTTGAGTCATCACAGGCCATCTGTTCATTTTGAAGACTGAGATCCCAGTTTGGGAAACCTCAGAACCACCCAAAGGAAACTATCAGATTGGGGGTTTAGTTTCTAAAGCATCTGATCTCATGTTCTAAATGTGTTAACCTGATTATATAATTTTACTGCTGGCTTTTGCTTGTTAGACAATACTGGGTGAGACCAGAGAAGATGATGATGAAATATTGCCAAGGAAAGACTATGAGGTCAGTGAATAATAGACATAAAGTAATTATGAGACTTGAAACATGATCTTTTGTCTTTACCTGTGATTTTTAAATAATATGAATGCTGCATGTTATGTCTTTATTAATATTTGACATTTCAGAGTTTGGATTATGACCGATGTATTAATGAGCCGTACTTGGAGGTTTTAGAGGGGTTGGATAATAAGGTAAAATGTGTGATGTCATCATTTAACATATTCAGTGATGTTAAGTTCCTGTTTACCAAGCTCAATATCTTATTTATTTTACAGAAAGCCAGAAAGTTTGAAGCGATAAAGTGGATTTTGGTCTTTGCAATTGGAGTATCAACAGGACTGGTACGTTTTGCAGATGGTTTATGCATCTAAAATAATTTTGATCAGGGTTTAGAGCACACAATGGTGTGAGCTATTTTTATGCTGTCTTGATATTTCTACTATAGAGTTTGACATTTATGGAGAATTATATATCCTGCAAATACTTAATTTGCTTTAAATCAAATGCCACTCATTGTGGGAATAGAATATGCAATATAAAATGAAAACTAATGTCTTTGTTGTGGTCAGTAGTTTGTTAATAATATTAATATTGGTTATCTGTAACTTTATGTTGTTTACATTTAATACATACAATTATATTTATACTGATGAATATGCCCAGGTCATATTTTACCCCAAAATTAATTAAATAAATGCGTTCAGTAATGCTTTATTTTTTTTAAGGTGACGTAGTTACACATTACTACATGTACTTACTATAGTAATAAGTAATATAGTAAATTATGCATAATTACAAGTAACTAACCCTAAACCAAACCCTTTATTTTTTTGGGTGAAATATTTGACTTTTCATCTCCATACAGTTTGTATGGTTATAAAAATGGTGATTTCTCTCTTTTTTCAGACTGGCCTATTTGTGGATTTCTTCGTGCGGCTCTTCACTCAGCTAAAGTTCAGCTTGGTTGGACATTGTATCTTTTCTGCTCAATGCCGCTTTGTGTTTTGGTTTTGTAATTTTGCACTATTTGCTGAGTGGAGTCCTTGACGTGTTGTTTAGCTGTGGAGGAATGCAGTGAGAATGGCTGTTTAGCTCTCTCGTTACTGGAGCTGCTGGCTCTCAATATGATGTTCATATTCATCTCCAGTGTTCTGGTGCTCATTGAGGTAAGAACATTTGAATATACATTTAAAGGTAGGGTAGGCAATTTTGGAGAGGCTAGCAATAGCAAGCTAGCTTTGAAAGCTTGAGATCCCACCCTCCCTTCACAGCACTTTCCAAAGCCACGCCTCCTTCAAAACACATGAACGCACACAGCAGAGTCTGCAAAGCGTCACGGGATGAGAGACAGTATTAAATTACCCTCAACTTGATAACGTTGACATAAAAACTCATAAATCCGAGTCTGAGGACGTGAACAACTCCGGGTAGAGCGTCACGGGTTGCCATCTTGTAATTACGGTTACGATTACGCATGAACGCAGCATAAGCTCGTTTTTGTTCAGGAGGAATTGTTAAAGGTGTCTGCTGTTTGTTTGTGGTGCTTGGTGACTCTGTCTACAACTCTGCACAGCCTTACGGAAAGCGCTGATGACGTGTGATGTCAGTGTGAGCAGGGTGCATCGAGAAATGGAAATGCATATGTTGACAGGCAGGTAGGACATCCTATCATTTTATTTGGACCGAATACAATGATTGGACGAACCATTTTTGGACCTGAGGCTTCCACAGAAGATATATGCACGTTTTACTATTTAGACCACTTCTATTATTCATTGCTCTCAGGATGTGAAGAGAGTTTTAACCAATATAACAAAAAGTGTTTATAAAAAAAAATGTCCTACCCTACCTTTATTAGAAACCGGTAACGGCTCCTGACCGTAAATTTAGGTAGGGCAGATTCTGGGTCTAAGCGCTAGTTTATGATAAACAGTTTTTGTAAGCTTTATATTCTAATCGCTGAACACACGCAGAACGCTTTTGGCAGAGGTTGCATTATTCAGCCTGAGAGTGGTGCTCTAATGTTGATTGACAGGGCTTTAAGTACACAGGACACATGCATAGAATTGCCTTAATGTTGCACTTATTGCCTCCGAAAGTTAAATAGAGGAATTCCAGTGTTCTATTCTCAGAACAAACATAAAACAAGCACAACAGTACTATATAAAGGCTATTCACATGAGCACGTTTAAACTAAAGGATTTATACTTTCATTAATTTGATACACTAGTTCACATAGGAAGAACAGACATGCCAACTAGTTACTGACCTGATGAAGACACATAGCTGAAGCAAACTGATATCGTCTTGGTCTGTAGCGGGCTTTATGCAAGCTAACGTGAAAATAAGCGGGGCAGTCTGTAATCTGCCCCAATGGCTCTTAATTACATCATGCTGCAGTTCTATTTTTCAACACATATTTACAGCTGGGGAGGGTTCAGGCACCAGCTGTCCCGCTTAATATCATTGTACATGCCTGCCAAAGTTTTTTCCATTTTTCCTGCTTCTAACACATCAACTTTGAGGACAAAATGTTCACTTGCCTAATATATCCCACCCACTAACAGGTGCTGTGATGAAGAGATAATCAGTGTTATTCACTTCACCTGTCAGTGGTCATGTGTTTCCCAAAAGCATCGTAAGCTTAAGTTGATCGTAAAACAATTGCCACCAATGGTCTCTACGATCAACTTAGGCTTATGATGCTTTTGGGAAACGCAGCCCTGATTGGTATCGATTTTTATATATATATATATATATATATATATATATATATATAGGGCTGTCAAACGATTAATCGCATCCAAAATAAAAGTTTGTGTTTACATAATGTGTGTGTACGGTGTACAAACCTGATTCCAAAAAAGTTGGGACACTGTACAAATTGTGAATAAAAACAGAATGCAATGATGTGGAAGTTTCAAATTTCAATATTTTATTCAGAATACAACAGATGACATATCAAATGTTTAAACTGAGAAAATTTATCATTTTAAGGGAAAAATAAGTTGATTTTAAATTTCATGGCATCAACATCTCAAAAAAGTTGGGACAAGGCCATGTTTACCACTGTGTGGCATCCCCTCTTCTTTTTATAACAGTCTGCAAACGTCTGGGGACTGAGGAGACAAGTTGCTCAAGTTTAGGAATAGGAATGTTGTCCCATTCTTGTCTAATACAGGCTTCTAGTTGCTCAACTGTCTTAGGTCTTCTTTGTCGCATCTTCCTCTTTATGATGCACCAAATGTTTTCTATGGGTGAAAGATCTGGACTGCAGGCTGGCCATTTCAGTACCCGGATCCTTCTTCTACGCAGCCATGATGTTGTAATTGGTGCAGTATGTGGTCTGGCATTGTCATGTTGGAAAATGCAAGGTCTTCCCTGAAAGAGACGTCTGGATGGGAGCATATGTTGTTCTAGAACTTGGATATACCTTTCAGCATTGATGGTGCCTTTCCAGATGTGTAAGCTGCCCATGCCACACGCACTCATGCAACCCCATACCATCAGAGATGCAGGCTTCTGAACTGAGCGCTGAGAACAATTTGGGTTGTCCTTGTCCTCTTTAGTCCGGATGACATGGCGTCCCAGTTTTCCAAAAAGAACTTCAAATTTTGATTCGTCTGACCACAGAACAGTTTTCCACTTTGCCACAGTCCATTTTAAATGAGCCTTGGCCCAGAGAAAACGCCTGCGCTTCTGGATCATGTTTAGATATGGCTTCTTTTTTTATCTATAGAGTTTTAGCCGGCAACGGCGAATGGCACGGTGGATTGTGTTCACCGACAATGTTTTCTGGAAGTATTCCTGAGCCCATGCTGTGATTTCCATTACAGTAGCATTCCTGTATGTGATGCAGTGCCGTCTAAGGGCCCGAAGATCATGGGCATCCAATATGGTTTTCCGGCCTTGACCCTTACGCACAGAGATTGTTCCAGATTCTCTGAATCTTTGGATGATATTATGCACTGTAGATGATGATAACTTCAAACTATTTGCAATTTTTCTCTGAGAAACTCCTTTCTGATATTGCTTCACTATTTTTCGCCGCAGCATTGGGGGAATTGGTGATCCTCTGCCCATCTTGACTTCTGAGAGACACTGCCACTCTGAGAGGCTCTTTTTATACCCAATCATGTTGCCAATTGACCTAATAAGTTGCAAATTGGTCCTCCAGGTGTTCCTTATATGTACATTTAACTTTTCCGGCCTCTTATTGCTACCTGTCCCAACTTTTTTGGAATGTGTAGCTCTCATGAAATCCAAAATGAGCCAATATTTGGCATGACATTTAAAAATGTCTCACTTTCAACATTTGATATGTTATCTATATTCTATTGTGAATAAAATATAAGTTTATGAGACTTGTAAATTATTGCATTCCTTTTTTATTCACAATTTGTACAGTGTCCCAACTTTTTTGGAATCGGGTTTGTATAACTATTATGTATATTTGAATACACACACATAGATATTTAAGGAATATTTGCATGTATATACTGTATAAATATTTATATAATTTATATTATATATAAATATTTTATATATAAATATAGCAATTTTTTTATGTATAAATTACATAAATACTGTGTATATAATTTAAGTCAACATAAAATCGAAATTGCATGCTATTCTTAAAAAAGTTAATAATTAATAATTGCGTAGTGTTTGTTTGTGAGGCGAATATAATCAATCTCTTTTTTTCCTGTATATAGCCTGTTGCAGCTGGCTCTGGTATCCCAGAAATTAAAAGTTACCTTAACGGAGTGAAGATTCCAGGAATTGTACGGCTGCGTACCTTCATTTGTAAGGTCACTGGGGTCCTGTTTGCTGTTGCTGGAGGTAATTATGAGGAACATAGCCTATATCAGCAGTACAAAGAATAGAATAAAGCCTGACTCTGTGCTCTATTTGACTATTAATGGTGATTGCCACTTAAAACACTTTGGTTCAGATTTTTAAGAAACATATGTGAAAACTGGCCTGATACTGGTAATATGTCAATAAATTACATGGTGTTTTCCAGAGCCATGCAGACTGATGACAGTGATATGTCTTTTAAAAGTTGTTCCAGGCTGACTCAGTATTGTTTTTGTTTCAGGATTGTTTGTGGGTAAAGAGGGACCAATGATCCACAGTGGAGCGATAGTAGGGGCAGGACTTCCTCAGGTACTCCTCAATATGATGATGTTTCCAACGTGAGCTTAATAATACACATACTGGTTTTACTAACCTTTAACCCTTCTGCCATAGAAATTGACAATACTGTAAGGCTAGAAGCTTACGCTGCTATTTGATTGCTGCTAAGCAGTTGAAGGATGATGTGCATAATACAGTTATTTATCTGACTCCAATATAATTAATCTGACTCCATTTAAAGTTGCTGTTTTTCTTTAACCTCTAAAGGTAAGTCTTTCTTAAAACTGATAGGAAATGTGGGATTTCACTTTAAATAAAGTTACAATCACTTTAGCTTTCAACATTATCAGTATAAAAGGAAAGATTCTTAAAGCCTTTAAAGCAGGCAAAGTTAAATGTTTAAATATACAGACAGTAGAATGGAACAACATACTGTATAGAAAAACTTAGCTGTAAGAAATATTGCACTGCTGTGCAGAAGAGGCCTTTGTTGTAGTATGAGGTTACGCACTTGTGTGGATGGGCTTTCTCAACAGTTACCTTTCCTTCTTATACTCTGAGCAAAGCATTGTTAAACATGAGTGGAATACCAGCACCAAAACCGACCGACAGGAAACCAAAAGATAAGGCAAATGGGTGGTGATCAAGAGGGGGAGAAGTACATTAACATATTCTCCTCAATGCATGTTTAAGCAATAATACCTAGATTGTACATTAGGATACTTTAATATCTCTATTAAGTTCACCACCTTTCAGTTCAGTTTATAAGCTGTCAGATGAGACCAAACATGACATAGTTACATGTTAGAACACACTAGTAGATAAATAGTATGTAGTGGAAAGCATTTATTATGTCCTGTGAAGAAAATAGTACAGATGTGTCATTGAGGTGCAAACGACGCTGTCTCCCCAGACAGAACCATCCTGTACCTGGAGTGTCCCAACAGTCCTCAATCAGCATATTGATGAATCCCTTCCACTAGATAGGCATTTAATTCACGTGTATACATTTTAAAGGGATTTCTGAAGAACTAGGGCAGTAAAAAGTTCAGCCCTACGATACTTTAATGATTTTGTTCTCTGAATGTTAAGCTCTGGGACCATTTTTGGGGATTTCCGCCTGGATTTGGCCTACCCAAATTGAAAAGCTTCCCATATTGCATTTATACCACTGTTTATGGGTATGGGGAGACTTTAGATTTTGGTAGGTGGAAATTACTTAAAAAAAAAGGTAATATTCCTCCCTTCAGATCCATTTGAATAAATCTTGCATACAACATGATACAGACAAAATTCTTTTTTTTCCCCAGTATTTGCTGACATCTAGTGGAAACAGCCAAAACTGTCTGCAGGGTGCTAGAGCATACAGGGCCTGAGTTATACACTTTCAAAAATGAATTTATAACCAAAAATTCAAAAAGTGCCTTTTTTTGGGTTTATTACAGCTCAGACAGCATATACTTAAATGTTTATCACTTTAAGCAGTGTTTTGTGTAACTTCAAAGGGTTTCCTGTAAAATGACACCACAATTGTGTATTTAGACCACTGTATGTGGGTATGGGAAGCTTTTCAATTTTGGTAGGCCAAATCCAGGTGGAAATCCCCAAAAATGGTCCCAGAGTAATTTAGTGTAAATAAGTTACTTTGTGTAAAACAAATGCAAAGTGATGTATATCTCCAGAAAGTACACATTCTAAGCTTTCAAATGGTACCACATATGAGGTCAGAGCTCCTACACAGACATTTAAAATTTAAAGTATATACTTGATGATGTCATTCCAGACCCTTATCAGGGTACTTGGGAGTTTAAGAAGAATCTTTCCTGCCACAGTCATTGTTAAATCTTTTGAACGCATGTTTGTATGTCTGGTTAGTTTCAGAGCATCACCTTCAAGAAGATCCGCTTTCACTTTCCCTATTTCCGCAGTGACAGGTGAGCAGTGCGTCACACCAAACACTAAATCATTGATTACATAATGTAAAATTAATGTAAAACAGCATTTACTTCCACTGGCTCCAACCCTTTACCTCTGTAATGTGGTATATTTCTATGTGAAAAGTTGCAGTACAGAACATTTTATCCAATGATGATTGACTGAAATGGAAAATGTATCAATGTTTAAAGCTAGATTTAAAGAAATTGTTTTTGGTTAACATGATCCAATAGCATGTGTAGCTTTGCTATAAGGTTTCATTTATTAACATTACTTAACTACATTAGTTAACATGAAGTAAGAATGAGCAATACTTCTACAGCATAAATAATTTAAAATAATTTATTTTTACATCTTTAGAATAATGTGCACTGTCTAAATGCACACAATAACACTTGAAATGTGTATTAATAAGTGGGAAATCAAAATTGCCCTAATTTTTTGATTATGTTGTGTTCAGGGA
Organism: Coreius guichenoti; assembly: GCA_039654105.1. Lineage (NCBI taxonomy): Eukaryota > Metazoa > Chordata > Actinopteri > Cypriniformes > Gobionidae > Coreius > Coreius guichenoti. The sequence goes on along the minus strand of CM077186.1, from coordinate 7,894,365 downwards.
CAAAAGGGATTTTGTCTCAGCGGGTGCAGCGGCCGGAGTTGCGGCTGCCTTCGGGGCACCCATAGGAGGCACACTCTTTAGTCTGGAGGAGGGGTCATCCTTCTGGAACCAGGCTCTCACATGGAAAGTGGTATGTTGATGTTTGTTGGGTTTTGGTCATGTATTTTTTTGTGTGCCCTCAGAAAGTGCTACTTAAAGGGTTCACCCAAAAATGAAAATTCTGTCATTAATTACTAGGGGTTGAATGACTTCAGATTTTTTAAAGTCGACATTTATGTGATGGAAGTCGAGTCGACGTCGACTAGTCGCTGATAACGTCATTAATTAACAAATAAGCCTGAACCTTGAGCTGAGACGCGAACACGGGTTTTCTTGTGCACAGGACAGCTATGGCACATGACACAGCGCTGCCCATAAGGTTATTGCTTCTATATAACAGCTTTTTTATCAGTTATTTTGTCTTTGGGTGGTTATATTTCTCACAGATTTCTGCTCGTTCTGAATCAGATACAGATAAAGCAGCACATTAAAGATTACATCTATATGAATGCTAGTGAGAGAGAGAGTGATTGCATGTGAATGAATTCTACCTGCCAGTCTCTACTAATAGGGAAGCTGTGAGTTTTAGTTATCAAGAAATATATGCTAGAACTTTTTAGTTTCTATTTTATTGATAAATCACAGAAACAGTGTTGACAATACATTTCTGCACTACTGAATGATTCTGTGTGTGGCGCGCGAGCTCCGTGAGCTATGTGTGTGCATTACAATGCAACACCGCATTAGTTTAGAACGGTGATTAACTTACCTGTTTAAAACGTGCATTCTCCCGATCAATTTTGAGCATCCAGATGGCATAATCAAACATGTCTTGTGGAGAGCTCTCTGAGTATGCATTTATTTGTCATTTTAACTGTTGGAAACGGAGCGTGCGTGTCAGGAAATGGCATATCCTGTTGCGCCCTCTATAGGCCAGCGACTAGTTGACGTCAAGCTTAAAGTGTCATGGCAGAGCATTAAAGTCGACTAGTCGACTAGTCTGTGCAACCCCTATTAATTACTCACCCTCATGTCGTTCCAAACCTGTAAGACCTTCGTTCACCTTCGGAACACAAATTAAGATATTTTTGATGAAATCCCATGGTTTCTGACCCCACATAGACAGCAACACAATGACCACTTTCAAGGCCCAGAAAGGTGGTAAAGACATTGTTAAAATAGTCCATGTGACTACAGTGGTTCAACCTTAATGTTATGAAGTGACCAGAATATTTTTTGTGCGCAAAAAACAAACAAAAATAATGACTTCATTTAACAATCTCTTCTCTTTCGTGCCACTCTCTTACGCGGGTTCACATAAGCACCACAACGCATGCGTGTGATGCTCAGCCAATAGTGAGCCGCCATTCTGCCCTAGAACCTGGAAATGCTGCACTGTGTGAATAGCCCAACAACGTGAATAGCGTAAGAGAGTGACAGGGAAGATTAGACATTGTTGAATAAAGTCAGTATTTTTTATTTTATTTTTTCGCATGAAAAGTGTTACTGGAGTCACATGGACTATTTTAACTACTTTACTCTCTTTACTACCTTTCTGGGCCTTGAAAGTGATAATTGTGTTGCTGTCTATGTGGGGTCAGAAACCTCTCGGATTTCATCAAAAATATCTTAATTTGTGTTCCGATGAACGAAGGTCTTACGGGTTTGGAACGACATGAGGGTGAGTAATTCATTACAGAATTTTCATTTTTGGGTGAACTAACCCTTTAACCTTCATTATAATTCCCTCTCTCTTTCTCTCTTCTGTCTTTTAGTTGTTCTGCTCCATGTCTGCCACTTTTACACTCAACTTCTTTCGTTCTGGGATCAACTTCAATAAATGGGGATCATTCCAGCTGCCTGGCCTGCTCAACTTTGGAGAGTTCAAGGTGAAGAACTACAGAATGAAAACATTAAGTCCCGTTTATTGTGTTGATGCAGTTAGGTGATAATATGGTAAGAACATGACATATTTTAAATGAACCAAATCCTTTCATGTCCTCTTCTACTTTTAAATATTTAATTGGCCTATTACTTTCTTAACCCTTAAAGGGATAGTTCACCCAAAAATTAAAATTAGCCCATGATTTACTCACCCTCAAGTCATCCTAGGTGTATATGACATTCTTCTTTCAGACGAATACAATCGGAGTTATATGTGACCCTGGACCACAAAACCAGTCATAAGGGTAAATTTTTGGAAATTGAGATTTATACATCATCTGAAAGCTGAATAATAATAAGCTTTCCATTGATGTATGGTTTGTTAGGATAGGACAATATTTGGCCGAGATACAACTATTTGAAAATCTGGAATCTGAGGGTGCAAAATAATCTAAATATTGAGAAAATCGCCTTTAAAGTTGTACAAATGAAGTCCTTAGCATTGCATATTACTACTAATAATAATAATACATTTTTAATATATTTACAGTAGGAAATTTACAAAATATCTCCATGGAACATGAACTAGACTTAATATCCTAATGATTTTTGGCATAAAAGAAAAATCGATAATTTTGACCCATACAATGTATTGTTGGCTATTGCCACAAATATACCCGTGTGACTTATGACTGGTTTTGTGGTCCAGGGTCACATATTAAAAAATGTCCTGGCTCTTCCAAGCTTTATAATGGCAGTGAATGGCTGTTTCTGTTTTGAAGTCCATAAAAGTGCATCCATCCATCATAAAAGTGCTCCATACGGCTCCGGGGGTTTAATAAAGGCCTTCTGGAGTGCAGCGATGATTAGTGTAAGAAAAATATCCATATTTAAAACTTTACAAACCGTAATCTCTAACTTCCGCTAACTGTCGTACTGTCATTCATGAGAGTCTGGCGTTCCAGTGTATGACGTAGGACGCTCCGGTGAGAATATGCTAGTTCTCGCGAGAACCAAGTTTTGTTTTGCTCTATCCTCTGCGCTTCCGCATTGGTTTAGTTTTAGTTTAAAATATGGATATTTTTCTTACACAAACGCATCGCTTCACTTCAGAAGGCCTTTATTAACCCCCCGGAGCCTTGTGGAGCACTTTTATGGACTTCAATAAAGAAACAGCCATTCACTGCCATTATAAAGCTTGGAAGCTTGGACATTTTTTAATATAACTCCGATTGTATTCATCTGAAAGAAGAATGTCATATACACCTAGGATGACTTGAGGGTGAGTAAATCATGTGCTAATTTTCATTTTTGGGTGAACTATCCCTTTAAATGCATAAATGTTTCACCAATCATTATTACATATTCAGGTCTTTAGTGACCCAGATCTATATCTAATATGGATTGGCATAAAACTCTCCTGATATTTTAATAACAATTAAAAAAGAATAAAATAAAGTATATTTTGTTACCTTTTGGAACTTGGAAGGGTTCAATTTGAGCCGATTCTTTTTACCATCATCACTGTCCTTGTCAGAGCTCATTTACTCAGTACTTTCAGCATCTGGCTCGTATTTGCGATCTCAACTCAACACTATTGTTTTCTACGTTTTCAAAATCAGTATTTTGATTGCTGAAAGCTTCTTCACCAGATCCACCATCAAGTGACAGTGACACTAATATTTGATTGCGTTCAGTACTTTAAAGTTTTGCTGATTTATGTATGTGTTTATTTTTTTGTTTTATGCCTGCGGTAATTATTAATAAAACATCAAGTCATCATTGTGTATCAGACATTTCCACCTTGAGGAATAAAGGGTGAATTGCTCTTTTTGAGTCATCAGAGATTCAATTTGTTGCATTGTTGTTCAAATACTGTTACATACCTCAGTGTCACTAGTGACCCTATACACTTTTAACAAAAAATGAATTACAAAACAGAAATTCTTTGATATTTTTTCTTATGTTTATAATAGTGCTATAATAATACACACTCATTCATGTATATATTTAAGAAATATTTGCATGTATATACTGTATATATATATTTATATAATTTATATTATGTAAATATAAATATTTTATATATAAATATAACGCATTTTCTTAAATATATACATGCACGTGTGTGTATTTATATATACATAATAATTATACACAGTGCACACATATATTATGTAAAGATAAACTTTTGTTTTGGATGCAATTAATCGTGATTAATCAATTTGACAGCACTAGTTTATAATGAATAGATTGAGGAATACTAAGAAAGTTGATGTCTAACTTTAAAAAGACCCGAGATATGCATTTAAGGGTTAATGCACATTCTTACTGTGAATAATTAATTGTATGTAATAAAAAAATGTAGTTATAATATTTTATCTAATTGTAATATCCTTTTCCCCTGATGTCATCCATGCCGATTGGGCAGGAACAAAAAAGAGTTAACCAAAGCCAGAATGCTATTTGATTTAGCCTAATGTTGTAGGTAATACAGCTTTTTTTTTTTTTTTTTTTTATTAAAAGATAAATAAATAATAGATAATGCAGTATTTTAATATTAATGTCATAAATGCTAAGATGCTCTTGAGGGTGATTTTGACCTTAAGCTTCCACATCCTGATCACTTGCGAAGGCAATTTCCTGTTGACTTAAAAATGATCAATGAATTACTGAAAAACAAACCGAAGCAGGTTTGTGGTGTTGCTTTATTTGTTTTTCTTTGCTATCTGCAGTGCACAGATGGAGAGAAGTCATGTCATTTGTGGACGGCAGTAGATTTGGCGTTTTTTGTATTAATGGGTGTGGCAGGAGGTCTGCTCGGCGCGCTGTTCAACTGCATCAACAAACGGCTCGCAAAATACCGCATGAGAAACGTTCATCCCAAAGCAAGATTCATCAGGTGCCGAGAGATATCTTATTTATATGGATTTAATGTCGAATGAAACTGCTCAAAACAACTTTTTAACTACCCAGATATGAAGAAAGTAGCTTTCTGACTTGTACAAATGACAATATTTTATATTTCTTTTATTGGCAGGGTGTTGGAGAGTCTATTGGTATGTATGGTGACCACACTAGTGATCTTCATGGCTTCAGTGACTCTGGGGGAGTGCCGAGATTTAGTCTCCACCATAAATAACAACACATCAACACAGGTCAGACTGAGACCAGCTTCCTTTCTCTCTTTTAGCTTCATTCTTTTATTCTATATTTCTCTTAGCTTCTTTGGTCCCACTTTATATTAAGTGTCTTTAACTACTTTGTAATAACATTTAAATGAATAATTTGATACAATGCACTTATTGTGTGCATACTAGAGCTGCACGATTAATCATTAAAAGATCACAATCTCGATTCAAACACCCACAAAATCTTACTCCTAAATGGCAATGATTCGTCTGTCTATTAAACCTTTGACAAAATCATACTGGAGCTTTCAAATCTGTGTTTGCGCTGCCGCTGACCCAGAGAAAGCAGTTGTCATGTATAGGTATGAAACCATTTCACAAACTACTTCTACTTCTTTTCAACTACACAGTATCGTTATTTCTGTCACAGAAGTACTGGGATAAAAGTTTATATTTTGGATATAATCACTGATGTCTGTGGTAGCGAACAAAATCCCCTTTGAAAGTAACTTGCTGCTTCAAATAACTATTACATCGTTACGCAACTAGGTGGTGATAAGTGATTGTTAAAGAATGTATTTCTGTGTCATTGAATCATTCATTCAAGTCGGTGCCGATAGCCTTGTGGACAATGTGCTGACATATAGCGGCATTGCGCTTCGGGCGACCCGAGTTCGAATCCCGGCTCGTGAACCTTCGCTCGTTGTTCCAACTACGCAAGATTGTCACGCTGTTTGCGAATGTTCGTTCATGAAACTATGGTTTTGGGAAACGGCAAATTGTTCAACTATGTTGGTAATGACAGAACTTGTGATCATAGTTGGCTAACGATGCTTTTGGGGAAACACCCCAGGTCCACACTTCAGTTTATTTTTATGAGATTATAACTTCTGACTTCTAGAAAGCTGTCCTTTTTTGTGTGCAGTATGAATCAGACAGTAGGCGCAGTAATGGTTTGTGTTTTGTAGGGGTCTGTAAATGAGGAGGTGAACTCAACCATACGACGATTCTTCTGCTACAACAACACATATAATGATATGGCGACTCTATTCTTCAACCCTCAAGAGGTGGCAATCCACCAGCTCTTCCACCAGAATGGTAAGAAAGTTACAACAGCAATATACTGTGTTTAGGTTTGGATTATTATTATTATTATTATTATTTATTTATTTTTAATTTTGGTAATTCGCATAATATTTTGCTATTTTGAATGGACCAACCCATGTTTTCCATAGGCATTTCAGAAAATGCTACCAAAAGGATTTTAATCCTTAAAGACCTTTACCAAAAATATGAAATTTCTGTCATTTACTCTGCCTCAACCTGTTTTAGGACTGCTCAATTATGCCAAAAAATAATTATTTTGGTCAATATTGTGATCATGATTATTTAGTGACATAAATAATACACTACAGGTTATGTTTTTTTAAAAAAAAATGTTTTTTAAGTGTCTTTTGCTCACCAAGGCTACATTTATTTGATTAAAAAAATACAGCAAAAAATTATTATTACAACTTCTATTTTAACATTTTCGGTAACACTTTACTATAAGGTTTCTAACATGAACTAACAATGAACAAAACATTTGTTACAGTATTTATTTGTCTTTGTTAATGTTTGTTAATAAAAATACAGTCGTTCATTGTTTGTTTGTTTGTTAGTTCACAGTGCATTAATTATTGTTAACAAATACAACTTTTGAGTTTAATAATGTATTAGTAAATGTTGAAATTAACATTATTTTGATTAATAAATCAGTTCATTCTTAATTCATGTTAACTAAATTAGTTAAATAATGTTAACTAATGAAACCTTATTGTAAAGTGTTACCATATTTTCAAATCTAATTTACTTCTGTGATGCAAAGCTGAATTTTTAGCAGCCATTACTCCAGTCTTCGGTGTTGCATGATTTTCATTTTCAGTCATTCTAATATGCTAGTTTGGTGCTCAATTTTTTAGAATTAGAATAGAAAGTTTAAAAAAAAAAAAAAAACTTTTTTTGCAACTTTATGAATGTCTTTACTGTTACTGGTCAATTAAATTTGTCCTTGCTGAATAAAATTAATAATTAATATATACACCGGATCAGGCATAACATTTATGACCAGGTGAAGTGAATAACACTGATTATCTCTTCATCACGGCACCTGTTAGTGGGTGGGATATATTAGGCAGCAAGTGAACATATTGTCCTCAAAGTTGATGTGTTAGAAGCAGGAAAAAAAATGGGCAAGTGTAAGGATTTAAGCGAGTTCGACAAGTTGTGATGGCTAGATGACTGGGTCAGAACATCTCCAAAACTGCAGCTCTTGTGGGCAGTGGGCACGTGAGCATCAGAACTGGACCACGGAGCAATGGAAGAAGGTGGCCTGGTCTGATGAATCACGTTTTCTTTTACATCACGTGGATGGCCGGGTGGGTGTGCGTCGCTTACCTGGGGAACACATGGCACCAGGATGCACTATGGGAAGAAGGCAAGCCGGCAGAGGCAGTGTGATGCTTCCTGGGAATGTTTTGCTGGGAAACCTTGGGTCCTGCCATCCATGTGGATGTTACTTTGACACGTACCACCTATCTAAGCATTGTTGCAGACCATGTACACCCCTTCATGGAAACGGTATTCCCTGGTGGCTGTGGCCTCTTTCAGCAGGATCATGTGCCCTGCCACAAAGCAAAAATGATTAAGAATGGTTTAAGGAGCACAACGAGTTTGAGGTGTTGACTTGGCCTCCAAATTCCCCAGATCTTAATCCAATCGAGCATCTGTGGGATGTGCTGAACAAACCAGTCCGATCCATGGAGGCCCCACCTCGCAACTTACAGGACTTAAAGGATCTGCTGCTAACATCTTGGTGCCAGATACCACAGCACACCTTCAGGGGTCTAGTGGAGTCCATGCCTTGACAGGTCAGGGCTGTTTTGGCAGCAAAAGGGGGACCAACACAATCATAATGTTATGCCTGACATATATATATATATATATATATATATATATTTATTTATTTATTTATTTATATAGCACATTTTACTACAACACAAGTTGCCCAAAGTGCTTCACAATCACAAACTTAAAAAAAAAAAAAAAAAAAAAAAATATATATATATATATATATATATATATATATATATATATATATATATATATATATATATATATATATATATATATATATATATATATATATATATACACTCACCTAAAGGATTATTAGGAACACCATACTAATACTGTGTTTGACCCCCTTTCGACCTTCAGAACTGCCTTAATTCTACGTGGCATTGATTCAACAAGGTGCTGAAAGCATTCTTTAGAAATGTTGGCCCATATTGATAGGATAGCATCTTGCAGTTGATGGAGATTTGTGGGATGCACATCCAGGGCACGAAGCTCCCGTTCCACCACATCCCAAAGATGCTCTATTGGGTTGAGATCTGGTGACTGTGGGGGCCATTTTAGTACAGTGAACTCATTGTCATGTTCAAGAAACCAATTTGAAATGATTCGAGCTTTGTGACATGGTGCATTATCCTGCTGGAAGTAGCCATCAGAGAATGGGTACATGGTGGTCATAAAGGGATGGACATGGTCAGAAACAATGCTCAGGTAGGCCATGGCATTTAAACGATGCCCAATTGGCACTAAGGGGCCTAAAGTGTGCCAAGAAAACATCCCCCACACCATTACACCACCACCACCAGCCTGCACAGTGGTAACAAGGCATGATGGATCCATGTTCTCATTCTGTTTACGCCAAATTCTGACTCTACCATCTGAATGTCTCAACAGAAATTGAGACTCATCAGACCAGGCAACATTTTTCCAGTCTTCAACTGTCCAATTTTGGTGAGCTCGTGCAAATTGTAGCCTCTTTTTCCTATTTGTAGTGGAGATGAGTGGTACCCGGTGGGGTCTTCTGCTGTTGTAGCCCATCCGCCTCAAGGTTGTGCGTGTTGTGGCTTCACAAATGCTTTGCTGCATACCTCGGTTGTAACGAGTGGTTATTTCAGTCAAAGTTGCTCTTCTATCAGCTTGAATCAGTCGGCCCATTCTCCTCTGACATCTAGCATCAACAAGGCATTTTCGCCCACAGGACTGCCGCATACTGGATGTTTTTCCCTTTTCACACCATTCTTTGTAAACTCTAGAAATGGTTGTGCGTGAAAATCCCAGTAACTGAGCAGATTGTGAAATGCCCGTCTGGCACCAACAACCATGCCACGCTCAAAATTGCTTAAATCACCTTTCTTTCCCATTCTGACATTCAGTTTGGAGTTCAGGAGATTGTCTTGACCAGGACCACACCCCTAAATGCATTGAAGCAACTGCCATGTGATTGGTTGATTAGATAATTGCATTAATGAGAAATTGAACAGGTGTTCCTAATAATCCTTTAGGTGAGTGTATATATATATACTGCTGATTTTGCAGGTTTGCCCAATTACAAAGCAGGTAGAAGTCTGTAATTTCGGCAAAATCGGCAGTGTATCAAAAACTTGTTCTCCCCACTGTATATATAAAAAAACAAACAAATCATTTGAAAACATACACACAATAGGACTCAAAACCCTGTCATAAAAACTCAGTTAGAATTTAAAGGGCACCTATTATGCCCCTTTTTACAAGATGTAATATAAGTCTCAGTTGTCCCCAGAGTGTGTCTCTGAAGTTTCAGATCAAAATTCCTAACAGATCATTTAATAGACCATTTTGAAAGTGCCAATTTTTGGGTTTGAGGAAAATGAGCTGTTTTGAGTCTCTGCTTTAAATGCAAATGAGCTGCTGCTCCCCACCCCAGAGGGCGAAGCCTTCACAGCTCGTGAACATGCGAATGAAAACTGAAACATGATACATCTGTTTGGCTTTGATTATCATCTCTATCGTGGACATGCTCACGTGACATTGCAGTTCATCATCATGAAATATTATCATCTGCATTCGTTTTAAAGCCATATCACTCTCAACCTTACAGTCTATGCTCTTAACTTGAGCACACACACCCGACGCATGCGCACAGAGAGCTGGATGTCGGTGCGTTCGTGAGTAGGCTATTAAACTAGACTAGTTCTCTTTCATGTGTTATTGCGATTAAACTGTCAACACACAAGTTTATGTCAGAAACACACAAAGTTCACATGAAAACAGTTGGTTATGTCTGTGCACGTATGCAGCAAGTACAGAAATCCCGTGTGTATATTATATCTGTGTACTAAAGTGAAAGCAGTGTAATATACAGTACTTACTGTTATATCTGCTGTTAATATGAATCAAACAACAAAAGATAAACAGAAAATCACTCACTGCTCTTGACTGAATGAACTTTAGTAGCTTTATTAAGAACACATTTCTTACTTGAATGCTGCTGTTAAATGACTTAGACCCCGCTCTCAGAGAGCTGTACAATGCTAATACGGCAGTGTCCATCAACACTCATGGGCAGGGCCTGTGAAATGTGACTTTGCCAGGAATCTGCAAACGGCTTGTTCTGAGACACTGCTTATGATTTATGGGGATTAAAAAATAACTGAGTGGGTGGATTTTTACCATTTATAGGGTGGTTGTGTACACACACTGCCAACACACATTAATGTTCAAACATCATGTAAAAGTGAATTTTGCATAATTTTGCATAATGGCTTTGAACACAGGTAAAGATTTGACAGATCTAATAGCGAGAGGGAGATCGTTCCACAATTTAGGACCAGCTCGAGAAAAGGCTCTAAAACCCTTATATTTGTATTTTGTTCTGGTAACGCGGAGAAGATGTTGATTTTCTGATCTCAAGGATCTAGGGGGAGTATAGATTAACACCATACTGGACAAGTGCACAGGGGCTAGATTGTGAATGGCCATGAAAACAAATACAAGATTCATATAAATAATTCTATACCGAACTGGCAGCCACTTTAATGAAATTAGTAACAGAGTCATGTTTTTTGCGGATTGACCATTCTTGCCGCTGCGTTTTGGATTTTCTGTAAACGCGCTAGTGCTCTAGCATCAACTCCATAATAGAGGGAATTACAATAATCCATCCAGTGTTTTATATATATTTTAATCTTACTTACCTCAAACGTTTGAGTTGTAATTTAAATTGGTTTCTACCTCCATGATGAGACTAGTGCCATCCATTATGCAGCTAAGGCCCTTGCTTTACCCATGGTAGCAAGTCATATGTTGACTGTGAAATATGGTAGACTTTAATTATATTGTGAAACTAAATTTTTTGTAAATCCATTTTCATTTTGACCACGAACAACGTGCACAGCAAAAATACACTTGTGTGGAAATGATCGCTGCACTGTTACATCTGCACCGCTCCTGCAACACCACATACATGTGCAATGTGAATGCTTTAACCATGGGCACTGGAAAAAATATATACCTCAAACAGATCATGTGTGAAACACAACAAAAAAAAATCTTACTTATTCCAAATGTTTTACTAGTAGGGTATATATTTTAAATAAATTCTATTAAAATAAATGAGATCAGAATAATTAAGATAAACTGTAGTGCACTTCCACACCTACTGAAAACTAAACAAAAAAAAAAAAAGAGAGCTTCATTGGGAAATGGAATGTGGCACAATTATAATTTTATCTTGTTTTCATAATCATTGGAATCCAAATTGCAATTAAACATCCAGCCCTCACCTCTATGATGTTGTCATTTCTATGAAGTTTCCTGAGATGTGTATATATGACTATACTACTGTTTTCTAACCCTCTCTGTCTCTCTTTCTCCCTACTTGGTCTGGTTTTGTTCACAGCTACCTTTAGTCCGGTCACCCTCTCGCTGTTCTTTGTGCTGTATTTTTTTCTGAGCTGTTGGACATATGGTGTGTCCGTCCCCAGTGGTCTGTTTGTCCCGTCTCTTCTCTGTGGAGCTTCACTTGGACGCCTGGTGGCCAATGTCCTCAAAATGTAAGATTTATTCCTGTTTATAGTGTCTTAAGAACTACCAAGGTCACCTTTTGGAACAGGACACATATTTAATGCATCTTATTCATCACAATCTTTTAGCATAATTTAAAATGTTGTTTTACTGTGTGTAATTGCAGTAACTTCCACATGCAAATCTATTCGGGGACCTTTGCCTTGATTGGAGCAGCTGCCTTCCTAGGAGGTGTGGTTAGAATGACCATCAGCCTGACAGTCATCTTAATTGAATCGACCAATGAGATCACCTACGGACTACCCATTATGATAACACTGATGGTAGGAAAACAAAAATCAGTATAACTGATGTCTGAATTTAGTGTTTTAATGTCTTATAGGTCATCATCATCCAGGATGTTTGGGTGATAATAAATAGATTTTTGGAGTGTGTGTGACTTTTGGAGTTTGTGCGACTTTTCAACTATCAGACTGCACCCTTTATGAATGTCTTCCCAGTATAGCATAATTAGAATTTAATAAAGCCAACAACTAATCTACAAATAATGTCTCGTTCTTCTCTTCAATGAAATATACACTTCTAACTGCCATTGTTTTTGTCAGGTGGCCAAATGGACAGGAGATTTCTTTAATAAGGGAATATATGATATTCACATTCACCTGAAAGGAGTCCCGCTGCTGGAGTGGGAAACAGAAGTCGAGATGGACAAGTGAGACCTTTGTATTACACGTGTCACAGTGGCTTTTTATTGTGGATTACAGAGGCTCCCAGAATGTGAACTTTTAAGATGCACTTAAAAATCTCTGCATTTCATAGCATTATTTGTCAAATAATCCAAGTTCTAGGAAAAATATGAGATTTTGTAATACAATGATGTTCGTACATGATGTGTCTAAATACATTTGGGGCCACTTCATTCATTCATTCCATTCATTTATTGCTTAAAATCTTTAGTTCATATCTTAAAAATTCATTCATTCATTGCTTAAAATCCTTATCTCTTAAAATGTATTTATTCATTACTTAAAATCCTTAGCTTATTTCTTAAAATTCATTCATTCATTCAGTCATTGCTTAAAATCTTTAGTTCACTCTTTCCCCACCATTGATGGAATTTTCTATCATTTATGAGAAAACGCTTTTCTAGCCATTGACAGAATTTTCCTGCTTTCCGTGTTTTCACTGTTTACATGGTAGGGGGGCGCTATTAGGCATTTTCTGAAAGTGTACAAAATCTCTAAATACTGTCTAGTCTCGCATAGCCAGACCTTCAGACTGACAGCAGAAGGTCTGGACTTTTTCGCAGCTTTCATTGGCCAAGGACCGCCCATGAGGACGTTTGACTGACGTAACGCAACCAATTACAGTTCGTTTTGTTCCGCGTCATGTTTAGGGGCGTGAAAATGTAAAGTCGATGTCCCTGCCTGCAATAACAGACCGGCGTGCATCTATAAATTATTCATTCAAGAACGTGCAAGTTTACTGCAACAATGGAGCCGCGAACTTCACATACTTTTGAAAATCCGGTGTTTAGTTGATCCTGGTAAGCGCTTATTGTCACAGTTGTAAACACGACGGCATTCTTCTTCAACAAGGGAGTTTGGTGTCACGGCGTTTGTTTCCAGGCGGACTGTTAAAGAACGCAACACGCGTCTCACGGTCGTCCTATAGAATTCAACCAATCAGATGATGACTTCGAAACTCCAGAAGTGTTTCCAGAAAAGTGTGCCATATGCATCAGACGTTCAGCCTACTGAGGACGTTGAACTGAAGACGTTCAGTCTGAAGCTGAGACTAGATACTGCCTAATGTTACTGAATGAAATGTTGACCCAGGACGAGCTATAGGACTGTGTTCGTGTTGATGGACTCGATCTATTCTATGTTTTGGTCATAGTTCTGTATCCGATCCAGGCGTTGTCTTTGACAAAAAACGTGATTTTTCTCAGCTTTTTGCTCAATGTTGCTTTTTATGAAACTTGCCCACATTCAAGTGTTGATAAAAAAAAGAATGCATAAATCTAGAATAAAACAGGTTTTTTTGTTTTTGTTTAAAAGCTGAGAATCTGTTCTTTCTTTTGATATGTATGCCTTCAGATATTCGTACAACAAAATATTCTGGGGCTATTAAACTTTTGTGAAAATGATAAAAAAATGCTGGCACTGGCAACTTTTTTCAAAAACGCTGGTGGGGAAAGAGTTAAAATTAATTCATTTCATTCATTCATTCAAATCCTTAGTTCATCTTTTAAAATGAATTTGTTCATTCATTGCTTAAAATCCTTCTCATCTCTTAAAGGGATAGTTCACCCAAAAATGAAAATTAGCCCATGATTTACTCATCCTCAAGTCATCCTAGGTGTATATGACATTCTTCTTTCAGACGAATAAAATCTGAGTTATATTAAAAAAGTCGGTAACACTTTACAATAGTTGTATTAATTAACATTAGTTAATGCATTAGTTAGCATGAACTAACCATTAACAACACCTCTGTTCAGCGTTAGTTAAAGGGTTAGTTCACCCAAAAATGAAAATAATGTCATTTATTACTCACCCTCATGCCGTTCCAGACCCGTAAGACCTCAGTTTATCTTTGGAACACAAATTAAGATATTTTTGTTGAAATCCGATGGCTCAGAAAGGCTCCGAAGCTTCATGAAGCAGTGTTTTGAAATCGGCCATCACTATATAAAGTCATTATTTCGTTTTTTTTTTTGCGCTCAAAAACTATTCTCGTCGCTTCATAAAATTATTGTAGAACCACTGTAGTGAGATGGACTTTTTAACAACATCTTTAGTACCTTTTATGGGTCTTGAGAGAGGAAATGTCATTGCTGCCAATGGAGGCCTTTCTGAGCCATCGGATTTCAACAAAAATATCTTAATTTGTGTTCCAAATATGAACGGAGGTCTTACGTGTCTGGAACGACATGAGGGTGAGTAATAAATGACATTATTTTCATTTTTGGGTGAACTAACCCTTTAATCTTTGTTAACGTTAGTTAATAAAAATATAGCTGTTAATGGTTTGTTCAAGTTAGTTCACAGTGCGTCAACTGTTAATTTTAATAGTTGCATTAGTAAATGTTGAAATTAACATTAACAAAGATAAATAAATGCTTTATAAGTGCAGTTCATTATTAGTTCATGTTAACTAATGTAGTTAACTAATGTTAACTAATGAACCTTATTGTAAAGTGTTACCAAAAAATCCTGGCTAATCCAAGCATTATAATGGCAGTGAATTGTTACCTCGTTTATGAAGTCCATACAAGTGCATCTATCCATCATACTGCTCCCCACGGCTCCGGGGGGTTAATAAAGGCCTTCTGAAGCGAAGAGGCGCGTTTGTGTAAGAAAAATATCCATATTTAAAACTTTATAGACACAAATAACTAACTTCCGGCGGATTAGCCAGGACTTTATTCGTCTAAAAGAAGAATGTCATATACACTCACCTAAAGGATTATTAGGAACACCTGTTCAATTTCTCATTAATGCAATTATCTAATCAACCAATCACATGGCAGTTGCTTCAATGCATTTAGGGGTGTGGTCCTGGTCAAGACAATCTCCTGAACTCCAAACTGAATGTCAGAATGGGAAAGAAAGGTGATTTAAGCAATTTTGAGCGTGGCATGGTTGTTGGTGCCAGACGGGCCGGTCTGAGTATTTCACAATCTGCTCAGTTACTGGGATTTTCACGCACAACCATTTCTAGAGTTTACAAAGAATGGTGTGAAAAGGGAAAAACATCCAGTATGCGGCAGTCCTGTGGGCGAAAATGCCTTGTTGATGCTAGAGGTCAGAGGAGAATGGGCCGACTGATTCAAGCTGATAGAAGAGCAACTTTGACTGAAATAACCACTCGTTACAACCGAGGTATGCAGCAAAGCATTTGTGAAGCCACAACACGCACAACCTTGAGGCGGATGGGCTACAACAGCAGAAGACCCCACCGGGTACCACTCATCTCCACTACAAATAGGAAAAAGAGGCTACAATTTGCACGAGCTCACCAAAATTGGACAGTTGAAGACTGGAAAAATGTTGCCTGGTCTGATGAGTCTCGATTTCTGTTGAGACATTCAGATGGTAGAGTCAGAATTTGGCGTAAACAGAATGAGAACATGGATCCATCATGCCTTGTTACCACTGTGCAGGCTGGTGGTGGTGGTGTAATGGTGTGGGGGATGTTTTCTTGGCACACTTTAGGCCCCTAAGTGCCAATTGGGCATCGTTTAAATGCCACGGCCTACCTGAGCATTGTTTCTGACCATGTCCATCCCTTTATGACCACCATGTACCCATCCTCTGATGGCTACTTCCAGCAGGATAATGCACCATGTCACAAAGCTCGAATCATTTCAAATTGGTTTCTTGAACATGACAATGAGTTCACTGTACTAAAATGGCCCCCACAGTCACCAGATCTCAACCCAATAGAACATCTTTGGGATGTGGTGGAACGGGAGCTTCGTGCCCTGGATGTGCATCCCACAAATCTCCATCAACTGCAAGATGCTATCCTAATAATATGGGCCAACATTTCTAAAGAATGCTTTCAGCACCTTGTTGAATCAATGCCACGTAGAATTAAGGCAGTTCTGAAGGCGAAAGGGGGTCAAACACAGTATTAGTATGGTGTTCCTAATAATCCTTTAGGTGAGTGTACACCTAGAATGACTTGAGGGTGAGTAAATCATGGGCTAATTTTCATTTTTGAGTGAACTAACCCTTAAAAATCATTTATCACAATCAATGAATCATACTTTATTAAAGTCATTCTAATTCTTCGTTTATCTCTATTCATGCATAAATGAATGATAGTCTTGTACAATTTTGTTGTTTTTAATTTCTCTCCATTTAGATTGACAGCCAGTGACATCATGGAGCCCAACCTGACGTACGTGTATCCTCACACCCGTATTCAGTCTCTGGTCAGCATCCTGAGGACCACAGTCTATCACGCCTTCGCCGTCGTCACAGAGAACAGAGATAATGAGAAGGAGTTTATGAAAGGAAATATCCTTATAAGCAACAATATCAAATTCAAGGTACAACATAACACCATTTGTACCAGTATTAATGTGCAGTGTTTTGGCCACAAGATGGTGCAAATGGTCTACTGGTTTTACGTCTCGCTTAGTAGCACAGAAATGAGCTTTATTTGATACTCAGACCATTTACTTTGTTGAGGAGAGGTGTAGTATTACTTCTGAGTGATCAGACTTGTGTTGATAAAATGATAAAATGTTGGATGATAAAATGGACTATATTGAAGGTAGGATCTGAGCCCTAATTAGGGGTCGTATTATCATAGAGACTACGGGGTGGTTCTTTTGACTTGAACTAATACCGTTGTTCTCAGTTGCTTTGACACATTTCTTAAATCATCCTTAATTTTCGCAAACCAGTAAATGCATTTCTCGAAACAATCATACAGAATGCACTACACAATGAATTACCTGCAAAAAGCCTGGAAAACCGAAATAGCAGCCACATACACTTTGTGTGCGTCCAGCATCCAAGCAGTCTTGCAAAAACGATAGAATGACAGACACAGCACAGCCGGCTGGATCCTCATTTCTCATGAAACAAAATCCTTCCATTTTAAAGCATAGAATCATCTAGTTAAAGGAGCTCATGCATAGCATAACATATATCAATTTCAACGGTACAAAATGTACACATTACTGTATGTGGAATATTGATTGCAAGAAATTGGACAGGTTTCACATTCAGGGGTTTTCCTGGGTCAAAAATGGTCTTCGGTGGTGGCTGATGAACACGGTCATCCACACAGTACTGCGTGCGTGCGTGTGTGCGTGTCATTGTTTTGCTCTGCAACCATTTTACAGAACAAAGGGGGAAAAAAATAAAAAGTCAAGTCAACATTCACCTGAGAGCAATTCAGCAATTTAGAAAAATCTAATAGAAGTGTGTAGAAAACGTACAGTACTTGACAGATTATGACAACAGGTTAAATTTGGCATTTAATGGGTATTTTAAAGACTATGCAACAGAGAATCAGTATATTATATTTTGATCAACATGACATGAGCAATTGATGTAGGAAACAGCAGACAATTGTACATAATTAATTGCATGAATGTACCAAAGAATTAGCTCGAAACAATGAGAAATTGCATTTATGATGTGCACAACTGACTACATGTGGAGTTTGGACCAGCGGTTATGAATGACTGAGAAAAACTGTAAGCAATCACTTCATATCTTCAGAAAATGTAAAAGAAAAAAAATTCAAGTTTGTACTTTGGCAACTTGTAAAAGATTTAAAAAATGTTTCCCTTGTTATGCATGCTTTGACTCTGAGCATAACTTCAAAATCAACATAATAAATGTTATTGTGCACAATTCATTACTGTTGTTACTATATGTTATTCTAAAGAAAAAAGAAAAATGTTTGTGTTAATATATAAAATAATAGATTAACATCAGTAAAATTTTAATGTGTAAAAATGTAGTAGTATGTGCAGAAATTAATATTAAACAAAATGAATAAATGCTGCATTGTTAGTTTGATTCCTAATTCTTTTTGTTTCTATGTCCAAATCACTCTTGATGTCTGTGCTCCTTCAGAAAACCAGCGTGTTGACGCGTGCGGGGGAGCAGAGACGAAGGTGTCAGTCAATGAAATCATACCCGTCAAGTGAGCTACGCAATGTGTGTGATGAGCAGGTTGTTGTGGAGCCGGCAGAGGAAGGGCAGGACATTCTTCAGCAGATGCTGGAGAGGAGGTCAGTTAGATTAACTTTGACCTTTTACCTCTAGAGCTATTATCACTCTGTTCCAGTTGAAAAACATCTATATTATGAGAACATTAGGCATTGAGACGAGATGAATTTGTATGACAGTACTTTACACCACAGTACATGCAGTGTTTATTGTCACACAAATACTTAAATAATCCATATTCTCCACTTTTGAGCATTTATAGCTCCCAGATGTCCACATATAATTTAATTTTCTTACACCAAAGACAGCCATTTAGTGACATGACCACTTCTATCCTCTCTTTTACACTTAACAGGAGGAGCTTAGAGTTGTGACAGTATTGTGCCTTTTATTTAAAAAAGCAAGAGAAATCTATTTTCCCACGTGAGCCCTTTACATGAGACTGCTGTCTGTTGTTGATGTTGGCAGGTATGTACCGTACCCAAACCTTTATCCGGACCAGTCGCCCAGTGAGGAGTGGACCATGGAGGAGAGGTTCCGCCCACTCACCTTTCACGGGCTCATCCTGCGTTCACAGCTCGTCAACTTGCTGATCCGTGGTGTTTGCTATGCTGAAAACCAGTCGGTCAGTGTCATTCAAACACCTCCTCTTATTCCCCTTCTCCTTGACTCTTCTCTCTACTTCCCTTTTGTTTGTTCTCTTCCTGTCTCATCACCTTTTCTCTTGCCTTTTATTTCCCACCTCGATTTTCTTCATATTACTCTCATTCTTTGAGGCGGTCAAATCATCCCTGTAGTTCCCTTATGTTTATACCTTATAATTACTTGAAAGTACACATTAAAATTAAATGAATTTATCTTA
The DNA here is from genome assembly GCA_039654105.1 of Coreius guichenoti. Taxonomy (NCBI): domain Eukaryota; kingdom Metazoa; phylum Chordata; class Actinopteri; order Cypriniformes; family Gobionidae; genus Coreius; species Coreius guichenoti. The sequence goes on along the minus strand of CM077186.1, from coordinate 7,874,848 downwards.
TGTAATTAATTAATAATTGTTCCAGTTTTTTTGTTTTCATATATTTTATTAAAACTTAATAGCTTTCTCCACCATTTTGCTAATCAAGGCAGCATGAGCAGGGTAGAATATACCACTCTCATTAAAGGGGTCCTATTATGATTGTTTACATTTTCAACTTCCTTTAGTGTGTAATGTTGCTGTTTGAGCATTAAAAAAAGGTCCTCAAAAATGGGAGTTATTTTCTATATCAGTAAGCAAGCACAGTTTCTGAACTCCCTGAAACGGCTCAGTTGTATTCTTGAAGAATATTGTGACGTGTTCGCTCCCGGAAGAAACCTCATTTACATAATTCATGCCTAAGGCATATGTAAAATAAAGGGGCGAGTCCTGGTTGAGTTGCGTTAGTAGTGAAACTCACGGTTATGGAAAGGGGGGTGACATTTCCCAAACACGCTTGAAGCGGTTGACCAATCACAACACACTGGTCCAGCCAACCAATCAGAGCACATTGCTCTATTTGGAGGGAGAAGGCTCTAAACAGAACTTAACAGAGAGTTACTGACAGACTGGGAAGAGAAGTGCTGCAATAATGTAAAATGTCAAAAATAATGTGTTTTTTGAACGTTCAAGCATGAAAACCTATTTTAGTAGAGCGCATGTTTCACCTGATCAAATCCAACCTGGTAAAATCAAGTCCTGTCATACATTATTATGCCATACATTATGAAATATACAATATTTCACATTGCTATGAACGTTACAAAACATTTTTTGGATTCCAACGAGAAAAAAAGGTCTTCATAATCTTTGAAGTTGTTACATCAAAATGTAATAACTTTGCCTGCCTTTCACTGAAATGACCTTACTTTTTGACTGATGAAATTTAAAATAATTTTCAAATCTTCAGATCTTTTTTTTTAAGCTGTACTTGTAGTAATTATAATATTAATAAAATAAAAGTCCACGTAAGTGTACTTAAAGAGAGTACACTTTCATTAATTAATTGTAAAAAGTGCACTTTGTAATTAATGTCAAATGAAGTTTTAATTTAAAGTATATTTTAAATCATTATGTTTTAATAATATTTTGCCAAGCAGATGTAAAGTACTTATGATTATGATTTTATCTCTTGTGTGTTATGAATTTGCAATATATTTAAAATATATTAAATGTATATTGAATAATTACAAATGTATAATTACAAATATATTTAAATACCTGATATATGTTTCAATAGAAATGACACATTAAAGTGTATTTTATTTTACCATAAATGCTTGTCAGTACATTTGGCACTACACTTTAACTATATAAGTAATTATTAAGTAATAAATGAAGATGCACTTCAGTCCTAAATAAGTGTCAAAAACACGAATTGCATTTAATATAAATTTAAAATACAGTACATTTTTATTTAATTCCAATTAACATGCAGTTCAGAGTTCGAAAGCATTACATTCAATTCACACTCAAGCATATTCTTTTAAAGTATATTATTTCCATTTTTTTTTTTTTTTTAAAGGTTGCTAAAGTGTTTTTCTTTTGAGTCCCTTTAGCGGAATTAGCAGCAATCAGAGTTAGGAACTTTAATTTGCCCTTGTTTGAACTGTTCACAGCACTATACAAATTAACCAAATACATAAAAACATGTCCAACAACCTATCTCTCTTTACCCCCCCCCCCCCCCCTTTATAGAGTGCCTCACAGCCACGGCTCTCTCATTCAGAGATGACTGAGGACTACCCACGATTCCCTGACATCCACGATCTTGACCTGGCCCTTCTCAATCCACGCATGATTGTGGTAAAGACCTCCGACCTTTAAAGCTCTTCAGGGAATGCCATGACTCTCACAGCAGTTCATAAACTGCTGTATATGTGTTGTACATGATGTGTGTTGGTGTGCATAATGACTATTAATTGGTGTTAATTGCAATTGTTGAAGAGCTCTTGTTGTAAAGTGAACCATGCAGTGATGACAGTTTGTTCAGTGGTCTCTCTCAGACATAATTAGCCTAATTTATCTCAGCAGAAACTTTCATTTTGTTTTTCTTTTCTTTTCATTTTTTACAGGATGTGACTCCTTACATGAACCCCTGTCCGTATACAGTCTCTCCAAATACACGCGTCTCCCAAGTGTTCAATCTGTTCAGGACCATGGGGCTTCGACACTTACCTGTAGTCAATGCCGTGGGAGAGGTACGTCTTAGACTGAGGGGGCGTTTACACTACACCATTTTCAACTAAAAACGGAAAACCATTTTGACCATTCAGTTACACAACAACAGCGTTTTGGGGGTCTGAAAACGCAAACTTTTAAAAACGGGTTTCAAAGTGCAAGTTTTTGAAAATGATACCGTTATTGTCTCCACGTAAACTACAAAATCGCGAATTTGTGAAAACTGAAGTCATGCGCATGCATATTATGTGTTCAGTCTAGGGTTGGTACCACAATTTTGGCTTTGGTACGGTACCACAATCTAATACCGTAGTATCAATATTAAACGGATTCCACACAGGGTCTGAATTTCGGCGTGGGATTGCAAGTATTGCGCTTAATTTTACTCATTCCCGCAGATTTCGTGTTTATAATGCGGAATAATTACAGGGAAAAAAACATTTATTAGTAAATTAATCAACACAGATTATCACATCAAATCAGTAATTTGTTAAGCATTTTGTGAGCAATTTCACAAACAGCATGAGTGAATCAGCAGTGCTGTGTCTCCCCTCTATCTCTCAAAATGAGCAAATGGCTTTTGGCTTCAAATGACATCGCGGCTGCTCTATAAGCGCGCTGCGATCACTTTCATTCACGTTTCAGGACAGCTGACAGAAATGTCACTTACAAACAAATACCAAATTGTGACACAGAGTTGTGTATCTTGGTGAGTATTCATGTAAACACAGTAGGTTATTTCTTAACTGAACGTAAACATTTGAGAAAACGCATGAGCTGGAGCTTTTGTATTATTTAAACAATATACTCTTATGTATGTGAGTTGAGCAGTGTTACGTAAGGGATAATGTACATCCAGCCGGTTGTTATCGCAGAATAAACCCCGACAGGGTGATCAGGACTTGCATCACTCTGAAGGGATTTATTCTGCGATAACAACTGGCTGGATGTACATTATCCTGCTTATTACACGGCTGCTTGCCACATAAGTAAATAATTAGAAATGAAATATTGAGTCAAAATATTTCATTAGCTCTTTAAACGCAAAGCTTCCGTGGAGAGAACAGTTGCTAGCAAGCGGCAAGTTCAAACTAGATGGATATTTAAGGGATATGGTACAGTCATACCACCTATTACACAGCATTTCAAATAGGGCTGGTGGTCAAAAGTGGTTCAAGGAAGGAACAGTGGTGAACCGGCGACAGGGTCATGGCCCAAGGCCGATTGATGCACGTAGGGAGCGAAGGCTGGCCCGTGTGGTCCGATCAAACAGACGAGCTACTGTAGTTTAGATTGCTCAAGAAGTTAATGCTGGTTCTGATAGAAAGGTGTCAGAATACACAGTGCATTGCAGTTTGTTGCGTATGGGGCTGCATAGCCGCAGACCAGTTAGGGTGCCCATGCTGAACCCTGTCCACCACCGAAAGCGCCAACAGTGGGCACATGAGCATCAGAACTGGACCATGGAGCAGTGCAAGAAGGTGGCCTGGTCCGATGAATCACGCTTTCTTTTACATCACGTGGATGGCCGGGTGTGTGTGCGTTGCTTACCTGGGGAACACATGGCACCACGATGCACTATGGGAAGAAGGAAAGCTGGCGGAGGCAGTGTGATGCTTTGGGCAATGTTCTGCTGGGAAACCTTGGGTCCTACATCTTGGTGCCAGATACCACAGCACACCTTCAGGGATCTAGTTGAGTCCATGCCTCAACGTGTCAGGGCTGTTTTGGCAGCACAATAGGGACCAACACGATATTAGGAAGGTGGTCATAATGTTATGCCTGATCGGTGTTTGTTTATTGGAAATTTAACAGTGCAGCACTGAGCTTGAATTGATATGCTGATAAAATTAACTTTTATTAACAACAGTAATGTGCAAGAACCTAATTTTTATAGGGAAAATTTAAATATTCTACTTTTATTAAATGTACCATTGTTCTTTTATAGTATCACACTAAACTGACCGACAGCTTCAGTGATGATAATAAAAGGAGCAGTCTTTACTTGTTTTCTGGGTAATTTGAAGAAAAGTTTTTGTTTTTCATGAGACTTTGTGACTTCCTACTTTTTTTCCACATATTAAGGAGTGTAAATGGCTAATATGTTAATAAATGCTCCCCTGCCGCCATCTACTATTTATAGTGGTAATTTCGTGTCTTTTTTTAAAATAAAAGTGCTTGTTTGCCACAAAGTGGCCTACACCTTTAAACTTTTAGTTTTACAAATCATCACATTAAAGATAACATTAAAACTGGATAATATTTAGAGCTTTTAAGTGCTGGAAAAACGTGAAGCACTTGAAAGCCCTTGAAAAGTGCTTGAATTTCACTCTCAAAAGGTTGTACGAACCCTGAGATGAATAATGTAAAAAAAACAACATTCGACTATTTCTTCCACAATACCATGTGGTGTTACTACATTAAATCCATAGTGAATGTTTATGATTTGTGGTCACCAGCTGGATGCGACCATTCAACTAGGGCAGTCTGGAGCCCTGCTTTTGTGTCTTCATTCATTTGTACTTTTAAAGGAATAGTTCACCAAAAAATGAAAATTCTATCATTACTTACTGGCCTTTATGTCGTTCCAAACCTTTCTTTGTTGTGTGGAACAGAAAAAGAGAAATTTTGTACAGTGTTCATGCTGTTTTTTCCATGTAGTGAAAGCATATAGTGACCAGGGGCTGTGTAAAGCTCCAAAATGAACAAAAAAAGATAAACATAAAAACAAACCATATGACTTGAGGGTGAGTATATGACAATTTTATTTTTGGATAAACTGTCTTTTTTTTCTCAGAATATATTTTCTTGGATGAAGCTTAGTAAACTGTGCAAATAAATTTGTGTTTTTCTGTTTGTGTCTCTTTCAGATTGTGGGAATAATCACCAGACATAATCTTACCCATGAGTTTTTAGTTGCTAAACTTCGACAGCATTACATCACAATCTAAGACTCCACTGGCGCCGACTGCGATCAATCAGCCAAACTTGAGTAGTGGCTCTCTCGGGATGAGATGAGACGAACGCTCCAAGGACCTGAGACCAGATCGCCTCCGGACCTGAGCCCCTGCTTCAGGTCACACCCTTAAGCCATTCCTAGTCACTGCGTGGACTGCAAGAGTTCGGTATCTGACCCGTCCAGGCACAACCATACACAAACACACATCATGCTAGTACTAATGCAGGTGAAGTACCGTTAATCAACACATTTCAGGAAAGCATCCTGATTTCCTCATACTGACAATGTTCGCTGCCCGTGCTTTACCAAGCTCACTGTAGCACTTTTAATTTTGTCTCTTTGAGTTCTGAATGTTTTAAATTGTGCTGATCATTTCTGTGTATTTATGAATGCTTGCTTTTGCACAAAGAGTGAGATGAACCACTGACCACAGTCCCTGGTCAAAATCTTTTTACTTAAAGGGTAAATATCATGAAACCAAGAACATGTCTGTGTCATTATTCACCCCAGAATCAATAGAAAGATTTGTGTGGGTATAAAGAAAATGCTTCTTTTTTTTAGATCATTAGGATTTTTTAGCATTATGGCATTATGATAATGAAGCACATTTCCCCCGAATGAAAAATGATTCTCGTTACTGTACTGCCAAAGTAATGTTTTAATTCTATTGCCATCATTTATTCTGATTTCGGTAAAATTGTATTACAATAATACAAATATTTTATTTTTAAAAATTAGTTTTAAAATTACTGTATTAATTAATAAATGTAAAGGTAGTCATCAATATATAAATAATTGGAATTATTACAAATCCATTTATAACGCATAACAGTAATTAGAAATTTTGCAATTAACATTAAAATACAACAAAATAAATTGTTAAATAAGGCTTAATTTACTCTAAACAAGATATTTTTGGGGTGGAATGTGACATTTTCATGAGACCTTTATCTCAATTATGGAAAAGCATTGCAATGTGGCATTAAAGAAATATTAGTAGACATCCATAAAATATATGCATACAGTTCTGATCTATAATTTCGTTTTCTAGTGTCACGTTTGCTCTACATTTGAAATGCAATGTAAAGGTTATTCAATTCCAGTGATTTGGCATTTATAACAAGTGGAAAATATTTCAATTGTAATTGTGGCATTAATAATATTTTTACAGTTATTAGCGCATCTTCAGATAATCATTTTGCCCATTCCATTGAAATGTCTTGACGTTGTTTTGTCAGGGAAGAAAGTTCTCAGGGTGTGTTTGTAATAATGAACCAATCAAACCACCATGAAGTCACTAATTTACAGGGATTTATGTAATATGATTGTTTTTGTAATCCACTGTAAAGTAGTCATGATGTCAGTATCATAATGTGACTGTGGTTTGATTTCAAGGGACTTATAGGAGCAGACTAATAGTATTAGAAGAAATGATAGCACATTTGTATACTACACATTCCTTTTTTTATTATATTATTTTTTTATTTGATTTATTTAAGATGAATTCCACTGAGATTTTGTCACATACTGTATATGCTGCAAATGTTTTAATTTATGCTTTAAAATGTCATTTATCTATTGCAGTTTTTTGTTTTGATGTGAAACAATCTTTTCAAATGTATGTTTTATAACATTCGGTTTATTTGAGGTTTCTTTGACTAATTATGTGCTGCAGGTATGAAGAGTTGACTGAACACCATCTGTTATAAGAGCTTCATAAAGTGACATGCAAATCATCTGTAATCTCAATAATCCATTGTAGCGTCATGTATTCTATCATTATGGTTTTTCAGGTGATGGATTCAATGCAGTATATTCAAAATAAAATCTATACCCTTGTAAACTTTTGTTTGGTGGAATGAGTTCAGGTTTTGGACAGAATTTCTACAGCATGCCTAATAGCATTTATGAAACTCTTTTTATATCCTAAAATAATTTTATTAATTTAATGTCATGCTTACGCTAGGCTAGAAGATCCATATAAAACATGCCAATCAGCATTCATAACCAGATGCCGGTCATTGTCGTAAAAAAATCAATCATTACAGTATATGAATACCAGTATAGTTTCACACTGAAAGGTGGACCTTATATGATTTTATTATGCGTATGCAATTTAAGGAAGCACTTATACAAAAATATGCCGAGATTAAAGTCACCATGTAATCAAAGTGAACAGTTCTCATTTTTTTCAAAAATGGAATAGTGCATCATTTTACTATAAATGATTTATCTGTGCACATCATTATTATTTTTCTTTTCATTATTCATAATTTCAGTTTATTCATGCCATGGCATTAAAATTAACAGGATGGGAATATATATTATTGCTTACCTCTTGAACGGCATATACAAATACACAGTTTTTGGTCAGTATGATTTTTTTAATGTTTTTGTATAAGGTCTCTTATTCTCACCAAGGCTGCATTTATTTAATCCAAAAAAGTAAAAACCGTAATACCGTGAAATATTACGATATAAAATAACTTCCATTTTAATATATTTTCTATTCAACACTGTCACTTTCTGGAGGATGATGGCATTAAGGAAATTACTTTTTTAGTTAAATGAATAATACTATGAAAGTGATATCGAGGAGTGACAAACGTAAAATTTGACTATTAGTAAAAAATTATGCATATTTTTGAGATAAAAGTGAAGAAACAGGCATGGCAACATCTGCTCAAACAAGCAAAGTAGTGAAATGTTTTACAATTCACTTAATTGTGTAATAGCAATAAATCATATGATTTCTATCTATGTACATTGTGAGTTTTATGTATTATCCAATATTAAGACATTTATGATGAGTAGGCCTACATGAAAATGCACTTTAGTAGGAATGAGCAGTTTGGCATGAATAAAGAGTCCCTGCACCTGCTTCGCAGTCAGTCATATTCTCAGTAGAGCTCACTGCCTGATTCATTAAGTTCTTCACGGCCGAGTGTGTGGAGTTAAACATGCTCTGACACATGCATCAAACCTCCTAATGTAGGCTGATGTGTCGGACTATTTCAGCACAAATCTGATTTCCATCAAGGAAACAAGCCTCATAAAATGTTGAGAGCTAATTGTGGCTTTCCTCAATGGCAAATTAGGACGTTGTCATTTTGTTTTCATTCCAGTTCACATCTGTGCTTTTGTATTAAGGATGCGTTTAGTGAAGGAGGAAGGCAACGTGTTCGTAGATCCAGTGTACACTTTCAAATCTATTACAGATCTCCAATCTTTCACAAAGATGTTTTTTTTTATCTGTCACTGACACATACTGACTTTATTTTTTGCTGTTTTTAAATGCCTTTTATATATAGATTTTATTATTTTACCATCGTACCAGACCCAGACTTTTAATCTTAAACTATGAAAATCATTACAAAAATATGAATCAGCCTTTTATGTTTAAAACTATATGATTATATAAAAATGTTAAACAAAAATACTTGAATATTAAGTATTGTTAAAAATATTATATACATTTTTCAAAAATTACTGTCTTGCATTTTTGTCATAATTTCCATCAATTGTACCACAATGTAGCCACTCATAATGTAATGACTGCGCATAATGTAATAAGTATCACATTATTATTATTATTATTATTAAATGTTCATAATGTAATATTTTTTTTCAAAATGTAATAAAATCAAAAGATTTATTAAAAAAGATAAATTAAAAAAGATTTAATTATTATTATTATTATTATTATATGTTTATTAAACATAAAACATTGGTATTCCTTTACAGTACATTTTAAAAATACCAATGCTTTGTTTAATAATAATAATAATAATAATAAAAATAATAGCATGAATTTAAATCTGTTGCATTTTGCAGGTAGTTTAAGACTGGATTTTGATTTTTAAAAATGTACTGTAAGGGAATACTAATATTTTTTATGTTTTAAAAGCTGTTACAATAATGAAAATATGACATGTTTTTGGTGAGTTTATAATGTAATAAATGTCTCATAATGTAACATTTTTTATTACATGATGAGCTCAAGATTTTATTACATTTTGAGAAAATTATTACATTATGAACATTTTATTGCAATAATAATGTAATACTTATTACATTATGTGCAATTTTTACATTATGAGTTGCTACACAACCTTTTTCAAAGTGTACTTTTTACCAATGTGCCAATAGTGACAGTAAACATGCTTAAAATGAAATATAAAATGTGATTTGTGAGCAAGACAAAGAAAATTTTTGTCAAATTATGTAAAAAGTGTGAAAAATCTATATGCAGAAAAAGTAGCTAATACATAATTTGCTACTGGTTAAAATACTAAGCATTTATGAAATTTCATCATCTTTCTCAATGAAACTTGACATTATTATTATTTGCAAGATATAAAATTCTAGCCGTCATTTTATTTAAAAAAAAAACCATATTGTCATTTCCATCACAGTCATTAACATAATTGTTATATTGTATATAATGTTCATGACTTTCAAACAGAATTCTCTCGTGATGAATCTGTGATCATTATGTATCAGTATCCACTGACATTGTTAGTGGACAAATGCAATAAACTAGTGGAGTGTGAAAAGTGCGTTTTAATTTGATAAAAGTCAACAGATCCAAAAGTGCCCATAAAACACTTCAGTATATGGTGAAATGCAGGTACACCGAGTCACTTTTTGGCAGTCATCTCAATGTACCTAAATTGACCATACTCTGTCATGCCCCTATCAATCCTTTAATTCCTTTTCAGATCAGTGGGTGAAAATCCTGTCCTGATGGAAGTTACCCAGTAAGTGTATATGAAAGTATAAAAATGATTGTCCGCATCCTGGATGACGTTTTGCCTATGGTCATACATCATGTCTCCCACTTTATCTCTCAGTGTAGTGGATTAACCCGCTGGCTAACACCAATCCTCACCTTCAGGGGTGACGCGCTCTTGCAGACTTCATCTAATGAAGGATATGAAGGTCTCACTCGTTCTCTTGTCAGTTCAGTGTTGTCACTGGATTCACACTAGACCAGAGAAATCAGTCTCTCAGTCTGTTAGTATGTGACGGACTCACGGAGGAGATCCGAAGTTTCTAATGAGAGCCGTCCACTGCGGCAGCAGTCTGAAACAGAGGCATTATTCATGCAATCAGGAGAGACCCCGCCGAGCTTGTGTAATAGGATTAAGGCTGACATGGCTGTTGTTTTTTAAGGCTTAGGGCAGGTGTTGATAAGCTCAGGAGTAATAACCACCTGCAGCTGTTGGACTCATTATAGTGTCCTGTAATGAGTCTGAGAATGGCCATTAGAAGAGATGGTGTGGGTGTTAAATGAGTCACAACGTAGATTCCTTATGAATGGGAGAAAGGGGTTGATGGTGAGTTTCCATGTTGAGTTATTGTTCTCTCTCGTGTTCACTGTTAAACAAATACTACAATTCAAATGATTTTAAACCAGGATTTTATTAGCATTTAATACTACATCTTAAACATACTGTTCTCAAAACAAAACAAAAATGTCATGTGTTTTACAGTTTATTTCTGAGTACAGTTTCAGCTGTAGAAATGTGTGACACACAAAAAGAATAACAGAAGTGCTACTTAGAAAAAGCCCAGCAGGAGTATTCAAATCTCATCAACCTCATATGAATGCAGAATAAGTAAAGCATTAATAATGCACATAATTATGTCATATACTGAATGTATTTCAACATTCCTATTAGCACTCAACTACTTGTACATAATAAATATATCAAACAAATATGAACCATCAGATAATATAAAGCAGATGTCACAACAGGGATGGCAAAATATGGAAGGGTTTTGTAACAAAGTCTTGGTTTCATTTCCACATTTTGCACTAGTTTTCATTTTTAAATCTCAAGAGTTAAACAGTTTTCACCCAGTTTCAGTTTAACTTACATTTTGTAACATTTTGCTTAAATTTTTCCTGTTTTCTACCCCTACAAATTTGTTTCCATGTTAAGCATAATTACTACTCATGCAGTTTTTATGAGTTCATATTAACTCTAAGAAAGGTCAGAAACATTGGGCCAATGCAGAAAAGGTCGGAAACGTTGGGCAATATGTTCATATGAAGTAATTTTCCATTTTAATTTTTCAAGGAAATGTCCGGAAAATTAACGGAAAATGTCCTGGCAGAAAATTACCAATATCTTTTTTTTCTACATAATTTTTTTCCTTACAGTGCACATGAGATCATTATACTTTTTCTTTTTTTTATTTGTCACACCACAGAACCATTTAAAAGTACTTATCGAAGGCAAAGGTCATTAAAAATGGGGAAAAATTGTGACAGAACCTTAGATTTAGATATACTTTCCCCCTTATAAATATGTAAATTTTTATCTAAAATCATACTTTTAAATGAAAAAAAAAAAAAAAAAAAAAAAACCTTCATGGACAACTATCCACATGTAAAATAAATTATACCATAAAAATATATTGTCATTTTAACGTCACTGTATTCGCTCATTGTAGCTAACCTTTTTTAGAGTTGCACCCAAGGGTGCTGGATGACCCTATGCGATCCAGCCTTCCCCCAAAACAGCCAGACAGGCTTTTGCTCCGGGTTGACATGAGAAGATCTATAAGGCGATTTCTCTGTGTCTCAAATCCAACTGGGGGGTTGGTGTCCTCCGCTGGAGGTGCTTCTTCCTCTCTGTCTCTGTCCCAGGATGTGGAAGCGGGGCTCTGCTCCAGCATGGTGTTGCTGTCTTCATAATCTGTGGCTCTCTCGGAAGCCTCTTCTGCGCCCAGGGCCTCCTCAAACTGCTGCAACAAGCTCTGGTAGAGAAGCAGAGTATAAACTGAATTGAGTAATAGAATTTTCTTTCCTTGAAATCTGATTTAGTTCCTTTAATATTCTTTGCATGTTCAAACTGATAATATACACTCTTAAAAAAAGACGCTTTATTTCAATGGTCCACAGACATTCTACTAACTATAACATGTCAACTAACTCTCAATAGAGTATTAGTAGACTGTCTGCTTAATATCTGCTAACACTTTATTCTGATGCTCCCCGACAGACATTCAACTGACTTTGCAACTATGTCAACTTATTCTGCTCAACCAAACCCTAACATAACGGTCTACTAACAGCCCACTAATACTCAGAGAGTTAGGTGACATGTAGTTAGAATGTCTAAAGTGGACCATCGAAATAAAGTTTATCCCAGTTCTTAAATAACCATTTTTTTCTTAGAATATTTCAATAATCTAAAGTGCACTTTAAAGAACCTGTTCAATATGCAATGGAAAGGTTCCATGGATTCTTCACAGAAAACCTTTAACCTTTAGTTTTAAGAATGTAGTTTCTTGGCTGTTTAGCTCACAATAACTCTCATTCAATTCAAGGCCTTGATGAGTAAACAGATTCAAAATATCTAATTTCACAGCAAGATCTCTTGATTTCTAAGAAAAGGGATTCAAAGCACAAATACCTTCAGCTTGGCCATGTTGCTGGCAGAGCTGTGTCTGCTCAACGTATGCGCTTGTACATCCATCTGGTGCCAAAGCAGGACCAACAGTCCTGTAAGAATTAGTCCTCTGATCATCTCTGGATGCTGTTTCTTGCCCTCTAAACTGGCCGTCTGCCTGCTTCACTCTTATATAGGGACAGCTGACTGTCAGTAGCTCATCCTTTGTAAACTGTGTGAAGTGCATTCCGACACCTCATCTCTGATAACGCTCCTGGACTAGATTTCCTTTTAAGTGGCTGTTTGGTGCAAGTGTGAGGTGCCTTGCTGGAGAACTCCTGACCTGTGGTAGGTCCGGTAACTCGGACACAAACAGTGACCTCAGGCATCATTGGGAATGCATCCGCCACACGAGTGTCTCACATGGTTCCGGCATCACCTCAGAACTGATACAAAAGACAACTAAGTATACCATAGGGGGTTAAAGCAGATGATGGTCTATATATAGCCCAATGATGTTGACTGAAAAACGACTTTATGGAAAAACAGTTAATAAAAATACACCAGAACTTTTTCCCTTGTGCATGTTTGTGCTAACTAAACTAAACTAATTTCTCTAAACTGGTTACTAGACACATTTTAATACAGAAGGCATTATAAAATCTAGAGTGATAGTTTCAGTGCCGAACAGGGAAAGCTGCAGTGTTAGTTATTTGCTGTCTTATAACTATACCTAAAATAATTTGTCGCAGAATAAATATAATGATTATGAGACCATATGGAGTGGCTGATAGGGGAGACGGAGGCTACTTGTCAAATATTTTACTTCAGTGAAAATTTCTCAGGATGAGGTCAAAAGTTTAGAAACATTTCTATTTTTAATGTTTTTGAAAGAAGTCTCTTATGCTCATCAAGCCTGCATTTATTTGATCAAAAATACAGAAAAAACTGTAATATTGTGAAATATTATTACAATTTAAAGTAATGAGTTTCTATTTTAATATACTTTAAAATATAATTTATTTCTGCGATGCAAAGCTGAATTTTCAGCATCATTACTCCAGTCTCCAGTGTCACATGATCCTTCAGAAATCATTCTAATGTGCTGATTTATTATCAATGTTGGAGACAGTTGTGCTGCTTAATAATTTGTTATAACCTGTGATACTTTTTTTCAGGATTCTGTGATGAATAAAAAGTTGAAAAAGTACAGTGTTTATTTAAAATAGAAATCTTTTGTAACAATATACACTACCGTTCAAAAGTTTAGGGGAGGTTTTTCTCCTTTTTTCTTTTTTTTTTTAAAGAAATTAATACTTTCATTCAGCAAGGATGTTAAATTGATAAAAAGTGTTAGAAAAGATGTCTATTTTGAATAAATGCTGTTCTTTTTTGTTATTTTTAAATATTAAGCAACATTGATAATAACTGAATATCAAATCAGCATATTAGAATGATTTTTTTGAAGGATCATGTGACACTTAAGACTGGAGTAAAAATTAAATGAAAATTCTGATAAATTCAGTTTTGCATCACAGAAATAAATTATATTTTAAAGTATATTAAAATAGAAATCCATTATTTTAAATTGTAATAATATTTCACAGTATTACAGTTTTTTCTGTATTTTTGATCAAATAAATGCAGCCTTGATGACCGTAAGAGACTTCATTCAAAAACATTAAACATATTAATGTTTCCAAACATTTGACCGGTACTGTTTACCATATATACACTCACCTAAAGGATTATTAGGAACACCTGTTCAATTTCTCATTAATGCAATTATCTAATCAACCAATCACATGGCAGTTGCTTCAATGCATTTAGGGGTGTGGTCCTGGTCAAGACAATCTCCTGAACTCCAAACTGAATGTCAGAATGGAAAAAAGAAAGGTGATTTAAGCAATTTTGAGCGTGGCATGGTTGTTGGTGCCAGACGGGCCGGTCTGAGTATTTCACAATCTGCTCAGTTACTGGGATTTTCACGCACAACCATTTCTAGAGTTTACAAAGAATGGTGTGAAAAGGGAAAAACATCCAGTATGCGGCAGTCCTGTGGGCGAAAATGCCTTGTTGATGCTAGAGGTCAGACGAGAATGGGTCGACTGATTCAAGCTGATAGAAGAGCAACTTTGACTGAAATAACCACTCGTTACAACCGAGGTATGCAGCAAAGCATTTGTGAAGCCACAACACGCACAACCTTGAGGCGGATGGGCTACAACAGCAGAAGACCCCACCGGGTACCACTCATCTCCACTACAAATAGGAAAAAGAGGCTACAATTTGCACGAGGTCACCAAAATTGGACAGTTGAAGACTGGAAAAATGTTGCCTGGTCTGATGAGTCTCGATTTCTGTTGAGACATTCAGATGGTAGAGTCAGAATTTGGCGTAAACAGAATGAGAACATGGATCCATCATGCCTTGTTACCACTGTGCAGGCTGGTGGTGGTGGTGTAATGGTGTGGGGGATGTTTTCTTGGCACACTTTAGGCCCCTTAGTGCCAATTGGGCATCGTTTAAATGCCACGGCCTACCTGAGCATTGTTTCTGACCATGTCCATCCCTTTACGACCACCATGTACCCATCCTCTGATGGCTACTTCCAGCAGGATAATGCACCATGTCACAAAGCTCGAATCATTTCAAATTGGTTTCTTGAACATGACAATGAGTTCACTGTACTAAAATGGCCCCCACAGTCACCAGATCTCAACCCAATAGAGCATCTTTGGGATGTGGTGGAACGGGAGCTTCGTGCCCTGGATGTGCATCCCACAAATCTCCATCAACTGCAAGATGCTATCCTATCAATATGGGCCAACATTTCTAAAGAATGCTTTCAGCACCTTGTTGAATCAATGCCACGTAGAATTAAGGCAGTTCTGAAGGCGAAAGGGGGTCAAACACAGTATTAGTATGGTGTTCCTAATAATCCTTTAGGTGAGTGTATAAATACTATCTAAAATAAAAACAAGCCATCTTCCGTAGTGTATCTGTATTTAAAATGTATTAAACAATAAAACAATTTTGAAACACAAACAATTCAGGAAAAAAAAGTGATGTGCAAGAAATATCAAACCATTTTGGCCATCAGAAATTAATGATTTGCTATGTATAAAACATGTGACAACTTGCCCCGACTTGGCAATTTTAGTTTGGAGGACAACCTTATAGTTAAATAATTCAGTTTTCCCATATTTATTAACAACTTCAACTTCAAGACTTTTGTTCTAGATTTCACCACCAAACGTTGTGACAACGTAGGCCTAATTTATAGTCATAGTCAGGATTATGACCTTGAGTTCCCTTGAGTAATGTGAAGGGATGTCGCTCTCCGTGGTGCTGAAACTGGTTGCATTGATAATGATGCCCTGAGGATGGAGTCCATGGACAGTTTGAACACTGTAACCATGTTGTTGTTGTCAGGAAAGTAGTGCAAGAACATTATCGCTCCCTTAAACTATAGTACTTGTAAAGAACTATATCTTCCTGTACAGTGACCTTGAGCTTGGGAAAGGCGCTTTATAAATAAAAAGTATTATTATAATTAGCCTATTAAAGAAAGCAGCCCAGAGTTCAATATAACCTCATCACATTATGATTTAAAACTTGATTATGTATTGTGAAAACTCTTTCTACAATCACATGCATGGGCTCTTGAGGGAAGGAAAATCAAATGAGAATAAAAGACGTCCAAAACCAAGGCATGTGTAAACATTTATTAAAGAGGGCATGTACAACTGATTTGACTGAAAATTAAATTAAAGATGCATATAAATATAAAACTCCACTATTTAAATAATTTAATAAATAAATATGCATAGTTAAGAACAATTTTTGGAGTCTGTTGCAGATAACACTGTAAAAACATTTTGTCAGGTAACCTAAAAAATGCGCTTCAAATAGTGACATCTAAATTTAAGTTTTCTGTTCAAGTCAACATGATTATTTAATCTGAATACACTAGGTTACACCAACAAAAGTCATTGTACGGTCAGATCAAGTAAGTAATAACTCCACAGTTTCAATGTTTACTGTCTGGAAGCTTCTAATCATTAAGACTTCACTTCTTCTTAGGACCTGAAAAAAAGAGTGAAAGAGACAAATGTGTTAAGTTAGTGAACCATAGGCCTGTACCATCATATTGAGTCAGTATTTTAAGAGGTCGAGAAAACGCACGTAGTTTTCCAAAAACTGTTCAGTAATTTTTATTCAACGTATATGTTCCTATTAAATGTAGCTGCGCGATTTAGAAACGAAGTCGTTACCTGACCGCCGGACAGTGTTACATCCCAGGGACGACATGGAACCGATTCTGTCCAGTTTGCTCCCGAAACACCCAGAGAATCTCTTGGAGTCCTGTCGGACTGTCCTCAAGTTCCGAGCAGACAGATAGTCTCTCGTGTCAGTCTTGTGATGAGGTTCAACGAGGGTTTCTCCAAGATTGGCCGCTTCTTCTTCCACTTTCGACAGTATTTGGTCTTGAGAAGAAGCAGGAACGGACTCTTCCAGTCGCTGTAGAAGAAACTGAAAAACGTGGCTCGTTATTCACTGTTACAGTGCCTTATTGTACAAGTTTTTTTTCTCTTATTCCTGATTTTTCTCTTACCTTTAAGACATCCATGTCCTCGGTGGTTAAGTCTGTGTTTTGTAGCGGGAATGCGCCCACGAGCTGAACGCTGAAGAGTAAGATAAGGCAGACTAGAGGAATGTCAAGCGATTTCATGTTTCCTGACTTGCTGTTCTTCTGTCTTCTCTGTGTCGTTGTCTGTATACTCTCAGTTCAGCCTCAAGCTCTTTTATACCTAAAAGTTTGACACGCCAGTAATGTGAAGAATGTCTGCTGCATTCCGACACCTGATAAAGGCTGCTGTCGGAAATGAGTCCTTTTTAAAGCTTATAGACGAGTCCAAATGAGCCATACCAGTGACGGAAACTCCTTTATCATTACATACATCTTCCCTGAAATCATTCACATCACGTGTCTTACATGGCACTTTAAAGCAAGTTACAGTACGCTACTTTATCTAACTTAATAATAATTAGTCTGTCACTAAAAAACACTGTATGCCTACCCTTAAAAAAAATTAGTATACTTCAAATTTATTTTATTAAATATACTTAAGTAAAGTTCAAGTTATATTTTTAAGTGTACTTTATGTAGTAAGTATACTAATATCAGTGTACTAGTACTTGTAAGTGTACTGTTTCAATACTAATTAGGACTAAATTGGCCCACTTTTTAGTGTATAAAATTATACTTTTAAGAATACTTTGTGTAACAGTAGTACACTTTGAGTACACAACTAGTTTACAACTACGTTTTTAATTTATACTACTTTAAGTGAACTTATAGGTATACTGATAGTTTACTAGTCAAATACTTGTAGCACATTTTTTAGTTTATAAAAGCACACTTCGAAGTATGCCTACTTTCAGTAAACTACTAGTTTAGTAGTTTTATACTGCAAGTATACTTGTAAGTTTTCTTTAAGTGAATATAACATCATAGTTTTGCGGTGTTTGTTGTCAAACAAAAAAATTTGTTCATTTTTAATTATTAAAAAATGCCATTATTTGATATGAGAAAGTTAATAATTGTATTTTATTGCCAAAATATTTTAGTTTGTCTTGGATATTTTTTTGATTAGATCAGATAACATTTTAAGCTCTCATATGGTCATGTTACAATGTACCCCACCTATGGGGCATGTTGTCACATTTCACTTCCATTCTTTTGGGTTAAATCAAGAAAAAAGTATACACTGTATTAATGAAACAAAACCACATAATTGTACTAGACGTGTGAAATTAATGTGGGGAAAAATAAATACTCTGAACCCCAAGTGAATTTACACAAACTGAGAAAGTCAAAAAGTGTTAGGTTGTGCCCCGCTCTCCCCTATGTATAATTTTTTTGCACTTTAAGTATACTACTATGTTAGGTATTATTTTGTATACTTGAAATATACCTTTACCTGTACTTTAACTCTTTCCATTTTAAAAAAACATTTTATTCAAGCTTCATGCATCCTTTTTTATCAACACTTGAATGTGGGTAAGTTTAATAAAAAAGCAACATTTAAACAAAAGGCTGAGAAAATCGCATTTTAGTCAAAGACTACGTCCGGATGGGTCAGAACGATGATCAAAACATATATAGAGCAGATCGAGTCCATCACCACGACCAAAGCTTCACAGTCGTTAACCCTTCCTGGGTCGACATTTCATTCGCTAACGTTAGGCAGTTTTGAACTTATATGCTATTTATATGTTTTATATGAACTTATATGTTTGATGATGATGTTATTTTACATGCGTGTAAGCAATCTTCTATCACTTCTTCTTCACCTTTTGATCCGGAGATTCTATACTCTTACAGAGGATGCCTTTTCCTCATGAGATTGGATTTAATGAACTTTGTTTTTTAATGGATACTTGACGTGCACATTTGGACCTATTGCTATTGCTATTGCTATGCTGAAGTATTCTGGAAAGATCTAATTAAGACATTAGTAGGGGGTATCAGAGTAGAGGACAAAAACAATAGCCTAAATTATGTTTATAAAAGACAGCTATTATGGGTGTAATGTGTGTTATAACAAGCGATAAAAGCCATCATGAAGTCAGCAGTATAATATGTTGGTCAGATCTTCAAATAAATATGTACAAATATACAGTAATGATTAGGTGAGGAATTTATTAGGTGTAGGCTTATGTAGCTATATGCATATACAGGGGTTGGACAATGAAACTGAAACACCTGGTATTAGACCACAATAATTTATTAGTATGTTGTAGGGCCTCCTTTTGCAGCCAAAACAGCACCAATTCATCTTGGGAAAGACAGATACAAGCCCTGCACAGTGGCCAGAGGGATTTTGCAGCCATTCCTCTTCCAGAACAGTGGTCAGGTCACTATGTGATGCTGGTGGAGGAAAACGTTTTCTGACTTGCTCCTCCAAAACACCCCAAAGTGGCTCAAAAATATTCAGATCTGGTGACTGCGCAGGCTATGGGAGACGTTCAACTTCACTTTCATATTCATCAAAGCATTCTGTCACAAGTCTTGCTGTGTATTGGTGCATTATCATGGCATCCCATTCAGGGTACAAACCCGATTCCAAAAAAGTTGGGACACTGTACAAATTGTGAATAAAAACAGAACGCAATGATGTGGAAGTTTCAAATTTCAATATTTTATTCAGAATACAACATAGATGACATATCAAATGTTTAAACTGAGAAAATGTATCATTTTAAGGGAAAAATAAGTTGATTTTAAATTTCATGGCATCAACACATCTCAAAAAAGTTGGGACAAGGCCATGTTTACCACTGTGTGGCATCCCCTCTTCTTTTTATAACAGTCTGCAAACGTCTGGGGACTGAGGAGACAAGTTGCTCAAGTTTAGGAATAGGAATGTTGTCCCATTCTTGTCTAATACAGGCTTCTAGTTGCTCAACTGTCTTAGGTCTTCTTTGTCGCATCTTCCTCTTTATGATGCACCAAATGTTTTCTATGGGTGAAAGATCTGGACTGCAGGCTGGCCATTTCAGTACCCGGATCCTTCTTCTACGCAGCCATGATGTTGTAATTGATGCAGTATGTGGTCTGGCATTGTCATGTTGGAAAATGCAAGGTCTTCCCTGAAAGAGACGACGTCTGGATGAAGCATATGTTGTTCTAGAACTTGGATATACCTTTCAGCATTGATGGTGCCTTTCCAGATGTGTAAGCTGCCCATGCCACACGCACTCATGCAACCCCATACCATCAGAGATGCAGGCTTCTGAACTGAGCGTTGATAACAACTTGGGTTGTCCTTGTCCTCTTTAGTCCGGATGACATGGCGTCCCAGTTTTCCAAAAAGAACTTCAAATTTTGATTCGTCTGACCACAGAACAGTTTTCCACTTTGCTACAGTCCATTTTAAATGAGCCTTGGCCCAGAGAAAACGCCTGAGCTTCTGGATCATGTTTAGATATGGCTTCTTTTTTGACCTATAGAGTTTTAGCCGGCAACGGCGAATGGCACGGTGGATTGTGTTCACCGACAATGTTTTCTGGAAGTATTCCTGAGCCCATGTTGTGATTTCCATTACAGTAGCATTCCTGTATGTGATGCAGTGCCGTCTAAGGGCCCGAAGATCACGGGCATCCAGTATGGTTTTCCGGCCTTGACCCTTACGCACAGAGATTGTTCCAGATTCTCTGAATCTTTGGATGATATTATGCACTGTAGATGATGATAACTTCAAACTCTTTGCAATTTTCCTTTCTGATATTGCTCCACTATTTTTCGCCGCAGCATTGGGGGAATTGGTGATCCTCTGCCCATCTTGAATTCTGAGAGACACTGCCACTCTGAGAGGCTCTTTTTATACCCAATCATGTTGCCAATTGACCTAATAAGTTGCAAATTGGTCCTCCAGCTGTTCCTTATATGTACATTTAACTTTTCTGGCCTCTTATTGCTACCTGTCCCAACTTTTTTGGAATGTGTAGCTCTCATGAAATCCAAAATGAGCCAATATTTGGCATGACATTTCAAAATGTCTCAGTTTCAACATTTGATATGTTATCTATATTCTATTGTGAATAAAATATAAGTTTATGAGACTTGTAAATTATTGCATTCCTTTTTTATTCACAATTTGTACAGTGTCCCAACTTTTTTGGAATCGGGTTTGTACATGGTCCTCCAGAATGGTTCATTATCCTTGGCAGTGACGCACCCATCAAGCACAGTAGGGAATGCCATGATATTGCAGCCCAAACCATCACTGATCCTCCCCCATGCTTTACTCTGGACTCATCAGAGAACGATACATGTTTCACATTGTCCAAGATTTGCACTTCTGGACCATTGAAACTGACATCTGGCATTGGCACCAAAGGTTTGGAGTGACCAAAGGTTTGGCTATAGCAGCCCGACCATGAATATTGACTTTGTGGAGCTCCCAACGAACAGTTTCAGTGGAAACAGGAGAGTCGAGGTGAGAATTTAATTCTGCTGTGAGTTGGGCAACTTTGGTTTTATGTTTTTTGGATACACTCCAGGTTAATACCTGGACATCCCTTTCAGACAGCTTCCTCTTGGGTCGACAGTTACTGGTTCATCAAAAAATTATTTTATGATGCTGTTCACTTTATTTAAATAATTAATTTTGATTTAACACCATTATATCATGGTTTCTAGTTCAAATGTGATTGGTTTATGTTAAATTGACTTGAAACACTCTTTTGACTTAACTTGATGTTTTCATTTTGTTTCAATCAAGTCACCCAATCAAACAGGAATTTCACTTCCCATCATGGTTTGCAAAGGTGCTGATGAGGATGAGAAAATGGAGAGACTTGTTAATATTTAATGTTTTATTATGTTAGTATTTAAAAGTTTCTGTTATGTTAGTGGTGTTGGGGGTTAACCATTGTGGTGAAGTGTTGAGCTTGTGCTTGGTTTGATGACCTGCTTACAAGAATTCAAATTGTAGGATTATTCAATTTATTTGAAAACCATATAAGTTAAACTAAAACCATTCATTCAAGTTAAATGAACACCTTTGATTCTAGTTAGTTGTACACGGTTGATTCTATTGGGTTTTGCTTGTTTTAGTCACGTGGAACCACTGTCCATGATTGAATCATGTTCAGCCAAAGAGCTATTTTCTGGATACTGTGGCTCTCGATACACCACAAAGACTTGCTGTCATGGTCACAGATGAGCCAGTGAGATGCGCACCAACAATTTGTCCTCTTTTGAACTTTGATATATCTTCCATTATGTTGTGTGAATTCCATTATTTTATGTACACCTGTGGTATTGCTCTGCTAATTCAACCTTCACACTCTGCTCTTACTGAAATCAGTGAAGACTGGACACCAGGCCAAGGATATATAGGTGTGAAACCTCCAACATGGAAACCTCTAATATTAGGTGTGAAAACTCCAATATTGGCCAGTGTTTCAGTTTTATTGTCCAACCCCTGTAGGCCTACAATATACCTCATATCAGTGCTAATTTAAAGGTCTCAGCCTTCACTCCCAAATGTCTCATTTCATTTGAGGTTTATAACAAATAAAGTAGATCGACAGAAACATAGGTTTTTACCTAATATGAATGAATGAATGAATAAGGCTTGCATTGGTTCTGGGAATAACCAATTATTAGCAATTACCAGTTACAGAGTATTTATAAGTTGTTTCTCTCAGGGAAACATTTCAGTTTGTGCTCAAATCGTCTGTTTTCAGTTTTCAGCTTGTTCTGTGGTCTGTGGATCAGGACCTATAGGCTTCTAGTTTTCAATTGTTTTCGATAGTTTCACAACAGTTATGTAAAAACAGCCTATATATGCTTTAACACTTAAAATATAATAATAATACTAATAATAATAAGGTCGTTTAATTGCGAAAGAAGATGACATTTCATAAATGTTCATATTTTATTCAGTAGAAAGTTATGTATTAGCTACTCTAATTTACTTTTTCTGTATATCGCTAGAATTTTGTTTCTGGGCACGCTGGATCACACCTAAATTATAAAAAAATAGGCTACATAAGATCTCACTAGATATTTATTTAATTAATTAAGTCAATACATTATCCAAGTGATCACAATAAAGTGGACTATAGTTCCAGCATACAATATAAAAAGGTTTATCATGTAACCCAAATGTTTTAGTCATGCAACATCTAAATAAGAAGGATTTTATTTATTTGCATTATGATCAAGCAGAAATGGATCCTTTTAGTCACATTTGCACTTTTGAATCACTGATTCGTTATGAAAATCAATACTAGAAAAGTATAATGAAACTCTTGAAACACCTTAAGTATTCAGGGAGCAAAATGCTCTTTAAGTTTAGTTTTTGATTTCTTTCTCTTGCACATGAACATGAACATACGCAGTACTTTACACTCTAAGCTCACTGTCAAATTTACTCACAGCTTTAGACCACATTGACACACATGTTATGCAAAATATTTATTTTGCAGCAATATACATTATCTATACGAGTGGATTTAGAGAGGACATAATTAATAATAAATAAATAAATAAATAATAAACAAAGTCGAACAGTACAAAGCAGCAGTCATGGAATCTTCAAATACAAACTATTTACATGTCTAAATCTTTAATAAATAATGACCAACACATACAGCATCACTTGAACACAAATCTACGGTAAACTTGCAGTCAACACTTCTTCTTTTTTTTTTTTTAAATCGAAGATATGCTGCCAAAGTGTGTCAAGTAGGCTATTTCAAGTCCCAACCTGCAAGAAGTGACATGACATGAAGTAATAAGACATGACTTATTTTATTTCTAATACGCGTTTGAACAATTTCCAATGTTTAAATCTCGTCAAGATAACTTAACATCCCCTAACATACCTTCGCTTAACACCCGAGCCCGCTAAAAGACCCGATTCTTTCGAGTCTGACCCCAAAGCAGCTCCTCAGTCCGCCTTTCTTGAATCGACTCCATGAGCGCTTGGATGTGGAAAGTAAGTCACCTAGGAGACGCTCGAACGCGCCATCTTTCCCTGCCAGCGCCGAGTTGCGCGCGTCTGATTCCCACAGTTGCTCCGCTCGCTCGTCCAATGCGCTCTTCTCCGCTCTCGCATCTTTCTGCTCCATCGTCGACTCATCCGACTCCACAAACGGCGTGTTGACTTCTTCATCTAACAGCTGCTTAAGACTCTGCTGTCAAATGCATATGATTAGTGAGGGTCTAATAAACGTTTAAGAGTAGTGAGCCAAGACTGAAAAACTCACCTGTAAACTGGAAACTGGTTTGGCACCGACCAAGTTTAAAAGTAGAAGTGAAGACACGCAGAAAATAGAGATGTTGGCGATCATTGTTGTTGAAGTATTCTGGAGAGCAGCTCTTCTGAGGGATCTGCGCGCGGCTCTGTTTACTCTTCGCTCGTACCCAAGCACCGTGTCCAGGTGCGCTCTTTTATTTCGCTGATTTCGTCACGGTCACCCAGGAAAATCCAGCAGACCCTACGGGGAGGGCTCTTGATTTTCATCAAGATCCCACGTCGTTGAATGATCATTAAAATGGTGACGTGCAGGAGCCTCCTCCAAATTGTCAATGCATTGTGTCAAGTGCAGAACATCATCTCGTGTCTTGTCATGGAGGTACTCTAGCCTCAAATGCGCACTTACACTCTTAAAAATAAAGGTTCCAAAAGATTTTTTTTTTTCCCGCAGCAATGCCATAGAAGAACCATTTTGGTTCCCCACAGAACCTTTCAGTGAGCACTTAAAAAAAAAAAAAAAAATGTCTTACATTTTAATAATCTAACGATTTTTTTCCACTATAAAGAACCTTTTGTGCTTTGAAAAGTTTCCATGGATGTTAAAGGTTCTTCATGGAAATAAAGAACCTTTATTTTTAAGAGTGTAGATAGAAAAAAAAGGTTCAGTGGGGTTCTATAGAACCCTGTAGGGTTCTTGACTACATTTTAAAGAACATTTATTTTTCATACAGATGCATATCCAATACTTTGTGCATTTAGTTCAAGGTTTACACTAATTGCCAAGGCAAGAAATAAGTAATTGCATATTTTACCTGGATAGAAGCTGACATGTGTTTGGTCTTGATACATTAATTTGCAATATGTGACCCTGGACCACAAAACCAGTCATACGGGTACATGTTTTGAAATTGATTTATACATCATATGCTGAATAATAAGCTTTCCATTGATGTATGGCTTGTTAGGATAGGACAATATTTGGCCGAGATACAACTATTTGAAAATCTGGAATCTGAGGGTGCAAAAAAATCTAAATATTGAGAAAATCACCTTTAAAGTTGTACAAATGAAGTCCTTAGCAAGGCATATTGCTAATAATAATACATTTATGATATATTTACAGTAGGAAATTTACAAAATATCTTCATGGAACATGAACTTTACTTAATATCCTAATGATTTTTGGCATAAAAGAAAAATGGATAATTTTTACCCAGTTGTTGGCTATTGCCACAAATATACCCGTGCGACTTATGACTGGTTTTGTGGTCCAGGGATATATATGTTCTTAAAATTTAGACATCAAGCAAAACATCCCTGGTCTGGCTAGTTAACCCCATTTTGACTTTACGAACACAACATGCAAAGATGAGTTTCATGTAAGCTGACAAATGCCTGTATATGAAGGGTTTGAAAGCAGTATCCCTCATTTATGACATGCTACAGTCCTGTGTGTGTTGTTTGGTGGTGGTGGAAAGCATAAAAATGGAATCTGGAGCAGTTTAAAATGTAATTTTTAAATCAACTTATGATTTAATTTCTACAGAAAAAAAAAATCATTGTAGTTGAATTTCTTCTAAATCGTTAGAGGCAACATTATAAAACCCTGGAAGTGTGTCTAAGTTTCATTAGGATGTACCAACACTGCATTCAGTTTTGGACTGCCTTTTTTCTGTCAGTTCAGTTTCCAGGTTTTCATGCAGACAATGTGTGGTTAACTCTCGCTCTGGGAAAGTCTTCTCAAAAGAGATCTCTTGCTTGTACTCAACGTGACGTGAATGCATAGCAGTAGGGATTTTGAAGTAGTGGTGGTGCAAAAGGTCAGAAGTTTCTTTACACCTAAAGATGACCTTATTCACAGCAGCGGCATCTTTGAATTTTGAACAGGAATAAAAGTGAGGCTGTGAGGGATAGACACACATCTCTCCAGTGGGTTGTACTGTTATCTGATGTGTTTTTGGATTGTTCTGCTGACAAAACACTGCAAAAATGTCTTTCTGAGAAATTTCAGTAGACAAAAACCCCAGACAATATGAGCTGTGAAAAATTCTACGAGATTTATACAGCTTTTTACAGCAGATGCCATCTAAAACATGGTAAGTATTTCTCCCACAGCCTCACTTTTATACCTGTCATGGCTCTGCTCTGAATAAGGCTATAACTGTAGAAATATGATTTCAAAAAGCTTCAAACAGTAGAAAGAAAGTCCTCAGCTGAGTTTTCCCATACACATGGCTGGCTTTGTGACCACCTGTATTTGGAAGATGTTTGAAACCCATTGAAACTCAAGTCATATTTGTAATAAACATAACTCAAACCACAAAAAAACATACAATACACAATAGAAAGCAATTTCTCAACACTAGCCGAAATATATAATTTTTCAATCAATGTTAAAATACTTTCTCCTATTCCTTGTAGAGGCAACTTTAAGTAAGCCATTTGAAGGTTTATTTTCCTCAAAAAGTGTAAACACTGTGACTTTGCGGTGCTATCAAAACATTGCTCTGTGTGTATAGCCAATGGCGAGAGCTTGGGGTGAGACTATGTGACCAATGGCAGACAGGAGAAGTGTTTAGGAAACCTATTTGAAAACAATCATTGTTTTTACAGTTGCTTTTGGTGACGCCAGTGGCTCCGAAATTACAAACTTCAGCTTTAACCCATCTTTGTCTCTCATTACATCATATTGTCTTTTGCTTGCGTTTATTACTGTATGTTCTCTCATATTTCATTTGGGAAGCTCTTAACTTCAAGCACAGTTCACTGAGCACTGCTCTTTCCCTGATGAGAAGCCGATGGGGCTAATTAAGATTTTAATGACAGGCTGCACTGCAGTCTGTTCCAAATGTCATTTATTTGCTAAAGAGATCATATTCCTAATATATAACAAATGTGTAAAAAGAAAAAACACTGGTACACTGCAAATCATGATTAGACAATTCAATATTTAGATATTTGCTTTTATTGTCCTTTTAAAAACGTATAATTTCAACACCAGCCATTTCAACACAACAATTAGTGTAACTTTTATAGCCACACATCATTAGACTTACAGAGGGAAAGATATCTTCCAGATGGCCTCCGACCTGTTTTCCTAATAGGCTCTAGATGCCGATGGCCGCTAAAATGCTAATCAGTCCCTGTTTGCCTTCTTACTGTGCTCCAGTGGAAAGCATGCAAGAGATCATCAGTCAAGCCCTTGCCACCTGTCCTCCTCATGCTGGGTGGAAACCAGCCTCAGGGCTTTATTGGTTTGAGCCAGGCGTCTCTTGGTGTTCAACCCAAACCTGAATAGCCAGCGGTTATGTTAGAAGGATGAGATACATTTATCTTAAAGTTTCTTGCCCTCCCTTGATCTTGCCATGAGACTCAAACAGACTTTTTTTTTTTTACAGGATTTAGCTGCTCACAGGCTTCATGTTTGAGATCACTGTTCACTAAAGTGGCTTACCTAATTTAAAGGAATATTCTAAGTTAAACTTAATCATGAAAAAACAATAAATCCACACTCACTTATATCTTCATAATACATTTAATTTTTCTTATGATACAGCAAGGCACATATGGACCATTTATTCAGATGTTTCGGCAGATATATCGGCAATTACACCAATCAGGCATAACATTATGACATTATGACCTAATATTGTGTTGGTCCCCCTTTTGCTGCCAAAACAGCCCTGACCTGTCAAAGCATGGACTCCACTAGACCCCTGAATGTGTGCTGTGGTATCTGGCACCAAGATGTTAGCAGCAGATCCTTTAAGTCCTGTGGGTTGCGATGTGGGGCCTCCATGGATCGGACTTGTTTGTTCAGCACATCCCACAGATGCTCGATTGGATTGAGATCTGGGGAATTTGGAGGCCAAGTCAACACCTCAAACTCGTTGTGCTCCTCAAACCATTCCTGAACCATTTTTGCTTTGTGGCAGGGCGCATTATCCTGCTGATGGAGGCCACAGCCACCAGGGAATACCATTTCCTTGAAAGGGTGTACATGGTCTGCAACAAAGCTTAGGTAGGTGGTACGTGTCAAAGTAACATCCACATGGATGGCAGGACCCAAAGTTTCCCAGCAGAACATTGCCCAAAGCATCACGCTGTCTCCGCCGGCTTGCCTTCTTCCCATAGTGCATCCTGGTGCCATGTGTTCCCCAGGTAAGCGACGCACACGCACCCGGCCATCCACGTGATGTAAAAGAAAACGTGATTCATCAGACCAGGCCACCTTCTTCCACTGCTCCGTGGTCCAGTTCTGATGCTCACGAGCCCACTGTTGCCGCTTTCGGCGGTGGACAGGGGTCAGCATGGGCACCCTGACTGGTCTGCGGCTATGCAGCCCCATACGCAACAAACTGCGATGCACTGTGTATTCTGACACCTTTCTATCAGAACCAGCATTAACTTCTTGAGCAATTTGAGCTACAGTAGCTCGTCTGTTTGATCGGACCACACGGGCCAGCCTTCGCTCCCCATGTGCATTAATGAACCTTGGCCGCCCATGACCCTGTCGCCGGTTCACCACTGTTCCTTCCTTGGACCACTTTTGATAGATACTGACCACTGCAGACCGGGAACACCCCACAAGAGCTGCAGTTTTGGAGATGCTCTGACCCAGTCGTCTAGCCATCACAATTTGGCCCTTGTCAAACTCGCCCATTTTTCCTGCTTTGATGATATTTGGAAAACTTGTATGCATTTGGAAAGTGTAGTTATTACACAGATGTATATGAGAATATATTTGATAATTGTGTGGATTCTGTGTTAAAATATTTTTTTTGGAGGACAAAATGTTCACTTGCTACCTAATATATCCCACCCACTAACAGGTGGCGTGATGAAGAGATAATCCGTGTTATTCACTTCACCTGTCAGTGGTCATAATGTTATGCCTGATCGGTGTATATCTTCATAATACATTTAAAATCTGAATAAATGATCCATGTGCTTTGCTGCATCATAAAAAAAAAAAATGTATTAAGAAGATATAAATGAGTGCGGATCTATTGTTTTTTCATTTGTAAGCATTGATATTTCCACGGATCTACGCACCCAAAAACAGCAGAGCGCCGTGATCTTTTTTGATAAGTTAAACTTAATCAACAGCATTTTTCTTAGCACAATAAATAACTCGTCCCTTCTTTAGGTTAGTAAGCATTTTTTTCCCACACTAACACCATGTTAATGCTAATATTGTTTAGTGGCTGTTACAAAACAACATTATATTTACAACATATTTACAAAACAACTTGTGAATTTTATAGTATACAACTGTAATTTACAAACAAGAAACTGGTAAATCTGTTTTGTACCTTTAACATATATTGGGAACCACCACAATAATGCAGGTGATAAAAGAGGAAGCCACATGAAGAATTATGAAGTTCATCACAAGTAGCTTTTCCACAAGTTGAAGTGTATACTGGTATACATAAGGCGCACATAGTCATTCACACAAACACAAAACATCATCACGATAACACACGACACCTAAATAATTCAATAAACATTCATTAAAAAGTTTGTGTTAAGAACATGAATGATACCTCAAATTGTTACTTCTTAATGATAGGTTAGGGCAATAACCTGGGCAATATGGCCAAAAATATTATCACAATATTTTTTTCCATGTCATACGGTATCAATATTTATCACGATATTCATTTACCATTAATGGAGAAGGAAATGTTTTCCACATATTTAGACCTTGAGAATGGATGTAAAACATAACTTGTTTGTTCACAATTAAACTCCACAGAGTAAGATATCTTTTAATTTAGGGCCCCATGAAATCCCTAAATTCTGTTTTTTCTGTATTTTATTATTTAATACAAATTTATCATTAAAATGGTATTTAATTAAATTAATTATTAAAACTTTAACAATTTAATCAATCTTTTAAAATGTAAATCAAATGAAAATATAACAATTAGCTTAATTTACTACAAAACATTGCGTTTTTATTTTTATCAAATATTATGCTGCACAATAAAACTATAAATTAAAACATGGGTGAAAAAATATATCTTGGTTGTATTTTAGTATACAGTAGTAATATATTATTTCTGCTATGTGATAGGCTGTTAGATTAATCCATGTCCTTTTTTATTCACAATCATTATTCGTCAGAACACCTGGCAGGCACGGCACTGATTTTCGCATGTGTTCTTCGCATGTGTTCGTGTGTTCTGATGTCACATGGCGTTCAACCAAACCCCACAGCAATGCAACTTATTAAATTGTTGGCTGTTTACTTGTCACTCATAGCGCTTTATAAGGGAGCGCTTTAATAGGCTGTTTATGATCCAGGGATGGCGCACGCTTCTGGGTTGTTCATGCAAACAAACTTGTTATGTGTAAATTTTATCAAATCAAATCACCTTTATTTATATAGCGCTTTTTACAATGCCATTTGTTTCAAAGCAGCTTCACAGTGGTAACAGGAAAATAATGCAACAGAATTTGATTCGGCTGTACAGCCGCTCTGATGAAAACGGTGATGTCATCCAGCTCATTTCAATTATCATATAGTGTCAATGTGGGCAGATCAGTAATATAGTTGAAATTTAAGTGTCCCCAACTGAGCAAGCCAAAAGCCAAAGGCGACGGTGGCAAGGAACCAAAACTCCTTCAGGGCCAGAATGGAGAAAAAAACCTTGGGAGAAACCAGGCTCAGAAGGGTGCCAGTTCTCGTCTGGCCGACGAACAAATAGTGTATGATTATGATTCTGGCAACATTACAGGTCAGAAGTCATATTAGATCAATAGATATTCGTAGGATTATTCGAAAGATTGGAGTCGTCACGCCGGGGATGGGTTTAATGAGGATGTTGTGTCGATGCGGCATTTACAGGGTGGAGTTGACACGGTTTCTGCAGACACTTCAGGGATGCGTTCGTCATGTCCAGTCTAAGGGCCACCATCTGGTCCAGATACGGCCAGGATCCGGCCGACTGCAGTAAACCTCGGGATAAACAGAGAGACTAACATTAGCGTAGATGCCATTCTTCTTATGATGTAACGAGTACATCAGGTGTTATGGGAAGTGTTCCCGGTTCCAGCTGACCTAGTTAATGCAGCCTAAAACAATCATTTAACTGATTTGAATAATATAAATTAAAAATGTTTTATGTGTATGCCATAGTAAAGAGATGTGTTTTTAGTCTAGATTTAAACTGACAGAGTGTGTCTGCTTCCCGAACAATGCTAGGAAGACTGTTCCAGAGTTTAGGTGCTAAATAGGAAAAGGATCGACCGCCTACAGTTGATTTTGATATTCTAGGTATTATCAACTGGCCAGAATTTTGAGATCGCAATAGACGTGATGGAGTATAATGCGTTAAGAGCTCGCTCAAGTACTGGGGAGCTAAACCATTTAGTGCTTTGTAAGTGATCAGCAAGATTTTAAAATGTATATGATGTTTAATAGGGAGCCAATGCAGTGTTGCCAGAACCGGGCTAATATGGTCATACTTCCTGGTTCTAGTAAGAACTCTAGCTGCTGCGTTTTGGACAAGCTGCAGTTTATTTATTAAGCGAGCAGGGCAACCACCCAGTAGAGCATTACAATGATCTAGCCTTGAGGTCATGAACGCATGAACTAACTGTTCAGCATTTTGCATTGAAAGCATGTGCCGTAATTTAGATATATTTTTAAGATGGTAGAATGCAGTTTTACAGATTTTTTTTTTTTACAGATATTTTAGCGGCATCTAGCGCTGAGGTTGCAAATTTCAACCGTCTACCGTTCACCCCTCCCTTTCGAAGCACATAGAGAAGCTACGGTGGCCGACACAGGACAAAGATGTCGTCGTTTGAGACAGCAGAGAGTAGCTAGCGTTCTGTAGAGCAGTTTGTCCGTTTAGGACTACTGTAGAAACATGACAGCACAAAATGACTTCACTGTAAGGGGACCCGGTGTACACCCGGTGTATGTAGATAGAAATGGTAGATAGAAATGGCTCATTCTAAGGTAAAAAAAAAAATAACGGTTCATTATGTAAGGTCTTTATACACCACTGAAAACATAGTTATGTATATTATATTGCATTTCTGTCAATAGATCCTCATAAATACTACACACTTCACCTTTAAATGCATTTAAGTTAAACTATGGAGAGTTATCAATCGTTATCAATAAAGGTATATCGTCGATAAATGCCGATACCGTTTTATCGCCCAGGCCTAGGATAGACAGTACTTTTCATAGTGATCTCACTTTCGGGCCTCTAGCAATTAAAAAAACAATACTGCATGCATTGTGAGGAAGAACATTATTTTGGTTGTGCTTCAACTCTGCGTGACTGAGGATGAGTATAGTTCTCAATATAGGATCTCAAGCTGACTAAGCTGAAGACGTTACTGTAGCTATACCCATAAATAGAAATTCCAGCACAGCGCTACAACCACAATGAAATGACCCTTCACAAAAGATAATGCTTTACAATGAACTCTGTTAGAGGGCTGCATATAGCAATTTAACAAAAACACCATCTCCATCTCTCACCACTTTTACATTTCAAATCCCCGTCCTCGCCATCTCAGAAAAGCCAAGCCAATGTTGATTCTCGTTTTATGGCGAGCTCTGTTGCATTCTCTTTAAAACAGCAGACTCCCCTCTGTTTGGCTTTTTTTTTTTTTTTTTAAATGAGTGATTTCCTGGAGGTTTGAGATTAAGCTGCTCCATGTCAACATTTCTTGCTCGTTGTGTCAACTAACCTATGCCACTCCCACTCCATACACGTCAAAGTAGCCGCAGCAACTTTTCTCTATTTACGGATATGACGGTAACCATCACAACAGGTCTAAAATATAAACCTTTATAATAGGCTTACCATAGTGAATCAGGGTAAGACAAAAACACATTTAGGAAGAAGGATTGAGGATGTATGACTCATTATTTCAATGTTGTTCATTTTGAAAAAAAAATGACTACAAGGCTACAAGACTACGAGAAGCTGCACATCGCCGTGGAGCCTGAGTTGCACAATTCTGACCAGGCGTGTGAGCTGGCTGCACCATCAATCACAGAGGGAGTGCTTGTTGTGTATGAGGGCATGGAAGTGAGCCCCGCCCACCCTCCCGCCACAGAGAGTGAGTCTCTGGCTGATCAAATTTATGACTGTTTGTTTGGAGAGGTGATTAAGCTAAACCCTTTAATTCTGCCTGAATATATCTCGTCTTCATCAGATGCGCTGACCCCACTCAACCTCCCTCTCCCACAACCTCTCCAGACTGCAGTTATGGATGCATTGGTTTTTGTTGGTTTCTGTGCTGTTCTCCATTCTCGTCCTCAGTCCTCAGGCACTCCTGCCGCCCAGTCATCACCATCCCTCATCAGTCCCTCAGTTCCTTCCCTTAGTGGTGCGGTTACACCTCAGGCTTGCTGGGAGCCTCCTTTGCCTGGGAGTGAAGAGCCCGTGGCTCTGCAACTCCAACGCGGATCATCGGGCATTCGGCCTCGCTGGGCTCCCTCAGACGGTCAGATCCACCTGGGTTGGACATCGCCACGCCTTCGCTGCGGACCTGCAGGCCGTTTGCTGCTCTCTGGCCCTCCAGCGCTTCAGCTTCGGCTATCTTCACCCTCCCTCAGGCTCCACCTCCACCCTCGGTCAATCCAGCTCAACCTCAGCCCTCCGGATCCCCGCTTCAATCTCGAGGGGTCGTCGTTGCGGCTCCTTCACCTCCTTGGCTCATCGTCTGCGCTGTGGGCTCCATCTCCATCACCGTTGTCGCCTCCGATCATCCTCATGCTGGCGTCCCACCATGGCTCCTCCCTCCAGCAGTGCCACCATGGGTCGCAGTCCTGGCTGTGGCCTAGGTCTCTCCCATCTGCTCGCCCCTGCTCAAGGCCATCCGTTGGACTATTCCACAACCTGCACCACCCTGGACTTTCTGTTTGATCCCTCTCTCGGATCCCCCATGGTTCAGCGTTTATCCAGCCCACCGCATTCCAAACTACTGACAAAGCTATCTGCCGGAGTGAGGTCAGTTGGGATTTTGTTTTCCCATTTGCACTATTTCCCGCCACTAGTTTGTTGTCATGGTTTATGATCTGAGTCTTCATCACTGTCAGCTGTGTGACGTTAATCACCTAATTTTCACTGGTATTTAAGTTCCCTGGTTTCTGTTCATTGTTGTTGGGTCTTATCTATGTTTGGATGTGTGATACGCTACTCTCTTTATGTGGATTAAAGACTGCCTTATTCCCTTCATCTTCATGTTCATGTGTGTTCTAGCAACACAATCCGTGATACCTGGTACCCCACCCCTAGCATCATAACAGCACGTTTTGAACAGGTTTTTGCTAAAAATGTATCAATATTGTTTATTTAACTTTTTTATTTTATTTTACATTATTTACATTATTGGTACTGTATATATGTTTAAAGTATAATTTTAATAATGAATATTCTTAATAATTCATATTTAATATTATTAAGTCTAAATAAAGAATTAACAATCCCTTACATATATCCAAGCAATATGACCATGCAAAGGTGTAAGAGAGTTATTAAGAACTCTGACACTCTTTGTTAGTCACACATATCTGTGTCCGCTAAAGGAATCTCAGAGCTGATAAAACACAGGATGGTCTGTCGGACATTCAGCCTGTCAGCAACATCCTCAAACTCTCTGGAATGACACTCTTGAGTTTTGTCATGGGACCTAGTGGCAACAAAGCAAGCATATTACCGTAAATGAACACTCAACAATGATTCCATTACAGTAAATAATTGATAACGGCAGAATTTGTTTCCCACGTGTAAGGGGGAAAAAACAGTAAATGCCACTTGCTTTGATATTTTATTATCTAATGCAATGGCATTCACAAATTCTTTTGTTGAATTCTTTTTTTCCTAATAATTTTGGGGCCATTATATAATGGTCAATAACAGGAAATATGCATTAAAAATATGCACATAAACTCTGGTTGACTTTTAACCATCCAGGGGAATGTATTTCAGTGATAAAATAAAGGTCTGTGAGCCTGCTCTGAGCCATATATATTTATCTATAGAAGGAACTTGGGTTTTCAGATCATTGAATTGATTGATAGCTCATTGGCTTTCAAATTCATTAACACCTCACAATGTCTTATCTCTTCAAATTTTTGCCTCTTTCTCAACATACCTCCCACATCCCCTAAATTACATCATAGATCGCCCATGGTTCAGCGTTTATCCAGCCTACCGCATTCCAAACTACTGACAGCGCGCCACACTACATGAGTATTGTCACCTCTGCACCATCAACTATGGTGCTATTTTAGTAAAGATAAGGCCAAGCTAAGGCCTAGTTTAATATATTTAGCCTTGCCCTCTGCTATATTTAACTTGCATGCAAATATGACTATTTAAGTTTTGCTTGACAATGCTATAAAGTCAAAACAGAAAGAAATATCTTGTTACACCTCCAATTATGCCTTTAGATAGGTATTTAGTGTTCTGGGTGGTTACCAAGGTGTTGCTATGCAGTTTTTGCTTACTGGACTAAGTCAAAAGAGCTCACCACTTGTTTCTGTGATATTCTGGTCCCTAGATATCGCTCAGGTCTTTCCTTAATAAAATTAATTCAAGCCACATGATTTGAAGAAGAATCCAAAAGTGGTGCAATATGAGGAATATAGTAATAATGATATTTGCCTTAGCAAACACAACAAATGAATGTAGGTCTGTGGGTAAGGTACATCCTAGATCTCTCTGTTAACTTGCTTTAGCTTAATGAATTCCATTGGGAATCAACTGTTTCCATTTTCACACAGACTAATGTGGGAAATATTCTGCCCTGAAGCTGGAACAAGCATGTTACTTATTGGCCTTTAATGGGTAAAAGTGTTGTTGGACTTAAAGGACCCTGTCTTTGGTGCCGAGGTGTTTTGTGAAATGTAAACATAGATTATGGAGATAATAAAATCACCCAAGATCCTTTTACATAACAATATAATATGTTTTTTAGTTTGAAACTGTTTATTAGAATAAAATTGTACTTTAAATCCATTTCACATTTAGATAACATCTCAAAGGGTTTTCCTTTCCACCAATAGGTTAAAATTACATACATGTGCATGTAAACCCAAAACAATTAGCAGATTTCTTGTTACATTTTCAACCAGCCGAATGATGTACCAGTCTGAATGTTGTATAATCTATTAGACAACATCTACACAATATAGGTAATCAGGTACCCAACCGAACACAGAGACCTCAATACTTGGCATACACAATAATACACAATAACAGTAACAATCAGTGGATAGTTTAAGTATGAATGTGTCAATTTGAGTAAAAATACTATTTGCATCTCAGTATTGTTGTACATTAACAGGATGCAATAATAACATAGAGTGTAAATAATTATATTTATTAAAAGTATGAAATAGATGCAGCCTTAATGGGACAATAAAAGCCCTCCCTACACCTACATGAGTCTTTTTTTAATCTTGTTTGTTCCAACTAGGCATTGTTAGACAGAGCTAGTGCAAATAGCACTTGCCAACAAGGCACGCTATTTGCACTTGGTGTAAATAGACACTCTGTTTACGGCATTGTATAACTTTGATATTCACTCATAATTTCAAGTAAAATATACTTATAAGTTCAAGCTTTAATTTCTACAAGGTTGAATTGAGTACTAATATAAAATTTACTTTTTTAAATTTTTGCCTGAACTAACTTATTCAATGTAGAAATGACATTTGTTTTTTCTGTATGTCAGGGTTATGTTAAGTTTCATTGTGTTTTGGTTTTGTTTTCATTATTTTTCCTGTTCCTGTTTCCCTGAGTTCTCGTTCATTGTTCGTTGCCATGGTTTCTGATTTGAGTTACGCACCTGTTCCATGTTATGTTGATTAGTCCATGTGTATTTAAGCCCTTAGTTCCCTCTGTTTATTGTTGTCTATGTTTTATGTGGTTGTTTGTAATGAGTATTATTCCTGTGATCTCCTGCGTGTTGATTAAAGACTGTTTTAGTTTAATTCTCTGTCCTTGTGCGATTACTACAGCCACTTTGTGACAGAACACCGAACCAAAGAAAGGATTATACGTTTAATATTATGGATTTACCAGCTGTCAGCCTGCTCTGCTTATAGAGTAAGAGAATCATGCCCTCGCGGACCACACAAGGAATTCCCGGATCTCTGTGTTTTAGACTAGCCTGAGTGAGCGAACTAAAGCACAACTGCCCGATGACGGTCCTCAAGGGACATTCGCACAGTATGTGGAGTGGGTGCTAGTAAAGTGTGGATCCTCTTTTAATGATGTTTTATTAACAAGTTCGGGAGGAGCACGTTCAGATAATTGACACAAGTGGAGAGCACTCAGCTAATCAACAATAAGAGGTATATATACGCAGCAGTCCTACCTCCGTTTGTTGACAGTTATCAGCATCCCTCCACCACCCCTTCTACACACTCTTAGTTCTAACCACTTACATACATGGGGGGTACTCTGGGTTCGGGCCAAATTCCGAGCTCGAAGCCCTCCCCCCGGACAGCACGCCAAATACGCATTTAAATTTACTCTCCATAATTATATGTAAGTGTGAACTCGTGAACCATCTACATCGAGGAAGAGGACAACACTAGCCTCACTCCAGACCAAGAGCCCAGCAAGACTTTAGCCACGTCCACCACGGACCAAGAGCCTGAGCCCACCGCAGACTGGAAGACCGAGCCTGCCACGAAAACAGTGCCAGAGACTACTGAGGCCATCTTCGTCCTGGAGCCCAAGCCCCACAGAGAGTCTGATCTGGTGCGTGTGCCGGCACCAACATCCGTCAAGGTGAACATATTAGGGGAGTATGAGGGCATGGAGTGAAGCCCTGCCC
This sequence comes from Coreius guichenoti, assembly GCA_039654105.1. Taxonomy (NCBI): domain Eukaryota; kingdom Metazoa; phylum Chordata; class Actinopteri; order Cypriniformes; family Gobionidae; genus Coreius; species Coreius guichenoti. Next base: position 7,836,716 of record CM077186.1, on the reverse strand, counting down.
ATACTCCCATTGCTGAGGATGAGCTGTGCCAGGATTCTACATTATTAATTGATGGATTGGAAAATATAATCCTCAAAGTCTCCTTTGTCGCCGCTGGTCCCGCCCAACTCCAAGTCTTCTTCGTCACTGCTGATTCCGCCAAGCAGCAAGTCTTCTTCATCACAGATGGTCCCACCCAGCCTCCAACTCCAGCCTCCTCTGTCTAAGCCATCCAGTTCCTCTGCCCCACCTCCGCTGGCTCCCTTCAGTCCCTCAGCTCCTCCTTTGTTGGCTCCGCCATGGAGCGTGGATCCCCTGGCTCTGCTTGGGCCGCCAAACCAGTTACTTCACATTGGCCCATCGAACAGTTGGCTCCAACTTGACTCCTTGCTCCCTTGGCTTCACCTGGGACTGTTGTCCTTATGGCTGCATCGGGCTTCTTCTTCCCTCCGGCTTGGCCTTGGTCCTAAGTCCCACCGGCTCAGCTTCAGTCCTCTGGCATCCAGGCTCCACCTCGGCTGCTCGTCACCGCAGCTCTGCTTTGGCCTACAGGTCATACGGTGTTGCCCGTTCCCTTCATCATCTTGGCTCCGCCTGGGTCTCCAGTTATTCTGTCTCCATCACTGTCGCTCAGGTTTCTGGCTCCACCCAGGCTCATCCCTCCATCATCTCCACCATGGGGTTTCCCTCTGCCAGCTATTCCCAGTCTCCATCTCTGCGCCCACCTCCAGAGCCCCCACCCTCCCTCCTCAGTTGGACTTTGTTTCTTGTTACAGCGCGAGGATGCGCCTTCTAGGAGGGGGTGTAATGTCAGGGTTATGTTAAGTTTCATTGTGTTTTAGTTTCATTTTCATTATTTTCCCTGTTCCTGTTCGCCCGAGTTCTCATCTATTATTAGTTGCCATGATTTCTGATTTGAGTTACACACCTGTTCCATGTTATGTTGATTAATCCCTGTGTGTATTTAAGCCCTTAGTTCCTTCTGTTCATTGTTTGGTGACACTGTAGTATTTACTTCACCACAGAATCATTTTTATCAGTATGGGCAGATCATGCTAATGTTAATTAACATCAATGTTTGATTTAAGGACTTTTTCAATTAAATTTTTGTATGTTTAACAATTGTAGTTCTGTGCTGGGTCACCACTTGATGTCCAAAGTAAAATCTGGGTCATAAAGCAAAACCAAAATCTCAGCTATAATTCAACTGACTTTAATTTAAATATGGGATAATTTATAAAATGATTTGCTTTAACATGATGTGATATATTCTTGTCTTCAGAGATAGATAGATAGATAGATAGATAGATAGATAGATAGATATGAGTAATTTCTCCCACTGTCTTTTAACTGAAAGCACATTTCATTCAACTGAATGAAGTAAAGACATGACAGCTTCAGTTCCTTTTTTTAATAAATATGTCACACTAGCCCTTCCAGACATAGATTCTATCCCATCATGCATTCATTAGCCGTCCTTTCAGCTTCATTAAACTGTCTTTGCTAACTTACTGACAGATATCAATGACTATCTGTAGGGCTTAGGTTCCCTGCAGAGGCTAATGTTGGCGAAACAACAAGAGAAAAATAAAAAATTAAGTCGTTCTAGCCAGGGTAAAAGATATATTGCCTTACAAGTTTTTTTTTTTCTTTCTTTTTTTTGATGATTACATTTCAGGAACAATAGGGGGAAATTCAGTTAGTCTGGGACATTTCTTTATTCTCTGTGCTATTTCAGCCATTACTCTTTTGCCAAGTTAATAACCAGCAGCTACATATAACCTCGTTTAATTAGTCTTATAATTAATCCTTTTTTTAATGAACAGATTTGAAGGAGTTTATAAAGCAACATGCTGGTGAAACCTTAATCAATCACAGCTCCATTGTTATTCTGTGAATGTATGAGGTATGACTACCTTTGAAATCTATCCAAATACCCAAAAGGACTAGCTGTGCCATTCAAACCTGGAAAGCCACTGAATTGCATTAACATGAGCAAGAGTTGTAAGGAGTGATCTGCATATTTGGTTGTTGTGTTGTCAACTCATGCTGAAGCTGCTGGCTCTATCTGCCCCCCGGCAATGCCTTTTTTGGGGTGGAATGTGTCAGGCCCCTTGGCAGCCACGAACCAACCCCCCCAGATACCTGCGAAAACTATGGATATAAGCTCAAAATGTTGCATTATGGGCCATGGGTTTTCTCTCTTCAGATTTAGGGAAAATATAAAAGCTGATCAGAGGTATATATCAGAGATATTATATTATAATATAATATAATATAATATATTACATTATATTATATTAATAGACATAATGGTGGTTACAATTTAGTACATTTAAAATATATTAACTTTAAATGTGATATCAAATAACACAACATTTAAAATTATAATCAAGTACTATACATATGCTTTAGTATTTTTGTCAACACATCAAAATAAGTGCATTTCTTTAAAGCAGGATACAAGATTATTAAAACATTAAAAATGTTTATTTATTATTATTTAAAATGTAAAGGCACAATATCTGTCACGGTCCGTGTAGGATAGAAGCTCAAAGACGAGGATGAACAGGAGACAGGAACTTTAATAATAAAACTCAGGAAACCCTTACACACGTATAACTAAAGACGAGAACCGACAAACACTGAGGGAGAACTGAGGGCTTAAGTACACAAAGCAAATGAGAATAATGAGGTGATAAACGAGGCACAGGTGAATGATATAACTAATTAGACAAACTGGGGAAAACTGGGTCACAGAGACTTAACCAAAAACACAAGACATGTGACAATATGTAAGATTTTTGGATTAAAATATCCAAAAACCACTAGAACAGTGTTATATATTTTGTACTTGTGTACTTACATTAGCCCAGATGTTTCCATGAATAAAGGCTTTTTTTACCAGGACATGGACCGTGTCCGTGCGTCACCTATCAGTGACATCATACCCGCGTTACCCTCGATTTCTGGTTTTAATTTATAGAAACCATGGAAAAACCAGAGACAAGGGAACAACTGTTTGGATACATTTATAGACAGAAAATTAATTATTATATAGCTCAACAAGTTTAGTCTTATTGTTTAAATCTCGTTTTCTTGGTTTACCACGAGTACCATGTTTTACCATGAATAATATCGATCTAGCTTACTGCAGTGTGCAACAAGTGTCTCATAGTAGCCGGCGAGTAAACGCACAGAGCAACGTTAGTACAAAATTTTCAACACGCTCAAATGTATCTAATATGATAAAACAGCGCTGCGTTACCCCACATACACTTGACCGGAAGAAGCGGAAGTGGTGACTGCGGCATAATAAAAGTTCTGCTTTCCAGATTCTTTTCCACCAGTTGTGAGGTGAAGACGACAACTCCCAGGAATCTACGCTCAATCTCGCCATTATCAAGCTGTGCCTTTGTTTTGAATAGGCGACCTCTAGCGGCGAAAAACTACATATTGTGCCTTTAAAGTAAAACTTTTAATTTGACATTATTACAAAGTGCACTTTTTAAAAGCGTACTTATGTGTGTTAAGAAACATGTACATGTACTCTCTTAAAGTACACTTAAATGGCCTTTTATTTTATTATGCAAGTAGTTTTCTTAAATATACATTTAAGGTTTGAAGTACATTCAATACAATTAAGCACACTTCTGTTTCACAAGAGTTGTGAATTCTAAATATTTCAAAATTCATTTTATTTTATTGTTTCATTTCATAGGATGGAAGGTAAAAATGCATTATTTGTTTATTGATATATTTGTTTGTTTGTTTGTCTTTGGTATTTGACCAAAGTTACGTTGAACCAAGTACAAAAACCTAAAGGAAACCATGTGCTGCTTAAAGACATGTGAAAGTGATGCTCTGTATATTCCTAAATACTGATTTGCTTATGTTCTTAAAAAGTATAGAGCAGTGGTTATCATTTTTCTGTTGGCAGAAAAATTAAACGGTTGTGAGGTTATGGCTTATTGACCAACCTTATATTAATGCCTGAAGTATAATTTGAAATCATTTCCCCAGTGGATTGAAGGTACACAGATGAACTGATATTTACTAAACGTTCTTTTGCTTCCAAAGCATTATTTGGTCAGAGGTACTAAACAGCACCATCGCTGAACGGTTACCATGGTGACACTGCTTCATATTCCTAGAAAAAGGTTGCCTGGTTTATTGCACTTTTCTGAGTATGGCTTAACTTTTTGTCCTCAGGTTGGTAACCAAACAGCACTGCAATGCTTGACTGTATATATAAATGGTTTGTTCAGAGGAGAAAACATGATTACACTTTATTTTAATGGCCCCCTTTAGACATTCTGTTGACTATAAGTAATCTACATGTCAACTTACTCTCATGTAAGTATTAGTTGAGTATTAGTAGACTTTTAGGGGGCAGGGATAGGGTTAGTAGAATAAAGAGTTAGGGTTAGTAGAATAAGTTGTCATGTAGTTGCACAGTTACTTATAGTCTGTAGATTGTCTGTTGGGGGATCATAAAAATAAAGTTAGCAGATATTAAGCAAACAGTCTATATACTCAAATAATACTCTAATGAGAGTTAGTTAACATGTAGGTGCAATGTTACTTATAGTCAATAGAATGTCTAAAGTGGACCACCTGAAAAAATCAATGAATGATTTAATTGATTAGATTCTTAATTAGATGCTTGCCTTAGCAAACACCACTAACAAGTTCTAACATTTTGTCCAAGTGGGATTCACATTAAATTGCCAATCATAGGAAAAATACCAATAGTATGTTTTTATTATATATATGCAAGCTGAAACTAAAGATTCCATGCCGCATTATTCAGTTTTTCCCCAGCGTTACGCACTTCATCATAACTTCAACTCGAAAGTCAAAACGGGATGCAGTTATTCGGTGTGAGCTGTGGATTATGACTGTCAGCGTGGGGAGAAAAGAGGCTCTCTTTCTGATCTCAGAGGTGGCAGGTCTGGCCATGAAGGGTTCCTGGTGGCGTCTACCCCCGTGACGACCACATTATCTGCAGGAATGTGAGCAGAGTCATTTCCAATAATGATTCCGCCAGTTTCCACACCTCCAGACAAGTGAGTGTGGGTGACATGGGGCTGGAGAGGGAGGGAGTTTGAAATGCTTGTCAACTTGACTTCCAAGCCCCTCATTCACTGTAATGTGATGCAGAGGTTAATTGTGGAGCTGTGTAATAAGTGTTAATGTTGTTGGCTCTGACGTCAGTAAAGAAGTGCAGGAGACATTTGATTAATCCTTTTCTGTACTGGTGAAATAGTCACTTATTTTTTATTGTTTTAGAACATCAAATATGTATCATGTTTAGCCATTAAAGATATTGGGAATGTAAAGAATAGCAAACTTACAATCTCTGCATTAAAAATGCAGGTTATAATCACACAGTTGGCGAAATGCATGAGATAGCTGGATGACATGCATTTGCCAAAATGCGTAGTGTGTGATTTCATTAAATGTGAATTCCATTAAATGTGCACTTGTAGTGTACTTCAAATCTAATAAATATATTTTCAAAAAAACTGTACCTGCAGATAATAATAATATAATAATAATAATAATGAATGCCACTTACTGTACGTGTATTCAAAGAGAGCATACTTTCATTTTGTTTCTTAACAAATTTTTTACAAAGTACACTTTGTAATAATGCCACATAAAAGGTTTTACTTTAAAGAAATCATTATGTAATAATCTTTTTTTATACTTCAAAAAGGTACACTTATTTTGATGTGCTAAAGCACATGTAAAGAACTTGATTATAATTTTAATTACAGTACATTAAAGTATTTTAAATGTACTAAACTGCAACTACATTACAAATGTGCAATTAATTTAATACATGACATAACTTTCAATAGTAATGACATTTAAATATATTAGTTTATATTACAATAAAAGCTTGTCAGTACACTTGGCAGAAGTATATTTAAAAGAAAACAGACATAATAATGAAATTACATGAACGTAATACTTAATTCCTACTTAAGTGGGTGAACAAACATTCTAAAATTCAACCAACTGCATTTAAAATACAAATTTAAACTAGCCTATAATACATTTTCATTCACTCAATTCACTCAATTTCATTATATAACTTTTGGCCCTCTAGCGGTTAAGAAACAAAATTGCATGCATTTTGCGGAAGAACATTGTTTTGATTGTGCTTTGGCTCTGCGTGACTGTGCGGATGAATATGACACTTCACAATAGATAGTGTTTTACAATTAACTCTGTTAGAGAGTTACATATGGCAATTTATCTTCAATAAAATACATTACTCACCTGTTGAGTAATACACTTTTTGTTTACAGGTGATTCCCCAGAGGTTTGAGATTTATGTCAACCGTTCTCGCTCGTTGTGACAAATGACCAATGCCGTTCCCACACCATACACGCGTCAAAGTAGCCGGAGCAACTTATACGGATATGACGAGACATGCATGGGTGAGTGATGCATTTACGCAATTTCCCACAAAACCATCCCGATAGGTCTGAAATATAGGGTCTGACTGTCTCACACTTGTGGTATTGGGGGAATTCCATACGTAACAGGTGTCTTAAAAACAAGATCAGTACCCTTTACGGCATACTAAACCGACTATCTCGAATACTGCTTCGTGGCTAGTATCCCGTAACGTTGCATGTTCATCTGAAATCGCGAAATGTCGAGGAAAACTTTTCATTGTAAGTTAAATTAATTAGATATTACATATAATTTGGTGGTAAAACATAAATGGCCGATTCTTACACAACTAGCCAGCTTAAAGGATGGAAATTGAGAGAAAAATGCATTTTGGAGAGAAAAATCTGTCTGGAAATGTATCTAGCACATGAACACATACACTCACCTAAAGGATTATTAGGAACACCATACTAATACTGTGTTTGACCCCCTTTCGCCTTCAGAACTGCCTTAATTCTACGTGGCATTGATTCAACAAGGTGCTGAAAGCATTCTTTAGAAATGTTGGCCCATATTGATAGGATAGCATCTTGCAGTTGATGGAGATTTGTGGGATGCACATCCAGGGCACGAAGCTCCCGTTCCACCACATCCCAAAGATGCTCTATTGGGTTGAGATCTGGTGACTGTGGGGGCCATTTTAGTACAGTGAACTCATTGTCATGTTCAAGAAACCAATTTGAAATGATTCGAGCTTTGTGACATGGTGCATTATCCTGCTGGAAGTAGCCATCAGAGGATGGGTACATGGTGGTCATAAAGGGATGGACATGGTCAGAAACAATGCTCAGGTAGGCCGTGGCATTTAAACGATGCCCAATTGGCACTAAGGGGCCTAAAGTGTGCCAAGAAAACATCCCCCACACCATTACACCACCACCACCAGCCTGCACAGTGGTAACAAGGCATGATGGATCCATGTTCTCATTCTGTTTACGCCAAATTCTGACTCTACCATCTGAATGTCTCAACAGAAATCGAGACTCATCAGACCAGGCAACATTTTTCCAGTCTTCAACTGTCCAATTTTGGTGAGCTCGTGCAAATTGTAGCCTCTTTTTCCTATTTGTAGTGGAGATGAGTGGTACCCGGTGGGGTCTTCTGCTGTTGTAGCCCATCCGCCTCAAGGTTGTGCGTGTTGTGGCTTCACAAATGCTTTGCTGCATACCTCGGTTGTAACGAGTGGTTATTTCAGTCAAAGTTGCTCTTCTATCAGCTTGAATCAGTCGGCCCATTCTCCTCTGACCTCTAGCATCAACAAGGCATTTTCGCCCACAGGACTGCCGCATACTGGATGTTTTTCCCTTTTCACACCATTCTTTGTAAACTCTAGAAATGGTTGTGCGTGAAAATCCCAGTAACTGAGCAGATTGTGAAATACTCAGACCGGCCCGTCTGGCACCAACAACCATGCCACGCTCAAAATTGCTTAAATCACCTTTCTTTCCCATTCTGACATTCAGTTTGGAGTTCAGGAGATTGTCTTGACCAGGACCACACCCCTAAATGCATTGAAGCAACTGCCATGTGATTGGTTGATTAGATAATTGCATTAATGAGAAATTGAACAGGTGTTCCTAATAATCCTTTAGGTGAGTGTACATATGTAACAAATATGATAACAAAGGAAGAACACAACTGACTTTTACTTTTACTGCATGGTACTTTTATTTTTAATTATGTATAATAATACTTTTTAGCCTGGGACTATAGGCTTAAAGGATTAGTTCACTTCAAAATGAAAATTTCCTGATAATTTACTCACCCCCATCTCATCCAAGATGTTCATGTCTTTCTTTCTTCAGTCGAAAAGAAATTACGTTTTTTGAGGAAAACATTCCAGGATTTTTCTCCACATAATGGTTTTCAATGGCAACCAACGGGTTGAAGGTCCAAATCAATGCAGTTTCAAAGCGATTCGAAGGGCTCTGCACGATCCCAGCCGAGGAATAGGGTCTTATCTAGTGAAACCATCGGTCATTTTCTAAAACAAATAAACATTTATATACTTTTTAACCTCAAATGCGTGACTTCAGTGTTCTGCTTTTGCATGACGTATGACGCCATCACGTCGGAAAGGTCACGCACGGGACATATGTGGAAGTACTGACCCAGTGTTAAAACGAATGTGCAAAGACTAAACGCCCTTTACAAAAATAAAGGTAAAACAACGATGTCGGACAATTTTAAAGTTGTAGGAGAACATGAGATGGAGTTTTTAGAAAATGACCGATGGTTTTGCTAGATAAGACCCTATTCCTCAGCTGGGATTGTGCAGAGCCTCTGAAGCCCTTCCAAGCGCTTTGAAACTGCATTGATTTGAACCTTCAACCCGTTGGTTGCAATTGAAAACCATTATGTGGAGAAAAATCTGGGAATATTTTCCTCAAAAAAAGTATTATTATACATAATTAAAAATAAAAGTACCATGCAGTAAAAATAAAAGTCAGCTGTGTTCTTCCTTTATCATATTTGTTACATATGTATGTGTTCATGTGCTAGATACATTTCCAGACAGATTTCTCTCTCCAAAATGCATTTTTCTCTCAATTTCAAGGTTATGCCCTCAATATTGATTCAGTGAAAACTCATTTTCTGTATAGTGCTTGAAATACTTGACAAACACCGCTGCAACTAGGCTCCACTTTGTGTGAAGTGCATTAAAGAAGGCTGCCTCATCTAACTAAGGCTTGTACTGAAGTTTCCATGTGGGACTATTCAATGACCTAAGTTTTGCAAGGCTATCATATTGACATTTGTGAATAAAATGCCAGTTAAACTAGCATGTTTAACAAGCTTACCCATTTAAAAACATAACAAATGTTTACTGCTGTCAAGATGCAGCAAGATCCAAATTGATATTATGTAACACTATCCCACTAGAGCACAAAAATAGAGCCCAAATGACTGCTCGAGGAACGCACCTGTTGGCACATTTGCATTATTTTCCCATGTCTGGTGCTGACCGGATTGATCTGGTTGAGGATGAGAACATCAGTCACAACTTTAGCTGAGCTGAGCTCTGAGCATCTGCACTGCCAGAAAAAAAAGGTACAGCGCTGTCACTGGGGCAGTACTCTAAGGTACAAAAGCGACAAGGTACTAATATGTACCTAGATACTAATAGGGGAAAGTAAGGTATTAAAGTAACAAAGATGTACCTTTTCGCTTTTGTACCTTAGGCTTAGGGTACTGCCCCAGTGACAACGCTGTACCTTTTTTTCTGAGGTCATTCTGTTGATCTTTGTTTTCCACTTCTCAGTGTTGATTTATTTGTGCAGAATCATATTTCATTGTAAGTGTCATCTGTCAAGCTGTTGACTGACATGATTGAGTTAACTATACTAACACTTTATGCACAGGAATTACACACATAACTCTCAAATGGTATGGATAATTTAGTAAAATAAGTTAATATAGCATCAAAAGGTCAAATAATCAATATAGGTTCAATTAATTACAGTCAGATGATTCATTTTGGAAAGGTAGATTAAAGCATGCTTTTAAAATTGCTATTTTACATTGCACAGTATAGCTTGCAGTTTACAGTAAGTTGTATTATAGTCTTTATATCTGCAATGTACAGTTCTAGTTTATTTTGTTTACAGTTTTTGTTTTTGATTGATTATTTGTTTTCAGACTTTTAGACCAGCTTAAGAAACATTATTTAAAATGACTTGAGTTTACTGAATTTATATTTTAAGCAGAAGTTTTTGTCTATTTTCTGAACAGAATATTAACTTAATGCATACTGCTCATATACACTCACCTAAAGGATTATTAGGAACACCTGTTCAATTTCTCATTAATGCAATTATCTAATCAACCAATCACATGGCAGTTGCTTCAATGCATTTAGGGGTGTGGTCCTGGTCAAGACAATCTCCTGAACTCCAAACTGAATGTCAGAATGGGAAAGAAAGGTGATTTAAGCAATTTTGAGCGTGGCATGGTTGTTGGTGCCAGACGGGCCGGTCTGAGTATTTCACAATCTGCTCAGTTACTGGGATTTTCACGCACAACCATTTCTAGAGTTTACAAAGAATGGTGTGAAAAGGGAAAAACATCCAGTATGCGGCAGTCCTGTGGGCGAAAATGCCTTGTTGATGCTAGAGGTCAGAGGAGAATGGGCCGACTGATTCAAGCTGATAGAAGAGCAACTTTGACTGAAATAACCACTCGTTACAACCGAGGTATGCAGCAAAGCATTTGTGAAGCCACAACACGCACAACCTTGAGGCGGATGGGCTACAACAGCAGAAGACCCCACCGGGTACCACTCATCTCCACTACAAATAGGAAAAAGAGGCTACAATTTGCACGAGCTCACCAAAATTGGACAGTTGAAGACTGGAAAAATGTTGCCTGGTCTGATGAGTCTCGATTTCTGTTGAGACATTCAGATGGTAGAGTCAGAATTTGGCGTAAACAGAATGAGAACATGGATCCATCATGCCTTGTTACCACTGTGCAGGCTGGTGGTGGTGGTGTAATGGTGTGGGGGATGTTTTCTTGGCACACTTTAGGCCCCTTAGTGCCAATTGGGCATCGTTTAAATGCCACGGCCTACCTGAGCATTGTTTCTGACCATGTCCATCCCTTTATGACCACCATGTACCCATCCTCTGATGGCTACTTCCAGCAGGATAATGCACCATGTCACAAAGCTCGAATCATTTCAAATTGGTTTCTTGAACATGACAATGAGTTCACTGTACTAAAATGGCCCCCACAGTCACCAGATCTCAACCCAATAGAGCATCTTTGGGATGTGGTGGAACGGGAGCTTCGTGCCCTGGATGTGCATCCCACAAATCTCCATCAACTGCAAGATGCTATCCTATCAATATGGGCCAACATTTCTAAAGAATGCTTTCAGCACCTTGTTGAATCAATGCCACGTAGAATTAAGGCAGTTCTGAAGGCGAAAGGGGGTCAAACACAGTATTAGTATGGTGTTCCTAATAATCCTTTAGGTGAGTGTATACTGTAATATGCAATAGTATGTTATGTTGCTACAGAATTGCTACATTATTACATACATTCCTTACGTTGTTATAGTTATCATCTCTCCAATACACTGAATATAGGTATTTAGCATTTTTGTCTGAAATATGTTATAAATAATCACAACTGAGTAATTTTTCCACACTGGATTTGGACAGTCAAGTTGACCATAATGCATTGTGGGATATATTATTTATATGCTGTACATTCTGCACATTTTAAGGTGATACGGATAACAGCAGTGGCCAAACTTTATTCAAATATTATTATAAAATTGTTAAAGATTTTGTAAGCAAGTTGTGCTTGGAATCAATTATTTTATTTGTGATAATGCAATGAAACATGCCGAATTGTGTGGACCTACGTTTTGGCCAAGTTGTGACTATGAAGAGAGAACCTAAGAAATATAAATAACTGATTATGTTGTAGTCAATATATGCTTTTTTTTTCCTGTGAGCCTTTTGTTTTTTACCAAATAATGCTGTCAGATAAATAATTTAACAAAGTTTAGTGTTTTGTTCTTCCTTCATATATATGATATTTTTCTTTTAGGGCCATTAAAACAAATTGAAATTAAAACAAATTCCCTTCACTACTGTATACCATCCGTATGGTGTACTATACACTAAATACGATTGGCAATGTGTTTGTGTGTGTGAAATATGGTATAATGTCTCCCCCCTGTGGTCAGACTCTTAAACGTATATATTTGATGTTGGGAAAATCTAACTCATGGCATTTGACTGATAAAAACTATAAAATGTCTAAAAGTAAGTAAATCTAAAAATATCTTTATCAAATTATTTCTGAGTTTAAGGTTGTAATCTAATACTGATGATAAAATGATTTATTCTGTGAGCACTTAATCTCATCATCATCATCATCATCATAAAAAAAAAAAAAAAAAAAAAAATCTATTCTATTTTTCCTCTATTCCCTCCCTATTCTAGCTTATGCTACTCTAAGTAATGTCCAAAACTTAGTATATCAGGCACTTTTTGTGATTTTTCGCCTCTTCATGAAGGATCGCTTCCTGTAATCCTCAGTTGTAAAACGCTTTGGATAAAAGCGTTAGCTAAATGCATAAATGTAAATTTTGTTTCTTGATATTAACCTGAAAGTCATACAGCCATTCATTGTACTGCTGAGAGAAATTTTAATGACTTGGACAGCAAATCGACTTCATGGTAAACTTGAGTAGTAATTTAACTAAATACTATATGAATGTTGTTTTTTTCTTTGCTGTCTTGGCACTGCTTTTGCTTTATATAGAAGAAAGGTTTGGCCCTTGTGTGTTTGTATTGTACCCTGAGTAGCTTGTGCCTCAGCCAAAGTAATTACCCCAACCTTCATTTAACTGGAACACAATGGCTCCGGGCGCAGGCCTTTGTCATTTTAAAGCCTCTAAATAAGAGCTTCTCCATTCCTAATCATTCATCATGTGCGCTGGATTTCTCTCTCATTATCTGCCACTTCTGCTAATTGAGATGATTTGCTCAGTGTTGTTTGAGGATCTGGCTGAGGACTTGCTGCCGTGAGATACTGCAGGCTGAAATTAAGGGGAAATCACCCTCACGGCTTTGGGTTATTGCATTTCACCTACAGTGATTTCCAGGTGCAGACCCTATAAACTGATAGACTGAAGCCCTAATTAGCAAATTTCTCTCTGTTGTGAAACACCACTGAATACTGGGTTTTCAACAGCCGATATCTACTGTGATAATTTAATTCAAATGAAATTTAAACTTTAATTGCAATTGCTGAAATGAACTTATTTCATCCACTATTTACTCAAAATTCATACATTTTTAGAAATTGTTTCTTGTGTATTAAAAATGCTATCATAATATAACAACATAATTGTACAACAGGATGGACAGGTCCTTATTTCTCTATATCTCCCCAATCCACAAATACTAGAACTTGGTTGAATGCACAAATGTTTATTTGGTCTATTTAACAGTTGAATACAATACAACTCATTTTAAATTTATTGTCATCAAAACAGACCTATGTATAAAAATGATCAAGAAAAACACAGAAAAATAAAATGCATGGAATAAAAACTAGGACAAGATAACAGGGGAAAAAACAAGTTTATAAAGAAAGGAAAAAATTATAATACACTAGGAATATGAACAGTGGCAAAAAATGAAATATAACATAAACATTGGACTGAGACAGGTAGGCCTAACTCTGAACATACTTGGCAACTATCCTCACTTATCCTCACAAATAAAAGGGCTAAAGTATTGACAAAAAAAAAATAAAAAAAATAAAAACAATTTCTAACTATTATCTACCTCTCCTCTAAACGTACAAATGTGCAGCTTGATTTTATCCTGTTTATTTATATATTTATTATATTATATTATATTATATTATATTATGGAGTAAACCCTTCCAATTTCAAAATTAAACCTTTCCAATTTCAAAATGTTTTAAAAAAGCAAGAAGGAGCAAGAAAATATGTTTTGTAGATTGTAACCAAGTAGCTATGTACTGTATTTCGCTACAAATAAATACCTATATTAAAACACATTTATATAAATATATTTTAAAATACATATTACCAATATTTTTGATGATGTAGATTAAAATATATATATATACACCGATCAGGCATAACATTATGACTAATATTGTTTACCCCACGTGCATCAATGAGCCTTGGCCGCCCATGACCCTGTCGCCGGTTCACCACTGTTCCTTTCTTGGACCACTTTTGCATCCACAGTGGTCTATACTTACCATTGCAGACTGGGAACACCACACAAGAGTTACAGTTTAGAGTTTTAGAGATGCTCTGACCCAGTCGTCTAGCCATCACAATTTGGCCCTTGTCAAACTCGCTCAAATCCTTACGCTTGCCCATTTTTCCTGCTTCTAACACATCAACTTTCAATACAAAATGTTTACTTGCTGCCTAATATATCCCACCCACTAACAGGTGCCATGATGAAGAGATAATCAGTGTTATTCACTTCACCTGTCAGTGGTCATAATGTTATGCCTGATCGGTGTATATATAGAATGGTTGGGAGGGAGCATGAAGAATAATTTTTACACATGAATTGGCACCTCTGAGTCCAAGGTCTTTGGGATGTGCTGGAGGAGACTTTACAATGTGCTTGACAAAAATTGATGCACCTCTTGATGGAAATAACATCACAACATTTATATCCATCAAGAGGTGCATACATTTTTGGTCAAGATGTTGTATTGACAATGCAAGAGTCAAGCACTCTGTAAAGTCTCCTCCAGCACATCCCAAAGACTTTCAATCTGATCTGGACTCAGAGGTGCCAATTCATGTTTGAAAATGATTCTTCATGCTCCCTCCCAACCATTCTTTCACAATTTGATATAAATGAAAGTATATATGAAATATATAGTAAAGGCCCACACAGCACATTGCACACCCATTCACCTTCATACAAAAACACTAAAAGCATCCTGTGCACATTATTTTGTAAATCATTCTAGACTAGTGCAGATCAGCTGTGAGACACTGCTCCAGGAAGCAGAGAACTTTTATCATGGTGTTGCTCGGGTGGACGTTCCTCCTTCTCCTGCTCCCCCTGCAGTGCCCCCACCATCGAGCCTAACGTGCCAAAGCTGCTGGCGCAGTTCTCCACCTGTGCAGAAACGCACAGTGTGACCTCTGACCCCTCCAGTTTGGGCAGGACTTCAGGTTGAGAGACTGGTGTGACACTGTCACCTATACTTTGGACAGTGATGCTGGACTGAAAAATGTGGTGCAGATGTTGTAGTAATGTATTCTCAGTATAATAGCAATGTATTTTCTTGCACTATGTAACAGCTTCTCCAATAATGTACAGTAATATGTAAGTGTATGATGGAAGTTGATGAGTTGCATTGTGTCCTAACCAGGCATGACATAATATCCAATGAAAAGCTATTTGTCCAGACTGAATGTGAAACTGGAACATTATCTGAACAAATAATATTTATGTATATTACATGTATATTCAGTCAGGGCTTGACATTAACACCCATCAAATGTGGGTGGATTTCAGTAGTGTTGTGTAACACAGTCACTCCTACTAGCCACTTTGGCGGGTTGAATTTTATATATACATTTTTCAATTGTAGTCTTTTAAAAAGACATATGAAATAATAAACTAAGTACAATATAGTGTTGTCAAAAACATAGATTTTTCGCTACATATCGATACTAAAATATCTGAAACTCTTCCAATACTCATTTTCCACAGAATACAAAGACGATACCAGCTGCACTTTCTCTCTCTCTCTCATCTCTCCGACAGCGAGTGACACACAAACCCGCCTCCCCTCACTCACTCGTTTCATTTGCTCCGGATTAATATTTTTAGTGTAACAGGGTTTAAATTTCGACGTGGGATTGCACGTATTGCACATCATTTTACTTATTCCCACAGATTTTGTGCTCACACCTAAAGTTAAACAGTCAAATACACACAAAATAATGTCAAAATCCCAGTCTTGGTGAGTATTCACATAAACGTCAGTTCTGTTTTAAGTGAACGTAAACAGTTGAGAAAGAAAATGCATGTGTAACAGTATAATGGATCCGTGGATACGGTCTTAAAGTGACAGCAGCCTAATATACCTGCTGCCAAATTATGAGATAATATATATTGGCCATGGTATTGATGTCAAAATTATGGCCAGTGAAAATACTGAGTGGCTAGTAATTTTGAAAAACCACTAGCGGCTGGTGAGCAAAAAAAGTTAATGTCAAGCCCTGATTACAGTTAATACAGTTATGTGAAGAATAATTTTGGATCAGTGAGTGCCCACACCAGAAATTAAAACCAAGTGATCAACAAAATATCCTATCGATCTTTGCACAGGAGCGGCGGGTATGGACAAAAACCTACATTTACACGTCACGCCTAGTTGGGACATACCTTTCAGGAGGAATTTACTAATAATTGTAATTCAGTACAGGAATTAATGGTGCTGTAAGCGATTTCTGAGAAACGCTGCTGAAATTGGATTGGACTGAGCGCCACAACACAATCAGCAGTAGGGGGCGTGTCCACTCATGATGGGGGAAGAGTGAGCAAGAGGGAGATTTGAAGAAAGATTGTAGAGAGAGAGATGGCTGAGAGACGTTACCAAATAGAAAAGGTCAGAGGAATATCACTGGATATAGGGTTATGATCAGGCAAGAGCTTTAGGAATTAGAAACGTTTTCCAGTGCTGGAGAGACCTATGCAGGAAGGCCTGAAAACGGACGCTGAGGTTGTGTTGTTTCTACTCCATATGTGAGTAACATTGGTTTCACAGAAACAAGATATGCTGTTGTTGAAATACTAGCTATAGTAACAGGACAGTTTTGAGTGTCATTAGCTATGTTTCCATCCAAAGTTGCGAATTTAAAGCTGGGGTAAGTGTTATTTCAAGTAAAAGTGTCTCGGGCCGAGTACTAAAACAAACTTGTAGCCAATCAGCAGTAAGGGGCGTGTCTACTAATGATGGGGAGAAGAGATCGCTCAGTGCACGTCATTATTCAAAAGACACGACACACAGGACGGACATTAGCTGAGCGATGAGAGATGGCAGATAAAAAACAAAAGTGGAAAATGTCTGTGGAACAAAAGAAGGCTTACGATCAGGCAAGAAGTAGGACCCGTGTAAATATAGGATCAGCTTTCCAGCACTGGAGAGAACTCAAGGAGCGGCAAGGCCTGCAATCGGACGCCGGGGTTGCTTTATTTCTTCTCAATAGGCGAGTAACATTGGTTTTGTTTTGTTTCACAGAACTAATATATGCTGGCTTTTGCTTGAATATGCACGTGTGTCATGTTCGCTTGTATTGTCGTTATTCGTATTGTCGATGATAAAGACCCATTAATTTTCACACCCGATAACCCTGGAGCGTCTAAACCTCCTCCACTGTCTGTTTCAAGCGTCAGCTCCCAAAGTGTGTCCGAACAGTAAGATAATTTACTCCTAATATATGTTTGTTTCCTTTGGTTCCTCTTTTCGTGATCGATACAACTCTCTAATCTTGCCATAATTGTAATATTTTCGTGCTCATGCTATCGAGTTGTTCATGAGAACTGCGTTTGTGTTTTTGGGATGAAGGGATGACTTTTTCATTGAACATTCGACCTGGATTACCATAGTAACACGCATTGCTTTCACTTATTGATGACATCATACCCTCAGCCCGTCGGCTGGCTGGCACAGCAGATTCCGCCATAGTCGTTGCCTGCGTTATCAAAATAGGGGCGAGACGCTTTTGGGGTAGGGGCGTGTTTGTTTTAGTGATTTGAAATATCAACATCGGTTACCAGAAAGCACTTACCCCACCTTTAACTTATGTGCAAAATTGGAATATCGCATAAAACGTGCGAACAAAGCACCGTTTCTATCCAGTGAGCTGAAGCGAACAAAATCGTCACTTTCTGATAAACTGCCGCTAAATATCACTAAGAAAAATGGAAGTTGCTGCAGTAGGAGAAGCCATATAATAATTTCGTATATAATAAATTACTTGCGCCTCAGAGCGTGCAGACGAAATGCAATAAAGTTTCCTTGCTTTCTGAAGCGGATGCCTGCTGTTTGGGAACGCAGTCGTATAAGACAGTTCTGGAAGGTAATTATACTGAACCACTTTGTATAACTTTGCTCAGGCATTTCAGAATGACCAAAACAGCATTTCAGATGTTGTGCATCGTGATTGGTCCTCTGGTTAGTCCAGTTATGCCGTTGTCTTTTTTAATGAGCATAAAAAATGTATTCGGTAAATGTGCTTCCATCGTAGTTTATGCGCATGTTTTCTTATCGGTGAAAAAGTTCATCAAAAAGTTTAAGAAGTTTTTTTTATGTGCATTTTTAGAATTTATGCGCATCTTGACTTTTCCATCCAGTGTTTTTTTTGTGTGCGATATTTTCAAAAATGTGCATAAAAATAGGTGTATGGAAACAACTATTTGTCTGGAGCTGGTGTGTTGCTGGCGACCAACAACAAACTCTTGCTTGTATGTGTACTGTATGTTCATTTTTTGTTCTTCCTTGTGGTTTGTTCATCATCTTTGCTTAATTTTTTGCGAAGCATTATTTTGCTTTGCTTCTGATACGATAAAGAGACAGTCAATCTTGCAATGCGTGTTTGTGCATTTTGTGGGCTGAACAATGAAGGGAGGGGTGTATGTGTGTTTGGGTTGATTTCAAATATCAACAGTATTTCTCAGAAATCGCTTATTGCACCTTGAAGCAAATCAAGTCACAACACTTCCTTTCAGGCCATTTCTGAGTTCTAGGTCACAGCAGACTACTATGATCTGGTATACTTTACTCGGGCTCTGCAGTTACATTCCACCACTACAGTCAAATAAATTATAAAGTTGTTGTCCATTTTTTGATCATCATTTGACAAACATCTCTTTAAAACTATATTTTGGCCACCACTATATCAGTGCCTGAATAAGTTGGACTGCTGATTTTTTTTTTTGTGTGTGTGTGTGTGTGCTGAATTAGCAAATGGTAAAGGGGTGCAAATGTTTAGTAAATTCACCCTTTGACTATTTTGTTGATCTTTTGAAAATTATCTCTAAAAATTGTGAATATGCTTTATATATTAATATTTAAAAGTCTCTTGTGCTCACCAAGGCTTTATTTTTGGATCAAAAAATACAGTAAAAACAGTAATATTGTGAAATATTATTACAATTTAAAATAACAGTTTTATATTTTATTATATTTTAAAATGTAATTTATTCTTGCGATAGCAAAGCTGAATTTTCAGTATCATTACTCCAGTCTTCAGTGTCACATGATCCTTCAGAAATCATTCTAATATCTTTTGTGGAAACGTGATAATTTTTTTTTAAGGATTTTATAGAAAGTCTTTACTGTCAGTTTTGATCAGTTTAATACATCCGGAATAAAAGTATTAATTTCTTTGAAATAAGTCTCACTGATCCCAAACTTTTGAACGGCCGTGTGTGTTCCATGAACAAGTAGTAGTACAAGTAGAACACTTACATTCTCCATGGACACGTTGCTCCCCACAGGGGCCTTTTTCTTTCTTGAGATATTGGGGTTCCAGTGGCACACCAAACTGTCATTCTGAACACTGTAGTTTTTGTGACCAATCAACCAATATGTGTTCATTTTTCCTTTTCCCTGAAAACCACATCAAACACATTTATGTCATATTGTTCATGTTAATGTTAACATTTCATTTTGATTAAATATTATGAAGACAAACATTTAATTCATTTTCCGGGGGTTACCATAATCTCAAGTCATGATGTAAAGAAATACATTGTTGTGGTTTCAACAGCTTAACTAAAACTGATCTTAAGCATAGTAATTCTACAAAATGGATTCTCACCTTTACTTCAATCTCGCCCCGTAACTGCAGTTCATACGCATTGTCCTTCATGAGTGCCAGGTATGTAGCAGAGCTTGCATGAATCTTTTGTGCTGAAGACCAGATAAAAGAAACTTTAATGTTTCCCTGTTATGCAAAACGACCAAAGAACCGAAGCTATACTGGTGCTGAGGTGAAACTCAGACACATTATGTTGTTAGCTAAGCCACATGCTAATGTCATGGTTGAAATGGAGGCTGTTGTGAGCTCAATGGAGGAATACAATGAGGTCTCTATGGTGATGTAGTGAGCGAAAATATTCATGACCTCTAAATACAGAAGAACCAGTGGTGGTAAAATAATAAATAAAAAAAAAAAGGTCAGCAAAAGATAAAAAGGCTGCACGTTATCTAGATAAACCAACGTACGCAGACTTGTGGATTCCATGCGCGAGGCCGTGTTAACCGTGTCTCCAAACAAGCAGTACCGGGGCATCTTGTAACCAACAATGCCAGCTACACAAGGGCCTAAGGAGGTATGAGAGACATGACAGACAACAGTGTGAATTACTATAACATCATATTGTTATGCTATTATTGTCATAATCTTTATTACGTTAATGCTAATCGGCATTGATCAAAATATTGATTTTAGAAAGAGTTTAGAAAACTACTCTACTGAAACTGGCTGATGAATCGTTGAAAAAAAGATCAGGAATGTTTATTAAAGTAAATATGGTTGATTTGTTGACTTTAATTTACAGTAACAATACTTTTGATTTTGAAATCTATCTATGACATGGAACCTTCTGTGGGAAAATTATGAAATTTGGCACACAGATAGAGGACAGTCTGAACCACAGCAATTTTGGTGTCTCTAACTCGATCCATTTAGTGCTACCAGCTGTCCAAAATTGCACTCACATTTATGCTAAAAACTTTTGAATCATAAGGGCTAGAATCAAAATTCCTTGGCTAAAGATGATTCGATCTGTCATAAAAATATTTCCACCATTTAGAATTTTTCGAAATATCAACTTTTCCGATCTCGTCCTAGACCGTTAATCTGATTTTCACTAAAATCACATCATCTTTATTGCGTGCTGGCAGTTATTATATCAAGTTATTAAAAGATTTTTGATAAACAACACTGTTCTCAAAATAACACGCAAACGAATTTGACGAAAAGTGCGTAAATATTTTGTCGTAAAGTGCTGTATTTGACAAACGCATTAGCGTACCATCCCGAAACTCAGTATGTGTCCTCTGCAGTCTGTGCTGATGTAAGAGCTGTGCGTGTAAACCTCTCTCCAATGTCTTGAAGATGCGCGCAGCTGCTGTCTTTAGCATCCTTGTTAACGTGCCCACCTCCCACGCCAGACAATCTGGTTC
This sequence comes from Coreius guichenoti, assembly GCA_039654105.1. NCBI lineage: Eukaryota > Metazoa > Chordata > Actinopteri > Cypriniformes > Gobionidae > Coreius > Coreius guichenoti. The sequence goes on along the minus strand of CM077186.1, from coordinate 7,815,532 downwards.
GAATCCCACTCGAAGCGTGTTGAGTAGCACCGTTTACATTTGGTACCTTTGACATGGATGGGAGTGAGGTTTGTTCCCCGGTTTAAATCCAGCTAGGAGCGGGTAGAGTAGGAGCGGTTACGCTGAAGGGACTTCAACAAAACTTCAAAAGTTTTGAGACAGTGCCACCTTGTGGCGAAAAATAATGAAACTTCCAAAAATGCTAATAGCTTTTGATTCATTTTGCTTATGTTGATGAAACTAGTGTTGACAGATTCATTGAGTCATACCTAGAACAATAATACCAATTTTGCTATAGTCAGTCAAAATGTCTGTCCACCATTTTGAATTTCTTTAAAAACTTTTCAAACTTATTGATATTCATCAAAATCGGATATATATCGTGAGACCATGCCTACAAAAAGTTATTAAAAGCTTCTTGATTGACCAAACTGTTCTTAAATAACGCATCAATAAAATTGTTGGCATGATACCAAACTGATTCTGTGGCTATAATCGACACCCAACTTTGTATGTATTTCAGCCGTTTTGCCAAAAATAATCTAAAAATGTATTTAATTACTCATTTTTGAATTCTAATAACCCCTCATTATGCTTAATTTGTGCTTGGCCCCTTAATTGCTGCTTGCAGTTATATTTCTGTAATCATCAGTTCTTGTGCAAAGAGAGGATACACACACCTGTGTGTATGCCGGCTCGGAGTTGAAGGCGTTTGTTTGGCATGTGGGGTATCGGCACCTGTCTGACCGCAGCCACCAGATCCAGAGACATTTTAGCGATCTCATCTGCATGTTTATCTCCGTTTCTCTCCGGCAGTCCACTGACCACCATGTATGCATCTCCTATAGTCTCCACCTGTTTCATTTAAACACAGAAGCTTGTCAACTAATGATTGTGATGGACATTATAAATGTGTTTGATTACATCTAGCAGCATTAAGAACACTTCTTTAAACTTGAGATAAAAATATAATTACATATATATTTTGCATATATACAGTATATATATATTTTTAGAATTGTGGCAATTCTCATTTAGCATCTGGATTGTTTTTTATTATTCTCATTCTAAATGATGATTCTCATTAAATTTGCATTACTATAATACACAATTTTCTATTGAATTGCACAATTTTTTAATCACTACAAATTAAATACAGTATACTAAATACTACACTGCCGTTCAAATGTTTTTTGAACGTCTCTTATGTTTACCAAGGCTGCATTTATTTGATCAAAAATACAATAAAACAGTAATATGGTGTGACACTTTTACAATTTAAAATAACAGTTTTCTATTTTAATATCTTTTAAATGTCTCGGTTACGTAACCTTGATTCCCTGAGTAGGGAACGAGACGCTGCGAGCCGTTGTTATGGGGAACACCTTCGGTGTGACGAATTTCTGAAGCCCTTATACCATCAGTGTGATAACCATCAGTGACCATCAGTGATATCAGCGTGCTACGCGCTATTTCATCAGATTTCCAAGATGAAGGAAAAAACTTATAGAAGGTAAAGGAATGGCTGGCGTCGAAGCGTCTCGTTCCCTACTCAGGGAACCAAGGTTACATACGTAACCAAGACGTTCCCTTTCATAGGTTCACTCAGCGCTGCGAGCCGTTGCTATGGGAACAATATACCATAACGCCTTCACATACCTGAGAGTAGCTGGAAGACAGGGAAAGCGTCCACTCAAGCAGATAAAACCTGGGAGCCAGGAGCCATCCTCATGTCCAGACCGTAGAACTTGATAAAGGTGTATGGAGAGGACCATTCTGCCACAACACAAATATCCTCCAGGGAAGAGCCTTTAAAAAGAGCCTGCGAAGAAGCCATTCCTCTGGTGGAATGAGCACACACACCTAGAGACGAAGCCAAGCCACGCACCTCATAGGCCGCAGAAATAACCTCGATCACCCAATGAGACATTCTCTGTTTGGTGACGGCAACTCCTTTGTTTTTACCACCAAAACACACAAACAATTGCTCCGATCTACGCCACTGGGAAGATCAGTCAGCATAGATCTTCAACGCCCTCACCGGACAGAGGCCAAGAGGCTGCACATCACTCCCAGTCTCCGAGTCAGGGGGAGAAAAAGCCTCCAAGACCACTTGCTGGGAATGAAAGGGAATCGAAGCAACCTTAGGAACATAACCTGGCCTGGGTCGCAACAGGACTTTAACCAACCCGGGGGCAAAATCCATACAAGAAGGGCTTACTGAAAGAGCCTGTAAATCCCCTATTCTCTTAAGGGAGGATAGAGCCACCAGAAGAACTGTCTTAACCCATTTAATCCGTTTAATACATGCATTTTACTCCTTAGATCTCCCTAACACACAAACTTTATGCCCTCTTTGATTTTATCTTGGTTAAGTTAGTGAAATATTAGGTTTTATATTCGGTCACAATAGTGACCGGTGGGAAACAGCATAGTCAGAATTCATACAAATTCTTCAGTTGAAAACAAGTTTTGGCTGTTGATCCCAGTTGTCATTTCTTTATTTTTGCGGATGTTTTGGACCTCCTAGACGTGCATGCTGTGTGCGGCATCTCTGGCAGTTGGGGGTCACTGTGTTGGTGATGGCTCAGATGGGAAGTGCCGTGATGGGGCGGCCCATTTGCCAGGTGAACTATTGGGTGGCGATGCAGAGGTGAACTGTCTGGGGGATGGGGTGGATGTTCATGAGAGCCGGTTGGTGTGCCCCACCGGTGGGGGGTCATCTGCCTCGTCCTCTGGATGGTTCACCTCTGCATCACCATTTCGTGGTCTGCCTGGCGGGTGGGCCATTTTGCGCAGATGCTCCCTATCTGGGCCATCACTGTCGCGGCCACTTTCATTTGCCTCTTTTTCAAGTGTGGGAAGGGTGGTGATGCTACACACAGCACTTGGGGAGTCACACACGTCTGGGAGGTCCAACACATCTGGTAGTTTTGAACTGTGTGGAAGTGGACGGATGATGGCTGGGATTTGCAGCCGGAACCTGTGTTTTCAATTGAAATACTGTGTTATACTACTGGTCATAATTGTGACCGTTAACAAATTTACACCTCTTACGAGCAAAATATATATGCAGGTGTATAATTCTCAAAATATATCAGTAGTAGACCCTTTAAAGAATGTATGTTCACAATATGATAGTTCTATCTGTTAATTAAGGTGTTTTACTTTGCTTCTTTTTGTAATAGTCTGGGGAAGATATCTTCGTCTAGATGTGCAAGTAGGAACTAAACTGATCTGTTCATGTGACCGCTCACACTAGTCACATGACATTGATACATTTTAATCAAGACAATCTATTTTTTCATTTAAAAGTTTAATTTCTTGCCCAAAGCCAACAACAACACTTTTAGAGCTTTCAGAAATAAGAAAAAAGTGGGATTAAACGGGTTAAGGGTCAAGAACTTTTCTGACACTGACTCCAATGGATCAAAGAGGTTGCCTGCTAAACCTTCCATGACGATTGGAAGATCCCATGATGGAATACGCACAGGGTGGAAAGGCCTAAGCCGTCTCGTCCCTTGCAGAAAACGGGAGACCAAGGGGTGATGTCCAACCGAAAAACCCCCCATAGGTTCATGCTCAGCAGATATGGCTGCTACATAAACCTTAAGAGTGGCTGGGGCTGCCCCTGCCGAAAAATGACTCTGCAAAAACTCCAGTATTGAACCAACAGGGCAGTGAACTGGGTCCAGGTCACGTTGACTGCACCAAGAGGCAAACAGGTTCCACTTAAAAGCATACAAGCGTTTCGCGGAAGGGGCCCTAGAGTTAAGAATAGTATCTGTAATCTCAGCAGAGAGACTAGAATACATTAATGCGCCCCATTCAGGGGCCACACCCACAACTTCCACAGGTCCGGACGGGGGTGCCAAATCATACCCTGAGCCTAAGTCAGCAGGTCTGGTCTTAGGGGAACCTCCCAAGGAGGGCCGACTAACAGACTGACCAGGTCTGAGAACCATATCTGAGTGGGCCAGAACGGGGCCACTAACAACAGATATCTCACTCTGTCCATTCGTACTCTGAGCAGCACAGCTGAAAGTAAACAAATCAGTGGGAAAGCAAAAAGCCTGGTCCTGGGCCACTCCTGGGTCCTGGGCCACTCCTGGGCCAGAGCATCTGTTCCCAGAGGCGACGGAGGCGACAGGGAGAACCAGAGCGGGCAGTGCGTAGTCATGCTTGAAGCAAACAAATCTACTTCCGCTCGGCCGAACCTCTGCCATATGAGACTCACCACTTGAGGGTGCAGTCTCCACTCTCCGGGGCTCCAAGCCTTGCCTCAAAAGAAGGTCTGCTCCCAGGTTCAAATGACCCAGAATGTGAACCGCTCTGACTGACAAGAACCTGGTCTGCGCCCAAAGAAGGACATGCTTCGCCAGCCTGTACAGGGGACGAGAACGTAGCCCTCCCTGGTGATTCAGGTACGAGACCACTGTCATGTTGTCCATCCTGACCAATATGTGACACCCCTTCAGATAAGGTAAGAAACGTTTGAGTGACAGAAACACTGTCAGAAACTCCAAACGATTTATGTGCCAGCCAAGATGCACCTTTTTCCAGACTCCAAAGGTCGGGCGTCCTTGATAGACTGTCCCCCAGCCCGTGAGGGATGCGTCTGTCGAGATATTTTTGCGACGACAACACGCCGCTGGAGCCTCGTCCACGGACGCAAGGCCTGAAAACCTCTGCGGAAAAGGGTGGCAATGAGGTGATATCCCTCGGATCTTGATCCACCATTGGAATGGTCTCATGTGGAGCAGACCCAGCTGAACCACAGGGGATGCTGCTGCCATAAGACCCATCAGTCTGTGACATAAACCAATGTGTACTAGACGTCCTACTCTGAACTGACTCAGACAGTCCTGTAACGAATGAACGTGTGCGGGAGACAACCGTGCCCGCATCGCGCAAGAATCCAGGTCTACACCCAGAAAAGTCATTTGCTGACGTGGCAGTAACACGCTCTTCTGGAGGTTTATGCACAAGCCTAGGCTCCTCAAATGGCAAAGAACTAAGTCTCGATGAGGCATTGCCAATTCCTGAGATTGAGCTAATATAAGTCAATCGTCCAGGTAGTTCAAAATCCAGACGCCCTGGAGTCGCAGAGGGGCCAGAGCCGCGTCCATACACTTTATAAACGTTTGAGGAGCCAGAGCCAGTCTGAATGGAAGAACACAGTATTGGTAAGCTTTGCAGACTTTAATGTCAACATTTTGAATTTGCTCGTTCTGAGCACAAGGTTCAAACGACGTAAGTCCAAAATCGGACGTAAACCACCATCCTTTTTGGACACAACAAAATAACAGCTGTAGAAGCCTGACTCTATCTGAGCAGGTGGTATCTCTTCTATAACCTCTTTCTCTAAGAGTGACAACATTTCCTGACCCAACGCCGAGGCTTCCCAAGGACGCACTGTCGAGGGAAGGACCCCGTTGGAAAGAGGCAGGCCTTTCCTGAAGTGAATGGTGTAGCCGTGTTGAATGGTGCGTAACACCCATTGCGATATTCCGGGCAGGCATTGCCATGCGGCCCAGTACTCTGCTAGGGGCGTTAACCACCCTACTTTTGGAAACTGCTGAACTGCCGGTGCCAATACATTCCCTGAGCACACATGGAGCTAATGAACTTAGTGTCATAGACTGCTCTATCTGCGTAGGGCCCCGAGGCACATGAGTGACGGGAACCTCTAACACAGGGAGATGTCCAATCACCCGATCGGGCTGGCCCCCCCCCACGTTGACATTAGGGGGTTTGAATGCTGTCATAAACAGGCCATGCGCACGTGACCCTAGGGCTTTTTCCTGAACTCCGAAGGCTGGGACGCGCGGAACGCCTGAGGTATTGCTCGTCGATAGGGCTCGGCCTAAAACCTCCCGAGGCGCATTTTGCAGCGGGACAGTTAAGACTGGAGCCAGGAGGCCACAATGAGAGAGGTGAATACGCTTGTGCGGTTCGTCCAAACTCTCCAATGGAGGGCCTGGCCTCCGAGGACAAGCGAAGGAATCAGGAACTGGTGTTGGAGGACTGAGAACGAGAGGCCTTAGCCCGTCGAACTCAGGTCTATCTGTCTGCGTTGGCGCGAACAACCCGGAGGGCGTGTCCTAGGGCCCCAGTCTAGGCGAGGGGGCTCCATAGGCGATGGCTCACTACGCTGTACCACGGGGGCGGCGTAGACGAACGAACTGCCGGTGGTTGGCGCTCGACCTCCCTGGAAAGAGAGAAAGGGAGAATATTCCGTCAGCTCACTCTCCATGTGCTCTGGCTCGTAATCGTCAGAGGCAGGGAGTTAGACGAGCGGCCTTCTTTCCCCAGAAACACTTTCAAACGCAGGCTATAGCATTGTCGACAGTCAGATAGGCCGTTAAGCGCGGCTTGAGCATGCTGAAGGCCCAAACATTGCACACACCTGTCATGAGTGTCTCCTCCTGCGATGAACCTGTCGCACGGGTCAATGCATCTCCTGTAGCTCATCGTGTCCACTGAGAGGTGTGAAAAACTGCTCTGAAAAGTTGCAATGAACGCGAGAATACGCTTTTCTACGGGCAACAGAGGAGCCGCTTCCTGAAGAAATTAAATCTGATGAAATAGTGCGTAGCACGCTGATATCAAGCATACATGACATATTCTCGGGGCGGTGCTAAGCGCTACTAGCCAATAAGATGGAGTGATGGTATAAGGGCTTTAGACATTCGTCACACCGAAGGTGTTCCCCATAGCGACGGCTTGCAGTGTTGAGTGAACCTATGAAAGGGAACTGTAATTTATTCCTGTGATGGAAAAGCTGAATTTTCTGCAGTCATTACTTCAGTCTTCAGTGTCGTTGTGTTTATTATCAATGTTTAAAACTGTTGTGCTGCTTAATATTTTTGTGTTATTTACAATTTCAGTAATACATCATTGCCCCAATTTATTTATTTAGCATTATGGCAATGAAAATTTAGAGTCACAATGCAAAAAAAGATTTTTGGGGTAAAAATAGACTCAGACATGTTCTCATAAGAACTGTAAGCATAACCTTAGCATAAGCCAGACATGCTATGATTATTTGCTGTATAATAGTTCATAGAAATTATGAATTATTATGAATTATGAGTATGAATTTCAGAATATGTTGATACCTTGTAGACATCATAGGAGTCAATGCGTGTGTCGAAGCACATGTAGAGATTATTTAGCATCTCAACAACTTGTAGTGGAGTGCAGGAGGCTGATATAGTAGTAAAACCCACAATGTCAGAGAAGAAAATAGTCACCTGCAAGACAATAAATGTATCAGTTGGCTCCTAGTAGAAATAATCAAGTATATGAATAAGTATATGAATGTCTACATGTCATAGCTAATCGAGAAATGTACGATTAACTAGATTACATTTTCTGAAAAAGAGTGGTGCTTTCCTATTTAAAACTGCCATGGCGTTAGTAGATTCTATGTAGTTTCTATTGCATTGCTAGGGGTTCTAAAGAGAACAACCACAAGTCTCTATGATATTCATCTGCAGGTTAAAATCCACACAACAAGCTACATGATTTTGCAGCATTTGGAGCATGAAATGTGCAGGACAAGTTAAGCACCAAAGTTTAATACTTAGCATTATTGGTTTATTCAGATCACTAACCTTATATATGTGAAAAAATAATAATAGCAGTAATTAAATGTAATATACAAGTAATAAGCCACTAATAAATGTAATCTGCTCATATGAGTAATGTTTATTTACCTTACACATACCTGACACATACTGTGTTCCTATTTTGAAATGTATAATTAACCTGTTATATGTGACACTATATGTTTTATTCTTCGAAAAATCTATTTGCTTTAAGTGTTCTAAATCTAAAGGGACGCACTTCAGGTGCACACATTTGCCCATATACAGACATGTGTCATTTACCCCACTCCCTCATGAGCTGTTTTATCTCCTGATGAATATGGAATACCATAATTACAGGCAATTACTACAACAAAAAGAACAAACAGAATGGGACCATGTGCGCTTTCCTGACACTGCCATCTTGCCAACATCCCTAATGAATATGCTTATCTTTTATAGACTTGAGTTTGATTTGTTAAAGGGAATTTTGGACGAAGGGAAGATTTCTTCTGCTTTAGCAGATCATGTGGGAATATACAGTATATCTTATAACCATTTACCTTCTCATAACTCTCAGCCTTTACGTGTCTGTTTTGGCGTAGCTGCTTGGCCACAGTTTTGGGCAACATCTGATGAAGGAGATCTTCTGCGAGACGTCTTTCTCTCTTCAGGTCTTCTGTCTTCTCCCTGAGGCTCTGAGCGTAGTCCTGGATCCATTCCGTCATTTGCTTAAAGGAGAGCAGCACTATGGGGTAAATGAGACAGGCGATGGCAAGCAGGCAGATCTTCAGACTGATGTTGGACGAGATGTCTCTGGATTTCAGTTTCAGAGACCATCCAGCTCTAGAATGAAAACATCTCAGAGTGTTCTCCAAGACTAACGTCAACTCTGTGGATCCTTCGGAAGTTGTGGCAGTAGAGTAGATGAAATATTTTATATTAGTGAGGTTTAGCTCAATATCAGGGTTTTCCATCCAGCAGTGATGGAGGTTTTCAGACATGTCTTTTATGACTGACATGACTGTTGTCGCATGCCATATTTCCTCCTTAATATCTTCCTTCTTTTCACCTGTTATCAACTGATAGTTCAACTCATGGACTGTTAAGAGCAGTTTCAGAGCAAGAACATCTGTCCACTCTGGGTTGTGCTTGAGGAGACCAATGTCAACATCTTTGATGCCCCATGTGTTTAATATATTCTCAATTGCAAGAGTGAAAACTGTAGTACCATTAGCATCCATTAACCCACCTCTCCCTGTAGCATTGAGAAACTCTGAGAGGTTGGATTGAAGATGCTCACAAAACTCAGGTAACTCAACACCACATGGCTGACCCAAACTGTCCATATCAGTGCTAGCACAAAAACGGTTAACTGTGAGCATTATCAAGGACCAGGAGCTCTTTTCTTTCTTGATATTATGAACTGATTTCTCTCTTGTTGAACTGAGGTTTCTTAATGTTTGGAGCTCCATAATGAGTCTTAGAGTGACATTTGTCCTACAGGATGTTAGCTTTTTAAGTGAAGCTTCGGTGGCTTGCCATTGAGCCAAAGATGAGTTGAAGTCCATGGTCACAGCAGAAAGCAGAGCCAGGAAAGATATTACACAAGCAATCAGTATTCTGCGAACAGTACGGCTGCGACTGCCACAACTGAGTAAAGACAACCTGTGAAAAGAGTTTAAACAAAACTCAGTCATATACGTGACCCTGGACCACAAAACCAGTCATAAGTCGCATGAGTATATTTGTGGCAATAGCCAACAATACATTGTATGGGTCAAAATGATCAATTTTACTTTTATGGCAAAAATCATTAGGATATTAAGTAAAGATCATGTTCCATGAAGATATTTTGTAAATTTCCTACCGTAAATATATAAAAAATTTATTATTAGTAGTAATATGCATTGCTAAGGACTTCATTTGGACAACTTTAAAGGCGATTTTCTCAATATTTAGACTTTTTTGCACCCTCAGATTCCAGATTTTTTAAATAGTTGTATCTCGACCAAATATTGTCCTATCCTAAAAAACTAAAAGCTTATTTATTTAACTTTCAGATTATGTATAAATCTCAATTTCAAAAGATTGACCCTTATGACTGGTTTTGTGGTCCAGGGTCACATATGGTAACTATTTAAGGCTAAGTATTTTACTTTGTGGTTGTGAAACCCTAGTGGTACATGTCAAGTCACCTTTATTTATGGTTAATATGATCTCACCAAGTAGAATATGTTCCTGGAACAACATTTCAATCAACCAATCAGATTTGAGGGACAGTTTTTTAGTTACTGTCAAGTTTAGGCTTACAAAAAGGGTTAGGGCTTCTACACCATCCTTATTCATCTTTTATTTTCCTCTGATTTTAGGGATAAATTTTGGGTAGGGTTAGGTTTAAGGGTAGGGATAGGGTTAGGACTATGGTGACCCTTTAGGTTATTTATACAGCGCGTCATACAATACAATATATGTGACCACAAAACCAGTCATAAGTCGCACGGGTATATTTGTGGCAATAGCCAACAATACATTGTATGGGTCAAAATTTTTCATTTATGCCAAAAATCATTATAGGATATTAAGTAAAGATCATGTTCCATGAAGATATTTTGTAAATTTCCTACCGTGAATATATCAAAAAATGTATTAGTAGTAGTAATATGCATTGCTAAGGACTTCATTTGGACAACTTTAAAGGCGATTTTCTGCATCCTCTGATTCCAGATTTTCAGAGTTGTATCTCGGCCAAATCCTAACAAACCATACATCAATGGAAAGCTTATTTATGCAGCTTTCAGATGATGTATAAATCTCAATTTCAAAAATGTGACCCTTATGACTGGTTTTGTGGTCCACGGTCACATATTGTTACAAAATAGCTTCACGGTAATAAATAGGAAAATAATCGAATGGTGCACTGCAAACTTCATCAAATATGAAACAAATTCAAATTCTGCTGTAAAGCAGCTCTCAAAAGACAATCGTGTCATTATTCAGCTCAAATCAGTTCATTGGTTCAGTTCAGTTTCATAAGTTCATCGATTCTGAAATTCCAATTAATGCCAGTTCTCCAAAACTCCAATTCTATGTCCATTGTTATATTGACTATAGCAGTCTTTACTCTGCAAGGACACCTGGGTAAACTTAAGGTGAACTGACTTCACACACTTAACATCATCGAAACATCATTAAACTCACAGCAGGTATTTGTTTTATTTAATAAAAATAAAACAACATGCTACCGAACCATATCTATATTAACGATCATAGTTAAATTGACAACAAATATTAACATTAAATAGCCTACATATTAATTATTTAGCTAAATTACTAAAAACCTATATTCTTTGTCAATAAATCCTGAAATTGTGTATTACCTGCAAAAGTCACATTCTCCTTCTGGCTCCTCTTTCTTTTGTGGTGAGATCTTCTTCCGAGCTTTATGTCTCCGGCTGTTGATTTTAGTTAAAGTGCCCTTCAGAGAGGCCGATGACAGAGTCCCAGACGCAAAACAATCCTTTTTCATGTACTCCAGAGATGACATGAGATTACACTTGTATTTTAAACCACTGTAATTTAAGTTTCTTGGGTGAAAATCCAAATCAAACGCTATAATATCATATCTGACTGTCTTCTTTTCCTGAGAATAATCTCATCGTGTCCGTGTCTCTGCTCTTCTTTGATGTGCAGTACGTGACGTAGTTTTAATGACAGGGTTAAAGAGAAATGGTGAAGGTACAGACAGAGACAGAATATTAAAAGTAATTGCATGCATTTTGTTTCTGTATCGTGTGATTTTATTCTTCTTTCGAACGCACTTTTGTTTTTCTTGCGCTCTCCACGATTTTATTCATCACATTCGTTTAAACAACAAACAATCGATAAACATTATTACCAGGAAAAAAGAAAGGAAAAAAAAAAAAAAAAAAACTTTAGGCCTGTACGCATGTTTTGCAACGGAAATGTTACCGATGCTCTTTCCTGGACTAAAATTAAAATAGACATTACTATCCTATTATGAGTTAATAATAATAAAACGGTGACACTTTAATACGTTTGTTAATAAGACATTAGCAAACACTAAGGCTTAGAGACAAATATAGCTACGAAATGTATAAAATATATTCACCAAAGTTTAATAGACATTTGTAATTTAACTACTGTACATTACGATCTGGCTAAGCATTGCTTATTATGTTATTAAAGCGGTTATAAAGAGTTACCACATAATAATTTGGTTTAAACAAAAAATATTTTATAAAACAGAGAACGCAATAAGGCAACGAGATAAATTCACTCTTAAGGTCTTAAGGTTACACGTGCAATATATTATATACATTTAACAATTTGGAAAATATTTATTTCACTTGAATAGACTACTATAAAGGTAAATGCACAACAGAGAAGACAGAGGTTAAAAAATGGAAACCACCTTGTAATAAAACCTAGATATTATTCGAAATAACCAAGAGAAAATCATTTAAGACTCATAAGCACAACTGAAGTGCGTTAAAAGAAAATAAATAAATATATAAATAAATAAATATAATTGGCTTGAAACTGCATTTTATGTTTAATTAACCACAGGTGCAAATAGGCCTACTCTTCTTCACAAGAGTAAATCTCTTGTTAATGGTTTACAAATATAAAGGGCTCTTTTTTGTATAAATAGTAGGCTATCAGCATACACATCCTATTATAAATGAATGCACACATGGCTTTCGCATTGAAATGTTTTCTCCATCAGAATGACAAACCAGTTTGAGAGTTAATGTGCCATTTCTCATGCAAGTTGAAGTTAGATTTTATTTCTTTTTTTCCCGAACTTGTTCTTTTTGATTCCGATAAAAGATTACAAGCATTAGTAGTTCTCAAAGGTGAATGAGTGCAAATGAAAACTGAACAAACCAAACGAGAAAGTGTAAGATTAAGTAAAGCGCCATCTAGTGGTTGACATTTGTAAACTTTCCTTGTGTTTGCTTATACAGAGACTGACACTGACACCATCATACAGTACATGGTTTTTAATCATGATGTGAATGGACTGTATACATATACATGTGAAGCAGGGGGAAAATATTTTTGGTCTATTTTGTTATAAACCTGTTCAGCTTTCTGAAAGTAATTGGAAATGTTCCCCGTACTGTTTCACTATTGCCTGTTACAATTAACAAGATCGCTGTTCAGCATGTAGTCAAGTTCCTCAAAAACTACAGTTCCCACCATCTGCTAAACTAACACAGCCTCCAATGATTAATGTATACTGTTTTAATCTAATTAAAAATTTCAGACTCCAGTCAACACCTTTTTGCAGACATGCTTCTGTTTCTATAAGTTAATATCTGTCGCTTCCCAGCTAGAAATTGTTTCTTCTAAAAATGTTCTGAGAACATTACCAAGCTGTGTTTTTAGTAATGTTTTTAGCAGGAAGTTTTATTTTTGTTCCTAGAATGTTCTTCTAAAAGGTTGGATAACATCTAAAAACATCTATAAACAAATGTTTAGTGATGACCTTCTATAAATGTTTATTCATAATATTGTTAGAACATTATTCTCTAACATTATATATATAAAGTTTTTAGCAGTAAGTTTTATTTTTCTCCTAAACATTAAAAAAATGCTTAGCTATAACATTGTTAAAACATAAAATTTTATCAATATCAAAAATAAAACATAAACGAACAGGTTTATTAATGGCATCCACATAAATTATTTGTAATTCTACATACAGCAAAGAATACATCTACATATTACATCTTAAGTTCACAAACTATATTGACATTGAAAACTTTCTAAATTAGCCAGCCTAATTAGTACTCAGAAATTAACGCTCTCGGGGAACACTTTGTGTGTGACCGGCTGTGAAGAATGTGTGCAAACACGCCAATGAAATTGGCCTTGAACTTGAACCTCTGACGATGAATGCACGCTCATCAGAGGCTACAAATAGATGTGCAACAGGTGCGCCCTTCAGGTTTCTATGTCTTCAGAGACTGTTCTGTGTGTGTGCTACTCTGTCAGTTACCTCTCTTGTAAGGATTCCCACCGGCAGACATTTCTCTCTGTGAGTCTTTTGCGAACAAAACCGAAAGGATGAGCTCCAGTCAAGGTAAACGGTGTGTGCCTCTGTGTTCACGGCCCATGCCTGAATACGACACACACCAATTTTTCTTTGTTTGTTTAAGGGAAGAGCATGCTGCCCTTGCATTTGATCAGGGTGATTGCGAGCACTGTGAATCAATCACAGAGAGACCGGTGCGTCCCTCTCTCTCGCTCTCTTTCCAGATTGCGATGTTCTTTTGCCAGAAGCGTGCCCTGGCACTTCTTCAGCTCGGGCAGAGGACACTGAATCTCTTGTTTCCATTGGAATGGAATGTGAGTTTGCCGCCTCTGAGCGTTCCTCACACGATGACAAAGCGAGAGAGGAACTACTCGAGGTGGTAACTCATGCAGTGACCAGATTACAACTAGACAGGCCACAGGAACAAGAGCTCCCCAAAGCTCTAAATTAGAGGACAGATTTCTGTCTGGTGGCCAGGAGGAGGGACCTCAACAACGGTCTCTCCCCTTCTTTGAAGACCTCCATGACGAAATATCTCACTCATGGGGGAAACCAGTGCGGGTCTTTGCACCTTCGACATATTTGTCGACATAAGGATAGAGACAGGGTGTTTCTCCTTGATGCCCCCCTCTCATCTTCCGGTCTGTTTGGCGACTCGGTTAACACAGTAGTCAGCAGATTCCGGGAGGAGAAGAAACATGAAGAGGCTTTTGTGAAGTTTCTTCCCTGCCTCACTCAAGGGGAGGGGCTGTCAGCCACCCAGCCCCAACACAGTCTTTCTCAGAGAAGAGAGGCCCAAAAAGAGAGTGTGGTGAGTCGCGCTCCCCCTCGTAAAGACTGGGGACCGGCTCATTGCACTCAACAGCCTCAAAAGAGGCCTGATATTAGGACTATCATCTCTAAGAAAAGGAAGTCCTGAAAGCTTTGTGCCCAGGTCTGTGGGGGTGGCCCCCCTCGGGATGGGGCATGTAAAAATACATCAACCAGCTCCTTCCCGGCACCCTCACAAAACCAACTGTAACATCCCCACCACCTCTGTTGATTCGGGGGGCAGTGGTTTCCAGCAAAATGTTGAATGCTTCCTGTTATTGCCCAGGACACAGAACATTTAACACCCCCCCCAACAGGAAGCATTGAAATTGGTACCCCTTTTAGAGACTTTGGCAGCGTGGTAGCTACTGCCGGGTATCTCTCCTTGGGTCCTAAAGACAGAAGAAAGAGTACAGTTTGCTCACTGCCCTTTTCATTTCAACGGCATGGTCCCCACTACCGTGAAACCAGAGCAGGTGCATCTGCTGTCACAAGAGCTGCAATCTCTTCTGGGCAAAGGGGCCATAGAACATGTTCCCCTCCCAGAGAGAAAGTCAGGCTACTACAGTCTGTACTTTCTGGTTCCCAGATGGGGGGTTGTGTCCGATTTTAGATCTTTGCGGCTTGAATCATTCTCTCAAGGAATTCAAGGTCAAGATGCTAACTATCAAGATGATTGTGTCGCAAATTCAACATCGCAATTGGTTCATCACAATCAATCTCAAGGATGCATACAGAAGCCTGCATATAGTATATTATTATAGAAGTCCTGCCACAACACAGGAAGTTCCTGAGGTTTGCTTTCGGGGGGTGAAACTTACCAATATCAGGTTCTTCTGTTCGGCCTAGCCTTATCACCCCACACATACACAAAATGCATGGACGCAGCTCTGGCTCCATTGCGACTCCAAGGCAATTGGGGACTTGCAGGCTCTGTCGACCTCGCCATGCTGCTTAGTCTTTGCCCCAGGAATGGTGAAAGCTATTCTGCATCCTCACCCTGACTACCTGCCTAAGGTTACCGGTCACTCTTGAGGCCTTCTGTCCTACTCCATTCACAACACAGGAGCAGGAGAAACTTCACCGACCGTGTCCAGTCCGTGCTCTTCAGACCTATGTCCACCGCATTAGCCAGTGGCGTAAATCAGAGCAACTCTTTGTTTGCTATGGGGGTCAAAACAGGGGGTCTTTCATATGGTCTTACAGCCTCGATGTTCATGCTACTTCAGGCTCTTATGTCCTTGAGTCAACATCTTGAGCTCATGTCTGAGACCTTTCGTGTGCTTGTGAGCACACACTACACAACCGTGAGGGGTCCAGACACCTCCAGTGTGGAGGCATTAGTATTCTTGGTCCCTGAGCGCTAAATCAGCTCAGCACAGAGAGAAGCTTTTGAAAGGGAAAATCTCGGGTTACTTGACTGTAACCCTGTTCCCTGAAAAAGCGGGAATGAGATGCTGCACTGAGGATGTGCCTGGACGTCTCTTCAGGCAAAGAGATACCTGAAGGGCGCACCCACATCTATTCGTAGCCTCTGACAAGCTCACATTCCAGTGAAATCATCGCCAGAGGTTCAAGTTCAAGGCCAATTTCATTGGTGTCAACCCAATCTCACGGCAATTCGTACATATTTTACAAGGTGGCTAATTTGTACGAATTTGTACGACCTCACTCGTAAATCGTACGTCTTTGGCGAGTTGGTCAATTCTTATGATTTCGTACGAATGACCTAACCTCAAACCCCGTTCCCTAAACCTACCCGTCACTGCAGTATAGACAAATCGTACAAATTCATACGAGTGAGGTCGTATGAATTCGTACGAATTAGCCACCTCATACAAAAACTATTTAGCAAAAATCGTACAAATTCGTACGAGTGAGGTCGTACAAAGTCGTACGAATTAGCCACCTCGTAAAATATGTACGAATTGCCGTGAGATTGGGTTGGTTTGCACACATTCTTCACAGCCGGTCACACACAAAGTGTTCCCCAAGAGCGCTAACTAAGCGCATCTTGTTCCCGCTTTTTCAGGGAACAGGGTTACAGTCAAGTAACCTGAGACATTTTCCTGCATGTCATGCTGTGAACCGTGAACATGAAAAGTGTGTTAAATTATTGAAATATTCTAAGTTTTTCAAATGTTAAACACGATTAACACAACATTATGGATTGTGAAAATTTGGATGCTTTCAATCACCATTAAGAAACACATGACATGAAAGTAGGTGGTTTTTCCAAAATGATTTTAACCAAGATGCAAGGTGCAACATATAGTCAAAGAACAGACAACATGATGTATCCTTTATTATTATTTTTCTGTTCAGTTGATTGTTCTTTATCTCACATTCTCTAAACTGTTTAAACTGTTATTGAAGTAAATACAATTTGTGGACCCATCTTAAACAGATAGTTCAATCAAAAACAAATATTCTGTCGTCCTCATGTTGGTTCAAAGTTGTGTGACTTTCACTCTTCTGTGGAAAACATATTGAGAAATGTGTCAGTGTTTTTTTTTGTATGTACAATGAAACTCAATGTGCACCACATTGATTGGTTCCCAACGTTCTTCACAATGTCTTTTGTGTTTCACATTAGAAAAAAAAGTCATACTGGTTTGGAACAGGTCAGTAAATGATAGATTTTGGGTGGACTATCCCTTTAATCTATTATAGACCTACTACTGGAGACTATTCCCAACCAGGGGTATATGGAAAGATTTTGACAAATATGTGACAAATAAAAATAAGCGTGCATTTACTTGTATGATTTTAATGATATTTTGTCATGATATCCACTAAAAGAAAACAGCATTTGTAGTTTGGTGTTGATAAAGGGTAGCCAACGTAAGCCTTACTGATGGGGCCGTGGAGGCTGGGAAACACTGGCTATTTACAAAGTAATCGAGAAATTAAGGATGACACAGAATTCAAAATTGTCTACACCAGGCTAGCTTATATACTTTTTATTAGGCCACAGATACATTTGTAGAGGTTTATTTCAGGCATTGCTGTCAACACTCTGCAGTACTGTAGTCACCAAATGACAATGAAAAAAGTAGACTAATCTAACAATTTAAACAAATTTTAAAGCCTCACAAAAAAAAGCTAAACGCATCAAAGAGTAAAACATTGTATTAGGATAGGCTAGCATAGGTTATTTGCTCGTTTGCTCTGCCGTATCCTTACGTTACCTATTTATCTGAATGCCTGTGAGAACTCGTGTGTCACAATCCAGCTGTCAGTCACTGAATTTAAAAAGTTTTTTTTCACTAAGTGTTAGTATTAGCGGGTCAAGTGTTGACGAAAAAGATGCGTCTTTAGCCGTTTCTTGAAAAAATGGCTAAAGACTCAGCTGCTTGGTTTAAGTTAGGCAGGTCATTCCACCAGCAGTCTAGGTAAAGGTCTGTTTCAGAAGATGCGTAATAGTGCCCCCTACCATATAACAGTGAAAATATACACTCACCTAAAGGATTATTAGGAACACCTGTTCAATTTCTCATTAATGCAATTATCTAATCAACCAATCACATGGCAGTTGCTTCAATGCATTTAGGGGTGTGGTCCTGGTCAAGACAATCTCCTGAACTCCAAACTGAATGTCAGAATGGGAAAGAAAGGTGATTTAAGCAATTTTGAGCGTGGCATGGTTGTTGGTGCCAGACGGGCCGGTCTGAGTATTTCACAATCTGCTCAGTTACTGGGATTTTCACGCACAACCATTTCTAGAGTTTACAAAGAATGGTGTGAAAAGGGAAAAACATCCAGTATGCGGCAGTCCTGTGGGCGAAAATGCCTTGTTGATGCTAGAGGTCAGAGGAGAATGGGCCGACTGATTCAAGCTGATAGAAGAGCAACTTTGACTGAAATAACCACTCGTTACAACCGAGGTATGCAGCAAAGCATTTGTGAAGCCACAACACGCACAACCTTGAGGCGGATGGGCTACAACAGCAGAAGACCCCACCGGGTACCACTCATCTCCACTACAAATAGGAAAAAGAGGCTACAATTTGCATGAGCTCACCAAAATTGGACAGTTGAAGACTGGAAAATGTTGCCTGGTCTGATGAGTCTCGATTTCTGTTGAGACATTCAGATGGTAGAGTCAGAATTTGGCGTAAACAGAATGAGAACATGGATCCATCATGCCTTGTTACCACTGTGCAGGCTGGTGGTGGTGGTGTAATGGTGTGGGGGATGTTTTCTTGGCACACTTTAGGCCCCTTAGTGCCAATTGGGCATCGTTTAAATGCCACGGCCTACCTGAGCATTGTTTCTGACCATGTCCATCCCTTTATGACCACCATGTACCCATCCTCTGATGGCTACTTCCAGCAGGATAATGCACCATGTCACAAAGCTCGAATCATTTCAAATTGGTTTCTTGAACATGACAATGAGTTCACTGTACTAAAATGGCCCCCACAGTCACCAGATCTCAACCCAATAGAGCATCTTTGGGATGTGGTGGAACGGGAGCTTCGTGCCCTGGATGTGCATCCCACAAATCTCCATCAACTGCAAGATGCTATCCTATCAATATGGGCCAACATTTCTAAAGAATGCTTTCAGCACCTTGTTGAATCAATGCCACGTAGAATTAAGGCAGTTCTGAAGGCGAAAGGGGGTCAAACACAGTATTAGTATGGTGTTCCTAATAATCCTTTAGGTGAGTGTAGATAGCCGGAAAATTCAGTCAATGGTGGGGATAGAGTAAAAATTAAATTCCTACGTACACTACCAGTGGAATAGCCTTACTCTATAGATTGGGACCATATGAAAACTAAGCAGGGATCATTTAACACTGAAAATTTTGTTTTGCCAATAAACATGTAATCTGCATCGTGTTTTTCTTTATTAAACAATTTATTAAAATTAATTGGATTTTTGTCTTGGTCTTTAACTATGAACACACACTAAGAAACATGATATGTAACACATACACAAGTTTTGTTGTGGTTTTGCTGGGATCATACCAGCACCAACATATGCTGGTCTACCAGCACAGCAGCATTTCAAGCTGGTCCCAGCGTGCAAAACATACCTTATGCTGGTCCACCAGCACAACCGCTTCCCATGTTGGGGACCAGAAAACCAGCAAACAGCTTCCCATGCTGATCCCAGCATTAAAAACATATCTGGTGACCAGCAATGCTGGATTTTTTCAGCAGGGAACGGAAACCGTGCTGCCCTTGTCCAAAAAAAAAATTCAGTTTATGTCCATTCGCAGTCACATTCAGTCTCTGAGAGGGCATTGGCAGACTCATTCCTTTTATTCCTCATTCCTGTTCCTTTTAAAGAGAAGAGGCTTCCTCCTGGCAACCCTTCCAAACATGCCATATACTTGTCCCGTCTTCTAATTGTACTGTCATGAACTTTAACATTTAACATGTTAATTGAGACCTGTAGAGTCTGAGGTGTAGTTCTTGGTTCTTGCACGGTCTGATCTTGGGGTGAATTTGCTGGGACGTCCATTTATGGGAAGATTGGTATCTGTTTTGAATGTCCTCCACTTGTGAATAATCTTCCTCACTGTAGATTGATGGACTTCAAATTGTTTGGAAATGGCTGTATAACCCTTCTCAGATTGATGGCAGCAATTGCTTCTCTAAGATCATTGCTGATGTCTTTCCTTCTTGGCATTGTGTTAACACACACCTGAATGCTCCAGATCAGCAAACTGCCAAAACTTCTGCTTTTACCCTTACGAAAAAGTTAATTTTATGAAGTTTTATCAAGTTAATTTTATGAAGTATACTTAAGTAATGTTGAAGTATACTTAAGTAACGTTCAAGTATATTTTAACGTATACTTTATGTAGTAAGTATACTAATATCAATGTGTACTAGTAGTAAATTTGTTTCAATACTGCTTGGGACTAAATTGGCCCACTTTTAGTAAATAAAAGTATACGTTTCAGTGTACTATAAGTGTAACAGTAGGAAACTTTAAGTGCACAACTAGGTTTCTCATTTGTACTGCATCTGTACTACAAGTGAACTTATAAGTATACTAGTAGTTTACTATTTTAATACAAGTAGTACATTTTTTAGTTTATGAAAGTACACTTTGAAGTGTACTCTCAGTAAACTACTAGTTTAGTAGTTTATACTGCAAGTATGCTTGTAAGTTTTCTTTAAGTGAACATAACATTATACTTATAGTTTACTATTTATATATTATTTTTGTACTTTCAGTATACTACTATGTTCAAATGTAGATATTAATTTTTTATACTTGAAATATACCTTTAACTGTACTCTAATAAAAAAAAAAAAAAAAAAAAAAAAAAAAAAAACATTTTATTAAAGCTTCAGGCTTCCTTTTTAATCAACACTTGAATGTGGGTACGTTTTATAAAGAAAGGCAACATTTTAAAGGTGCCATAGAATGGAAAACTGTATTTACCTTGGCATAGTTGAATAATAAGAGTTATGTACATGGAACTGACATACCATGAGCCTCAAACACCATTGTTTCCTCCTTCATATGTAAATCTTGTGCTTGCAAAAGGCCACTGAAAAACGGGTGAATCCCAACATAACACCGACTGTGATGTAACAGTCAGGATCATTCATATTTACGCCACCAAAATTTGCATATACCAGCCCATGTTCAAGGCCAGGCAGTATTAACGTGGAGGGGGGATGAGCTTTCGAGCGTTCATGCTTGCGGTTGCCAGATTTCAATCATTTAAATCCCCCGATCACTGCTTTTCTGTTAAAAGAACACGTATTCTATCCGGTGTTTTACTTACAATTCGCAATCTGGCAACCATGTGCAGCTCTCTCTCTCTCTCTCTCTCTCTCTCTCTCTCTCTCTCTCTCTCTCTCTCTCTCTCTCTCTCTCTCTCTCTCGCGCGCGCGCGGATGATCTGAAAACACTAATAAACAAGTAAGCTGCATTTCAGCAATCTCCATTTGAGATTTTCTGCTTAAAGTGTCATTCAGTCGGTCTGTGTTCTGTCACGACTTGTGCTTGTGCTGTTTGTGTGACAAAATCTGACATCAAACCTTCTCAGCCATGAACTGTAATAAATCCAAGCATGGATCTCTCGACCATTTGCCATTGTGTTTGCTGAATGACTGCACTTGTGTGAGCTACTGAAATGAGCCTTGCTGTGAAACAACCAATCAGAGCAGAGCTCAACATTATTATTTATGACTATTCCAAATAAGGTAATAACAGCCCATTTCATTCTAGGGACAAATCCTAGGGTTGTAAATGGACATGTAAAACCGTATCTGGCGAATTTTTGCCCTTACCTAAGCCACATACCTTCTATGTTGATATCAGAGAACAATTTAAAATATTGTATTAATGCATTCTATGGCACCTTTAAACAAAACGTTGAGAAAAGCGCATTTTTGTCAAAGACTACGCCTTGATCTATGGAAGCCCGTTTCCGCCACTAAATAAAAAAATAAAAAGAGTAATTGCGACTTTTTATCTCAGAATTCTGACTTTTTTTCTCGCAATTGTGTGATATAAAGTCAGAATTCTGAGATATAAACTTGCAATTGCGTGATATAAAGTCACAATTCTGACTTTTTTTCTCACAATTTGGGGTTGGTAAGATTATGTATTTGAAAGAAGCCCCTTATGTTTACCAAAGCTGCATTTGTTTGATCAAAAAAATCACTAAGCACCATCATTACCCGTGTTTCCACTGACGGGCCAAATGCAAGCATGTTTGTACGTTCCAGGGTCAGTCGCGTTTCCACTGTCACTTCCGGGCTTGATCGGGCCTCATCGGGGCTTCCTCGGGGGCAACGGCCAGGGGTTTTTGGCCCGCCGAATACCTTGGTCCAAAGTGGGCCAACTGGGGCTTGAGGAGTGGTCATGAACAAAGGCGGAGTTTACCTGAGTCCGGAGACGGTCAACACCGCTGCTCATTTCCCATGTTATCATATCAGGCTACTAGCTAACTTCCACATTTAAGACATTTAAAACAATTTTCAGCTCAAAACTCACTTTCGGACACCAGCGAGTGTTTTTGATTGCGATCTGATGGGGATTCTGATCACCATATGAGGCAGAAATATATTTAGGCTATGTGATGCTAAAGGCTATTATGCTAACCTTTGCGATAATTAAAACACATATGTTTATGGAAAATACCAGAGAGTGCTTGAAGAACGTAGACAAATCATATATGATTATAATCGTCTATTTATTTGGTTTTATGTTTCATCTGTCTCTTCCCTGTGCCTTTGTTGATACCCGGCTATTGGATCCGCATATGTCATAACTCATATAACTTCTGTTTTCTTCTCATGAGCTGCCTCTGTTGCTCTGGCTGAAAGGATAACAGTACAGTGAGACAAGAGAGATCGCTCAAACCTCCTCAGACCGCATAATTTCATGGAAAATGAATAGAAATTAAACCTTTAAACCTTTTCTTGCACTAGACCCCTACATACAGTGCCTATAGAAAGTCATCATACCCTGTGAAAATCTTCACCTTTTGTCACATTACACCCTGGAAAATAAAATAAATTAAGTCTAACTTTTTTAAACTGTATGTACACATTATAACCCTCATCATCAAAGTGAAAATAACATTTTAAAACATTCTGGAGGATTATTAAAAATTGAAAAACTAGAATAACAGGGCTGGAAAAGTCATCAGTCCCCTGATTTAATACTTCGCAGAGCCAACTTTTGCTTTAATTACAGCCATTAACCTTTTTGGATACGTCTTTACTAGCTTTGCACACCTAGATTTGGGAATATTTGCCCATTCTTCCTTGCAGAATTGCTCAAGTTCAGTCAAATTCCGTGGTAAGCGGCACCTTCCTATCCTTAAGCCATTGCGTTGTTCCTTTGGCGGTATATTTAGGATCACAGTCGTGTTGGAAGTTGAATGACCTGCCCATCTTCAGCTGTCTAGCAGAGGGATGCAGGTTTTCCTCAAGAATTTGGATGCACTTGGCAGCATCCATTTCCCCTTCAAGCCTGACCAATCACCCAGGCCCCACTAAAGAGAAACACCCCCACAACATCATGCTGCCACCACCATGCTGGTATGGTGTGTTCCCTTACGTTCAGTCACTCCAAGTTACGTCAGTGACTGACGAATGGGGGTTTCGCTTAGAAGCCTATCATCTTCGAGTTCTAGAAAACGAGCCAATGGCAATGAAATGCCATGGGTCTGCGGAATTTGCATAGCGTAACTCCGCCCCACCTCGTGGGTATATAAGGAAGGATGCTGGCAATCTCGCATTATGTTTCTGCTTCGGAGCCAAGAGCATCTCTCTCCTCAAGCCTGATACTGAGTAAAGTCAGTTCTTCGAGACGAGCGACTCTCCAGTCTGTGTTGGTGTGACGGCGCGTTCCAGCGATTGCACATTGCCTGCCTGCTGATCTGTGCAGTGACCTACAACAGCTGGTGTGTGTTTCCCTGGGCGCTTCAGCACTGTTGCAGAGTTTCCTCTCACAAAAAGAGCTTGCGCGTGGCACGTCTTTTTCAAGATGTCTCGCCGTGCACTTCTGGGTGCGGTCGGTCTTTGTCGCCTTCTGATGGGCATAATCACTGCCTGACGTGTTTGGGCTTACAGCACGCTCAGGCAACATTTGTGGATGAGTCATGTTCCCACTGCGGGATCATGACCATCGCGATGTTGCGGTCGTGATCTCCGTAAAGGAGAGAGAGTCCCCTCTGCCACACCCCAATCTACCGCCTCCGCGAGAGGTGGTACTTTGGCTGGTGGCCAGGGTGACATGAGGGTTACGGTGTGGAATAAAGACCCGACGCTTGTTCCTCGGGCCACACCCCCCTCTTGCACACTGCTAGTGTGGTCCCGGTGGTCGGACTGAAGCAGCGGGACCGTCTGTTGACGCCCCGCGTGTTTCGTTCGGCGCTCCAGAGGACGACGAGATGTCGATCGCCGCATCTCAAGGTGAGCTAGAGTCCACTGGGGATGAAGATTTGGCTGTGCTACCACCTTCGGGTGTGCCAGCATTGCCCGAGTCCGACCCAGAGCTGACAGCCATGTTATCTCGGGCAGCAGCGAGCCTCGGGCTGGAGTGGAACCCTCCGCCGTGTCCCGAGCGCGCGCGGCTGGACAATTGGTTTTTCAATACCTTTCTTTCCCGAGGTGCATGAGGAGGTCACGCGGTCCTGGAAGTCCACGTTGTCTTCCCGTGACTGTTCGGCGGCCTCCTCCACCTTCTCTGCCCTCGATGGGGCCGTGGCCAAGCGGTACACTGGGGTCCCCCCTGTTGAACGCTCTGTTGCGATGCAACGTGGCGTGGTGATCCTAAGCACCCCTCCAAGGCCTGTAGGTTCTCGTCTACTTTGGTGGCGAAGTCCTACAGAGCTGCGGGGCAGGCCATCTTGCAGGTCTACCAGGCCCGGATGCTCAGGGACATGCACGAGGGTAGAGCTGACCCAGGGCTCATGGATGAGCTGCGTGCCGCCACCGTCCTCGCCCTCCGGGCGACGAAGGTGACCGCGCGCTCCCTGGGTCAGGTGATGTCCACAGCCGTGGTCCAGGAAAGACACCTGTGGCTCAATCTGGCTGATATGAGAGAGGCTGAGCGAACCCGGTTCCTCAACGCTCCCATATCCCAGGCTGGCCTCTTCGGTGGTGTGGTCGAGGACTTTGCCCAACAGTTCTCGGCCTCCCAGAAGCAGACTGAGGCCATCAAACACATACTGCTATGGCGGCCAGCTGCTGCCTCCACCCAGCCGCCGGCTCAGTTGCCTCAGCCTGCTCGCCGCTGAGGGCGCCCTCCTGTGGCTCCCGCCCCTCCCGTCCGGCCCCAGCAGCAGCCTTCACCCGGGCCGCGCCGTGGAGGACGCTGCAGAAAGGCGCCCCAGTCCTCTCTAGCCCCGCAGCCTGCCAAACGCCAGGCGAAGTGGCGCTCCTGATGCGGACAGCTCAGGGATGGGCACCAGTTCTTTCCAGGAGGTGGTAGCAGGGCCACTCCTTCCCCCGGTGGAGGGCCGGGGGAGAATCTTTTGTTTCACTGCTGGCCCCCGGGTCAACAGCACCCTAATGTGGTTAAAGAAAGAACTCATGTCCCCATCCCTGAGCCCCCAGAGACCTCGGATGGCAGTGTGCGCCACCCCAGGGCCTTGCCATTCTCGTCCCCCTCTGGCGCCAGACTCCTTTCAGAGCAGACCCCAGTGGAACGCACGTCCTTCCCTGGTCTCCTCTGTCAGGACACAGCAGATGACCGTGCCCCCACACTGGGACGCACCGCCTCCCTCGTCTGGGCCGGTCACTCCGCTTCGCTGCCCCACCCGGGGTACGTCTGTGGTTCGCATGACCCCACTGGTTCAGTTCTTGGCTAGAGCTTCCCAACCTGTCCCGCTGGCTCGCGAGAACCATCAGACTCGGCTATGCGATTCAGTTCGCATGGTCTCCTCCCCGCTTCCGGGGAGTCCGCTATACTGTGGTGGGTGGCAATGCCCCTGTCATGCGTGCGAAGGTCGCTACCTTGCTGGCGAAGGGTGCGATCAAGACTGTCCCTCCAGCCGAAATGAAGTCCGGCTTCTACAGCCCCTACGTCATTGTACCCAAGAAAATCCTGGACCTGCACGTCTTGAACCGATCCCTTCACAGGCTTCCGTTCAAGATGTTGACAGCCAAACACCTTTTCGAATGCGTTCGTCCATCGGATTGGTTTGCAGCAATCGACCTGAAGGACGCGTACTTTCATGTCTCCATTCTTCCTCGACACAGACCGTTTTTATGGTTTGCCTTTGAGGGGCAGGCATACCAGTACACGGTACTCCCATTCGCCCTGTCTCCTCGCGTCTTCACGAAAGTCGTCGAGGCAGCCCTTGTGCCACTCAGGCAACACGGAATTCGCATCCTGAACTATCTCGACGACTGGCTGATTCTAAGTCACTCTTGAGACCAGGTGTGCGAACACAGGGACCTGGTGCTCCAGCACCTCGCCCGTCTGGACCTTCGGGTCAACTGGGAAAAGAGCAAACTCTCCCCCGTGCAGAGGATCTCTTTTCTCGGTATGGAAATCATTTCGGTCGCCATGTACGCGCAGCTTACGAGCGAGCGCGCGCAGTCACTGCTGACTTGCCTTCGCCAAATCGAGAGCAAGAGTGCGGTTCCACTGAAACTATTTCAGAGGCTCCTGGGGCATATGGCATACGCAGCCGCGGTCACGCTGCTCGGACTGCTTCATATGACACCACTTCAGCACTGGCTTCGCGATCGAGTCCCGAGATGGGCGTGGCAGTCAGGCGCGCTCCGGCTACCAGTGACTCGGGCCTGCCGTCAGACCGTCACCCCGTGGTCGAACCTCACTTTTCTGCGGGCAGGAGTGCCCTTAGAACGAGTTTCCAGGCATGTTGTTGTATCAACAGATGCCTCTGCCACGGGCTGGGGTGCCATGTGCAATGGGCATGCTGCTGCGGGCTCCTGGACAGGACCCCAGCGCCTCCTGCATGTCAATTGCCTCGAGTTACTGGTAGTACGGTTCGCTCTGCACCGCTTCCGGGCGTTGCTCAAGGGCCAACATGTAATAGTCTGGACAGACAACACGGCCACAGTAGCGTACATCAACCAACAAGGTGATCTACGCTCCCGCCGTATGTCGCAACTCACCCGCCATCTCCTCATATGGAGTCAGAAGCATCTGAGGTCGCTTCGTGCCATTCACATCCCAGGAGACCTGAACCGTGCAGCCGACGAGCTCTCTCGGGTTCAGCCACTTCCTGGAGAATGGAGACTCCATCCCCAGACAGTCCAGCTGATTTGGGAACAGTTCAGCGACGCACAGGTAGATCTGTTTGCCTCCCACGACTTTTCCCATTGTTGCTTGTTTTACTCCCTGACCGAGGGAACCCTCGGCACGGATGCACTAGCGCACAGCTGGCCGCGGGGCCTCCGCAAGTATGCGTTTCCCCCAGTGAGCCTTCTTGCACAGACACTGTGCAAGATCAGGGAGGACAAGGAGCAGGTCCTTTGGGTCACCTCGTATTGGCCCGGCCGAACCTAGTTCTCCGAACTCGTACTCCTTGCGATAGCCCCTCCCTGGTCGATTCCTCTGAGGAAGCACCTCCTTTCTCAGAGACGGGGCACCCTCTGGCACCCGCGTCCCGATCTTTGGAATCTACACGTGTGGGTCTTGGATGGGACGCGGCAGGTTTGAGTACCCTATCACCACAGGTGGTGGCTACCATTACTTCCACTAGGGCTTTGTCCATGAGACAAGCCTATGCGTTGAAGTGGAACCTCTTCATCACTTGGTGTTCTTCTCGCCGAGAAGACCCCTGGAAATGCAGTAGGTCAGCATGACCTGGTCATTAGGTTCCTGAGGGGGGCTAGGAGACTAAGTCTTCCTCGATCTCCCCTCATACCCTCTTGGGACCTCGCAGTGGTCTTATCTGCCCTGCAGAGAGCTCCCTTTGAGCCTTTGCGATCAGTTGAGCTTAAGCTCCTGTCTATGAAGACAGCGCTTCTGGTCGCTTTGGCCTCCATCAAGAGGGTAGGGGACCTGCAGGCATTTTCAGTTGACGAAACATGCCTGGAATTCGGGCCGGCTAATTCTCATGTGATCCTGAGACCCCGGCCTGGACACATGCCCAAGGTTCCCACCACTCCTTTCAGGGATCAGGTGGTGAACCTACAAGCGCTGCCTTTGGAGGAGGCAGACCCATCCTTGGCACTGCTCTGTCCAGTACGCGCCCTCCGTGCTTACGTAGACAGAACACAGTGTATCAGGACCTCAGATCAGCTCTTTGTCTGTTATGGTGGGAAGCTGAAGGGAAAGGCTCTCTCCAAGCAAAGGTTGTCGCACTGAATAGTGGACGCCATTGCCTTGGCTTACCAGATGCAGGGTCGTCCATGCCCCCTAGGGGTGAGGGCACACTCCACCAGGAGTGTGGCCTCCTCCTGGGCTCTAGCGCATGGCGCCTCGCTAACAGACATTTGCAGAGCTGCAGGCTGGGCGACACCCAACACATTCGCCAGATTTTATAATCTCCGAGTGGAGCCAGTGTCCTCCCGTGTACTCGCTTCCATAGCCAGTAACTAAGACCGGCTCGGTGTCTTCGCTTGCTCGCCATTCCACTCCACGGACTGGGTATGTGCAATATTCCTCAGGTGAGTTTCCCCTGGGGTTGAAACATTCCACCCTTCGGGCTGGATACCTCATTGTGTACCATATGCATCCCGCTCGCGGGTCATATGTCTATTCTTAAGTCCTCCCTTCAGGCAGGCATTGTGTTGCATTTCTCCACGTGGGATATGCTTCCCAGTGTACCTTGGTATTCCTGTGTTAAGTGGAGTCCTTCGTCCGTGCTAGTCTCATGACAGGGAGCTCACACTTGCGCAGGGCACTGGAAGACAGCCGAGTGGTGTGATTAGATTGGACCCCCATTCGTCATTCACTGACGTAACTCGGAGTGACTGAACGAAAGGGAACGTCTCAGTTACGTATGTAACCCTCCTTCCCTGAGGAAGGAACGGAGACGTTACGCCCCTCTGCCACTTCCGCTGTACCGCTGGAACAGCAGGTAACATAATGTGAGATTGCCAGCGTCCTTCCTTATATACCCACGAGGTGGGGCGGAGTTACGCTATGCAAATTCCGCAGCTGAAGATGGGCAGGTCAACCACCTTCCAACACGACTGTCCTAAACATACCACCAAAGGAACAAGGCAATGGCTTAAGGATAGGAAGGTGAATGTCCTTGAGTTGCCAAGTCAGAGCCCTGACTTAAATCTGATAGAAAATGTGGATGGACTTGAAGAGAGCAGCCCATTAAATATGACTGAACTTGAGCAATTCTGCAAGGAAGAATAGGCAAATATTCCCCAATCTAGGTGTGCAAAGCTAGTAAAGACATACCCCAGAAGTTTAATGGCTGTAATTAAATCAAAAGTTGGCTCTACAAAGTATAAAATCAGGGGACTGATGACTTTTCCAACCCTGTTATTCTAGTTTTTCAATTTTTAATAATCCTCCAGAATGTTTTAAAATGTTATTTTCACTTTGATGATGATGGTTATAATGTGTACATACAGCTCATAAAAAGTTAGACTTAATTTATTTTATTTTCCAGGGTGTAATGTGACAAAAGGTGAAGATTTTCACAGGGTAAGATGACTTTCTATAGGCACTGTATCAATCAGCACTCTTGTAGACTGCCAAAAGAGCATAAAATCTGAAAATATCACATATCTTTCCCCCACATAAAAACAGAGGTAGGGTGAACATACTGTAAGTAAGGAGGTTTTGCTGGAGTCAGAATGGAGCACACATGAAACCTTTATTCTCTTAGACCTTGATGTTCTGGTGACGTCACATCCCTTAATTGCAAATTTATTGAAATTCTTCAAAGAATTCTTCACCATTGTTTGCCTAGATTTCAGCTCTGCACACTGTTGGCTTTTTCTCAGCCAACTGTCATCCTCATGGACCAATACATCAACATGATTTAGAAAAAAAAAAACATGCATTCATATAAAAAGCACACAGGTTTTTATTGCATATCAATTTCATGTATAAATTCTTCATAGCATTGGAAAGATTACATTTGGTATACATATCTATTCTACAGAATTAACATCAGAATCATGTCTTTTCCATGAAATTGCTCTAAAGTACATCTTCAGTAATCACAAGCATCAAAAAAAGAACTTCAGAATTTCAGAATTTTCAGTATTATTCTACAATCCGTAAATTGTCATTATTTCTCTCCCACAAGCATATTGTTCAGTTCAATAACCATCTGCCCATAGTATTTAAGGCAGTAAACAGGACTTAAAGTCAAACCTACTAACCTAACCACATGTACAATAAGTGCATCTACAAATTCATTATTTTTTTTTTATTATTTTTTTCTTTTTAATTTAAGATACACATTTCACAAATGGACACCATTATGACCTCTAAAACACAAGTCATGCACAATATTTTTTAATAAACATAACAGAAGCAATATACAACTCATATCCAAATGAAACAAGCACCATCTATTTTCAAACCCATGTTTAAAATGAACTTTCGGACATATCAATGTCATTTTTTTGAAATACTATACACTTTTTTTTTTTTATTTAGAGAAACCACGTTATCTATGGTTTTTGAAATGATACGTTTGTTTGCAATGTAACAGTGGGCCAAGGAGATCTGTATTGTTCATTTTCTGACCATTTTTCCATGATGATTTTAACAGTGTGGGTCAATTTCTTCACCTACAGCGCTTGCTAAGTACAGTAGTATGTGACATGACTTCATACTCATAATTCCATTCCATCCCTAGAAATCCTATGCATCACACAGGCTTTTTACTCAAGGATATAGTGAGGAGGTAAAGTATGAAACAGGGTAAGAGTGCCACCTGGTAGTATATTCAAATACAACACTGCTGCAAGTTTTTAAACAGCGCGTTCTCAAGCAGATTCCCTGTGATATGCCAGTCAAATCCATCTTGTTTGGTTTGTATTCGCAGTGAAAACTGAACATTCCTAATGTTCAAAACCGACAAGCTCTTCTGGCAACGCTTGGATATTCTTTGCTATTTTATTCAAAAGCATCTGATAAAATTGCCTGTTTGACCCATGAGTTAAAGTGCTTGTTAAAACCAGCCTTGCTTAGAAAAATTTCATTAAAATCAGTACTAAGATAAGAGCTCAGATGTAAAGGAAAGTATGTGTTAGGCAGACAGGGGTGCGCTTGATTTAAGTGCTGATTCCAGAGAGTCTTTAAACATCCAAAAAGAAGTGAGGAGAGGAAGTAAAGGTGAAATCCTGACCAAAAAGACATTCAATCAAGAGAAGTTTGACTCAACCTACATATTAAATCTACTCTACACATTCATGATATGCATTCAGCTGTTTACGATTCATTCGCTGGCTTCACAGTTCAGAGAAGTTGGATAAGGACTCATGTGTATTCATGGATTTGGGCAAACCTCACCATTTGATCACAATCCCATTGTAGCCCTCTCACTTGCGGTGTCTTTTTTTTTGGGATTATTAAGCATTTGAATTCAAATTTGATATGACATTTAGGACCAGCTGACAAACAAATGCGACACAGGAAACATGCAATTTGAACCCAGAGATACACTGTCGACCCATTTTTTTTTTATGAAGATGTTTAACTATGAGTGATAAAATGTGTAAAAATGTCAAAATATAATGCCCCTCTATTTGAGTTACCTGATATTTTAATTACATTTTTTTTAATCACGCAGTGCCTACATTTCTAAATGGTTGAACAGATGCATCATAAACAAGACTTTATGATTATTATGTGCTCATAAAGGAAACACAGTCTTTTATATTTCAGACTTTGGCAATTTTCTTTTCTACACAGAGCTTGAACAATTCTGAATTTCCATGATATTTCAGTAATTTCATTCCTTCAAAAGAGTGGGTAAAACATTTTTTTTCTTCATTTTTTCATTAATCAAAAAAAAAAAAAAAATCTAAATAAAAATAAATAAAAGACAAACACTCATCAATGTAAGTAGCAACAACAGAGGAGAAAAAAACTACTAACAGTGGAGGCGACCACTTGAGAAAGAAATGATTGTCAAAGAAAAGGGGGTTATTTGGCACACAACACTCTCTGCTACCAACTGTTAACTTAGTTTGTACATCATACAACAATATTGTACAAATTTGGTCCTTCACTAAAGAATTATATTAACATTTAAGCACAGATGTGCTCAAAGAGAAACAATACTGTTTACCGAGGAACAAATCACATAGAAAAAAAAAAATCATAATATTACTGAATTCAAGAAGAAGATTTTCCAATTGCCCCACTGGAGAATAATTTAACTCTTAAAAACAAACTTTCAGTTGAGACTAAAGGCCTGTATACAGCTCAAATACTTACCATAACAACAATAATTACAATGACGATGATGCTATACACATGAACAACCGTGCTGCGTGATATATCATATGAAGATTCGGCTGCTTTTATCTGACTGTTGAGCAGCCGAAACTAAAATCACAAAGGTGACTTCCAGCATAGACTTTTTGAGCCAGTGGCTTGCAAACTGCGGTCAGACTTGGGGGAAAGTTAGCATGCTAGTTGCAGGCTAGACTTAAGTGCTTCTATTGCCATCGGAAATCAATGTTGATGTCTACACTAATGATCTACTGTAAGACTTCGGCTGTGAGTTATTATAAAGGAAACCTTGGTACAGTGCTGTAGAAAATCAACTTGAGAATGGAATGCTGTATAGAAACGGTTAAAATCTCCAGTTAAAGAAACGCATCAACTACCCTGTCCACTCAACCCGGACTGGGCTTCTCCGAGAACATGGTAAAAAACCCTTGAGAGCAGTCTCTGTGAAATGCATATAAGTAAAAATGAGGTGGAGAGGTGATTTTAGAGTCATTCAATGCATCGTCCCCTCTTGATTCAGCTGCTGGGGAGAGAACATCACTATAGTGGCTAGTTGCAGACAGGAAAGATGCTGTATGGCTGGGATTCGATGATTCCATTCTTGCTTTATGCTGTGTAATAAAACTCTCCCATCTGTGATTGGTTCCTGTGTCTGTTTCACTCAACAGTACGTTCTCCTTCTTATGCGCATAGTGGTGGTTCATCTACTGTGGCATTGCTGGTCTTCATGTTGGTCTCTTCCCTCTCCTCCTTTCTCCCTCCATCTCTTCTGATCTCTCTTTTGTCGTGTTCTCAGATGTTGTTGAGGGGGTGAAAGGAGCTCGTTTCCGACGGCCCTCCTCCCATGTTGAGCCAGGCATCCAAGGAGTTCTGGGAGGATGAATGCAGATTGGCGTTCTCAGACAGAGAGAGCATCATTGCATAAGCCTGGATGAAGAAAACAAGGAAAGTTTCATCTCAGAGTCAAAAAACACATTGTCTTTTATCTATTGTCATTCCAAATCCACGTGCTGTTATTTTCAGCTGCTTACTGAATACTCAAAAACGTATTTATCCGTGTTCCACAGGGGGAAAAAAACAGCATGTGGGTTTGAAACCACTTTTTGGAAACATTATAATGCAACCTAAACTATAAACTATATAATATCAATTGGATATAAAGCCTGTAAACATAATGAGGGATTCCAAATCAGACATTTTCCTGTCGATAAACAATATTAAAGGAAAACCATTAACTGGGATCACACATATAAGACATGTAACAACTCCACATGAAATGTTGAAACCAGAAGACAATTTAAAGTTAGATATACAAGGCAATGATACAGAAAGCTAATAGTGTTAGTTATGTTAATGTCATTCAGTTAATATCTGTATCAATGTTGAACATTGAAAATATTTATAAAACAAAATAAAAATGACAATGATTAGGTAGTGCAAAAGTTGCATGTCGTTACATGTACACTGTCAGAAAAAAGGGACTAGGGGAGTACCCTTATAAGTACATCTTTGTACCTTTTTTACCCCTAAAAGGTTCACAGTAGTACGTTAAGGTACATATTTGTACTCCAAGGTACTAATATGCACCCTTTAAGGGTAAAAAAAGGTACAAAGATGTCCTTTTAAGGGTACTGCCCTAGTGACAAGCTGTTGTACCTCTTAGAATGTCTTCTAAGAGTGTAGTTTTATTATAACATCTTTTTCTGCATGGGCTGATTCCCAAACTTTTTTAGTATATATTTACTTTTATTTATTTTTGTTTTCCATTGGCTTTTCGGATAAAGTCTACCACAAAACCCCTGGTTGGGAAACCCTGGAATACTGTAAAGGCAAAACTAAAAAGAACTGTCCATATTCATAAGATGCTCTTTAACTCTCTGTCCTTCTATGGACGTAATGAGAAGATAATATGGGCTCATGGCATAGTAGAAGCTCTCTGGAGCAGGTACAGTCACATACCTGTGTTTTAGCCTGCCTGAAAAGTGTTTCTTTCAGCGCCTCCGACTCTACCGAGGTGCTAAAAATGTCTTTAATGTCATAGGGCTCCTCGCCAGCCTTATGGAATTCCAGGCCTTTGGGGAAACCAGCCAGAGGTTCCAGATCTAATAGGCCTGCATCCTCCTCAATACACCTGTACCGGGAAGGGGAGGGGGAAAGGGCCAGGGGTGTGGAGAGGGGAGGGGACCCTCAGTTAGCCCAAAAATTTAAATCTAAATATTGGAACTGGATGCATTTGAGGAGCATGCAGTGGATGAGATGGTGACGGGACATGAAAAATATAGGTGGTCATCACACTAGCGGATGAAAGCACAAAACAAATGGACACAGCTTTGGTGTCAAGAACTCTGTCCATGCAGAATTAAACGAGATGCTGGGAAACACTGAATAAGTCTCCCTTGCTCTTGAATAAAATATTGATCATTGAAACATGGCATTCCAACAGCAATACTGTTCAAGATGAGAACAGCGAAAGAGGGAACGGAAATGCAACAGAACTGGACACTCCAAATTCCATAATTCTATGGAATTGTATGGTTAAGTGTAACTGTTAAACGGACTATTTTTCATTGTTTTGGCAAACCAAAGTTTCAATGATTAAACACACATATAATTGCTGATTAGTTGTGTTAGTTATTGTTAGAGGACTGACAGACGATGAGGCATCACAGTTGCAAACACTATGGGACACAACGAACGTCTATTCAACAACATCTAAAGGTTACAAGTTCATATCGACCAGTGTTACACAGACACTCTGTTCCTCAATCTGGTGAGCTGCTTTTCTGTCTACATAGGCAACTCTTTTGTGCCTTTTAATACTAACACTAACTGAATTGAAACATTCAACATTGGGTATCATTTTGCTGGCTTCCTTTTGGAACGGGCGTTTTTCATTGCGAGTGCGTCTATGCAGCTCACTGGGTTTTGGAACAGAGCTATAGCATTGTAGGCCCATTGTACTTTTGTTACAGTAAATTTTCATTCTCTGCAACTTCTGATCTTCTTAAATAAACACTCAACCAAAATTTAATCCTTTTCGTAGTATAAAAATGAAAATTTAGTGACATTCACAACTGGAGTTAAACAATATGTATTTTTTTAATAAGATTTTTTAAAATGTTTTTGAATGAAATCTCTTATAAGTACCAAGGTTGCATTTATTTGATCAAAGACACAGTAAAACAGTAGTATTGTGAAATATTATTACAATTTAAAATAACAGTTTTTTTTTATTATTGTAATATATTTTAAAATGTAATTTATTCCTGTGATTTTCAGCATCATTAGTCACATGATCCTTCAGAACTCAATAATCTAATATGCTCAATTATTGTTGGTCCTCAGTTATTAATAATGGGTCTTATTATTATCCATGTTAAAATAGTTTCTGTTGCTTAATATTTTTGTGGAAACGGTGATACATTTTTTCCGGATTTCAGTAGAAAATGTTCACTGAACATCATTTATTTGAAATTGAAATCTTTTGTAACATATAAATGTTTTCACTGTCACTTTTGATCAATTTAATGCATCCTTGCTAAATAAAATGATTAATTTCTTGTAATAAATAATATATATTACACTATTCATACTTCACACTACTCTCTATTAAAGTTAACATGAGATCAAAATCAACTTGCTTAATGTTTCAGTATCAGAAATATTTCATCTGTGCATTTACTACAAACAAACAAACAAATATGCACCAAATTTCTTTTTTTGCTAATGTCACAAAGGCATCATATTGACTGTAGGATCTCGCATCTTTAAAAAATGAGTGTTCATTTTACTGAGAGCTCTACTTAAGCTTTTCTTAAATAAACAGACAGATGTGTTTTGCTGACCTGCGCGTGTGTTCGTAAGACATAGGGAGAGGGGTCGGTTCCTCGTCCTCGTCGTAAGTGCCCTGCACCATAGTGGCGGGAGAGGCCGTCTCGTCCTGCGACTTTTCTGTCAACGAGCCTTCCTCATCTTCCTCATCTCCCTCCATCTCCTCTTCCTCCTCCTCCAGTTTGGAGACAGCGGGAGTGTGACTCTGAGGATGCTCTTCTTCTGTTAGCTCTGACCTGTAATGCCAAACAGTCCTCATTTAGTTTTACATACGACTATTTTCATCGTCTTTTTGATGCTTTGTATTCAACAGGCTGATTTTACTACTGTACCTTTAACATATCTACATGCAAACAACTTCTGTTTTTACTGGCTAAGCTCTTTGCAAACAAAATGAGTAAAATACCTATTTGAATACTTTGATTTTGAATACAAAATTTTTGTTGACATGCAAACAGGGGAGTCATATGCCACTGCACAGAAAAAAACAAAAAAAAATTCTTAATCAGTGTTTTTGTCAAGAGTTCCAGTAAAAATATACGCTACACATCTGAAACTTGTTTTCAGATAATCAGACTTTTTTTTTCTCATGTAAATGTATCTTGTTTTTAAGGATACTTAGATATTGTACTGAAAAGCAGAACCAAAACCATGCTTTTGGAAATTAATGAATGGAAATTATTTTTTTGCAGTGCGATTTCTGATTCTGAATGACTCATTTTTCAGTTTAAATTCCATAAATTGTGTGGGTGGATGGGCGGGGCCTACTACATAACTGTTTTACTTCAAAAAGAATAATAGTTTTCTCCATGAAATGTCCCCTTTAAAATATTTGATTCTTACAATGGCCATATTTTTTGAGTGAAACCGTATCCCTAACAGAAAGACGGCTCCTGGTTTATGTCTTTTTTGTCTGCATTTCAGTGCTTATTTTTCATGTTCAAAGCTATCATCTTGCTTTTTCCTATCCAAGTTTCTACCAACTTGGGAATTAAACTTGAAAAACCTTTCAATTTGAACAGGAACTAAACACACACACAAAAAACATTGCACAAAAAAATGTGGTTACATATTTTGGGAATTCCTTTACATATCCCTGTAGGATTGAAGTGACACCAGATTTCTAATGGCCACTGGCGATGAGTTCTTATGTCTTCGGGAAATGGCTGACATCTAACGACACCTCCCTAAAATATCAGATAAAAAAATAAACTATTTTCACCCTGGGAGTCCATTGAGGTAATTCTCTCATCATAATCTGACTGCCAAATATCAGTGCTATGCTGGTCTCCGGGTTGCCATCCATCATTTTGGATTGGACTGTAATTCCCCTGCCTGGCCCGAGCTCGAAAACACAGATCCACGAAATGACAAACACACAGGTTTTGCAATTAATGACAGACGTTTCTTGCGAGCGTGGCAATGATGAATTGGCTAATTTCAGAGAGGCGAGACAGAGCGAGCTAGACAGGTCAGGAGCAATCATCATGGTTTGTCTCACTGCCACCAAGTTCCAGAGAAAACGGATGTTCTGCAAAGCAGCTATCAGCACCGCGCCGTTCCACTACCACTCTTTTTCCAAACATTTCAGTTTATGATGTCATTGCGCATACCCCTCCAAAGTCGTTTTTACTTCAGCGCTCTGAAACGAACTTCTATTAAGGCAAACGAATGTCGAGTGCACCGGGAGGGGTGGTAGGGGTGGTGGTGGTGTGGGGGTGGAGTTGTAAGGTGGGTGGTTAAGCTATGTGAGGTGTAGACTTACCAAAAACAAAAAAAAAGGACCAAGAAGAACTGCTTGTTTCCCATTTTCCATCATGCTTAAATATCCCATAATCAAATTTGCCCTGGCCTGAGAGAAAGTCCATGCCACGTGGGAGACAGCAGAGGTCCTGCCACAGACCTGTGCTTTGTCTCTCAGTCTAAACATGTCAGAGCGCTGTTTGCGTTAGCTCCAAGGGAGGGGGGGGTGCTCCGTCAATGCAGCACACAGATAAATGTCTCAGTCTGAGGGTCCCCTGATAGGGCTAAACCTGCAGCCCCCTACAGACTGACAGTCAAACTCAAACAGACCAGCCACACACACGTTGAAACACCAGCTGCAGGTAAACCCCCATCATGCCTCTCTGCATATTGTGAAGAGAACAGATCACGTCTTTTTCCACTGCCATTCATGGAGGAAGTATGGAAGCTTGTTTCCGCCACTGAATAAAAAGGTAAAAAAGGTAATTTTTTTCTCACAATTGCAAATTTACATCTCACAATTCTTGACTTTTTATCCTGCAATTCTGACTTTTTTTCTCAGAATCTCAGACATTTATTTGAGACATTTATCTATCACAATTCTTTTTTCGAAGAATTGCGTGATAAAAAGTCGCAATTGCGAGTTATAAAGTCAGAATTGCGAGATATAAACTCGCAACTCTGACTTTTTCTCAGAATCTCAGACACTTATCTTAGACGTTTATCTATTGCAATTCTTTTTTTCTAAGAACTGCATGATAAAAAGTGGAAGTTATAAAGTTATAAGAGATATAAACTCGCAATTCTGACTTTTTCCTCAGAATTGGACAATAGCTCACGATTGCGAGTTTATATCTCACAATTCTGAGAAAAGAAGTCAGAAGTGCGAGATGTAAACTCGCAATTGTGAAAATAAAAGTCAGAATTGGGAGATATAAAGCTGCAACTGCAAGAGAAAGTCAGAAGTCTTGCAATTCTGACTTTATTTCTCAAAATTGCAAGCTTATATCCCACAATTCTGTCTTTATAACTCGCAATTCTGAATGGAAAAAAAGTCGCAATTACCTTACGTTTAAAAAAAGTATTCAGTGGCGGAAACAAGCTTCCATAGGAAGAGAAAGGAAGAGTACCTAAATTTCTCATTCATAACTTTTTACACTTGATGGAGCGCTTCGTTAAGGTATCGACTTTGTCTCTCCTAACATTCCATAGAAGTAAAAAAACTAAAGATAAATAACTTAATTTGGCCAGGATAGCTCAGACGAGTGTTCTCAGTTATGTCTCATTCGAGTATCAGTTATATAATGAGACAGTTGTTGCCATTCAACTTGTATGGAGCGATAAAGCGAATATGTATAATTTCGCTCAGTGAATTGAGTTCTCAGTTATGTCTCATTTGAGAGAATGCTGAGAAAGCTTCTGAAACTCTAGAAGAGGCAAATGTGAGACTTAAGTTTTTCCTCAGGAGAACAATTGGAAAAGCAGGAGACTACCAAATTCTCCATTTGGTCTGCTTCTAGTCTCAATGTTTTATAGGAGAAACAAATGAGATACTACATTTAGTATTATTTCCTACAGAGTAAAAAAGACAGAAGAAGAAATTAAAAGCAGAAAAAAAGCGTTCCACCATGAACGCAGACTGGCTGCACAAGAGTGACAGAAAACGAGAGAGAAACAGGCAAACGTCATGAAATAAGATGCATGAGCGCACAGGGGAATATTGCAGCTGCCTGTCCATTTGATGCGGGCGTTTCTGTGAGGCCGATTTGCAGGGAGACAAAACAGAGCACTTATTTGAATTACAGATATTAAAATGCCAGGCCTGCTTGTACGAGTCAGGACAGGACTATTGATCCCAGATGGCAGTGTGAGGTTTCAGTCCACGGCAGAGCTTTTAAGTGATGAGGTGGACGCATGGAGTGTGGAGGAACCGGCAAAATTGAGGAGGACTATTACACGTCTAAGAAAGAATTCATGTATTTGGCCATGTATCTGTTCGTACACATTTGTCTGCATGAATCAAACTCCACAGCACCTAAACCCAAATCTGAAGCAACGTGAACCTGGCCACACACCGTCAGGCGTGCTGACGGTTCATGAATTTGGCAGTAATGAGCTTTTGTTTGGTGTTTTCATAAGGCGATGGAATGTGCTCCCTGATGTGCATCTGGCTGTGCTTAATGCAGAACAGAACTCAACAAGGTGAAATGACTCATTGAGATGTCCCGTCCCTCTGCCCACTGAAGTAAAAGTCTGTAATGGGTGCCGCCACACACACACATACACACGCAGGGCTGGTGGGAGTGAAGCAGGACCACAGTCCTCCACTAGAGGGCAGACTGTAACTTCATGACCAAGCATGTCTGACCCTATACAGTAGGTTATGCTGTTTGTTGCCATAGTTTCAAAACATATCCTGTCCATGTGTGCTTTTGTGCATGCGTGCAAGCTCGTACCTTTTCTCTGAGGAGCTACAGGCCTGGTTCAGCTCACTATTGGAGATGAAGTTCCTAATCTCTGAGAAATACGAGTCTTCCTTCTCATCCAAAAGTGCATGATTGTCGGACTCAGAGTTCGGTGAGGAAATATTTGTTCCTAAATTCGAGAGGATCCCAGACTGCTGACTCACTACAATAAATAAGTAGATAAATAGATAAATGAATAAACTGATTACTAAATAACTCATTAGACAAGAAAGAGTGAGGGAAATATAAACATATGCAGTTGCATGGGCTCTTGTCAGATACTTTTTACATTTACTAACTTAAAGTTTATATTTATTATTTACGCATTGCACATTTATATTTATTTTAGTTATGAAAGGTATTTTAGCTTTCAGGTAATCTTTAAATTGGATTATTTACCTTAACTGAAAAAGAATATTAACATCGTAGATTTGCGTTCAAAATAAAATGAAAATAATTAAAAATAAATATTTGCAAAAATAGAAGGAAATTGATTTTACCTGGAATATTCTCATGTTCATGTTTCTTTAAGTGGCGGTCCAGATTGGTCTGTTGACCGAAGCAGCGATTGCAAAGATGGCACTTGAAAGGCTTTTCCTTGTTGTGAATGTTACGAACATGTCTCTGGAGGTTGGAGGAGATGCTG
Source organism: Coreius guichenoti (assembly GCA_039654105.1). Taxonomy (NCBI): domain Eukaryota; kingdom Metazoa; phylum Chordata; class Actinopteri; order Cypriniformes; family Gobionidae; genus Coreius; species Coreius guichenoti. The sequence continues at coordinate 7,774,534 of CM077186.1, read as the reverse complement.
AATGAACGGTCACAGTATTTACATCTATGAAGGAAAGAAGGGGAAAAAAAATCAAAGATTTCATATGAGGTTTCTGCTGGACTGAAAACAATGATCAAAAGTCATCAGCATGCACACTGACACCATTTTGGGGCTTTTTATCATTTGTATAATTATATATATATAGGACATTTTGTGGGAAATATTGCTTAATACTGTAGCTACCATTAAATATGTACAATGTTTGGTGACAATGACCCCACCAAGAGGCTGACAAAGGTAATGCGGACAGCTTTGTAGGTATTGACCAGTGCTTTCTTCTCTCAGAAAGCTCTTATTTAATTTCTACATGAAAACAAACTCTCCCTTGCAATATGTGATATGAGATATTCTCTGTGTGCTAGTCTCAACAGTCACGGTTCGGCTTCCATCGCTGTGGCTTGCTTGTTTACAATGTCAGATCAGCCAGAATAGGCAGGAGAACATCAGTTTAATGTGCTGATAAACAAACATTGCAGCGAGGGAGTGTCAGGAGTTCGCCGGACAGTGCCTCCTTTGTTGGGTGGCCGGCGTAGCTTAGACTCCCGTGGTCGCTGCAAAGTTGACTTTCAGGGATAATTGCTTTGGGAAAATCGCTCGTCATCAAGTGTTCAGAATCAAGATGCAGGCCCCTTTTCATGTTCCAGTTTATTTGGCGAGCAAATGCGTGTGTGTGCTTCTGTACGAACCGATTTTCCAGACTTGGCACATCACGGTTCATAGAGAATGGTAAAATGCCAAGGCAAAGTCTTTTTTTTTTACGCCAGTCTTTTCTGCCCCCCATTTTGTTTATTTTCATTACTTGGTCCAGAGGGACTTTAAATTACTTCATCATCTCAGTTCTTTTTTTCTCTGTTACAAGGACTGTACATGAAGCGTTACAATCCGAATGGGGTCTTTCAATGGTCAGACCTAGTGGGCCAATTTCGCAACATAGAGTAGCTGATAGCATCTACAGCAGGCAAATAACCTACTACAATGAAGCCTGAAGCCGGCCCGCTCTGATATTGGCCTGACTCGGTCTTTTTTGCTGAAAGTAAGATGGGGAGATGCTGATGATGTCTGCTATTTGTTAGGGTAAATTGTTTCTAAATGAGCTAATCAGGGGATTGTTGTGAAGGAGCCAAGCATGTAGCGCCCGTGTCCCACGGGAGGCTCTCTATCTCGTTGAGTGTGTTCACAGGGCTCTATGGTAGACTTGTAGAACTCAAAGAGGGGTCTGATTCCGCCTGACCTTTTTTGTACGCTAAGAAAAACTTGTGTGAAACTGATACACATTACAGAACTTCCAAGTGCTTTTAAGTAGAATGCCAAAATAAATAAGTAAATAAAAATAAAAAAAAGAAAAGAACGATTTTGGAAGGAAACAGTGCAGACACCTACATTTTTACAAAGGCGATTAGTGCATGCTTGTGCAAAGGTTGGTGCTGTGATGCTACAGTGTTGAAGTGTTGTGTGTGGTAGTCAACACACTGCTATGTGGCTGTTAGGGCGTTCTGGGTAGTTGCTAAATAGTTCTGTGAAGTTGCTAGCTGTCTCTCCATTAATGTCTATGGAATTTTTCACTTGTTTGTGCTAAGCAAAAATCATTAAAGTCTGTTTGCTTAGAAAAGTAATAACATTCGTCAAGAAGTCGCAAAATTTGAGGTAACATTAATGTCTGTTGCACAAACGGTGAGGGATAGGTTGAATATCAAAGTTTATTACTTGCGGTCAGGGGTTTGTTCAAATACCTAACTCTGAGCAATATTAAAAATCATGTTTAAGCACCACTATTAAGAGATTTTATCTTGTAAATGAATGCTTTTACTTGATTTTTTTTTTTTTTCAGAAGGTGGACTGTTATGAAGCCTTTGGCAGTAAAAGTCTTAGTGCCTAGGTCAAAATATCACTTAAAACTTTGAAAGCCCCCCATCTCCAAAGTGCCCTCATAGAGGACTTTCCACAGCTGGTTAGAAGCCAAATCAATGATAATTAAGCTGTTCTATAAACAGAGCGTGGATGTCTCCAGGGTGCTATTACCAGCCAACATTGTCCAGAGCTTGCTCTACCTCCAAAACATCTGCACAGACAGAATCAATCTTCTTTCTTTTTTGATCATGCTGCCTCTCATGTCTCATGTCTTTCATTGTTTCTGTGATATTTCTTAGAATGAGCAATGCATGTATTGCAACACAATACATCAGAACATATCTCATGTGCTGATCACATAACTTAAAAACTGTCTGTGAGTTTTTGTGTCTACTTGTATATCAGTCTCATAGACACATTTTGGTAACACTTTATTTTACAGTGTCATTGTTACATACAGTATGTTACATGTAGCTACAATAGTAATAACTGTAAATTATGCATACTTACAAGCAACTAACCCTAAACCAAACCAAACTCTAATCCTAACCCTATAGTAAGTACATGTCGTTACTTAATATTACTCAGTACTTAAATGTATAATTACAGTGTAACAAAGACACCTTAAAATAAAGTGTAACCCACATTTCCAATACAAGGGCTGTTCCAAAAGGTAGGCAGATTAATAATCAGCAACTGATTTGCTATGTATTTTTATGTGTATTATTGTGTCGTTAGCTTAGCAACAAGCTAACACCAAACTATTGGAATAAATTGTGAGGTGAGTCTCCCTCACACAGGGGGTACAAAGCTTTAGAATTTCAATACTGCATTTGTGTGTGTGTGTGTGTGTGTGTGTGTGTGTGTAAGAGTGTATGTATAAGAGTGGCTTACCTGTAGGGTTGTTCTCCTGTGTGTGTTCGTAAGTGCCTTGTAAGATTAGCTGACCTGGGAAAGATTTTCCCACAGTACCTGCAAAGGATGGAAACTACACTTTGATACAGTCATCTAGCATTGTTACAACTCTCAAATTCAGAGAGTTCTAACTCATTGTCTGGGGACATTCAATGTAAATTTTGATGTCTAACAAAACAAAAACAGAACATTGGTAACTTTATCTCTGTATACTCCATTTCTCTATTATGTGTGTATTAATGTGTACTTCTGACTATAATGATATGGTAGAAATGCTCTAAATAAATCTGTAGAGTTAAAGGAATCCTTTAAGGATGTGTTTACTCTTGTTTCATGAGCAACGCTCACCTGCAGGTGTATCGCTCCTTGCCTTTGCGTAAGATAGCATCGGAGAGAGAAGGAGGCGGGGAGCGGAAGTTAAAAAGATGGTGTGAGGGGTGCTGGAGGGAATTGGGAGCATCCAGTTTCAGAGCGCTAAAGCTTTCCAACTTCTCAGTCATGTTTTCCATCGCAGACACCTGAGGAGAGAACATGAGGCGAGTTCAGAGAGGAATACTCTATGTTTGATGCACAGCTCAGGGGCTCATTTAATCAGAAACTTCTCTCGAATTGATTTTGTGTGAGATTAGGGTCCATCTGGGACTAAGAAACTTTTTTTTGTTTTTGTTTAGGGCAGATACAAGAAGAACAAAATAATAGTGGTGCTGAGGAACTCTGACAGAGAGCCTGGGAGTTTGCATCATAACCAGACAGGATGGAAAGCTGGAGGAAGTTATATATCAGAAGGTTGAGTCTTGATTGTGCTGTTCAAGAGTGACCTCCCTAACCTATAGCACGTTGGCAGCCACTCGAGCAGCCCCTCGGGAGCCCCCGGCTCCTACTTTGTTCCCAACAAATCTCTGAGAGAAGCGTCTGAATGAGCCATTCACCTCCGTGAGCGGTAACCATACAATGCAGTTTAAGATACCCCTCGCTGATAGTACTTCCCCTGTTGCAGAACAAAGGCTTCGCTATGTGGCTCTATGGCCAAAAACAGCTTACATCCTTCCTACTTTTGGAATATGGATAAACACTGAGACAGACAGTGTGTTTAATTTACTTATACATGTCATGGTATCACCTTGATTCTGTCAGTGTTTTAGCTAAGAATATTAAAAGACAATGGTGTTCTTGATAATGCTTATACCTTTGTTTCAAAAAATCATGACCACATATAGCTCTGAGACAAATATATAGCTAACATAATACACATTTTAAAAAAAAATGCAGTAATATGCAATGAGACAGACAGAGATTATAGACAGATGGTAGATAAATAGATGATAGATAGATAGATAGATAGATAGATAGATAGATAGATAGATAGATAGATAGATAGATAGAGATATAGATAGATAGATAGATAGATAGATAGATAGATAGATAGATAGATAGATAGATAGATAGATAGATAGATAGAAAGACCACCTGTAGAAGTCAGAAATAGATTCAAATAGATTTGAATAAATAGGGGGTTGCTGAAAAGAGAGAAGGAAAGAGCGAAAGAAGGTTTGGATTTGGGGGGAGGTAGGTCAGCATTGATGGAGGCCAGATTTACAGGTCAGATAAGACAGTTCCCAACAAGAGAGGCCATTCTATTACACACAAACACAGGAAGTCCCTGATCGACATGCAGACATTATCTAGGCAGCCAGAGCAAGAAAGAAATGCTAGGAAGTTATTAGCGGTGGGGACTCAACGGAGAACTTCCCAAAGACAATGGTCTACTCCAAAAGTATGTGGCATAATTTGTTTAAATTCAAAAGGCCATTATTAATAATATTTTCATTATTGTTGTCACCGTTCAAAGGTGGGAAAGGTTTAAAATACTAACACAAACAATGGGGGTTGTTTTTATAAGCAAAAGATAAAGAATTTTGAATGCACAGCATGCCAGAACAGGCAATACCTCTTTTGAGATTATCTTCATGATGAAAAATAATCTAATGAAAATAAATACCATCAGAAGTCAGAACTTTTTTAAAACATCAAGGCTCCCCTTGAACCAAACAGGCCTGAGGCGGAGGACACTGGGAATGTGTTTTTGGCATCTCAGCATACTCCACTGTACTTGAATGCAATGAAGAGCAGGATCTTTACCAAGGTACAAGAGGAAATAAAGCAAATATATGTAAAAAAAAATATATATATATACCTGAGGATGGAAAAGTAGTGGTGCCGGCCTCAGGTACTTCTCCTTTAGAGCTCCTACTGGGTCTAATAGCTTCCTCTTCTCCACCCTGCTGGACAACAACACCAAGGGTTACGTACGAACGAAGGTTGATTGTAAACCTACTGGGTACCAATACTTTTTCAATAACTTGTCACATTTTAACATATCCCTAGCTACAGATTTGGATTGTAATTGTGTTGGGTCATACAATAAGGCCTACTCGGCTTGAAATACCTGTAGATGGGGTCCATGAAGAACGGCGAGGGCTTGGCATAGTGGAGCGATGGCTGCTGCTGGGGAGGAGGTGGCTGGGGAAGGGATGCTTGCGGCTGAGGCATCTGGGGCTGATGCAAGTTCTGGGACTGAGTTAGTGTTGGGTGTTCATCTTTAGCTGCTTTGCAGTTCGCGCCATAGACGTGATTCTTGCGCTGTTCATGTGTGCCACCGTTCTGGTTGGCTCGGCTTCGACTGCCTATGCTGAGGTCCAGAGGCTGTTCCTCGCCAGGGGCCAAGAGGGTGTTGGATGGCAAGGCTGGCTTGCTGGGGGGTGGAGGGAGAGGTTTGACCTCCTTGGGTTTGGTGGTTAGGTCAAAGGGTGAATCCGCACCAGTGGCTGTGGGTAATTTCTGTATGTGCTCACGAGGGGATTTAGGCTCAGGTTTGAAGAACATGCCAGGATTGAGTGCTCTGTCTGTGAATGGGTACAAGGAATGTGGGAAGTTGGGCAGAAACTGGAAAGGAAACATGGAATGGTAGTTTAAGGAGCCCATCTTCTTCTCCTGCAAGCCCATAAATCCTGGGCCAAAATACTTTTCTGCAATGGAGGCAATGGCTTTAATGGAGTCAGTGGTGGCCCCGGAGGGTGGAAGTGCTTGCTCTTCTGGTGGTGGGAAAAAGGAATGCTGGGAGGAGAGGAAAGGGCGCTCACAAGGGAGGTTCCCTGAACTGGAGACAGATACTGAACTGCTGCTCACTTCGTCCTGCTTGCTCTCCTGCATCGGTTTCCTCCTGCTCTTCTCCCGTTCGCTTTCTGCCTCACTTTCTAGGTCAGAGCCAGACACAGTGCCAGTGGTGGTGTCTAGATCTGTGCCACTAGATGTGTTAACATCTTCCAAGTCACTACCATCAGACATGTCGTTCATCTTCACTTTATTCTTGTTGTCTGAGAACGACAAGTCCAGTTTGGACTCTCGGTTCTCCTCTGACAGGCTGCTGAGACCACTTCCTACATTGCCATTGCTGTTGTGCATGGATGAGACCACGGAAAGAGTAGAAGCATCAAGAGGAGGCAGCTTCCCATCTTGACTGTTGCTAAGTGGGCTCTTGAGCAGTGGACTAGGAGGTAACAATGGCGGTCTAGGATATAGTGATGGGGGAAAGATCCCTGGGAAGCCATGGGACATGGCTGAGAATGCAGGAGGTGCTGGGGAAAAGGGCAAACCTGCATGATGTGGCCTGGATGAGAAGTAATCACCGAAGCCAAGTCCACCATGGTTCAAGCCAGGATGAGACTTGGACTTGCCTAAAATGGGACTGGATGTCATTGGTATGCCCGGTGTGAATATGCCTCCGGGATTATAATGGTTCTTGCCCTCGCAAAAGCGCCGGTGCTTGTTGAGGGAGGAGGTAGTGCTGAACATTTGCCCACAGTCTTTACACTTGATCTGGGTGCGGCAGTCTGCATGCATCCGTTTGTGACGACACAGGTTAGAGAACTGGGTATACGATTTGTGACACACCTCACCTGGGAGAACACACATGACTGGTTAATTCTATTAACATACTGTTTTCATTTGGTGTTCATTCAATAGAAGTGATAATCCGGCAGCTGATTAGATAAACCAATAAACTGTGCACGTTGTTCAACAATCACATCAGAAGTAGCCAACTCTGCTCTAGGACAGCTACCATCCTGCAGACTTCAGCTCCAACCCTAATCAGACACACACCTGAAACAGCCAGTCAAGCTGTTCAGGATTACTTGAAAATTAAAGGCAGGTATGTTGGAGCAGGGCTGGAACTGTAGTGTCCAGGAAGGCATACCTCCAGGAGCAGGGTTGGCTACCATGGTCTACATTGAACTCTACTCTGTTTTGAAGGTGAAATAAAAAAAGGCTACAACACGGTAATGTTATATGTTAAAAATATGATCAATTAGCATATTAATAACTTGTTGATGATATTCTTTATTAATAGAAGAACTAGTTCAACTAATTTTGTATACATACAAATACATGTACACTGGTACAGCATACATGCATTTGGACATGGACGGTAACACACAGAACATTGTGAAGCCAAGCAAAAAGAAGATGATGTTTTCTCAGTTTTGGTAAGAGGGCAGCTAAGACACGGCAGAGACATTTACCTCTAAACATTAAATCTGCCTTGGCCATATACAAGCCTTAATGGGCCCTCAAAAGAAAATGCACAGTTACAAAAAAAAAGAAGAAGGGTAAAATGGAGTAATTAAGAAAGCGAAAAAGAAAGCACGAAAGAAAAGCGCAACAAATGTAGAACAAAACAAAGAATGGCTCTGGAATTTCATTTAGTTTCTCTGACCTATAAAACAACAGCTGTCACAATCTTGGGGTGGAGCTAGCCGGGAGGTCTTTGGACACTGGTAATTGTATCTGAGGCTTAGACAAGACTGCTCAGACTTACAGATGAAAGGCTTGACACTGCTGTGTATGTGCTTGTGCTGCTTGAGGCCCGAGGAGGTGGCAAAGGTCTTGCCACACTCAGGGCAGGTGTGGGCTCGGGCACCGACGTGCTGAGAGCGGATGTGGCGCTGGAGGTTGCTGGGGTCTGTGAACACCTGAAGAACCCACAGAAATATCCCAACTTAGTGCCAAGTGTAAATATACAAATCTAACATTGTGTAAAGGAAATGTAAGATGAAAATGAATGAGCATTAATTGTACTGTTAGCATTATAATGTTTTTAAATTTGAAGTACATGGGAAGTGAAAAGTAATACTTTTGGAAAGTTGACGTCCTGTGGTGTGACATCCATCTAAAAGAATTTTAAACAAAATTTGGCTAATTCATTTTATATAATCTTCAGCTTTCATGATCTCATATTAATCAAGAGACTACATGGAATGTTTGTACTGTTAAAAAATCATTTGTCACATGCATTGCAGGACCTTTTAAAACAAACTACTGAATGTAAAATATATACATTTTCTTCAAAGACATTTTAAAACATAAGTCCCCGAACATGTTATGTTTCAACTTCCCACATATAAACTGATGAACGCTTTCAAAAATATGTAGTCGCAGTAACCTACCTTATCACAGTTTTCACACTCAAAGCGCTTGCCACTGTCATGTGACATCTGATGGCGAATGAGGTTGGATTTCCAGTTGAATGCTTTGGGGCACTGGTCACACTTATACTCTCTCTCTTCTGTGTGCACGATCATATGCTGCCCGAGACTAAGAATAAATAAGAACACCATAAATATTTTCTATGTGACCACCATGAAGGCCAGTGATTGCATATCACAGGGAAGAAGAATGCTAAATGCAAATAATATAACTAATCATATAGCCATGTATAATTACAATAGCAGAATCTTTTAAAAGGTTTTTTGGTCCCACTTTATATTAGGTGGCCTTAAGTACTATGTACTTACATTAAACAATAAGTACAATGTACTTATTGTGTTCATATTGTATTGCAAAACACTTTTGCTGATATTGAGGTGGGAAACGGGTAAGGTGTGGTGGTATGGGTAAGTTTAAGGGTAAGGTTAGGTGTAAGGGAAGTGTCAACAGTGTAATTATAAATGTAACTACAAAAATTAATTACAGATGTAATTACATGCAGGTCATTTTTAAAATGTAAGTACAATGTAAAAATATGTATGTACACAATAAGTGCATTGTATCAAATGATTAATTTAAATGTTAGTACATAGTAGTTAAGGCCACCTAATATAAAGTGGGTCCGGGTTTTTTTCAATATCAAAGGCTGCATTCGAAAAAAAAAAAAAAAAAAATTCATCTATCACTTGGTAGCCAAATTAGGCAAATGCCAAATATGGTTTGTGGCGACCTTTTCCTTTGTGGTCTGTGTCATGTTAATAATTTTTCATAATGTTTTCCTATGTGGCTCACTGTAATTTTAGTAAATTTCAGTGTTTGATTTTAAGGACATTTTTGTTTGCTTTTGTAAGATAAACATATTAATCATGCAAAAGTTTATTGTAAACATGTTTATCATACACATTTAACATACACACGTGCAATAAACAATTTTGGTTCTGTGTTGGGTCACTGGTACAATGTAAAATCTGGGTCAAAACCAGCTGAGAACCACTGATGTACGCAAATCAGGCAAATAAACATTAGAACGCATTTTTACCTTTTTTTTTTTTTATTATAACAGCTTGGGGTTATCTAAAGCTTGGTGGGTAATTACAACTTGTGCAGTATGGTGGAGTGTGCTGACCTGTACTCGCTAGGGAAGATCTTTTCACAGTCTTTGCACTCGTGCACTGGCTCATCGCTGTCTTCGCGCTCCTGTTTGAAGTCTTCGCTTAGTGAGTCAAAGATTGAGTTGCTGCTGCTGCAGGAGTATTTCTGATGCCGCCGTAACTCCAGCTTTGATGTAAAGAGCTCATCACAGTGTTCACAGCGGTACATCTGCTCATCTGTTGGGACAGCATCATACAATTGCTCATGAATAACAATTAAATAAGTACAGTCTTCAGTCTGAATGTCATTACATTAGATGACAAAACATGAAACAAAGTGCCATTTACTTTTCCAGCAAGACATCTCACAAAAAGAGGTATTAAATGATAAAACAATAGATATACTGTTTAAAATGTGACCCTGGACCACAAAACCAGTCATAAGTCGCACGGGTATATTTGTGGCAATAGCCAACAATTGGGTCAAAATTATCCATTTTTCTTTTATGCCAAAAATCATTAGGATATTAAGTAAAGTTCATGTTCCATGAAGATATTTTGTAAATTTCCTACCATAAATATATCAAAAATGTATTATAAATAGTAATATGCATTGCGAAGGGCTTAATTTGAACAACTATAAAGGCGATTTTTTCCAAATTTAGTTTTTTTTGCACCCTCAGATTCCAGATTTTCAAATAGTTGTATCTTGGCCAAATATCCTAACATATATCCCTGTCCTATCCTAACAAACCATATATCAATGGAAAGCTTATGTATTCATCTTTCAGATGATGTATAAATCTCAAAATAAAAAAAAATGACTGGTTTTGTGGTCCAGGGTCACAAATGAAAACAAAAATATTTGAGCACTTTCTGGTTGTTAAATGTTAGTGGAACATGTCCATAGTTAATTTGATGAACTGCACCTGGGGTTACTCTATAGGACACCTGTGAGAACTGATTTTACACATCCACTAAAAATCACTGAAACACCTGTTTCAAAAATGGTTCACAAAAGTGATGTTAGCTCTATGAAAAGCTCTAGCAGCATTTTGTTTGCAGATGCCACTTATTTTGATATTTTGTTATCAATAATGCAATGAAATGTACACATCTTTAAGTCAAGCTTTGGCATCCAAATACCTTTTGTTTTAATATCAAATGCATAACATCCAAAAATGCTTTAAGTTGAGTGTAAGACTGGTAATAGTGCTTAAAGACATTTGAAACAAGTATTTTATAACAAATATAAATATTTAAGATTGAAATATTGAGATGTTGTATAAATAAATATTTTAAGATTTATTACATAAAATAAATAAATAATGAAAATTACATAAAATAGTAAAGAGATAACAAGATTAAAGATAAAAATGTCATGTTTTTGACTTTAGAATGAAAATCTGTCTTTGGAGTAATTGTTCATATGACCCGGGGTTAAATGGCTGAAAACGTGGCTGTTTTATCTGTGGTGATATCCTGACACAAGAGCCAAATACACAGATAACCCTGGAGTCATGGAGAGGCAAGAAAACTCAAAGGTACTAAGGTTTGATGCATTAGCTATCATCATCCTCAAATTAAACTCAGTGATAACTCTGATATACTCCATGCATGGCCCAGATCAAGCCAAGTTGGATGACTTTCACTATTCTTTGACTCAATATTGTGAAAGCAAAGCCAATGAAACGGTTGCATTGATGCTGTATAAACTAGGATTATAGGATATATTCTGATGACATGTGCAGTATTGATAGAACACACTCTATTGCAATGCTCATAGAATTCCTGCAAAATAAACGAGTATTTTTAATAAACTACCCCTGTAACCCCAAAAAAGGCCTTTACAGGGAAAACTAAAGTGAAAAAAAGCCATGAAAAAATTCTGTGGAGATTTAATTTCTGTACTGACTTTTTTATTCGTGAGAAGCCATAAAAAGAATCAAGACATTATCTCTCTGTCCCATCAGTAGCACTAACGACAAAGGCAGGAATGTTGGGGAAAAAGACAGGGAATGGGAAACTAATAGCTCTTGGAGAGACGTAGGGGGAACACAATTATGTGCAGTTTAGCGGCTAATCTGTGAGCATGGGTGAGGTCCCCCGAGACTCCTCTAGCTCCACTCCAAATTCCACCACCGATAAGCCATGAGAAGGAGGTAGATGCAGAGAGCTCTCCTTCTGTCTATCTCTCAGCCTCTCGTCTGACTCCTCTTCGACGACCATGTTCATTCTACTCTACATTTCCTTTCTTTTGTTCTCTGAATTGATCTGTCTGAGTGGAACCTGGCTTGCATCTTTTGGTGTCCCTGTCTCTCTTAGCCAAGGTCTTTCTCTCACAGAGCTTTCTTCTTGCTTTTCTGGGAGGGAGATCTGAGGACACATCTCTATCAGATAAAACATTTTGCATGTGTTGGAGAGTGACTGCTGCGCTGTGACACACTTCAGTGCTTTTGCAATTTTCTAGTCTGTATCAACTACTCTGAGCTTCAAATCCAAAATTACCAGATCACTTGGAAACAAAATAAGATTTAGAAGATTATAAGCTTGTTTGCAAATTGCAAACATTCTGTATTTTAATAAGGAAAGTACAAGTGACAACCTCTGCTTTAAAATAAGTAACACTTTATTTTACATGTTACATTTAGTTACTGTAGTAATTACTAACTGTGTGTAATTACACACAACTAACCCTAAACCAAACCTTATTCATAACTCTAACCCTATAGTAAGCACGTGTAGTTAATGTGTAATGTAGTTACTTAAATGTATAATTACACTGTAACATGGACACCTTAAAATAAATAAATAGCAAGTTCTATAATATACTATAATATATAGTAGCAAGTTCATACTAGTAGCCTATAGTTCAGTTGCCTCTGGGTTCAAATGCACTTTAATATTTTCTTCATTGACGAACTTTGTACAACATCAAGACATACATAGACCACATAAAGCATCTTACTAACTGTTAGCAGAGGTGAACGAGTGTGGTCTGTGTGAGTTTGTTTAAAAGAGTGCCTAATGACTTGCATTAATCTCACCTTCCAGGTTCGGTGCCATTGAGCCCTCGGGGAAAACTCCGTCCTTCATGTAAACCAGTAACTCCTCCCCTATTTCAATATCTCTAATAGATTTATAATAGATCTGCAAAGAGAGAATAAAAACGCATAAGCTCTTTAAAACAACAAAAAAGGCCTTCAAGTAGGCTATCATTATTACTACTACTAGGCCTACTACTATTGTTATTATTATTATCATCATCATCATCCGTGCTTTTCAGAGAAATAAGCCTTTATTTTAAACATAGCAACTGTAAAAGCAATAATATTAATTGGTTATATTTTATAATGTTTTTAATGATAAAAAACACACACAGCAAACAATCACAACGAAGAGGATAAACAGATAATGCAGTGAATATTAAATGCAAAGCGCATCTGAAATCGCCCGCTTCATTCAATAATTTAGCCTACTCAGGCAACAAGAAATAAATGAAAACTCACACACACACACACAAAACAAACGAGCGTATCACGAGAATTCCTCTAATAAAACAGATGAAATTAAAGAATACAATAGTAAAATAAAACTGGATTTTTAAATTGTAGTAAAACACTGCAATCGTAATCCGATGTGTTTGATGTGATGCGTTTTCGTTTTTAATAATAAAAAAAATAATAAATAAATCAAAACACGCACCCAAACAAATTGTTTGTAAAATACAAAAACTATAATAGTTTTGTGTTACTTACACTTGCGACATTAAATGTGTATTTCCGTAGGCTATACTGAAATTATTTATCCAGGGTAAAGGTTTATATTTGTATTTGTTTTAAATCTAAAATCTTAAATACGTTTGTATATATAGCCTATATATTATCATCGCAGTGTATTGTCAATTTTTTTTAAGTCAGATGTTTTGCAGCAAAGTTTCCTAAATTAACCACAATTAAAATCATTCAAGAGCGCTGTGATGGCAAACCACATCTGTTGTGTGTTTTAACCGAAATACACTCACAAAACGCTGCGTTTATTTTGTAAAATAAATTATTTCTAGAGTGCAACTCACCTAAATGGTCTTAAATAATAATCATAACACAATAAAAGAACTAGTCCGCTTTAAAAAGCGACACCACAGACCCTTCACACACTGAAATGGCAGTACCAGTTGCTCCCTCATGAGGGCGCTCGATGCTAGGCGACAGCTGCTGGTCTGGGCCCCTCTCCGAAATCAAGACATACAGCTAAAAACCTGCACAAACTTCATCTCGGAGCTCTAATGTGACAACTCTAATGTGTGTTACACAAGTAGGCCAAAGCATCAGTTTGCCGCTCAAGAGGGGTGGCCGATGTATAACACAGCTATTATTTTTGTTAATATTAATATTACATTTACAGTTAAACGAAGAGCATATCTGACCTTTTTCTTTCCCGAGAGTTGATAAAGTTGGGCTAGTTGTTGAGCGGTGGATCTCAAAGCCTCCAGTTGTAATAGCAGCTCTGGTCCCGTAGAGTTCAGCACGCAACCCATAGTATCATGACACTGCGCGCGACAGCAGCGCTAGACAGAGTCCGAACACGCGCGTCTTTGATGAGGTGAGTCGCGCTCATTAGTGATTCTCTCTATCGGCCACTCCTCCTCTCTTATCTCCAACCAAAAGGATTGAACCCCTCCCCATGTCCTCTCCTCCTCTGACCACCATATGAATCTATTATTGATGGAAAATGTATCTTTCCCAGCTAATGAAAATGTAAAAAAATACATCAACTGTTGGGTTGAGCGCGAGCCGTTCCCTGCGCGATGTTTTCCACGGGGCTTTAAATGTATATACACCTGTTTTTACGCGCTGTCTTCTGCCACAAACACTTAGCAGATATTTTAAACGAATTGTGCATGCGTTTTGAAGGACAAATTCAATATTTTCGCCGTCAGAGGTACAGAAACACGTTATGTCGCCTGAGACACTTAACTGTCATATTCAGCCTATATTCAACAACAAAAACGGTTTAATCTTGAATAACCATTACGTGCATATCAGGCTATGTGTAGCCTATTATAATTGATACTACATTGCAATATAGATGAATAAATATATTTTTGCGGGTTGTTGTTCTCCAATTATTCTTTTTTTTAATAAATAATAATATAGGAAATATAATAATTTAATCCACACATAACTTACTATAGCCTATATTATTTCATGTATTATAATAATACTATAGGTCTAACTATAATTAATATAACTTTAGTTTTGTTTTATTATTAAAATCTACGTTCTAAATGATTCCCGTTTGATCAACGAATTAACTAAATAGAATTATCACATATTTACAGAGGAGAGTTTGTTGCTTATTGCTTCGTTCCTTAAATTATTTTATAGATGTTTTTTTTTTTCCCTCACATTGATGAAATTAAACGACTGATTATAGTTCGTGCATCGGATATTATTTATTTATATCGTTATAACTTTGTCATTGTCAGCTTTTTAGGCCAACTCGAATATACATATTGTTAAAGCCAATGGATCAACAAATAATTAAAAGAATAAATGAACACATATATATATAGAATAATCCTACAAATAATTTCAATCATTGGAATTACATATATAAAATTATAAAAGTATCACAATTCAGAGGATAATCTTTCAATATTTAATGGCTAAGCAAACAAACTGAAACTTACATTGATCTAAAAGATAAAAGTTGGATGTGAAATTGTGCTGTAGTCCAATGGCTAGTTTTGCTCTGGGTTCGTGGTAATGCCTTCCTTTCACCCCTAAAGCAATCTATTATGATGGGGCTAAGCTGTCTCTACAGTAAATCTTTTCAGGATCTGACAGCACTGAGAGGGCCATCTTGACCCCCTCACAATGCTTTCAAGTGCTGGGGGCCGATGCATCATCCATCACTTAGGTGACAATAATCCCCTGTCTGTCACACACACACACACACACACACACACACACACACACATTCATATAAGTGCAATCAGACACACACTGATGTGGATATGTAAGGAAATACAAATGCAAAAATAACTTTTATTTGGGTGTGCTTGTTCGCCTGCCATTCAAAATGTGAATCTGTTTCTGACGTGATTCTCTATAAGACAAGATCAGAACAAAGTTCATCATATCTTAGGCAACTCTTTGATCAAATGCCAAAACATATAAAAATGAAACTGCATGACTAGACGTCAGAGATTTTTACAAGTTCCTCTCTAGAAAACATGTATATAACTTATATTGCGTTTATCAGTCAGTAGCTAATAAGTAATTGAATGTAGACCATTTCAGTTTGTTTTAAAATTATTTTATTATTTTAATTATTTAATATCTAAAATTATTTTTAACATGAAAATTTGTAAAATATATAAGATTGAATTTTCAGTTCTGACCAACAGAAATAATTTTATAATTGTGGAATTTGTGTGTGTGTGTGTGTGTGTGTGTGTGTGTGTGTATGAGGAACAAATGTCCCCACAAAGATAGTAATACTAGAAATCTTTGACCTTGTGGGGACATTTTTTTTTGGTCCCCATGAGGAAAACAGCTTATAAATCAAATAAGATGTTTTTTTGAAAATGTAAAAATGCAAAAAGTTTTCTGCGATGGGTAGGTTTAGGGGTAGGGTTAGTGTAAGGGGATAGTATATACAGTTTGTACAATATAAAAATCATTATATCTATGGAAAGTCCCCATAAAACATGGAAACCCAACATGACTGTGTGTGTGTGTGTGCGTGTCCTCAGCCCTTCAGAAACAGAAGGCTATGGCATGGCAGATCTAGCTGTGCACTTCAGTTGTTCTGACAAACAGTTTAAGTGCATCTTGAGAGATGAGGGAGGGGGGTCAGAGGTCAACAGTCTTGCTGAATGGACCACGGTATTGTGCAAAAGCCAGAATACGTCCACCAGCTTTATGCCTATTGTCTCAGAGCACATAGTTTGGTTTGAAAACCGGATTACACTTTCTCAGCGCAAGTTGATAACATCAGATTATGCGGTCCAAAGCATTCTTTAAAAATATACTTTTACACAAGAACACATATGAAAGCGTTCTTTATATCTTTATATAATTTTTTTTTTTAAATTGGCACTTTTTTGATTGGTTCCCACCTTCAGAGTTAATTTTGCACCCTTTGTAATAACGCGACAAAATATTCTTTTCTTAAAGCAAAGTGTTGTAACTAACACCCTCGCCCTGCTACAACACAAAACTGCTATTTAGAACCATTCACACCTCAAATGACAGCACACACACACACATTAAAACGTAAGGCCTAAAACTGTGAAATGCACCACTACACAGTTGAGTCGTGTTTTCAGGGGCCCGAACACAAAAGACAAATGCGTAAACAAGTAAATAAATGATCCAGGTTGATTTTAAAAGGTTACAGGCACATCAGAATTTGCTGGGCGTGTGCATATTTCCATACGGCTCATGCATTGTGCATGCTCAAACAGAACAGCAAAGTACAAAGTTCAATGAATTATGCATTTTTGCATTGTGTCGCCATTCTGAATAAATAATAGGCTGTTGTCCGTAAGACTGGCTAAAACGTGTACAAAAGATAAGAAAAGGAAAAAAACAACCGAAGTAGGAGAAAGTAAATAGAAACCATGTATTTAGTGGGGTGATTTTAGCTGGAGATATTATTCTCCTGTGGGCCCAGCGGTGGCCGCTCATTGAAGTGAAACGACTTTAATGACTGGGTTATGTAGTTGAAGTCAATTGGCGGTTGTCAGTCTCAGAGGTTGTCCCTCCTCTCCTCCTGTCCTCCCCTGTTTGTTAGCCTTGTGTTTTATGTGTCACGTAATGTGTCGTAAAACTACGATGGCCACGCTAGTTGCCCCTGTTAGCCAAGAGACAAAAGCTAAGACTTTGACTTATTCCACAAGTCAGTCAGCTTGTTTGAAGGGAGACAAACAGCCTAAAAGTGGCAGAATAATAACAAGGAGAGAGATCCACTTATGCATATGATCTAAAACACCCCCCAAAATGGCACACTTAAAGGAAAAATTCAGCCAAAAATGAAAATTCTGTCATCATTTACTCACCCTCATGGTGTTCCAACCCCTATGACTTTCTTTCATGGAACACAAAAGGAGTGAGGCAGAATGTCCTGGCTCTAAAATCTCACCCACGTTCTCATCGTCAAGCATCAAGAAGCAGTGTGTTAGGTTTGGCATAAAAACATCATTAGATTTTGCGCTTCAGTGAATTTCGAGGTGACATATTTAAATGTCCGAGAACACGAATGACAATTGAGTTACCCTAGCTAATAAAAATATGTTCTAAGCTACGTATACGTTTCGCTAATATTCCCATTAAAACGGTATATCTGAATATTCTCTGAACATTCAAAATGTCCAGTTTTTTTAAATGTTTTAAGAAAAAAAATTGAGCTAACGTTTTAAGCACGGTTTTAAAGACCTGATAACGTTGAATGAACGTTCTTGTTAACGTTTTTTTGGAAGAATGTTTGTTCATCACTTAGCTGGGAGAGTGGATGGGAATATGTAAAAGACTTCAATTTTAGATCTCCTGCTCACACTAAGCTATCAAATGCCTTAAGAAGATTTAGAGTATAGCGCACAAGTGGTTTAGATTTTGTTTCACGTTCTCACTCACAGCTCATCACATAGACACTTGGTCAGGACCCCTCAGCGTCACTTTTTAACGCACAGGGTACCTCTTTAGCGTCATTTTTCAATGTGCAGGGTACTCCATTGCTCTCAATGACAAACCTTTGGCGTCATACACAGACATGTTATATATTGGGTTATAATTTTGCCATTATGATATGTTGGGGTGTGATTCTCAATTTAATCAGCCAGCATAATTTTATTTACATTTATTTTATTTTTTTTATTTACACTATTTAGACACATTTGAACACGTAACCCAACCCCACCCCTAAACCTACCCATTTGTGTATTATATAATATAAAACACATGATATAACAGGCAGATACGACTACAGGCACAATTTATTCAAAAAGTACAAATATCCTAATTGTTCCGAGGCCAAAAGATTGGTTTGTGTGAAGAACAGACCCAAAAAGAGATCACCATCTCCATCAGCTGTAGATCCTAAAAATTGCCGCCCAGTGAAATGTCATTGGCTCTTGTGTGTCTCGTGACCGAATGCGTCATGCTAAAGAGTCAGGTGTATCTTTTGAATGAGACATGACTGTGTGCGATCGCGGATCATTTTCAGCGATTAAAAAGATCCATTCTGTTCTTCACAAATATCGTATGGCTTCAGAAGACTTGGAATGCAATGGTCAGTTTTTGGTCAGTTTTTGCAGTAAATACCTGTGACTGTAGTTTTATTTGCCTGTTATGTGTTTCATATTGTTAAGAAGTGGGTAGGTTTAGGGTAGGAGTGGGGTTATTTCCTCCAGAATAAATATTTATAAAAATCATTTACTTTTAATACTTTTATAAATGCATAGAATTAAATACATCTTGATTTGGCGTACAAGGCAAACAACCGAAAGCCACAGAGTACCCTGCGTGACGAAAAATGATGCCCCCAATAATATGTCCCCCCCCAATAATTGGAAATGGCCAAATATATGATATTTCTTAATGTTGTTCTCCATTACGTACCACTCTGTTTGTTGTTTGTTGACAGACTGTTTAAAAAGTTAAATTTTTATGCTGGTCTGCCTCAGCGGTCTAACAACGCTCGTCAATGTCAAAATGATGGCCAATCAGATCAAAGAAGGTGGGGCTTAACGTTCACCGAAGACGAGTGTGAATTCCAAAGCGACGCTTTTAGTTTTTACATTGAAAGAGTGCGTGCATGATAAGATATACGTAGCTAAACATTTACAATGGATATGTTCAACGACCCACAGTAACACAGTGATGCAAACTACTCAACTTTTTTAATGTAATTTTTCCATTTTGATGTCATTCATAACTGAATGTAACGAGACAAGAAACACTTGTTACATTTTTGACATATTAGACATACAAACAAGAGTGAATGTGTGCATATTTTTAAGTTTAAATGGATTACTTCACAAATATATAGGCTATAATTAGACCAGGGACTTCTTTTACTATTCTTATTTCTTTATTCCCTTAAATCCCTTTTAATCCTCTAATTACTTAATTTCTTTAAAAAAAAAAAAAAAAAAAAAAAACCTTTGGTCCCCCCCTCCATCCACACACTCTTTTTCTTTGTATGGAAAAGAGCAGCTACCTTTATTCTACCTTTTGCGGAAGAAATAAAGTCATGCAGGTTTGTAATGACAAGAGGGTTGAGAAAATATTGACAGCATTTTCATTTTTGGTTGAACTGTCCCTTTAAACAAGAAACTAAGCACAAGCTAGATAAGGCAACCACCAAGGACCCCTCACTTAATCAGTTAGATATCATGTAAGCAAAGGAAACAATCTACACTCAGCAACAACTACTACACAAGAGCTTCATGATCAGATTAAGACAGTTACATCAACACAATTCCTGGTAGGATTTGACTGAACAAAGCCCGCCGTACAGTAAACATACAGCAATCTTTCCTGCTAGACAGCGAGCCTGTTATGAGATCTCCAGCTTTATGAGAGATCAGATATCTTATCTTAAACAGACAACTGCTCGTCTTTTCAAAGGAAGCAAATAATTGAAGACAGTGGATTACAAGATTCAGGAGTGTCCAGACTCGCTTTGTACGTGATTCTTGTAAATGACTTCTGAGTCACATCCTCTGACAAAGACAGGGAACAGCCTTCATCAAACAATAGGTTGTTTTTATCTATTGTCTAAGTGGTGACATCTTGACAGCAGCAGGTCCTGTCCACATCTTCCTGACAGTAACATGTGCTCGCTGTCTCTTCAAGCTTCTCACAGGACGTTCATCCCTCACGATGGGGACTGTCTGCTAGTACTCTCAAAAAAGGCTCAAACTGATATTAAACTGTAGGTCCCATATCCTATTATACCCGTATTTCAATAACAACTACCAAAATAAGCATGTGATCATAAACCGTGCTCCCGCAATACATATTAACAACCTGCGTACATTTATGACTGCAGTAAACGCTCTGCTGCGATTTTAGAATTGATGCATTCACTGTAGGAGCATTGTTGTGCTGACATGGTATTATTAGTCATTTTACATCATAAACTGATTTATAAATGGATAGTTTCGGCCTTGGATGTTGATTGGTCAATTCAATGTTCTAAACATACTAAAATACACTACCGTTCAAAACTTTGAAAAGTTTGCATTTTCAAAAAGCCTCAAAAAGGCTGCATTTATTTGATTACAGTATAAAAATACAGTAAAATTATTACAATTTTAAATAACTGTTTTCTCTTTTATAAATATTTGAAAATGTAATTAATTCCTGTGATGCAAAGATGAATTTTAGGTAGCCATCACTCAGTGATACTTCAGAATTCATTCTAATAAGCTGATTTGGTGCTCAAGAAACCTTTGTTATTATTATCAATGTGGAAAACAGTTGCTGCTTATTTATTTTTATGTTTTTTTTTTGTAGAAATCGTGATACTTGTTTCTTTGATGAATAAAAAACATTTATTTTATTATTTTTTTTATTTTATTTTTTTTTATTGTAAAAATAAATTCAATGCATCCTTGCTGTATTAATATTAAAAAAATGTGAGGACTATATCTTATGGGTGGCTCTTAAAATATTTAAAATATATATTTTTTTATTATGTAGTAATAATTTTATAAAAACAAGGCATCTAAGGTTGAGCTGCATTGTAAATATAGTCATGGCATGACCTCTTAGACTGTATTACTTAAAATAATCTAAATTGTCAAAATTATTTCAAAACAGTATGTATAATAACTACTGAATTATCAGTAACACTCTAGTTTAGGGTCCAATTCCCTCTATTAACTAGTTGCATATTAGGATGCATATTGCTTGGATATTGGCTGTTTATTAGAACTTATAAAGCACATATTAATGCCTTATTCTGCATGACCATATTCTACATCCTTTAATCCTACCCAATACCTAAATTTAACAACTACTTTACTAACTATTAATAAACAGTAATTAGGAGTTTATTGAGGCAAAAATTGTAGTTAATAGTTAATGGTGAGAATTGAACCCTAATCTAAAGTGTGACCAAATTAACAAATACAATTAATGTAGGAAAATACACGTTTGCATTGTGCATTGCTCACCAGAAACAGTATACAACAGCTTGAGGGAGTAGATGACCAATCAGAGAGCGGGGATGACAGGAAAGAAAAGTGACAGAGTGTGCTCACCTGATCTTCGCTGATGTGACACATGGCCAGGTTGTGCTCTTCGTGGGAAGGGGCTGTGCGCACATATTTGAGCCAACTCCCACTGGCCTCCAGAGCCCCATCCAGACAGAACTTCACATTGCCCATGTTGTCCATTACCTGGAGACAGAGAAACACAATGCATTTTAAAGGGTGCTGTCATTAAAACATATCTGCAGACAGTGACAGTCAACTACAATGATAAGAGACATAATAAATAACAGATGTCATATAAAGGAGTAGCTAGTAAAACATGAGGTTACACTTTATTGCGACGGTCCACTTTAGACACTCTATTAACTATAACTCACATTAGAGTATTAGTAGACTGTGGTAGATTGTTAGTAGACTGTTAGGGTTAGGTATTAGAGTTCAGGTTAGTAGAAAAAGTTGTCATGTAGTTGCAAAGTTACTTATAGTCAGTATAATATCTGTTGGTGGACCATCAAAATGAAGGGCCCTATTTAAATGATCTAAGCACATGGTCTAAACCGAATCCACTTTTGCTAGTTTAGTGATGGGAAAAATGGTTGACGCTATAAATACTGTGCTATTGACTTTAGACCAGGTTTAAGTTGGTCAATGGCACAGTCGTTTTCGGTTGCCTCAAAATAGCAACGCACCAACAATGCTCCTGAACACACTTCGTTTTCAGACCAGCAGATGGGCGCAAATGCATTTGCTATTTAAACAACGTGGCGCTGGACGTGAAAATGATAACTGCGTTGGGCTGAAACTAGCAAAAAACTCTTGTGTCACGCCTGGCGATATGTATGATAGGGCCCAAAGTGTTAGCAGATTGGTACTTGACATGTAGTTGCAAAGTTACTAATAGTTAGTAGAATGTCTAAATTAGACCATCAAAATAAAGTGTTACCAAACAAGATAATGCTGTTTATAATTTGTTATGTCTTGTGATAGGAAATAGAAAATTCTTCACCTTGTGGAAAAAGAAAATCCACAAAAGTTAGTGTAACACTTTATTTTGATTGTCCATTTTAGACATTCTACTAACTATAAGTAACTTTGCAACTACATGTCAACTACCAGTCTACCAGTAGAGTATTAGTTGTCTCTCTGCTTAATATCTTCTTAACATGCATCCAACACTTTATTTTTACGTTCCCCCAACAGACATTCTACTGACTACAACTTGTAACTTTGCAAATACATGTCAACTTATTCTACTAACCCTAACCATCTACTCTAATGAGAGTTTGTTGACATGTAGTTGCAAATTAATGAGTTAGTTCACATGTAGTTGCAAAGTAGAATCTCTAGTGGACAATCGAAATGTAACCAAAGGATATTTACTTTATCTGTAGTTTACATGAATCAAATCTATTTTTTCCTCTCTGCTCACATTGTTATACATGGAAAGGGGGGATTTAAACATTGAAGACGTCTTCAATGCTGTGTGAAGTCTCAGAGGCTCACGTTGATTAACTTTGCTTAACCTGACACTACTAGGGAAGTAGAGTTTGGGGTGTCTGGTTACTTGTCAAGGGAAACAGAGAGAGAGATGGAGGGATTGAGAGAGGCAAAGTGAGACAGGATGTCAGGAAATGACCGGAAGGAGAGTGGACGCTGTTCTCTCGTGAGATTTACGGCGCTCTTTTGTTGATATATTGCCCAGCAAAAGTGAGAAATGCCACTGAAAACTGTGGAGTCTCTCTTTGAAAACAGAAACTCTGTGTAAATGTTTGCTTGAGCTCTATGAAGTTGAAACCAAATATCAAGTGTGTCGTGAGCGATTAAGACAGAAACGCAATATCCACACAAGTAGCGTGAATCCGTGCTAATAAATCTGTCTCTGGGCCCATGTTAGACCTGAACTCTAGAGTGATTATATTCCAGCACATTAATACTCACAGTGGGCTGTATTTTGAACATCTATAAGGATTTAAATCAAGACAAATGACTTTCATAGTCAGTTTGTATCAAATATTTATTTTTGTGTTTTTTCACAAAATTGCATTGCTTCTTACAGTACAATGCTTTTGTGAAAAGTTCATCCTAAGAGGGTTTATACATATTTTCCAGGTAGGAATGCTTGTTAAAACTTTGATTGCATGTCTGAACATTTGTGTGTGTGTTTGATAAGTACAAACACACACAAACACACACAAACACACACAAACACACACACACACACACACACACACACACACACACACACACACACACACACACACACACACACACACACACACACACACACACACACACACAACATTAACATTTAAGATTAAAATTTATATAAATATATACATGAAAGTAGATACATAAGTATTGAATTTTTAAACATACATGAGGCCTCCCAATTAATATGGGCTCATGAAAGATGTATGCATAATAATTTTAAACAAATTAGTAAAAATTGTGTTTTTTTTTTTTTAATGAGTGCAGTTTTATTGCCAATAATCCAAAGTGAGCAAACAGAAACATTGACTTGACTTGACTTGACTTGACTTGACTTGACTTGACTTGACTTGACTTGACTTGACTTGACTTGACTTGACTTGACTTGACTTGACTTGACTTGACAAAGAACTCACCAACAGCGGTTTACAGGAAACAATACTCGACAAACTGACAAGGCAAACATGAGGACTATATATACAGAAACTAGGGAAACACATGACTATGACAACCAATGAACAGCCAGAACTCAACCACATGACAAGACAATGAACCAATGAGAACTATGGACACATGACTAGACCAACCAATGAGAATATGACACATAGAGAAGGGAACCAATCAGAACAAGACACATGAAACTAGGGAAGCAAATGACATGATCACATAAGGGCAAGGAGGTCACATGACAAGAACCAGGAAAACATGACTAAGGCAAAATTACAAAATAAAAGACATGAAAACATAAACGTGAACCAAATCCCAAAACCAACCATGACAGTATGTCAATATTCTAAAGAAATAGATCATGTTTACACTTTAAACAAGTATAATGCATTGGTGTTGATTGTGTGATTATATCACAATATAATCTTCATATGGGTACCTATGAATGGGGAAGTTTTATAATGCCTTATAATGGTGATTTCTTCATGTACTTGACAAATGACTGACTTTCTTTTAAATGACTATTTCAGAAGCGGTGTTGGGTGTGAGAGAGCAAGTGTGAAGTTTGTTAAAGATGCTTAGGGACACGCTCCCATCTACTGTGGTCAAATACGGAACAACACTTTAAGAATAATTCACCCATGTACACATTTCAAGTACAACAAATGAACAAGGATTTAAATCAAGATAAATGAGTTGCAAAATGTTAGAGTATCCCCAGATAAAAATGGAAAAGATTTCAATACATGTGATTTCAATCAATGTAAATAAAATAATATATGCATTTCTGTATGTAGTTTTGGAGAGCTGAAATGATTAGGGTTAAAGCCGTACACAGAAATTCTGGTGCTGCCGTTTATCTGTAAAGACTCCCGGTGATGTAATGCAAATATACTGAAATCTAATGAAACGTTAAAAGGAAAAGTACTCACACTGAACACAAGCTCATTCATTCACAAATACACATATTCAAGAGAGGGTGAACTCATCTGTCTAAACAGACTAACTATAGGTATCACTCATGCTTTATTAAACGATTACTCTGAGGAGGCAAGCACTACTATTATTATGGCATTTGAACAAACCTCTAACCCTAAGTATTCAACTTTGGCATGTTGCATGTTCATGTGCTACAAACAAATGATAACTTAAATTGGCTGTGGCTTTCTAAGGAGAGGTGTGCCTTTTTCAGACTAAATATGATCAAATGATTTGCACATGGTGGATGATAGAACAGGCTAGATAGGCAAATCAGACTTGCATGAAAGGATATCTATATCCTAGCAATCAGAACACCCTAGCAACCACATAGCAACATTCAGGCAACCGCACAGACCCAACTGTAGTAAAGTCACGTCACCTTTATTATATACATTATACACATTTCGGCTGTTGTTCAGCTGAAGTCAGTTCAGTGTTGATTCAGTTCCGTTGTAAAGATCATCAATTATTCAATTAGTTAATTTAATCTATAAAGCAGTTCTGCAAAAAATGATGTCATCGTCCAGCTCAGTTCTCATACAACAGCGTCAGTACAGAAAGATCAATAATATTGTTGAATATGAAGTGACACCTCATAGTGACACCTTGCTGGAAAACTGCTTTATAGATGAAATGAACTAATTTAATAACTGATGATCTTTACAACAGAACTGAATCAACACTGAACTGACTTCAGCTGAACAATGACACCATTTTCTTTTTAGAGCTGCTTTACAGCCGAAATGAACTCTGTTTGCATCATTAAATCATTTTCCTGCTATCACTGTAAAGCTGCTTTGAAACAATCTGTATTGTATAAAGCGCTAAATAAATAAAGGTGACTTGACTGTCCACTGTCAATAGTGTAGTGATGTATGAAGCAGCGCTCACACAGAAGTCACTATCAAACCAAGCCGCTTTCTGTTGGTCAACTTGGCGAATTCGTGCGACCAACCTGAACAAACGCGAAATCTGCATATGGAACTTTTTCGCTCTTATGTAAAACTCCAGATTGAGCAGATTCCTATTGAAATGACTGGATTTTGCCTGTGAAATTTAGCAATGGTAAATGTAAGTAACTACACCTTAATGAACTAATACTGTACACTGCAAGCGAGCAGTGCGTTGCTACTAAACTTATCTCTCCCTTTCTAATCAGTTAAGCTCTTTACAATACAAGCATGCAGACGTGACATGATACATTCAAATCCAGGGGCGACTTGAAATCAGGTAAGGTTTTTCCTCTTATCTCACTCTCCCTTCTAAGTTTCAGGCCTATTTTCTCTCTCTTTCTCTGCTCTCCCAAAAGTTTGAAGGGTCAAATACCAGAGGGACGGCTCTCGAGTCTGCTTTGGGGTTAAGGAGCCCCTCTGTGCCATTTTAAGAGCCCAATTACTCCCATCAGGTGTGAGGAACTGCCTTTGCAGACGAGCTGGTACAAAAACACACACACACATGTGCCACGGGGAGTGTTTGTACCACAAGGTGAAGAAGAAGTGTGCTAAACAGCTTGAGCCAAGCTGTATTTATAAAACTTCGACACCTTCACAGGCTAAATGGGCATGAGTGAGTAATATAAAGTGATTTTAGTTAGTCTTGTAGCTGAAGAAGAACAGAAAGAATGAAAGGAAAGAAAGCATGGTAAGACTGGGAGAGTGAAATGACCTCTGACCTCAGTATGGAGCTAATCAGAGACAGAAAGAAGATGAAATAGACAGAAACTTAACTAACCTGGTTTCAGGTACACATACACACCCAACCAAATGATGAGTGCAAACAGTTTTGTTGATTATAAAGGGAGCGATTTAGTATGGTTGTGGTATACCATTTTTTATGGTTGTTTATAGTTACCAAGAAGTTTCAACTTGCCAAATTATTATAAAATTCAATTGATGTGCAATATTTAAAACAACAGATATTTTGAAGAATACTGGGAACAAAGCAACAAAAAATGTTCCACAGAATAACAAAAGTCACACAGCTTTGGAACGACATGAGGGTGAGAAAATGATGACGATTTTTTGGTGTCACCTGTTAAGCCCTCAAATCCAAAAGTGGGAGCAAATACCCAGCATCTTATTCTACCAGCAATCCATCTCAATCGGGTACTAAATGTGCTAAAATAGCACTGGTTGTCTACTTCAGTTCTGTTCTGTTCAAATATGTCTCCTTTCTATGCAAATGCGGCCTATTCCATATTGTGTCAATATTAGGATAGTTCACCCAAAAAATTCATTTTGTTTCATTTATTTCATGTCGTTCCAAACCTGTAAGACTTTCATTCATCTTCGGAACACAAATTAATATCTTTTGAAATTTGAGCTTGCTCTCCCTCTATCGGCAGCTACGCAATTACCACTTTGACGCTTTAAAAAGTTCATAAAGAGATTGTAAAATTAATCCATATGAATTGAGCAGTTCAGTCCAAATTTTCTGAAGAGATTTGATCGCTTTATCGTAACACGAGAATGAACCTCATTGGTTCTTGTGGAAGCTCAAACGTGCTGCATAACACGAGAATGGACCTCATTGGCTCTTGCTGAAGCTCAAACGTGATGCGTAACACGAGAATGAACCTCACTGGTTCTTGAGGAAGCTCAAACGTGCTGCGTAACACGAGAATGAACCTCATTGGCTCTTGCTGAAGCTCAAACGTGCTGCGTAACACGAGAATGAACCTCATTGGTTCTTGCTGAAGCTCAAACATGCTGCGTAACACAAGAATAAACCTCATTGGCTCTTGCTGAAGCTCAAACGTGCTGCGTAACACGAGAATGAACCTCATTGGCTCTTGCTGAAGCTCAAACATGCTGCATAACACGAGAATGAACCTCATTGGTTCTTGCTGAAGCTCAAAAATGCTGCATAACACGAGAATGAACCTCATCGGTTCTTAAGGAAGCTCAAACGTGCTGCGTAACACGAGAATGAACCTCATTGGCTCTTGCTGAAGCTCAAACGTGCTGCGTAACAAGAGAATGAACCTCACTGGTTCTTGCTGAAGCTCAAACGTGCTGCGTAACACGAGAATGAACCTCATTGGCTCTTGCTGAAGCTCAAACGTGCTGCGTAACACGAGAATGAACCTCATTGGTTCTTGCTGAAGCTCAAACGTGCTGCGTAACACGAGAATAAACCTCATTCGTTCTTGCTGAAGCTCAAACGTGATGCGTAACACGAGAATGAACCTCATTGGCACTTGCTGAAGCTCAAACGTGATGCGTAACATGAGAATGAACATCATTGGTTCTCGCACGTCAAGCGAACACGCTTGAGCTTCCGTTTACCACAACTGATGTGAGTTGATAAATGTTTACATGTTAATAAAAGTCTAAATTCAACCTGTTCATCATATAAAGCGATCGAGTCTCTTCAGAAATTCTGGAGTGAACCGCTCAATTCATATGGATTAGTTTTACGATCTCTTTATGAACTTTTGAAGCGTCAAAGTGGTAGTTGTGTAGCTGTCAATGGAGGGACAGAAATCATCCAGATGTGCAATGTAGTCAAACACACTTTTGGCATTTTAAAGAGCAGATTCAGGTGTCTATACTGCAGTGAAATGGTGGAGTGATGCTGCACAATCCCTACTCAGATCTCAGGTCTGCTGCATCCTCCACAACAAACATGTAAGATGGGGATTTGTGCATTCAGCAAAGACATTTTGTGGGTTTGCTTTGCGGCATCACCTGATTTACATAATTCCTTTAGTGAATCAAAAACAATGCTATAAGTGATCTAAATTCATTCTTGGTGATTTCCTCCCTCCGTACAGAAGCCCGACAGGATATATGATAAGACGGACCCTGAATTTAACACTTTTGTTTCTCACAAAGGGAAAATAGGGAAATTCCCCTACAAACCCTTTTAAACCGACAGCTGCACACACACATGCAGTCCACCTTTACGGCATACAGCTCCTCAACCTGCATGACTGATGTAGTGTACAAAGTGAACATCTCATAAAACGTCACCTGCAGTCAGGCCTACATGTACCTGTAACATATCAATATTTTACAACGCCAGCAAACGGCATTTCTGCAGCCATATATAACGGGGCCTGCAAACGCAAAGTATTCACACATTATTCATAGTAATAAAGGTCTGAAAACACGTTGTGCTTCTTGTGGCGCTAAAGGAAAGTTGAAAAACCGTGAAAGTGGGTCGAAGCATTTATTTAAGTGCGTGTGTTTGCAGGGTTTGGGTTCTTGTGAAGTGTTTCATTGATTAGGTGTTGTGTGCACTACTGAGAATAAAATCACATTGTGTTGAAAGTTCTTATCGCTCACCTGTGTATGTATTTATGTGAAGCAGGGTGTGTGTGAGTTTGTTTTAGGGGGGCTGGGGGGGGGGGGGGGGGGGGTGTAATGTTCTTACTTTACCATGTGGTGGTTTTCTAACCTAAACCACAGTGAGGAGAAGTTTTGCTTTTTTTCCCACATTCAATATTGATACTGAAAGGATGACATTAAGAGACCAAATTTCAAATATATTCAAAGGTTTGGGGTCAGATTTATTTTATTTATTTGCTTATTTTTAAGAAAATTAATACTTTTATTCAGCGAGGATGCATTAAATTGATCAAAAGTGACAGTGAAAACATTTAAAATGTTACAAACAAAAAAAAAATCGAATAATCCTGAAAAAAGTGTCAGTTTACGCAAAATACAAAGCAGCACAACTATTTTCAACGTTGATAATGTTAAGAAATGTTTCTTGAGCACCAAATCCCGCATATCAGAATGATTTCTGAATCATGTGACTGCAGATTGCCGGCTGAAAATTCAACTTTGTTATCACAGGAAAATAAAAAAAATCTACAGAAAACAATTATTTTAAATCGTAATAGTATTTCACAATAACGCTATTTTACTGTATTTTGTGATCAAATAAATGCAGTTTTGGTGACGATAAGAGACTCAAAATTAATAAGATGAGTATGACGTAAATATTTCATTTACTCAAAATTCACTAAAACAGGTTCGAAAACCGAAAATACCCACTATCCATTGTTCAATTTGATGGTACTTTTTGGAATGACCACTTCTGTGGAGCATTTCCAGTCAGGAACAGTAACCATGGCAAATTATTCTCAAATCTAATATTTCATTAGCCTAACTGTAGATGATATTGTAAATATGTTGGCGCATTGATATAAAATGTATCTAATTTATATTCTATTTTATTTAAAGGGATATTTCTCGGCAGCCATTGGCTACCATAGTGGGAAAAAAAATACTATGGTAGTCAATGGCTGCCGAGATCTGCTTGGTTACAAACATTCTTCTAAATATCTTCCTTTGTGTTCAGCAGAAGAAAGAAATGTATACAGGTTTGGAACAACTTGAGGGTGAGTAAATGATGACAGAATTTTCATTTTTGGGTGAACTAACCCTTTAAATAGGCCTTCATTTGAAAGCCGTCACAAACGTCTCAGGCGGTGTCTGTCCTAATTCAGGCTTGAGCACTTCAGAAATGGGGGACGCTGAGAGAATTCTCGGTGCTTGTCACCCTCATTGTGTAAAACAGGAAGGCTTAGCTGACACCTCTGTAGAGAGCGGCCCAACACAATGGCTAATGCAGTGACACAAGAACAAGCATACACACTCTCTGTGCTCATATCCTGGGGAAGTGTGTGTATGTGTGCGTGTGTGTGTGTGGTCTTGATAAACCCTGCATTGTGGGGACCAAATGTCCACAAAGATAGTAATACCAGTAATTTTTGACCTTTTTTGGTCCACATGAGGGAAACAGCTTATAAAACATACTAAATTGTGTTTTTTGAAAATGTAAAAATGCAGAAAGTTTTCTCTGAGGGTTGTGTTTAGGGGTAGGGTTAGGGGATAGAATATGCAGTTTGTACAGTATAAAAATCATTATGTCTATGGAATATCCCTATAAAACATAGTGTAGTGGCGTTTTGTGGGTCTGTGTGCCACAGCAATGGATATACCGGACTAAAGAAACTTAGGTTTACTTGATTATCCACACATAATTTTTCAGGAAAATTATGTTAAAATGTGAGTATATGATGCATTAGGATTTTGAGGAATGTTTATTTGTTGTTTCTTTGTACAATCATCTCAATCATCATTGTAGTGCATTGCATTATATATTTTGTCTCCCACAATAAGTATTTAAATATCATCC
Source organism: Coreius guichenoti (assembly GCA_039654105.1). NCBI lineage: Eukaryota > Metazoa > Chordata > Actinopteri > Cypriniformes > Gobionidae > Coreius > Coreius guichenoti. Next base: position 7,743,100 of record CM077186.1, on the reverse strand, counting down.
TACCAAGATGTATTATTGGGAGATATATAGCAACAACTGATGTTTATATGGAAATTATGTAAGTAGTGCTATACTGTTGTAAAGCAGAATTTCATCATACTTTTTGGTCATATAAATATCAGCAACTGCACTAAATTGTATATTTTTGCTCAGTTTGTTTTTCCCCTCCTCGATTATGAGCTTCATCATGCTATATGAGCCATAAAGGCCTGATGTACCAAATATGATACTCAACAAAAAACACATGCAAACTTTTAAAAAATATATTATGTGTAAAGGTTCAATAAACTGTTCCATTTTATTATTATTTTTTTCCGAGTGTTATTTCATACGTCAGGCTGTTCAGAAAGAAAATCTGAGTGTGGTTCCCAGGCTGTTATTACAGTATGTTACTAATGTGTTGAGTGTTGTTTGTTGTGATGCTATGTGGTTGCTAGGGTGTTTTAGATGGTTGCTAGGTGGGCCAAGTCAAAACAGCCCACCAAAAGTCTCTATAATAGAGATTCTCTATGATATAATGTAAGTCTTAGGGTTATTTTTCAAACTTTTAGATGGTGAAACAGAAGCAGAGAAGGCAATACAGATGGGAAGTGAACGTCTGGCAGCTAGAGGGCAGTCATGTACGGGGGCCGTGGAAACCTGGGGACGGACAGAAGAAAGGTCAAACACATCCTCTTCCTTCACACTCACTCTCCATCCTCTCACACTCAAGTTGGCTGCTCCATCAGCTGACCTCCGACTTTAACATGTGTCCCCATGCTGTAATTAACAGCTCTGGTTAGAGTTCATTAAAGTCAGATCCAGGATCAGTTTCCCATAATCAGATTCTTATCGCACACATTACGTCTGGAATCCAAAACTGGCCACGGATCAGAGGAGAAGCACACCTTATACAACAGACACTTTTTTTATGCTGAGTGAAAAAAAAATCAAAATTTTATCCATCAGAATTTAAGTGGATGTTTAGATGATTCTTCATAGGATTTCAAAAAATAGCCAAGTATTAAACTTGGGAATTTATCATTTGTGTTATATATATGAATGATTAGATACAATATGATCAATTAGTATTATTTATATACTATTATATGTAATATTTTGCATTCACTTTTATTTGTATATTATCAGTTTTAGTAATTTTATGTGCTTTTGTCTTTTTTATTATTTGTTTATTTCTATACAGCTTTAATTATTTTTTTTTATTTATTAATTTATTTTAGTAATTTTAGCACTTCAGCTTAAACTAATTTATTTCATATTTTTTTCCAGCTTTTATTTAATTACCAAAAATTATTAGACTTCTGATTCCAGCAGGAAGATGGGAAAACAGGAAAATCCCATATATGGAGGGACCAGAACAACATAGACCAAAAAATATCACTTGTGGTGGGTTCTTTTGACTTGAGCTAGTAAGAAACTCCCTAGCAACCACCAAAAACACCCTACCAACTACATAGTGACACCCAAGCACAAAACATTTACATTTACATTTTGACTACAATCCTTTAAAATACATTCACTGAGGAATCATGAGCAACAAGACCAAGACCGTGTTAAAAAGCTCAATTTGATTCTATATTGTCTTTAAAGTTACGCCTCAGGCTAGATAATTTGCACTTTTCTACCATTTCAGAGGGCCAGTGGGTTATATTTATACATATGGCAGTTTCTTGACATTGGCGCGCCCCCCCTCCAGCTCTCGCCCAGACAGACAGACACATATACACACACTCATGTCCATTCATTATACCTTATCTAGCCAGAGCTAACCTGCAACCCTGACACAGGATATCCTGCTGCCTTCATTACAGTGCCAGAAGTCATTACTCTACGTCACACACACACTCGCGCAGCCATACACCTCCTAACTCTTTCAAGCTGCCTTCAGACGCACGCCACACACACCAATGGCAAAGCTAGCATCAAAGTCAACAGTGTAGTCTGGGCTGCCAATGAGGTGAGGCAGAACAACAGCCATCTCCAGATTGACAGACAGACAGAGAAGAAACATTATTAAGGAGGAAGTCTCACTCAATTTGTGGTCATAGTAAGATAATAGTGCAGTGATAACGCTTATGAGATGAAGATGTGTGTTTGTGTGCTTCCCGATGGACAAATCACTTAAATTAAAAATAAAGAGTAAGCAATGGCATCGAAAAAAAAAAAAAAAAAACCTTTCAGAGAACCGTTCTTTTCGTAGTGTGAAGAGTTTTAAAATATAATTTTTTTTTGTTTGGTTTTTTATTTTTTGGGGGGGGGGGGGGGGGGGGGGTTCACTATAAAGAACCTTGAACGGTAATGGATATTAAACTTGGTTCTTCATGGAACCATAAAGAACTTTTATTTTTAAGAGTGTATGTCAAATTTGGAAGTCAAATGGACTTCGAGTGCCATTTCATGTTGACTTAAAGGGATAGTTCACCCAAAAATGAAAATTCTGTCATTGTTTACTCTAACTCAAGTTGTTCCAAACCTGTATGAATTTCTTTCTTCTGCTGATCACAAAAGAAGAAGAATGTCGGTAACCAAACATTTGATGGGCCCATATATTTTTCCATAGTATGGGGAAAAAAAATACTATGAACGTCAATGGGGCCCATCAACATTCTTCAAAATATCGCCTTTTGTGTTCAGCAGAAGAAAGAAAATCACACAGCTTTGGAACAACTTGTAAATGATGACAGAATTTAAATTTTTTGGTGAACTATCCCTTTAAGGGCACTGCTGTCTTCTGTCCCCACTGTTCTGATGGACAAGAACATGCAGAGAGGGTCAGACCCAAACCGTACATTTCAGAGGGATAGAGAGAAAAGCCCATTAATCCTATTTTATTAACTTCAATGGACTTGGTTGAATGTGCGTCTAAATGCATTTGTGTTGCCAGATCTCTCCCGTCATTCTCACCCTCTCTCTCCAAAATCAATCCCAGACATGTATCAATAAAAGTCAGGCCACTGCTGCAGTCTGCAACCACAAACCGCCCGTACGGTTCAGGCTGACACCAGCAGCTCTGCTCATCAGCATGTACTCTGTGACTATCACAACGCACAACGCCCGATAAGTAATGACTTCACTTCACTGGCTCGGTCCAAAACACGCCTGCAAGTCTTGCAAAAGAATGTTTGCTGCCAGTGCAGATCCAAACCCTTACAGCTGTACAGCTTATATCATGTAATGCAATGTCATGGAAAGCCTAAAACTGCTTCCTTCTGTCAAACAAGTTCATGAAATTCCTCCAAATGTGCCCGGAATTGTTTAACAAGACTTTCTTTTACCAAACATTTCATTTTGGAGAATAATTACAGTGGAAAAGGAAATTGCAGAATGTTTCATTTGAATTAATTTCAAAATAACATTTAGTATAGTGGCCCAGGGGGACATGACACAACAAAATTAGCAATGCAAGGAACAGTTGAAAACTCTCACCAGAATTAGTCCACAAATAAATGGAAAATGAGCCACAGCACAGCTAAAATAAGCAATAATGCAATAAAAGTAAAATATAACACAAAAATCATCCACAACATAGTGTTTCCATTATTCCATTAACATAATAGAAATATATGTAACAAAACACAAAAGTGGTAAAACGGCAAGAATTTAAATTTGTTAATTTCATCTTTGCTTTTTTTTATTCGATTTTTATTTATTTATATGTTTTTTTAAGACGTCTCTAATACTCACCAGGCTGTATTTATTGGAACAACAGTGTAAAAACAATATTATTGTTAAATATTATACAATTTAAAGAAATACTTTTCTATTTTAATATGTTTTTAAAATGTAATTTATTTTTGTGTTATTTTTCAGCAGTCATTGAGTCATTCACTGTCACGTGATGCTCAAGAAAAATTTCTTATTTTTGTCAATGTAGAAAACAGTTGTGCTTCTTCATATCTTTGTGTAAACTGTGATACTTTTTTTACTTTGATGAATAGAAGGTGCATTTTTTAAAAATAGAAATCTTTTATAACAACGTAAAGGTCTTTACTGTCACTTTTGATCAACTTTTGATCCATTTGCTTAAAAAAAAAGAAACTTATTGACCTCAACCTTCAGAACAGTAGTGTATATATATTGACTTTGCTCATCTTAATTTCTGAATCATTTACATTTAAAATATCCGTTAGCAAAAAGGGCATGAGTTCTGTTCTTTGTTGTACTGGTTACGCCTAACAACAGCATCTGGAATACCTCCTCCTACACACACACTAAAATGTTTGTGGTTTAATCAGGTGTTTGTAGGTGGTGTGTAGGAAAGCCTGGGTGACGGGGGTACAAAAAACACCACCGGAGGGACATATCAAGAGTCCGTCTTCTTCACACACACCCAACACCCTCTAATACCCCAGTGACTGGCTCACTGTTTGGGTACGTAGGGCAAAACTTTCAGAATTTACTACCTGTTTCCCCCTGTGCTGTCATTACGGACGGAACACACAACACAGATGTATCATTACGTACAATAATAAGAGCCATTACACACACACACACCTTTGTAAATCTGTGAGGAGTCGTAAAATTTATTAGGAAAACCCCCTATTCCGCCGCTATGCGCATATGTGGGAATGTCGAGCTGCGGTTTGTGTTTCGCCGTCATAATTTCTGTGACTCCTCATCTTGCGAGGGCAGGCTCTGGTTAATTAAAAAGCGGGTGAGTCTGGCTGGCTGGCCGGACGCTCTCGTAAAAAACACATCTGGGCTGCGATATGATTGGCGCAAGGGTGGGGCGGTGCTTCACTGCCACTGTTGAGAGCGCTCTGATAGTCCCACTGTCATTCTGTGAGTGAGACAGAACCTTGATAGATTACAGACCTACAGTACATGCACAGAGACACATGCAAGACGGCCTGTTTCTCATAACCATAACACAGCTTTCATACACACACAAAATGTCATCGTTACACAGGGCTGCAAATTATCATTTGCATGGTAAATAAAATGTATCACTGATAAAATAAGATTTTGTCACGCTAAAAGTTTGGCCCTGTTTACACCTGGTATTAAGATGCGTTTTGGTTGATCGAATCACAAGTGGACAACGTTAAATACAGGTGTAAACGGGGTCTAAAACGTTTTGAACTTGTCCACTTTTGACCACTTCCAGAGGTAGTCGAAAACGCATTCGCAGACCGGCTACTCTCCGCCTACTGACCTAACCCGTAAACATTTTGGGAAGCACTCTAGCCAGACGGGATTTAAACTTTGTTGGCTGAAGACCAAAATTTGGTTTGAAGACGGAAAATGTACCAAGCACGATGTTCTTTCACCATTCCTGATTTCTAACACGCACTGACCGTGTTCGGCTTGCAGCTATCAGAGCAGAAACAAAAGCTGCTGCTCGTCTCTGGGTGCGTTCATATGTAAATTGCAGGAGCTTATTCTGTCCATTAGATCAAAAGATCTGAAAAAGCCCTTACATTTATGGCATCTTAATACCAGTTGTAAACAGGGCCTTAGAGTGCTCTAGGGATCACATATTTATGTTGGCTAAAAAGAGTTAGCATTTTAGCACTTTTGTTTCCATCGTCCTATACTCGATGAGTTTGAATGGGTTTTTGGTTAAATGCCCTTGGTTAGTACAAGCTCAAGATACACTATATTGCCAAAAGTATTGGGACACCCTCCAAATAATTGAATTCAGGTCAATTCCAATCACTTCCATGGCCACAGATGTATAAAATCAAGCACCTACGCATGCAGACTGCTTCTACAAACATTTGTGAAAGAATGGGTCGCTCTCAGGAGCTCAGTGAATTCAAGCGTGGTACACCTGCTTGCCACCTGTGCAATAAGTCCATTCGTGAAATTTCCTCACTACTAAATATTCCACGGTCAACTGTTAGTGGTATTATAACAAAGTGGAAGCAATTGGGAACAACAGCAACTCAGGCCATGTAAAGAAGAGCGCATGCTGAAGTCGGCAACTTTCTGCAGAGTCAATAGCTACAGACCTCCAAACTTTGTGTGGCCTTCAGATTAGCTCAAGATCAGTGCATAGAGAGCTTCATGGAATGGGTTTCCATGGCCGAGCAGCTGCATCCAAGCCTTACATCACCAAGTGCATTGCAAAGCGTCGGATGCAGTGGTGTAAAGCACGCCGCCACTGGACTCTAGAGCAGTGGAGACGTGTTCTCTGGAGTGACGAATCACGCTTCTCTGTCTGGCAATCCGATGGACGAGTCTGGGTTTGGCGGTTGCCAGAACGGTACTTGCCTGACTGCATTGTGCCAAGTGTAAAGTTTGGTGGAGGGGGGATTATGATTATGGTGTGTGGTTGTTTTTCAGGGGTTGGGCTTGGCCCCTTAGTTCCAGTGAAAGGAACTCTTAATGCTTCAGCATACCAAGACATTTTGGACAATTTCATGCTCCCAAATTTGTGGGAACAGTTTGGGGATAGCTCCTTCCTGTTCCAACATGACTGCGCACCAGTGCATAAAGCAAGGTCCATAAAGACATGGATGAGCGAGTTTGGTGTGGAGGAACTTGACTGACCTGCACAGAGTCCTGAACTCAACCCGATAGAACACCTTTGGGATGAATTAGAGCGGAGACTGCGAGCCAGGCCTTCTCGTCCAACATCAGAGCCTGACCTCATAAATGCGCTTCTAGAAGAATGGTCAAAAATTCCCATAAAAACACTCCTAAACCTTGTGGAAATCCTTCCCAGAAGAGTTGAAGCTGTTATAGCTGCAAAGGGTGGGCCAACTCCATATTAAACCCTACGGATTAAGAATGGGATGTCATTTAAGTTCATGTGCATGTAAAGGTAGGGGTCCCAAAACTTTCGGCAATATAGTGTATTTCTGAAAGATATTCTACAACATAAAATACGTCAGTAATATGTATTTTGATAGGACTTGTGATTTTTAAAGCTTTTGCGCATCCTGAAGAAGGTGGTTGCTAACAAATGGCTAAATGGGACTGCAGCACTCTATTTGCCTCTGTTCAAAACAGAGAAGGCGATCCTACAATGCTGATATCCCACCCTGCAAAAACTAATTTCCGGGGAATGCCGGAATTATATTATACTATCATATTCATGTGAGTGCGCCGCCTAACATGGGTTCTTTAATTCAATAGTATTTGTGCGGCGAAACTGAAAGAGATGTAGCAGCCTAGAGTGTGACGAAAAAACAGGCAAGGAAAAAGGCTTTCTCTTTCGCTCGCTCGATTTCCGGGATGTTGTATGCAATTTGCGGGCATCAGGGAGCTGCTATCAATATTCAGGAGACTCCCGGACCTTCTGAGAGGTGGGATGTCTGACAATGCTCTGCAACAAGTTCCATGAGAAAATGAGGCATGTGGATTATAAACTGATTTAATAGTGAAATATTCTGTTTCTGTTTTATGCTTATAGTATCTTAAAATTAGCTTAGCAACATGCTAATGCCAAATCAATTGCTTAACATGAGACACACTAATGTACTTGTTGCTCATGTAAATCAGCCACTTATGAGGTTTCACCTCCCTCAGGATGCTGCCTTAGAAGACAAAACCTAGTGTATATAGACAAGTTTACTCGGTTGAGGAACAGGATCTTATAGAAGAAGCTGAAAACAGTGGAGTGACAGCCGTAGGACTCATTTTCCTGTCTTGACCTGTCCTCTTGATAGCACAACGGCTGGTACGTATTAAAGTTTGACAGCACTAGGCCCCCATTAGACAGCCAGACAGATTCCGCTTACAGAAAAACGGCCCATTATCAAAGACACTCAGATGGAAATACAACACTGATGGGAGGAGGAGTGGAGAGGCACAGGATGGGCCCCTGAATACTCGTTTGGTCACAGTGGTCAAAAAGCCCAATAGCACAAACTTTCTCGAATACACTCAACTGCATGATTTACAGTATCGTTCATGTCCGTTTCAATGAGAAATGAGTTATGCGCTAAAGTTTAATACTTTTTAACAGAATAACTTGCTATCTCTGGATCATCCACTAGCTTTTGATGAAGGGGCAAGTAGGCAGTTTTCCACAAAGAAAGAAAGAAAAAAACTCTGGTGGTTTTGCGAAAAAAAGATACATTTCAGACTGCACCTCCATAATGAAACCCCCTGTATGTAATTTATGGGTCCTCGTTAAGGCCGGCTCAGGAATGGCACTATTGCATTATGCTTTCCTTCTTTACTGGCCGGCTTTGGAAGTCCGCGTTTTACAGCCAAGCTTTATGATATGTATTTAGGGCAATTAGGGTGGAGATATATTGACTCATTACGACAGAGCAGGTGCAGGGGGAGAGAGTGGCATGTATATAAATGCCCCACGTGGGGATTTGAGCCCTGCACAGAGACGCCACAGAGCGTGTCCTCTTGCCTTAAGAAGTCCAGGGGACCATCGCAGGATTTCATCTACGCTACAACCAGGGCCACAGCGCTCGTTTTCATTTAATGCCCGGTCTGGGCGCTGGATCTGTCGTGCGTTTGGTCATAAAGTCTAGTAAGATCAGGACATTAAGGGCTGGAAACCAGATCAATGCTTGTAAATTTCCTGTTAAATCTTGATAGACAAAGAGAAATATGTGTGATGTAGTGCACATTAACAAGTATGTAAAAGCAAGTTCTAGTCTTGAAAAGTTCAACTGGAATACAAGAATTCAATTTAATTTTTAAGAAAAGAGCTTGTTTAAGCACAAAAACATCACACTGTAATGTAAATGTATACATAACAAATTTAAAATAAATTAACCAAACCCAATAATTCATTACACTCAAAAAAGTTTTTTTTTTTTTAAGATTTACACATTTCAATTAATAGTAAAATTCCATCAAATTGAATTGAATAATCCTTACATATTATTCATATTATGAATTAAGAATTTTAAATAAACATTTTGCATAAATCTTAAACTTAAATGTAAAAATATTTTCTTTTTTTATTAAATTTATGAATACGAATCACATAAACTAAATGGTCCATTCCCTTGTTCCATTAAGATTTATACAAAGCATTTTATTAAGATCTATTTTATTTTACTCCTTTAAAATTCTTAATTCATAATATGAATAATGTGTAAGGATTATTCAATTCAGTTTGATGGAATTTTACTATTAATTGAATATGCGTAAATCTTGAAAAAGAGGCTTAAAATTGTGGCTTGAAAATGTTTGTAGGAATCATTTTAATTATAATTGTAAAAAAAAATTGTGGTATGTTGCATTGTTGTCACACGGCCTCATTATGTTAGCATCCAATTATTATTAATTATTAATACATTTAGTTATTTTGCATTTTTTATCCATTATTGTGCAAAATGTCTTAACATTTGGTATTCTGATTAAATTATTCATTTAAGAAAGAACTGAAAAATGAAGCTGATATTATTTCCATTAGATTTTGAATTCTGTTTCCATTTGAATTTTAGTTAAAGTTTTAGAAATGTTTTTGTGTTGTCATTTTTATTATCTTTTATATGTCTGTATAGTTTTTTTAAGGTTTAAAATGAGAAATGTTGTCTTGGCAACTAGCTGAAATATTATTATTATTTTTTTTAAATATTTTATTTAATTTCAGTTATTTTTATTTTATGTCAAGTAATGCATTTTTTGTATGGTTTTCATTGTGTGGGATACAGTATTCCAATGTGCAGTGTTCTGTTGTATACTGCACTTGTTGGCAAATGTAATATGCAATCCAGATATTCCATGCATACAGAAAATACATACATTTTATAAGATTACTATGGTAGTATGCTATTCCAAACATATCCTATGAATTTTTTTTCTCACTCTAAATTGACCTTTTTTTTTTCATTTGCATGCCTCATCATAAGATCAGGCCCATTATAAAATGAGTACATATAGACTCTGATGGCTAAAGCACTAAACTAAATGACTCTTAACTGTGAGCGCACACTGACTTTGAATAATGAGGCTAATCACGGCTGTGCCCCCCACATGGCAAGAAGGAAAATGTGCCACACATGGGGTAAAATGACACAGCTTCTCTAATTGTGGCCAAGGACTTCAGCAGAGATCTGCGGCCGTTGACTTTGACCAGGGAACGACATCAGTTGGCACTCATTGTGGCCTCTTCAACATTTTCATGACTGTATCTTGAAAATAAATTCATACGCCAATTATGATAGCCAGAGCTTCACAGAGAGAGTTTAACAGAATGTGAATGTGTACAAATTACTTTAAACATCAAGAGCAATTGAACATGCAGAACTTACAGCAATCAGGAAACCACAGAGTCAATTGTGTTATTCAACGCAAAGCTTTCAGTGTCTTGGATTTCACTTATATGACTTTTGTTTGCCATGTTTCAGCCACATTAAAACATCATAGTCTCTTCATTTAGTTTAGTTTTCTTCAGAAAGATTCTCCACAAGATCTAGTGGCACAGAAATGATGCGTCTATGATCAACATGATTTTAACTGGCAAACTAAAACCCAATGACTAAAATGTTTATATTAGTGATATCAACCGATTAAAAAAATAACTAGTTAATCACAAATTTTCCTGTAATTAATTGCGATTAATCGCACCAACATCAACGTTTTTAATATATTTAAATTAGTGCTGTCAAAACGATTAATCGCGAATAAACGCATCCAAAATAAAAGTTTGTGTTTACATAATATATGTGTGTGTACTGTGTATAATTATATAAATACACACACATGCATGTATATATTTAAGAAAAATGTTATATTTACATAATATAAATTATATAAATATATATACAGTATATACATGCAAATGTTTCTTAAATATATACATGAATGAACGTGTATTTATATATAATTAAATAATTATATTACACAGTACACACACATATATTATGTAAACACAAACTTTTATTTTGGATGCGATTAATCACGATTAATCAATTTGACAGCACTAATTTTAATATTGTAATACTTTCACATTGAATCTCCAAAATAATGAAATAACATAAAGATGGTATATTTTAAATATTTGTTTAATGCCATATTTTTACTAAGCACTATGAACGAAGGCCAGTATCACTGATACCAGTACTGATACTGATTTTTTTTTTCTCAATTTTAGCTATTAATTACAGCCATTCAACATTACAGTATAATTGAAAGCTTTCAATTTGAACATTTAATAGGCTTTAAAAAAATAACGTTTAATTTAAGTCAATTTAAAACAATCTTCACATAAATCCATTGTAATAAATGTCACATTTAGCTGTGCCTTCAATATATCAGGGCTCAACGCTAAGGTTTTTGTTCTACTGGCCCAGTCGGGCCAGATTTTTACCTGGCCTGCTAAAGCGGAGTTTGGGGGGGAGGAGGGGCAGCACTCTTCAATGTCAAAATGATTGAGATGGCCAATCAAATCAAAGAAGGCGGGTCTTACTCTCACTGTCACAACTTAATGAGAATTTGTGGAAAGATGTAAGTAGATGTAAGTATAAGACAACTGTCTGTTTTGAATTGAAAATATGCGATCATGATTCATGTAATTCATAAATGAATGTGACGAGACAAGAAGTGTTTGCGTTTTTAAAATATTAGACATAAGTATAAGAGTGAATGTGTGCACATTTAAAAAAAAAAAAAAAAAATTTATTTTAATAATAAAATAATATGCACAAAAGTGAAACTCTGCCTATGCCAAAAAGTTATTGTTTTCATTGTACATGTTACCCATGCAGCCTTGTAAAGAGTGCTTTAAGATTTTCAGGTAGGTCTAATGAATTCAAGTTGCCTAAATACAGAAATGTAATAATCAAACACTGCATAAATCAGTCTTCACTGCATAAATAATAAACGGAATATAGATTAATCTTTATTAAAGCTACACAAGTGAGTGTTTTTCTCTTTGTCTTTTGTTCTTTGTTTAACATTAATGACAGGTCGCAGCAGGTTTATTAGGCTGCTGTCACTTTAAGAGCTGACGCACATGACACAGATCTGACACACATCCTATTTTCTCACAACTCTTACGCTCATTTAACATTTTTTAACTAATTTAAGACTGTGCTTATGAGGATACTCGACAAAACGGGAATTTTGACAATTTTCTGTGTTTTTGTCTGTTCAACTGCGAAAGACTAGGCTACTCAATGCGGTGCTGGTGCGCTGTCTGAAGCGGCATTCTGTGCGCACGTATCAGGTATTTGTTCACAGAGAGCCGCGTCACAGACAGCTTCCAGCTTCTTATCACACTGGAATGGTTTAATAGCACTTTAATGAATAATAGCGTGATCATATACTGTAGCGCTAGCCAAAGGATGATAGAAAAAAACTGCCCAAATTTCTATATTTCTTTAATATAAGCAATTAGGCTGAGGTTAGAGAGAGTGAGAGAAAGAGAATTTCATATGCAAACAAAAGCACTGGGCATAAGGTCATTTGCAGAATTATTATTTAGAATAAATTAAATGATAAATATAATTTCATTGACACACAATTGTAAAAGAGTGCTTACAGAGCAATAAACAGAGCCAGAACTTTTTCATTTACTGTCCCTGAGATAATGTCCTCATTTTGCATGTTCAAAATTGTACACCACTAGCTACAAATACTAAATGTTTTATCACAACCTAACAACCAGGTAGAATTTGAATTAAAATGAAAATAATATTAAAGTCAAACATTCACTGAAAACATGAAATATTGACCCATGAGCTGGGCTAAACTTTTAAAGTAGCCCTTAAAGTAACCTTTACCAAACTTTTTGGTAATGGTCTTTTTGTTACCTCCAGGTAGGACATAGACTCTCTATAGCAAGATATCATATTTATCATCAAGGTCTCTTAAATTTGTAGATGTTTCAGGTGTGGGACAGTTCTCTTCCTAACTTCTGAGGAAAAAAGCCTAAGAAAAGCTCCCTGCCAAGTGATCATACACAGAGCTTCCCAGATCTTCTGCTGATCAGTCCAGTAGAAGTCATTTAAACTCAAGTAGAATGTGATCTAAAGGTAAAAGGTGTCTACGGTATTTGCTGCTTAAGCATATAAACTATTCTTATGTTCATATTTCTTCACCCTTTGTTGTATATAACAAAAAATCTTTTGAAGACATCATGTTTTTTTCTGAGGAACTGTTCCAGTTGTATCATCCTATTATTGAAATCCCTGTTATTGTCAGAAGGACTCTAGAAGCTAATGAAAAAACGTTGCATTGTTGCCAGACTTTCACACTTTTCAAGACTCACAAACAACAGTGCTGGTCCTGCACTAGTCTAGTATAAAGTAATGCAAGATGTTAAGAGATGCACATGCATCAATACAATAATGACATCACAGGGAAGAACGAATGATACAATTAAGAAAGAATATGTCTCTGGCACAAACAAAGCCAATCCCCAGAAACCACATTAGAGTTCTTTTTTAACTTAGCTTTTCCTCAAACATCAGTGAGGTAATGTTCTTCATCAGATATCTAACAGTGTTTGGAGACTTATTTTAGGATTTGGTGGACAGGTCTCTTGGGGTGCTATCAAAAGATTTTCAAAAAGGTTCTGAACCCATACTAGGAGCACAAATGTTAAAAAATAGAAAATCCAGTCGCTTTCTTTTTGGGAGAAGTTCTAAAACACTTTACTTTAATTTCTATGGAAGAAAATAACAAGGCAGACAGACAGAAATTATGAAAAGAAGCCCAATAGCATCAACAGAAACAGTAGTCTCGTAAAAATACAAAAAAACAAAAAAAACAAAAAAAACAATTACATTACAGCTTTAACACACACAAAACGCATAGCTAAATGCAAGCTCCAATGTTTAAACAAGTATAGCTAACCTCTGCTGGTTGGCATTAGCAAACTATCTTTTCCCCAAAATGAGGCTTGGTATGTGTGGTTTTCCCTTTCCCCCCCCCCCTCCCTCTCTCTCTCTCTCTCTCTCTCTCTCTCTCTCTCTCTCTCTCTCTCTCTCTCTCTCTCTTTCATTCTTCCCTTATCAAGGATCTGGCAGCGTGAAAATAACTATAAATGTTAATTAATATCCAAAAACCAAAAATTATATTTGGGTGGAAGGGGCTGGGGTAAAACTTACAAAAATGTTATTGCTACAGAAAAAAAAGGCATAGCGTACGGGTAAGTCTTGGGATAAAGTTGAGGTACAATGAATATTTTGCATGCTTTAAAATATGACTAAAGGATTAGATTGCTTCAACCAAAGCATTCCTGACATTACTGTAAATTTAATCATGCATTTTATGGACTTTTATCCAAATTCACTTTCGTTTTGTTTGACTGTAACCCATGACCTTACTAATCTTGGCACCTTGTTTTATTCAGTGCTTTGTTTTATAAAGTATGTCTTAATCCATTAAAATGTACTTCATCAAATATAAAGTAGCATTTGATTCAAATTTGGTGACAGTGCAGTATAGCACCATACTTCTTTTTGCCTAAGTAAATCTTTTAACCATAATGATGACGAATAAGAAGTTGCTGACTGTGGTTTGATTTTTTAAATTTTTTTAATCTTTGACAGACATATGACAAAGAGAGAGAGGGGGGGGTTACTGACAGGGGGCAATTATTCCTTAACTGAAAACAGACAGAAAATCTCCAATTCCAAACAAAAATTTACAGGCGTACTTTGCGGCATACCTGCGCAAGATCAGACTGAATCTATACAATCAACGGCCCAAATATTTCAAAGTCAGTGCAATTTCTCAAACTCAGTTTGTAAATTTGCAGTGATATAGAGTAAACAGTTGAGTCAACGCTGGCGATCGCATCTGCCTGGGACGAAGAAGTGTTCAATTACACCTCACTTGGAGTTTCAATGAGATGAAGGATTTTCGAACGCACCTCACTGATGCTAATTCATTCAAGACGTTTACGTTTTAGCCTGCATGCTAACATGCATTAGTCAGCTTGTTCTGTGCACCACTAGCTGAGCGACAAAGATTAAAGTTAACTATAGAAATTTCAATTAATGTCTTAGTATTTGGTATGTTCTCCATCATGATTTGCTCCCAAGTCCAACTTGAAAATCGAACTTATTTGTACAAAGGAATTCACATGATCAATGTCACAAATTTGCTGAAAAATGCACACTCTTTTTATTTTATTTTATGTCATAACTTTTCTTTATTTTAAATTACTGCTAAAACGTTCTTCTTGTTTCCATGACAAAATGAAAAAAGTATATATCTGGAGGACACTATTCAAAACATTTGGGGTAATTTTGACATTTAGTTGAAAGGTTTAAGCCTATAAAGCCTACTGTACCACGTAAATGTATAAGAATAGCTTTTATATTGCCTGTAATATTTCAAGATAATCACTAACTAGACTAAAGCCACTTAGTTCTTCTTGATTATCCATACATCATTTTTTTTAATAATCATGTCAAGATTTAAGTATCAAATTTTTGATGAACCTTTATTTGTAAATTTAGATAATGCTCTTTATTATCTTTCCCCCCACCCCCCACCACACGATTTGGTATATACGCAACTGATATTTATGTAGATTTTACGTAAATATTCTGCTACACTGTTATAAAGATCTCATTGATTTCCATTACAAGGTATCAGAATTTCATCTTAATTTTTGGCCATATAAATATCAGCAAATGCACCAAATTGCATATTTCTGAATAAAATTGAGTTTTCCCCCTCAAGTGTGAGCTCTGTCTCACACTATATGAGCCATAAATCCTGATGTATCAAATATGATACTCTGAAAAATACAGTTATTTTTCTGACTCTTATTTCAGATGTCAAGCTTTACAGGGTTAATGTGCTGACCAAACAATAGACAAACATTTCTGACTGCAGCTCAGTGACCTCCAACAATACGAGACCAAATCGGAGGAACTCAAACAAACCCGCGTGAACACAACCCTCAGCTGCACCGCAGGCTGTGAAAGTGGCTGCAATATAAACAAAAAGTACAGAATCACTGGACCTCTGTGCTTTCTCCGTGCCATTGGGCCACCCGCCCTCTCCCGACATACAGGCCCTGCGGTGCAGCGCATAATTGTAAAATGCTGCTTTATGAAATCTGCAGGAGACTTTAAACCATTGTTTAAAGTCGGACGTTTAATATTTCGTAGCTTGCTGGCGTGTTGTCAAGCCTCAGACAATAAAGCTATTGAGCTTGAGCCGTTCCTCTGGCTTGATTTACCCTAAGCGTTGGTTTTAGCGCCATTTCTGTTCTCGATTTCGGCACCAGAAGCTCCAAAGTCTAGTTCTGACACAAACTGCTTAACCATGAAGTCGTGATGAATTACACTTTTTAAAAGCATTCATTTGCTTGGCTAATTTGTTTAGTGAAATTTGTCCTCTGCATTTTACCTATCCAAGTTAGTGGAAGACACACACTGCAAACTGTGAACACACACACACACACAGAGGTGGGAAGAGAGGGTGTTCATTCACTTTTTTTCCTGCCGGTATTGAGAATCGAACCACCAACCTTCGGGTTACAAGTCTGCCACGACTGCCCCCTTATACTATTATTATTGTGAATGCATCTTAATATATATGCATAATATAATGCATACAATTTCTGAAATGAAAGCACTGGTTTTAACACCTTTTCTGTTCTCGATTTCGGCACCAGAAGCTCCAAAATCTAGTCCTGACAAAAACCATGAAGTTTGGTGTCGACTTTTTAAAAGCATTATTACTATTATTATTGTGAATGCTTCTTAATGCATTATTAATACATTTATATAGGTTTTGTGAATTTCTGAAATGAAAGCTTTTCTGTTCTCAATTTCTCCACCAGAAGCTCCAAAATCTAGGAATCTAGAGCCTCTGACAGTTGCCGTACAATATATCACTGTAGGTTAATGCTGAGGGAAAGCTCCTCTGCCCTGGTCTTGAGAAATGTTTACGGCTACCGTTGGCCTTAACCTCCAGGCCCTCTGGCCTCAACCTTCACCCTCACAAAAGACTTGCCCCCCCCTCAGCCCTATGATGGATTCTCAAAGAGACTTGGCCGCTAAGGGGGCCGATATATCTGACAGCCCTTTTAATTAAGCCACACGTCTAATAAAGGAGGAGAGCCATTTGCTCATTGTTTAACACAGTATGGAGAACACACCAGTCAAGCCCCAGGACGCGCATTAATTCACCTCTTGGATTGGGAACGAGGATGGCTGGACGGGTGGGGGCGGCTTAATGTATGGACGCCACAGTAACGGGCCTGACAGTAATGGCCGATGCTTGTGCATTAGGATGATTGCGAGGGCCAGGCACTTTCAGACAAACCAATCCACCACGCGGAGATGCAACAGTCACATGATCGGCCTCTCAGCCCCATTAGAGACAGCGGGAGAGCTGGCTGGGTAATCAATGGGTGTGGGTGTGTAGGATGGAGGATGGGGGCAGAGGGCTGGAGTTTGTGAAAAATTCTAACAATATTAATCTCTTTCTGTCTTCTGTCATACTCCTCTTGCCACATATTACAGTAAAGTGACACTTGATTTTCTCACAGGAACATTCAGAATGCCTGTTATTACATGGCAGTAGTACCTTGTGATGCCATTTATTAAAAAAAAAAAGTTTCTGTGAAGCCTATAAACATCCAGCATTATAAGGATATTCTAAATGCATCTCCTTAACCATGAAGTTTGTTGTTGATCGTGATGAATTACACAAGCGTTATCAAGAATATGTAAGTATTATAATGCATGTGGCTAAAATTCTTTGTGAGAACTAACAAATGGTTATGAGGTATCTTTACTACATTATTATGAATGCTTCATAATGCATTAATAATGCATTTATATCGGTTTTGTGACAACATTTCTGAAATGAGATGTAGTTGTTTGTGGGAAATGTTTTAAAATGATATTAACTCAAATGTATTTATTTTCTAACTGAAAATAGAAATCCATTGACAATGCTATTGGTAACGTCAGTCAAAATGGTCAAAACTTAATTATATAGAATTATAGGCTAACTTAATTATAGGCTATGTTAAGGCGGTTCTAACTTGGCAAAGCCCATTGCAAAAATGCCAAAACTTAATATTATTTTCAAAATGTATTTATTATCAATAGGATCAATGGAAAGTCTGAAAAGTTGTAATATCCTAGTACTTATGTCTGTGTATGTGTATTTGTGAGAGAAAAGGAAAGAAATGTCCCGTTTTTTTGACATTTGGAGGGATGAGACAGTTTAGTCATGCTCCAGTAGCTCTCTGAATAAGATAACATTTGGCTAACAAGAAATAAGTTAGTCATTAATTTACCACAAACACAAACTCACAGTTATGGATGAATATCAAGATAACACTTTGAAACTGTGACTGGTTTCTGTGGATTTTTCCCTAAAATATCATCATATCTATTTGACATTGTGTTGTACATTTCGATGTATCTGAGCACACAGGATCAGTCACATATTGTTTTGATGAATGATACGTCATGCAGATTGTCTATTAATCATTAGCTGTGCAGACTGGATCAGTGGCAAATGAAGTCAAAGTTGACATTGTTTGAATTTTGGAGGTCACCTTCCATAGCGGTCAATGAACTGGGGAATGCTGACATAAATCACGTGCCTTTAGCTTGAGTTGAACTTAAGAAACAAAATCTACTACCCCGTTTTCTGACATATTCTTCTTTTTTGTATTGAAACATTGCATCTAGGATTGCAGGGGTGTTACCAAGATGGTTGCAGAGGGGACAGACTTGCTTTAAAATGACTTTAAAAAGAACACAGGTAGAATGAATTACTGAGTTAGCGAGATCCCCCATCCTGCCCGACCTTGAGAGAGTAACTAAACACCAGGGTGCTCTGGCACCTGCAGTTAACACTTAGTACGTCACTTTGCCGTAAAGTATCTGCTAAATGATGAAGTAACTGAATGTTTTATATTATCATGCTATTTCACTATGAACCATAAAATAATCTTTGCTTCTCCTCAGAGCGGTTTTCCACTAAAGAGCTACTGATGAAAAAGCACCGTGTGTCGTTTTATTCCGTAATTAACTCAGCGGGGAGACACGAGTTAGCCTCTGGTCATTGAGTCATTAAAACCACCCGTCTCTGATGACTCAACTAACGAACGAGCTGTGCATTTAGCCGGTTAGATAACAACGGTGTAACTAGCAAACGGTACTGTGTGTGTGATACGAAAAAAATTTAACAGCTCTGGCATCCTCCTGTGTTTCTATCTTCTATCTAATCCACATTTAACAGGGAAAAAGAGTCATTTATTAGTGCTCCAGCTAGCCTTTCTACGCAAACGTACCTGGCACTAGGCTGCATGCTAATGGTGCGGGCTTGTTTGTTTTTGTGTTGTTTTGTTCCCTGGCAGAGCTGAGAACTAGTGTGCGTGTGTATCCTTTGCTGACTGGACAGTTCCGTTGTTTTGTACTATGAAAATGGTCTGAACCTCCAGAGAGAAATGTAATGAAACACCCGTAAGAGCTAATGTATCTACGCATGATGAGCTACAGTGCGACCGATGCTAGAACACACACAAACACAGAGGCAAAAATAGATGTAACCTATCTAATTGATTGATTGATTGGAGAAATGAGTGCTGACTTACAGAATAAAAGAGAAAGAGGAGGGAGAGTGAGCCGTTCGAGACCCCCAGCAGGCCTGTCTAAGATCAGAGTTCACAGGTTATCACTCAAGCTCTAAGTTTGACCTCATTACCTAATGTGACGGCATCGGCTACTATCTCACTCTTACAGCTGTTAGCACTCCAGCTGAGCATGTGTGTGTGAATGTGACTGTACTTCAATGAATTCATGACAACAGTGCTGTTTCAATAGGAATCTAAACACTCCTAGGAGGGCTGGCCGTTATGACAGTATATCGTGTTTATATCGAGATTTTGCTTTACTGCGATTGATATCCGCACATCAGCGGGCAGGATTGCTAAGTGAGAGCTATCAAAAAACTGTGGAGTAATGCCAAATTACAGAGTGGGGAATTATCCCAAACAAGTAAAGACAAGGTAAAACTTAAAGAGTTAGGGTGTGTTTCTAGGAAGCAATGCATTAATATACAATTCAACTGATATACAATTGACACCTAGCCACAGGTGTGCCAGTATCTGCTAATATAGAAGATAGAAGAAGATAATATTTTACAAGATATGTGCTAAATTAACCCTTGTATTAGGTTCAAAATCTGAGTACAATCATTCTAATTGGACTAAATACAATTCACTAAAAATCACACTATGAAAAAGAAAATCAGATAAAAACAGCAAATCATAATTCACATTACGAAAATAAATAAATAAATAAGTAAATAAAAATAAACATAAGAACACGATTTTCAAGCTGAATATTATTACAGCGTTGTAAAAAAAAAAAAAAAAAAAAAAAAAACATTTTAAATATAAAAAGTGTGGAAAAGCATGAAATGTGTGGGCCAAACTGACCCGTGAACATCAATCATAACAGACATTTGGTACGCACGTTTCACAACACATAAGAATGACAAAAATTTAAGAAAAACATCATAGGTACTCAAAAAACGACATGTTTCAAATTAACCCAGAATCTCATGTGTTTATGTGGGGTTTTTTTCTACTTTGCAGTGTTTGTGTGTTGATGCCCATCTATGTTTGTTCACTGGTGCGTATTTATGTGATAGGATAATTATAATCTCAAAGCAAGGGCATGATTATTGCCCTATGGGTTCAGTTTTGTGAACCCACTGCCAACGTCGGGCTGATGCGTAGGTGTGAAGTAAACAATTCAAGTCACACACACACCAAACTATTTACTCCCACAGTGAGAACAATTCACCCGAGCAGCTAATTTGGACTAAACATACTTCTATGCAAATGAGAGACACAAAGCAAGCTGATTAATGAATCACATAAAACTCAAACACACACTCACAAACACACAGGTGACACGGGTACAACAACACTATGCTAACGGCTCACACGGGGCTCATAACTAAACAAAACTAATTAAAAAAGCATAACAAGAGGATGAGTTATTACTGACAGCTGGCTATGTGTGTGCTTGTGTATGCGTGCAGGGGGAAACTTGACCCCTGCCTATCATCTGTTGTGTGAGCTTGGTCCGCACAGACACATTAGCTATTAGCCATTAGTGACACAAGGCCATTACAAAAGACATTGTGGTCCAATAAGCATCTAAATGCCAGCTCCCATTAAATTATGATACCGTAAATAAGAAACTTTTATGAACAATAACACTGAAACTCCATTGAAAAAAAAGCACTAAAGAAATCCACCCGGGGTGGTAAACAATAAAGCAAGCGTTTGTTCGAGTACGACAGTGGTGGTACATTGATCCTCACAGCAGAGCAAGAGGAAAAGAGATCACCCCACCAGGCTAAAACGCGTAGCTGTCTAGTGGCAGCACGCCAGAACCGTAGCCTAACAGCGACTTCTCTAATAGTGTCTGTTTCAGTGTCCCGCTATCATCTGACTATTCATCTCAGGAGCCGCATATCCCCGCTGTTCTTTACAAAATGCACACACGACCTTAGCGTGCTTGCACAAACAGATACGTGCAGACAGCAAACACATCGCTGGCATCTGCTAACATTTACTTAATAATTTAACACCATGCTGCCGCCAATAACATTTTCATAAGAGAGAGGAGAGCCTGGTGGAGGACAGAGGCAGAGAAATAAAACAATTGTAGGATCGATGGTGCAAAAAATTGGTTTATTGAGTGTTCTATCTCACATTTCCCCGCAGACATGGACAAGAGAATGGAGCACACACCGCCAAGAGAGATGGGGGGAAAAATAAATGAGATTATTGATGTTACACGTCAAAAATAATTGCTCAGATTTCTGCTCAGAGGAAAGAATAAGATGCTGATGGATTTGTTGATCCATGAAAAGGCTTCATTTTGCAGGTGGGCCGAGGAGTCGGAACCTTTCAGGGTTTTTTTCTTTCGACCCCAGGAGTGTTTTGCGGGTAACATGTGGTTCCTCAGTACCTCAGAAGGCTAAAATCTTTACTTCATCAGATGGAATTCACTGTAAAGGATCGGAACGCATAGAGCCTAAGGACATAGTAATGACTTGATTAAATAGCAGCTGTATTGTGATGTTCTGTGTTTTATTTATTAAGTCAGTGTTCATAGTGTAACTGCGAGACATTGGTGTCAGTACACATCATGCGTTCTATTTATGCACATGAATGAACCTGATACCCAGCTAATAAGATCTAATTTAACAGTGTTAGACAAGACAATAGCATCCATATAAATAATGAGATAATGTCATCTGTCTCAAAGTAAACAAACTGATGAACTGATAATCAGTGGTGAAAGAACAAAGTATGCTAATTAAAAGTCAGTCAATCATATTAAAGGGTACATAACACACACAGTTTCTGTCAGTCTCATGTTAATCTTGAGTGCCTATAGAGTAGTATTGCATCATTCATATCTCAGAAGAGTCTTTAGTTTTATCATATTTATAAAAGACAGACACGCTGTACTGATTCTTTCAGAAAACAACCGAACTCGTGCAGGTGTGCAGTGGGCGGAGCTAAAGAGTGACGAGCACACACACAATACATCATGGAATTATCCATGGATAACTTTTGATTCATTATGCGTTCGTGTTGTTGACATTATATGCACTTACGTGCCAATTACCAACAAAACAGACATTTGATGCAGTTTGACTTGCAGTTCCGACTCGTGACCGGGAACAAACAAACACACTTGCAGAACTCCGTTGCTGCTCCGGAAAAAGAAACTGCACTGTTCCCTTAACGCTGGGTTATTTGCGAAGTTGAACATGGTTAGCTTTCCCTCACAACCAAAAACACACTTCTTTAGTGACATTGTTGATTTCGTGGTCTAAAAACAAAATGACAGCGCTGCCGACGGCTTCCGTAACCCGAACGAAGCTCGTTGATGGGACGCTCTTGCTCTAGCTCTGGTTGATGTGCGCATGCAGGAGAAGTGCCCATACAAGGAATTCTGCCCTTTATGACGTCATACAGGGCCATACTTTCCGAAACTTTTCGAATCCTGAAGGAGTGTATTTGGCACAGAAATACTCCGTCATACATCCAACTCGTTTTTTAAATTGTGGCCATGTTTAGCATGATAATCCAACTCTTTAACAGTGTAAATAAGTCAGAATGCATGAAATACCATTAGACCCCCCCTTTAATAAGGGTATTTCCAAGACTGAATAATAAAAGAAAAACATGTTTCATGAAGCAATGCAAGTATGTGTAGTGCTACAGTGGGTGTCAGTGCAAACTATCTTCTGTTGTCATTTTTTTTTTTTTCACATTCAGGTCAACTGCTGTCATGGTTGAGCAACAATCTTGATCAAGAAACTTAAAGTTGGTTAAACTTTCATTAGCACGATTGAGTTAGAGTCAGGGTTCACACCAGCGTAACTTTACAAAACTAACCCTAACATTTGCTTCACACACTGGATTAAAAGAAGTAAAGGGGAAGAAAAAAAAGTGTGCTTTTTCAAAGGACATTTTGCGTGTCTTTAAACTGTCGGCTCAGGCTCTCTGATCGTGGTGGGCTGCAGCAGTGTAGGGTAGTTGGACTACGCCCCACTTCTAAGCGTAGAGTATATCTGTGAGTCGCTGCCAGCGCTGATGTACAATAGGCAGTGTCGGGCGATTGAAATTCACTCCGGCTTGTCCCCGCTCTGTCCTGAAAGCGATCTGGGCTGAGGGGGAAGATAGGCACTGACCCACTGGCCTCAGCGCCTCCTCTGAGCTGGCCATTTGAGCGCCCGTCTGAATAAAAGCGGGCCTACGTCACACACGGCACACACACACGTGCAATGGCCTCATCAGATAGCGTTTCTACAAGCTAAATGGATCCAATGCTTGGCCACTGTGTGTGGCATCAATGGACACTTTTCATTTTGCCGCCTTCAAATGGAACGTCGGCAAGTGTCTCTTTTCCACATAGATTTTTTTTTTAACCCTGGCATTGATACAGTTGCTGATGAGATAAGAGCTCTTAGCCATTGAACTGGGAGTAAATCATTGTGCAGACTGTAACAATAATATTAATTGGGCTTTTATTTAAACATGAATCAGCTAGAATCAGACCAAATGTTTGAAGAATTACTGCAAGAATTACCCTCACTGACTAAGATTAAGCAAGACAACCACAGATCTGTTAGACGGCAACTATGGAAAGCCAGACATAAACACAATCACAAGAAGCTACTGGTAAAGTGGTAAGTGGAATTTGTAAGAAACACCTGAGAACAGACATTCAACAAAAAAAGACAGCAGTGATAATTAACAAAATTCACAGCATGTAACATGCTTCCATGTCTCCCCATTTAGCTGTACAGCACAAATAGTCTTTGCAGCTACCTTTGGAGCGGTGAGTAAGTGTGTGTGGCGAGGAGATAACTTTACGAGCCTCATCTCGATGGCCAAATGTTTCCAGGCCTCGTGTTCTGCTCCCGGGGGCACTTCCTAGCCCTCTCGGCTTACCCGTGAAGGGGGCATGGCGTAATCAGATCGCAGTGGTCGACCATTGTCTCCCGTCGTGAATCTCATCTTTTCAAGCTGACCGTTTTACTATGGAATCTGTAAAATAATTCGGCCAGACCCACCTCTCGGCTCTGGGGTCAGTAAATAGCTGTCATCAAAGTATCTCTGTGGGGTAATGTTGCACAGATGGGGATGAACTTGTTCAGTACTTTAAGAGGAGAGGGGATGTTTGCTCTTTCAATCTAATGCCACATAACTAAAGCCATAAACGATTGTTAAAATCGTGAAAAATCATTAAAATCATTATCATTTATTAAGAAGAGACTATGAATAAGATTTTAAGGAAACTGACTGAATGTAGTTATTGAGTATGTAAGTAAAAATCTGTGCCCAGATACTGACTACTTTTTTTGCAAAATGTTTGGTTATATATTTTAGTTTATTTTAGAGTTGGTGCTTCTCATCTATTCGTTGATGAGGTAAGTTTTTGGCCAGTAGGGGTGCTAGGCTGTCTGTCTTCAAGAAGACTTTATGGACATATCTGAACATAACAGCCACAAACAGACCCAATGCATTGATCTGTTTCACCTTGAGAGTCAAGATCAATGCTATTGATGGCCACCTGGAGTTTTTCTCCAGTTCATTTGTCATAATCACTCAATATGTCAGCGTAGTAGAACACTATGTTCACACGGAACTCATTCACAGATGGTGAAGCTCCACATCAAAACCAGAGCCTCTATAACCTCTCTCACTCTGTGTCGCCTTTCCCCTCTCTAATTCTCTCTCAGTCTCTCTTGCACGGCCGTTATTGACATTTTACCTCTAACCTTCTCTTTTACACTAACTTTAATGCGGAGTCTGTTATCAGATGTGCTGGAGGTGTGGAGTTTCAGCTGCCCTCCTCCTCCTTTTCTCTACGTTATTCATCCCTTCTTCCTGTGCTCTGAAAGTCAAGCTTCCCTTTACAAAACCCCATGGCCTTATCTTCCTGACCCTCCTCCCTCTCTCTCTCAAGTCCTTCTCTCCAATCCCCCCTGGCAGTCAGCAGACCGGTGCCCCCTCTCCCGGGACGAGCCATGGGCACAGGGGCACAGCACTCTGCTGCTTCTGAGGAGTGGGATCACTGATCAAACTGCGGGGCCAGTCCCCCAAGGGACGCAGTATTTACTGCGGCACTGTTCCGACATGGCTGATAACACGGAGGGTGAAGCGCCGCCACATGCGCAGTTACATACTGTATAGATCTGCCACTCTTCCAGTCTTTTCCTTCAATTTATGAAGACAAAGCACTTTCTTTAAACATGACCAGGGAGTTTGAATTGGTAAAAAAAACAATTCTCATCAGAACTGTGAGAATTAAATTTAACAATAAGCATGCAGACATTGGTAACAACTGTGGGAGCAGCATAAATCTCTATAGTGAACATGAGTGGTCCCACAAGTTCATATCAATAGTGCAATATAACACCTTGAATTCATTATGAAGTGAGACAAGTTAACTAGCTCCTACTGGAAATGTAGAGAGTTAGGGAGAAGAAGAAATTGGTAAACACTCAAACTGGCATTATCCATGAGTACCATAGCTCAGCGTGTTAGAAAACAAGATATAGCCAATTCTAACTTTACCAAGAATTATGTGTAGTACGGAATTCAGTCCATAATTCCACAGAACACTCAACAGTATAGCTGCATACTGTTATATAGAATGCACATACCAGATCATTTTAACTTGAGTCTTTTTTTGGAGTTTTGATGGGTATGAGGTTCTGGAATGGGACACAGGACAGAGCCACAAGCTGGGTGGGTGGTCAGATATCATTCGTCCTGGCTGGCTCAGAATTCAATCTTTCAATCTCGTTCTGTCTGCAGGACTCTTACATCGTCACCCCAGTGATAGGGATCACGGGCAGGGAAAGTAGTGGGGAAACACAGAGCTTTTAAAGAGGCCCCAAGCTCCTCTCCCTGGCCCCTCAGCCAAAGTCAAGAGGTGCCCTCCCTAACTCTATAACGCAAGTTAAATTTCACTTCAATTAATTGTAGTGAATACTTCAATAAGAGTAAATCATAAATCATGATAGATGGACTTAGCATCTAAGACAGATCCCCTAGCATTGAACACATAACAACTTCATTCAAGGAATTGGTCAATAAATATGCTGGACTAGACTTTGTGCATGACAGAGAATCAGTGTGTGAGAAAGATGGAATGACCAGAGAGATAACTATACTGAGGTAGGAAGGAGGGGGTCACGTTTAATAAAGAAATAGAAGGTCTGTCTTCTCCACTTTTTGAGGAGAGGATGTAGGCTGGAATGCATCCACCGGAGTGGGATTGCCTTTCCTTTTCCTTTTTTTTTTTTCCTGCGTGGCCTTTTGTCCGGGGGGTCTGCAGGTGCTCAAGAGGGCACAATATCCCCATATTCATATCCTGAATCTATTCTGATGCCAAAGCCCTGTCCCAGTGGACAACACCTGCTCCTTCGGCCGTCTCAGCCTCACACAATGCCTGTTGTTCTGGCCGGTACATTCTCATCCATCCCCACATAGCCAATCAGTGTCTGAGCCTGAGAGTCCTTTCAAATACACCCCCCATCCAACTGGAAAGAGCATCCTGTATCTTGGTTCCCATCCATATAAACGTCCAGTGATATTAAATTCGATGTTAGATGGCAAATCAGCATGAACATATTTCAATGAACACTCTAGAGTTCTTTATAGGTGTCTATAGGTTTTTACTATTTCTCAAATAAAATTTTATTTGACCCTTGATCTGACAATTTCTGAAAGTGTGATACTAAACTGGGCATAAAAGAAAAAAAATACCTTCACTGACATCCTTGAACTTATCCGGAGCTCTCCGATTGTAATCACAGGTTAAAGCGGGCGGGAAAGAGTGTCCGCCACCCATCTACTTGGCCGACAGTAATTGTGGCGATTTCATATGCTAACGCGGAGCACTCCATCTTTGTGCTTCTCCATGGTGACGAGAGGTGTCAGATCAGGCGTGAGGTGGCTGGAGACGCCATTACCTATAAATAAGGTACAATTTGGTTGTCACAAGGTTGCCTATAATCTCGCCCCAGATCTGCAGCTCGGGCTGCCTGGCTAAGCTGCAGGGGCCACAGGCCAGGCCTCCGGTGAGAGAGAGGTTAGAATAGCTGGGGTGGGGGGTTGAGAGCTAATTGAAAGCTGATTCCTGTCAGGAGCTCCTTTCTATGGGAGACAGAGGGGACATTGTGTCCCTCTGAGCTTGAGTGTGGCCTCAACTGCTGCCAGAAACCCACCTTTTTATCCATGAGACAAAACAGAGACCCCCTCCTTCCCTCTTCTCTCTCTCTGTTGGACCTCTCTGCTGGGCGATGAAAGGGGATATATTAGGAGGGTAATTCTGAGAGGGAGATAACTGCAGGACAGGATGAAAAATGCTGTCTATCTGCAGGATGAAGGACTCAGACCATGTCAAAACTACAACTTTAGGACTCAACAGGCCTTGGCGAGCTTGCCAAGGATAGCCAGCATCTAATTGAGTTCTTTGGCCTCTCCTCTTACTGGGCAGGCTACAGTACAGCACAGGATCCTGCTTAAATATAATGTTGGAAACGTGTAGGCCTTTTTGAATGTTTACCATTAACTTAAAGGGAAATGTATTGCTCAGAGTTTGCTTTCATGGTAACTTAATTGAGTTCTCAGTTAACTCTCATTAAGTATCAACTTCTAAGCAGCAGAAGACTAAAGCAAAAGGTCTCCATTTGCTCTCATTTTTATCTCCTGGATAGCTACAATAAACAAATCCATTTACATACAATGCACATACTTTTGTGTGATGTTGGGAATAGGCCCTGAATCGTAACAATCTCAGGGAGGTGTACTCCTGCAGATGGCTTATCTGCAGTGTTTGGGGAGACAGACTAATTTCTTGCAGCTGCAGCAAAGGGAGGGAGAAACGACAGATTTACTCTCTTCTTAAACACCAAGGACAGCTTCCGTCTCCATGAGCTGTCAGGGGGGCTTGTTGGAAGGTTTCCTGTTGCTGGATACCACTCATTGTGATCTCTTTTTATGACACTTACACACTTATTATATCTATGGTTTGGCCTTCTTACAAAAAAAAAGAAAAAAAAAAGAACAAATAATATTTATATAATTATAATTGAGCATATTATAATTACTTACAGACATCTTTTGGGATTTTTCAAAAATGTGTTAAAATTTGTTGACATTTTTATTATTTTTATTATCATTATTTCTAGAGACTTGTCTCTTACAAGTGCAAAGAAACAAGTGCACACACACACACACACACACACGGACATTAGTCATTCTCAGTGGGAAGGGAGACACTCACAGAGATGTCTAGGTTAATCTGTAGCATAACATTTGAACAATGGGTCATTTTAGCTAAGTGCACTAGAGCACTGAACAGTTTTTTTTTTGACTGGGATATTTGTGCACTAACACAGATGGGGAGAGTGAATACTTGATATATGCCGTTAATGTTAAAAAGTCCTAAAAGCGCATATATACACTGCCGTATGTGTGTGTGTGTAACACAGGGGTCAGACCACAGTGGACAGCCAGACTGTAGTGCTGGCGTCACTGCCACTGAAGCCAATCACTGGCAAATCCCCAGCCAATTTACAACAGTGGAGGACACGGGGCCTTACCCCATAAAAATATTCACTCATAGCTGCTTAAATCTGATACTGCAGTGAGCACGTAGAGGCTGCTTGTAAAGCTCTGCTGTACCAAGAAAAGAAAAAAAAGCACCATAACTTCATTAGCTGATGCAGCGATTTTTACATGAGCATGATTTATGAATAGTGGCATGTCGGTTTTGTAGTGTGTGACGGCACATATTGAGAATATGGGAGGAGTGTAGGAGTTTTAGTGTAGAGTTCTAGTTTATGATAATGAAACAATCAAGATTTGTGGGAAATATAATTTAGCAACATATATAAAAATCTAACTTTAAAGGGATAGTCCACCCAAAAATGAAAATGATCCCATAATTTACTCACCCTCAAGTCATCCTAGGTGTATATGACATTCTTCTTTCAGACGAATGCAATCAGAGTTATATTAAAAAATGGCTAATATTTCCTGGCTAATCCAAGCTTTATAATGGCAGTGAATGGCAGCCCAAAACTTGAAGCCCACAAAAGGGAGTTAATAAAGGCCTTCTGAAGTGAATCGATGCGTTTGTGTAAGAAAAATATCCATATATAAAACTTTATAAAGTAAAATATCTAGCTTCCGTCAGACCGCCTTCCGTATTCAACTTACAAAGAAAGCTAGATATTTTACATTATAACGTGTTAAATATAGATATTTTTCTTACAAAAGCCCATCGATTCGCTTCAGAAGGCCTTTATTAACCCCCCAGAGCTGTGTGGATTACTTTTATAATGGATGGATGCACTTTTGTGGGCTTCAAATTTTGGGCTGCCATTTCATTTACTGCCGTTATAAAGCTTGGAAGAGCCAGGACATTTTTTAATATAACTCAGATTGTACCTGTCTGAAAGAAGAATGTCATATACACCTAGGATGGCTTGAGGGTGAGTAAATCATGGGGTAATTTTCATTTTTGGGTGAACTATCCCTTTAAATGTTTCACATCATTGAATTAATGAATAATAGTTCCTCTGATGCAGTACATTTTCTTTAAATGTATAATGTATAATGTATACATCACCTATAATAGCTATTATAGCTATATGTTCCAATATGCTGCAAAATGTACTGGTTTGTGCAAGAGTCATAAAGGCCTCATAGGTGTGCAAGTGCTCCCAAGTTTCAACTTTAAGGATGATGCTATTGTCCAGCAGAGAACCATGAGTGTAGATGCTTTTGAGTGCGTGAGAAAGAGGGGAGAGCAGCCTCTACTCCCTCTGCGTCGGACCTCTGTGGCATATATTTGGACAACCGAATAAAATCAGGTAGAAAAACAAACCCTGTTGGCCCTGATAATGTGTTGGCTTAGAGTTGAGTAAAGCACCACAGTGAGGTCACCACACATGTGTCTCACTAACTACCACAACATTCCTGAATCACCTTCAAACCCATACCATATTCAGTAAATATGAACAATGATTTACTTATCGATACTTTGCATTATTTCATTTTATGTTTGGCACAGGTTATAAACTTCAACAATACACTTCTTCACACGAGAACCTACACAGTTCGAGACTTAGCAATTTTGACTTAAGCTGAGCTACTGATATTCACTGAATTTCACAAGGTAATATCCATGTACAGCAGAGCTAACACCATAACGCACCCACACACCACCACAATACAGTATATACTGTAGTCTCCAAAACAAAGGGAGAAGAGGTAAGTGGAGAGATAATGAGGGGAAGAAAAAAAACAGGAAAAAAATACTGCAGTATAATTTTACATAATCAGCCGCTGCATGAAGCAGCAATTACACAGTGTCCGGTAGCTGTTGACTGTGGGGAGTGAAGGTTAAATTCGATAATTATAATTCTAAATGTCTAAAAGTTTAGTGGCCTCCATGTTCTATCAACTAGCTGGTGGATTTAATAAGCTCTTCCTGGTCTAAATAATTGATAATGCATCATACAATTGCATAGAAGTATTACAGAACGGTGTGATGACAATTACAATGTAAATGTCTATTAAACAAAAAGTGAAAACAACATTTTGCTATTATTAATAGTATTACTATTATTATTATTATTATTATTCTCCTTTTGTCATCCACAGAAGATTTGTTTGGAACAATCTACGTAAATGATGATAACATTTTTATTTTGTGCTAAACTGTTTCTTTAAGATGCGGAAGGAGATACACACACACACACATAGAGACAGAGAAAGTGAGAAATCCCCTTCTCTGAGACAGAGCGAGGTCTTTATCTGTGTGGTCCAGCTCGCCTTTCTGCAAGTCCTCTGGCGCTCAATACCGCCTCTTGTTCTCTGTCCGGTGGATAAAAGCGTGCATGAAGTCTGATATGCTCCCATGAGATGTCATTTAAAGCCATTGTCGGACACACAGTGTCATTTCAGCGTGTAACCTCCATCTTTCTATGATTCCCTCCATCTCGGTTGCAACCCGTTGCTTGTATCCTATTCTTACATCACATCTACCCTTCAAGTGCCCAACAACCAACTTTACTATAAGAAGAGCTTTGCAACAGCAGACCTGTGATCCCATCCTTACATTCAGGAGCAGGTTTACACTAGTTTGAGTTCTAGAACTGATCTAGGATCAGTTTGATCTAGGGTTCCCCTTCATCTATACTAGCCATAGTGACGATGAGCTAAAGGGGTCAAACTGACCCACAAACTGCTTAGTCTCCGGCAGGACATCCTAAGTAGAAGCTCTGAACCTTTGCGACTGTGTATTATTCCTGTTGAGATAAAACGCTGTCTGTGAAAACAGGATATGTCCAGGCCCCTATCAGCTTTCATCTTGTCTGCATTAATGATGTCAAGACGTGTTTTGAAAGCAACTAAGCCTCCCGCAATTCCATTCAAAGAAAATACACAGTACCGAATAGTGTCGATTTTAAAACGTGCCAAGACCAGAGGTTCATTTATTTTCACATGGGGCTCCTCCACCTTCACAAGTGTGTGTGTGTTTGTCTTGTCGCACAATTGTGTGTGTGTGTGCGCGCGCATAATCCCCGTCATGTCCATTGCAAGTTATCTTTCAGGATTTGAGAGGGCTTCACAACACACAGGATTTCTGGACTCAAACAATGTGTCTGGAGCCCGTTGAAGACAAATAACTCAGTGCTGCTCACGTGGTAAGGAGAGGCAGCAGGTGTTTTTATAGATTTAGAACATGCTGAGTGAACAGAGAGAAGGGAAAAGAATTTAACACTCTTTTTCCTCTGTCTTGAGGGGAGACATTCCTCTATTTATCTGTCTGCCTGTCTTGATTGTGCAAAATCTTAAAAGTTTATTTGAAAGAAAAAAAAAAAAACTGTATTTGCAGATCTTATAATTTCAATGAAATAAAAGGCCACTTAAGTGTATTTAAAGAGAGTACACTTTCATGACTATGTTTCTTAAGACACTTAGGTAGACATTTTATTAAGTGCACTTTGTATTGTCAAAGTAAAAAAGTAAAGTGCATGTTCACCATTAAGGGCCCTATCATACACCCGGTGCAATGCGGCACCAGGCGCGACGCAAGTGTTTTTTGCTATTTTCATCCTGACGCAGTTATCGTTTTTTACGTCCAGTGCCGCGTTGTTTAAATAGCAAATGCATTTGCACCCATCTGTTCGCCCATGGGCGTGCTGGTCTGAAAATGAGGTGTGTTTAGGCGCATTGTTGGCGCGTTGCTATTCTGAGGCAACTGAAAATGACTGCGCCATTGACCAACAAAAACCTGGTCTAAAGTCAATGCCGCAGTATTTTTTGTGTTATTTAAAGAGCGCGTTAGTAATATGTCCCTATAGGTGGGTACACAATGCATGTATGCTTATTGCAACACACAAAAAAATTTTAATATGAAAAATTAAAGGATTAAAATGTAAAAGATTATTATTGTGTACATAAATATAAAAATGTCTACATGTCATAATGGATAGTCATTGCATGTATCAGAATTAGCCTAACTATTTGCAAGTAATGATGAGCAAGCAGGCGTGGCGTCATTGGACGAGCAGATCCGCTAGAGAAGCGTTCAGTTTTTCCGCTTGCAAATTCCGCCATGTAAATAGCAAATCCGCCATGGCTTTTAAAGGGAATGGGAGATGAGACTCTGATTGGTTTATTGCATGTTACGCCCCAAAACACACCCATTACTCATTACGAGAATAGGGACAACCCTTTTAGACAATGCGCCGGCCGCGCCAACCATTTTTCCCGTTGTTAAACTAGCAAAAGTGGATTCGGCCATGCCCTAAGTGCACTTGTGCCATGCACTTTAGACCATGCGCTTAGATCGTTAAAATAGGGCCCTACGTTTTAATAATCGTTGTGTTTTAAAGTACACTTATTTGAATATGTTGACTAACATACTAAAGCACATGTAAAGTACTTGATTATAATTTAACTGTATTGTGTTATTTAATATTACATTTAAAGTTAATATATTTTAAATGCACTCAGTTGCAACCACATCATTACAAATGTGTAATTTACAAATACATTTAAATACATGACATTTATCCAAAGAGACTTATAGTACACTTATTACAGAGAAGGTTCTGAGCTTACCCCACATCAACATTCAGCTACTGCTGACACTATTTTCCAAAGCTTCAAAATTTTCTTAACATTATGCTGTTTTCCAGACCTAGCCCTATGGAAACCTTGCCTGTGGAAATCCCACAGCTCCAACATGCCACAGCACCTGTTTTAGACAGGAAATGTAAGACCTCCCAAAAATAAATGTCAACTTTTGCTAACAGTGTCAGAATGACTCAAACAGAACTTGTCTAAAGGTACATTTGAAGACCAGCAGAGAGCAAGACCGAGAGAGTGAGAGCTTGCACTTTCCAGAGGCAGTCTGGGCAGGGCAAACGACGCGGCCACACCACTGGAATGTGTTGGGCAACCACTCAACTTCCTCTCTGCGTTTAAAGTAAATCAGACACTGGCACCTGCTGCTGCAGCCTGGACCTTTTCCCTACGTTTCATAAAGACATGACTAATTAGAATTATTTGCTAAGCAATCACGAATCATGTATTTGAATTGCATATACAATTTCCATCCATTTGAATTATACAATTTTAACAAACTTAATGTGATGCATATTTGTCAGTCATACATAAATGAAACATAAGAAACGGGTAAGATTTCCAGGTAACACTTTATTTTACAGTGTCCTTGTTACATATAGTACATGTACTTACTGTAGTAAATGATGCATAATTACATGCAGCTAACCCCAAACCAAACCTCATTCCTAAACCTATATGGTAAGTACATGTTGTTAACTAAAATTACTCAGTACTTAAATGTATAGTTACACTGTAACAAGGACACCTTAAAATAAATTAAAGTGTAACCAACTGAATATGTAACAATAATATGGCTTTATATGTATTTATCATCAATAAATTCAATTAGTTTCAATCTCATACATTTTATGAGAATACTGAATATTGCTTGTAACTGAATAAAAAAAAAACTTTTAACTGAATAAATTGAATTGTTTTCACAAACAGATTTATGCTGATTCTAAGCAATTTAATTAAATGCATATGCATTTTTGTGCAGAAATCTTACCTGTTTCTGTGTTCTCTTTATGTATTACTGACAAATATGCATCTCAATAGTTTATTAGTTAATGTTAAAACTGTATAGTCCAAATGGATGGATATTTTTTTATGTTTAAATACATTTAAATACATAAATCTTAAACTAAATATTTTTTGAGTGTATTAAGCTTATGGTTTTCCACTAATTACCAAACTGTTTTCTAGATAAAATTCGCAAAACAAAAATTGGCGTCTGGAAGTCAAAATGCTCATTTCCTTGTCAAAAAATATGAAAATATAAAGTGTTGACTATAAAATAAACAAAACACGATGTGTAGCTTGAAGCCAAAAATGTAATCGGTCATGATGCTTCAGTGAAGTTTAGGCAAATTTTAAGCTTTACGTAATCTATATAGATGAATGTTTAAAATCTGTCAAACTTCCCAGATTCTTTCAAAATGTCTCATTTGTTTTGGGATTTGTGATCCCACGGAGGCTTAGACGGACGGACGGCCTCCCGCCGTGAGCGGCCTTTGCCCCACGCACGACAAAATAGTTTCTAGGCGAGATCCTAAGCCTCTGTGTTACAAAACACTCGCGTGCTCGAGTTCGAGCAGGGAAACCATGTAAAAGGGTAAGGTTTGGTAAACATGCCAGAAAAAATAAAGAAACTGTTTTCTTTGGCTGCCTGGTCAGGACGACACAGCAGTATTTCGATGACACAGATGTGTTTTTTCTTTTCCCCTTTTTTAAAGAATAACGGAGGAGCGAACATAAGTGAGAGACTGATAGAGTCGGAGGGAACGGGCCCCGCTGCAGCGGCGGCGGCCCCTGTCAGCACTCGGGGCCGCGTCCAGACTGAACGCATTACAAGTGTTCCTGCTGTAAGATTATATTTGGATTCTCTAGGCTCTCTTCCAATTATTACTGGCACTTAATACTTTTCACACCATTCACAGATCCCCTTACCCCACCTCCCTCCGGTTTGCACCAGTTTTGGCTTAGAGCAGCACTTTCAGCAACAGAAGAGAGAGAGAGACAGAGAGAAGGATAAAAAGAAAAAATGTTCAGCCCTCTCAAGCTGCAAGGAAAAAAGCTTGATGTGTTCACCAGGATCCAGGATAGTAAAACCAATGCATTAGTGTTGAAAAAAGCAATACGGTTGAGCGCAAATGAAGACTATGGGCTGTAATAATAGAGACTTAAAGACTTTTGTTCAGATAAAGTGTGTAATTTCTGTGCCACTAGCAAAACTGAATGGAACTGGAAAATAAATGCTAATGACTTTTCATGTAGATTTCCTGTCCCTTTACAATTCTTTTAATTCTTTTTAGAAGCATATCAGTGAATACTGACTCACTAAATGGTACAAAAATAGTACAAAAGCTGTCACTGGGATGGTACCCTTTAGTTTATAATATGTACACTTTTGGTACTAATATGTACCTTTAAGGTACAAATATGCCCTTGTTAGCTGCCCCAGTGCTAGCTTTTGTAGCCAGGGAAATTAGGTTTACACACACGGATCTTACTGGCCTACGTCCGTTACACTCATACCCCTAAACCTTACTCCTATCCAGGTCACGGCACGGCAAATGTAATTGGTGCTACAAGCTCTGAGCGGGCCTCGAACCGGCGTCTCCGGCGTGTGCGCTAACAAGGACGCAGACTCTAGCGTCAGTCGCTAGCGTGCCTCTTGAGGCCAGGGAGAGAGTTTCACACACACAGCTCTTACTGGCCTACGTCCGGTATATTCACCCCCTAAACCCCACTCCCATCCGGGTCACGGCACCACATGTAACCGGTCCTACTCGTCATGCTCCAAGCGGGGCTCGGACCGGCGTCTCTGGCATGGGAGGCGGGCGCGCTAATAAGGACGCTAAAAACCGTAGCTTCTACCGCCAGTTGCTAGCGCATCTATTGAGGCCAGGGGAATGAGGTTTACACGCACAGCTTTTACTGGCCTACATCCGTTACAGTCACCCCATAAACCTCACTACCATCTGGGTCATGGCACCAAATGTAACCGGTGCTACTCGACACGCTCCGAGTGGGACTCGAGCCACGTCTCCGGCGTGGGCACTAACAAGGACGCTAAAGACCGAAGCATCTACCGCCAGTCACTAGCATGCCTCTTGAGGCCAGGGGAGTGAGGTTTACACGTACAGCTCTTACTGGCCTACATCCGTTACATCAAGAACCTCAATGAGTTATTAGACCAATTCAAGCCAATAACTCATGAGATAGAGACTAATCGAGTTATTTTAACACAATTTATTGTGAAGAACCAGACCATAAGAGTCATGCATAAGAGTCATCCATTTGTTGATATTTTAGTACGGAAGAAGTAGACCTTGAAGTACCGAATGTCATGGAAATCATTTGGTTTCGTTGTAACTGGTTCTCGGTTCCCAACCCAGGTCCTGTTTCAATTAAAATATGATATAACCGGGTTTTCATATACTATATGTATAAGACAAAAAGGAGGTTATAAAAGAGGGAAATGGAGAAAAAAAAGAGGAGAGAATGACAGGTAGCAACAGAGCAGGGATTGTTTGACGGCTCTTCTGGTTTTCATTAGTGAGTTGAGGTGATAGACTTAGATTGAACAGAATACAGGCCCCTTTCTAACTCTTACCCACAACCCCTCCTCGTCTTCCTGTAGATAGCTACATCTTTCTCCTTATCCCAATATTTCTTTTGCTCTCTCTCCATCTATTCGAATCAGATGGCTACAGTAACTGAGAAGAGAAAGTGTCTCATTTCCCTGCACCAATCATAATCTTCGTTTGGTGGACAGGAGTAGTACAACAGATAGAGGGAGGGTGGATATTTCACTCTAGGGTTTGGTGGTCAACACTGACAAGCTCTCATTCGTAAAGACGGTATTGATTTATCACACAACACAGCCTCCCCAAAGACATATCCTCTCTCACACACATATCCTCTTTTAGACCCTCATACATCATCGAAAAATTTGAGCACACACACCACTTTCTTTGCATATTGCTCCTGATTTTGAATTTGAAAAGGAAATATACCAATATTTTAATATGTTAATTTTACATCCATCTCTGGCTGCTGCCCGCAGGCAGTTGGAGAGTTGGAAGTCTATACCCGACTTCCTCTGGAGAGTCAGGGGTGAGTGAGCTTGAGCTTTTGGAGTGTGTTAACGCATAAATTCAGCTCTCATCTGCACAACATCCTGCAAAGTGAAATACTAAACAGAAAATGGTGCCACAAAGCTGCAGGAACTTAAAATTATCCGTAGTCAAAGATTTCATAAACACGGTATACCTGAAAAAAGAGACTCAACAAGAAAGAAAAGTTGCCAAGAGAAATATCCGCTAACAGTAAATGAACTTTTTTGTGCAAGGTAGAAGGTATGCTATCGTTCAAAAGTATGTGATGTGTACAATTTTTATTTTATTTTATAAATTAATTAATCTGTTTGCATACTTAATTGGGATTGGCCTTCTTTCATCATTTAATTTATAAAAAAATCAGTTAAGATTTCACAGAAAATAAGTTTTTAGAATTACTTTTACTTGAAGATGAACATAGGAGATTGTGTACAACAGGCTTTGATCATACTGATAATTTAGAAGCCTTAGAAATTTGTGCATCACATATACAGTAAAATAAATTTATACTGGGGATGCATGGTGTATTCTTTTAATACCTTGGAAGCACTGCTATTTCCTTTAGGAAATACAAATCCAGATATTTCTTTGCAGCATAGTCTTTTATGCCATAAATATTCTCCTTGAGCAGTGATATATCAGAAAGCAGACTCCTCAAGACAAACAAATCTCTCCACGACCCGCTCACACCTGCCTGAAAACTCATTCGGAAGAAACAACAACATCATTTTCCTGCTCTGCTCCGGGGCTCGCTCCCTCGTGACCGCCGGTTCACGCCCTTGTGTACCTTGCAGCTTCCTCAGCTGTGAGAAAATAATGGAATTATATTTACTAGCAACGCATCAAAGTTCACTGGGCTGATGAGCTAGCTTACTGCCTCCGGCAATACAGTCTTTCCCATTACCGCCATGTCCTGTTTCATAGATGGATGGATCTCGACAGAGGCATCCATGCGACATTCAACCACATATTATTACTGGAATCAATGTCCATGTCCGCAAAGATTTATGATTGCGAGGTCTACGGCTTTATGATGTAAATGGAACGTGGTTTTATCCTGTATGAAGCTTTTGCGTTTCAAGCTCGAAAACAGGTTTGAACATTCCATTAGGGAATTATATGCTAAACTATTTTTAGATTGCTTTTTTAAATTTAGCTGCGTTTAATGAAAACGCATTCTTTCAGCAACACCGCAGATAGACGAGACCCCATGGAACTGAAAGATGTGCTTCTCCACTGACGTTGGACATTTTGGAGATGAATCCTGGTGATGACAAGTGTCACTGATGTGGGTGGGGGTGCTATGACAGCCGTTTTCAGCACCCTCACAAACAGTTTTAGACCCGCGCAGTGAAGGAGAGCACCATTGCAAGTCCTTTTCTCTGTACCAATGGAAATGCCATCTCAGTGTCTAGAATCATCAGTTTGGCAGTCTTAAAAATAAAGGTCCAACTAAAAGGAGTTTTGGCTGAAAGTTTAAAATGCTTATGCCAAGTAATCATAGGTTTCGTGTTTTTTAAACAAAAGTTTTCAAAAAATGCCACATCTTAATTTTAAATAAATACATTTCAATTATTATTATTATTATTATTATTATTATTATTATATAAAAAAGTTTGTCTGCCAAATTATAGTGGTATATAGTGGTATAACCAACTTGCTGTGTGTGTCAAGGTATATTTTTAATAATTAAAAATATAATGATAATAATTCTCTAGTTCTTCAGAAAACCATGTACTTGTGCTTTAAAACCCAGAAAACAATATGCTGATCTGAAGAACTTATAATAATAACTTACACTAAGAATTTTTTAATTACCAAGGTGCCGTATAGCAACTCAAGAACTATGTACAGGTTATTTGCTAATCAAAAGAACCATCGAATAACCATATTATTATGAATATACTGTAGTAGAGAAAAAGGTAATGTTAGAAAAAAAAATCTCCAAGTCACAGATACATTACTGTCAGCGTATGAAGTGTGTGTACTTCATTTTCACCTGAAATCTACTACAGTGTGAGACATTTTAACTGTTCCCGCAAATCAAATGGCTAAATGTAAAATGTAAATTATGTAAAAATGCCAAAAGGTTTATGTCCGTGTTAGGTTTAGGAGATATTTAGGGCAGAAGAAAATATTTTTAGCTCAGTATAAAAACAATAGGAGTCAATGTGTGTGTGTGTGTGTGTGTGTGTGTGTGTGTGTGTGTGTGTGTGTGTGTGTGTGTGTGTGTGTGTGTGTGTGTGTGTGTGTGTGTGTGTGTGTGTGTGTGTGTGTGTGTGTGTGTGTGTGTGTGTGTGAGATGGTGACTCTTCACAGCTGGTGCAGCCAGGGAAGCGCTGGGAGCACTCAGAGCTGGGAGCGTCGCCCACCCCTCATAAACTCACAAAGACACTTAATAAGCCCCCTGACGAGTGATGCTTATGGATTTCTGCGCCGCTAATTTCCGTAACTATCACTGTTTGAAAGATAGCCCTGAGGATTTGGGGAGCAGAAGGGCCCTTGTCTTGGCTAAACACAAGAGCTGTATTATGCTATTAAAAAAAAGTCTTGTTGCGTCCCTTTCCTCCCTCTAAGCTCTGTATCTTGCTTCGATGCAGCAATGTCATTTGAAACCATTATATCAAACATTTCAGCTATCTAATATTCATAAAACATCTCATGAGCATAACAACTGAATGATCGAAACAAGATGGTACTGTGTGAAGGAAAACAAAATAATGCCAACATGGGAGAGAACATAATGTTCTGCAATTGTCTAGTCCACTACAGGAAAAAGAAAAGTTGTAGTTGGCTGTGAAATATGTGATAAAGGTGTTTTGTTACGCTATTGAGTTGGTTTCTCCAGGCCACTGCCCAAAAATCCCTTAATTATATAGTAAAGACACATGCAGGCAACTTGATCTTCAACAGCTGAGCGAGGCTGAGGAGATTAGGACAATGCGATAAAACTTGCTTGCCATCGCAACACGCACATGTGTCTGACAATACTCACTGTTTCCTCCCCTGGAAATAGTTCTTCTCTAATACTAAGCAAATAATTTGGAGCATCACTGGCCAATTTAATGAGAACCATGAAGCCATGGCTTGAACTGATTACCGTTGCTCTGTACGAATGGTCTATAAATTGAGTCAAAGCAAAGAAACAGTAGGATGAATGTACGTTGTGTCTAACAGATTTTCATGGCTCTAAACCTAGACGTCGGTGAATGGAAAGAGTTCGAACCCGCAGACATGTTCATTTCTTGTTCATTCGTTTATTCTTGATGGACTGGTACAGCAGTCACCAATTTAGCCTGGCCTTGGACTTAGGTGTGATTTACGGCCTTTTTCCACTGTCAGAACCGTGCATATGTCAAATGGTACCAAATTGGAAGTTGGGTCTACTTTGGGCTACTGTGACCAAGATCATATCCTTATGGATTACGCTACTCAGTGCACATGCTTTTAACATGACGGAGAATGATATGTTCATCAAATATGACAGCAGCATTGAATGGAACTAAGTAGCAATGTACTCATTTATTCCCTCGTTTTAATTCATGGCCATGAGATCGAGTATGAATTAATTCACCATGGCCATGCTTTACCTAAAATCAATCAATCAATCAATCAATCAATCAATCAGTCTAATGCTGTTTATCATTAGGTTTAATTATCTAAATTAGGCAAGTCAAGTCACCTTTATTTAGCACTTTATACAATACAATGCAGCTTTAAAAAGACAATGGCATCATTATTCAGCTGTGGTCAGTTCATTGTTGATTCAGTTCAGTTCAATAACTATGTAAAGATCATCAAATATAAAATTTCCATATTCCAGCTGTAGAGCAGCTCTGTAGAAAACAGTGATGTCATCGTCCAGCTCATTTCAGTTCTCATCCAATAGTGTCAATGCAGTCAAATCAATATTATTACTGAATATTAGTTAGTTGAGTGTCCCCAACTAAGCAAGCCAGAGGCGACAGTGGCAAGGAACCCAAACTTCATTGGTGACATTGGTAAATTAGGGGAATTTTCAGTTGTATTACTTTATTAAAATGTATTACATTTGATTCTGTAACCAAATGAGATCCTCATTGTTTTTGTGCAAGATAATTATTGCTCTGATTAACTAGAATCAGGATTTTAGAGTGGAATATTATACTGTAAGTGTTCTTCTACCTTTAGAATGACAGTTATGTCTGAAGA
This sequence comes from Coreius guichenoti, assembly GCA_039654105.1. Taxonomy (NCBI): domain Eukaryota; kingdom Metazoa; phylum Chordata; class Actinopteri; order Cypriniformes; family Gobionidae; genus Coreius; species Coreius guichenoti. The sequence continues at coordinate 7,701,229 of CM077186.1, read as the reverse complement.
GTTGTTCATAATGTGTCTGGGTTTGATGGCGTAGCTTTTTTTTAACAATGTTTGGTAATTCTAGTGCTGTGGATAATTTGATTCATTCAAGTGTCACATGAGCTTCTCAGTGAATGGTTAATTTCTGATCAAACACTAGAGGAGATATATATTGCAAGACCAGATAAACTGCCTGAACATGATCCCTCAACCTTGAACCACTGCGTTGAGTTGCCACTGCCTGTTTCAGTTCTTCAAAAGTTATTCTAGTCTCAGGAGTCCAGTGGTATCAGACTCCTTCTCAACAAACTACTCAAAGGTTGTATTTGCTCTGCATAGCTTTCAACCCAACCACTACTGTAGATACATAAGTCCAAAAAAGATCTCAGCTCTGGAGTTTTAAGAATTGTGTGTGTTCTGATATCCTCACATCTTTCACCCATGCCCTATACATATGTCTCTTATATTCACAAGACTGCAAGTAAAACAGTAATATTGTGAAATATTAATAATTTTTTTTTGTATCTATTTGATAATAATAAGAAATGTTTCTTGAGCACCAGATCAGCATTTTAGAATGATTTATGAAGGATCATGTGACACTGAAGACTGGAGTAATCACAGGAATAAATTAAATTTTTTAAATTGTAATAATATTTCACAATATTACTCTTTTGATCAAATAAATGCACCCTTGGTGAGCGTGTTGATTTTAAAAACTCAAATAGTTATATTCTTAAAATAATCATCTTAATCATATATGAAAATGTTCAGTACAAAAATGGATTGTACTGTAATCTGATAAACTGATTGAAAACTCTCAAGATATTCCCTGTCAAACCAGTATTACTTAGGGGAGTGTACTTGACCTTAATATACTGTCTAATGGCATCTTACAATGCAAATGAACATTCTCATTGTAATGTAATGAAACAAGAGTAAGAAGACAAATATCTTGCTGACACTACAGCTGTTAAAAATTACTCAAATGACTCCAAAGTGGGCCTAAAATTGATCTAAATCATGTGTCTCATTCAAACGAGAAAATACCATGATGTTTGCTGATTTTGCTACCTTTTCATGCAGAACTTGAGCCAGATTGTTTACCTGGAATTGTCTGGAATGTACAAACAGCACTCATTTCTAATGAATTTGCATGTTCCTCCTTGGGAGGCTAACATGCAATCAATCTTCTCTGGTCGATGTTCCTTGGCTTTCTTGATTAATGGATTTGTCATCTTTAGTGTTGTATGTCTCTTTCTCTCTCTCAGAGGGTGAGCGCTCTCTCCTCCAGTGCCAGGGATGCCAGAGTACCTGGGCCGACGCTGCGGCAGCTGCCAACTTTCTGTCAGTCAGGAATGTAATTAGTAAGAATTAAGCTGCTCCGAGCTAAAGAAAGGGGTCAGCCAGAGCTGGGAAGGTCGAGGCGGGTCATTACCGAGCATTTTCTTCTCAGCCGGGGTGAAAAGGTGTCATGTTTACGTAGCACTGAGGTGGGCTTAGCCTGTGACTTCCATTCTCTCCCTTCAGTCACTCCAGTCTTAAGAGCTCTGGCTTTTTAGAACCATCTGACATATTGTTTTAAGATATATTTTTACAAAAATGGCTGTTTGCAAGTAGTAATTTTCCTAATAGATTCAATATTAAGTAATTTTCTGTCTTTTGGCTTTGAATCTCTTATTTCTTTTATGCTTAATATTAGTTCTCTTTAAAGAAGACATTAAATCATATTTGACACCCCGTTTATTTACAAATTTCATACATTTTTAAAAAACTGTCCATAGTCTAACTGAACATGATTCATTGGTGTGCATTATTTAAAAAAAAAACAAAACAAACATGATCACATTAACACCGTCCACATATATATTAAGTATTTAGCAACTAGGCTGCAAATGCACACCTCAGAGGATCTTACAGCTGGATTTGTTAAAGTTTGCGAGGTTTGTGGAATTAAATATTTATTAGTTATTCAAAGTTGAATGCCATGCCAATGGAAAAAATAGGAAAGGGTAAAAAAAACTTTATATAAAGTTGGCTATAAATAGTATATTCAACTTCATCCGCATGCATACATACAGTATACTCACATAAAATTATATATATAGCAAATATCAACTGCTTGATTGTTTATATCACTGCAAAATGTAAACAATGTTATCATCCAGCTCTTTATATAAAGTTGGATATAAATATATAAGTATGGACCATGCTTTGTGCAATGGTGCACAGTCATGTTGGAACAGGAAGGGGCCATCCCCAAACTGTTCCCACAAAGTTGGGAGCATGAAATTGTCCAAAATGTCTTGGTATGCTGAAGCATTAAGAGTTCTTTTCACTGGAATTAAGGGGCCAAGCCCAACCCTTGAAAAACAACCCCACACCATAATCCCCCCTCCACCAAACTTTACACTTGGCACAATGCAGTCAGGCAAGTACCGTTCTCCTGGCAACCGCCAAACCCAGACTCGTCCATGGGATTGCCAGACAGAGAAGCGTGATTGGTCACTCCAGAGAACACGTCTCCACTGCTCTAGAGTCCAGTGGCGGCATGCTTTACACCACTGCATCCGGCGCTTTGCATTGCACTTGGTGATGTCAGGCTTGGATGCAGCTGCTCGGCCAATGAAACCCATTCCATGAAGCTCTCTATGCACTGTTCTTGAGCTAATCTGAAGGCCACATGAAGTTTGGAGGTCTGTAGTTATTGACTCTGCAGAAAGTTGCTGACTTCTGCGCACTGTGCGCCTCAGCATGCGCTGACCCCGCTCTGTGATTTTGCGTGGCCTACCACTTCGTGGGTGAGTTACTGTTGGTCCCAATTGCTTCCACTTTGTTATAATACCACTAACAGTTGACCGTGGAATATTTAGTAGTGAGAAAATTTCACAAATAGACTTATTGCACAGGTGGCAACCTATCACGGTACCACGCTTGAATTCACTGAGCTCCTGAGAGCGACCCATTCTTTCACAAATGTTTGTAGAAGCAGTCTGCATGCCTAGGTGCTTGATTTTATACATCTGTGGCCCTGGAAGTGATTGGAACACCTGAATTCAATGATTTGGAGGGGTGTCCCAATACTTTTGGCAATATAGTGTATATCTAGTTCAGTTAGGAAACTATAGATGCCACAGACTGATAGGTCCTTTACACACAATCTGCTAGCAATCACATTATTTACTGCACAGCATAAGCTGACTGGCCTCTGCTGAGCTTGTTTGTTCAACATTTAAATAGTCTGGTACAGATGTACTGTAAGATGGTCCTGCAGCACACTATCAGAGTTCCTCTGAAACCCTCCACCTCCACCAGCACCACCTGTCTAGATCTGCTACAGGATGCCTATTCATGCAGCAATATATCTTACATGCTGACAGCTAGGGATGTGCCCGAAGCCGAATACCTTATTCAGAAAGGCATGGATAATGGCTTCAAAACGAATAACGAATAATAGAAAATAGAAAAAAATTGAAAAAAATATTGTCAAAATAAAAGTCTCGGCACTATCAATAAGTCCCGCTTCTGACACTTATCAGCTAAACTGAAAATTGTATTGGCTGATGCTTATATTTAAAAAATGCCAAACATGGGCCAATATATTGCCTTTGGTGATATATCGGTCAACCCTTATCAAACACACCTAAACCAGCTAATCAAGCTCTTCGCTTGAAAATACACAGGTGGCAAATAAACTTTGCAAGACAGTGGGTCACCAGAAGCAGGGTTGAAGACCTCTGGTTTAGCATGCAAAGAGATTAGCCAATCAAACTTAAACTCATTTACATACAGAAGCCTTAAAGCTACAGTTGCACAAAAAGCCAAATCAATTTCAAGTGCCACAGAGAGGGTGAAAAATGGTCAGGGAAACTAAATTATAACTATTCGACACCAAGGTCATGGGTTTGATTGCTCTTATTCAGCCAGCTCTACTAGCAGTTTTGTTTAAGGCAAAATGTCCTGGTTCAAAAGCCAGTGGTGATTATGAAGTCACAGGAAGTGAGCTAATATACTGATGCAGCCTATAAACTATGCAAAAGCACAGTTACTCTTATTTATGCAGGGCCACAAAGGGGAAGTTAAGGTGATTCTTTGACCTCTGGGTATGGTCTATAACTACTACTGTGGCATCTGAGAAAGTGGGATTGTGTAACATCAGAGCCTGTGATAATTACCTCTGTCCAGCACAGACACACAGACATGAAGTCTACTATGAGCGACACGACTTTATCAGAGGCCAGAGAACAGACTCCACACGTTTAACTTTCCCGTCTCAGTTTCCTCTCTGCAGCTGGGCTTTTATTGCATCTATGCGGAGGGGATTTCCCTCACGGTGCAGCGAGCTGTCAGAGTCTGCTCTCATCTTAAATGGGCGGCTCCTGCAGTGGCAAGAAGACAGAGAACTACCTAACCATTTTCTCACTGGCATCAATGCCTTAATGACCTAACAAGGGATATACAGCGTTACTATATGAAAATGAAGGCCAGTTATTTCCCTCCTTTATGTCATCCTTCTTTTTCACAAATGATGAGATTGATAGTCTCTGTTTCCCCCTGTCCTCTTGCATTTCACTTAAGTGCCGCTTTTATGGTCTCACTGAGGGCTCAGACACAAAGCGTGTTCTTAAATGTGTGTGGTTTCTATAAGGGGAGCAGTTATATAAAAGGCAGAAAGAATGATAGAGCAGAGTTCTGGGGGCTGCGCACAAACACATGATGAAGGAGGTGCTGTAAAGATGAGACAAGAAAGACAGTGGGGGGAAGAAGAATGAAAAGAAGTAATGGAGCAGATAAAGTTATTGTGAAACTCCACTAGACAACACATACAAATGATGGGTTTTCCTAATCTGTTGCATATGGTGAATCATGTAGAGATGTCCCTGTCACGTAATTGCATTCAAGCAGCACTCTATTGCAGATTTAGGAATGTCATCTGTAATTGACATGCTGTGCTGACGACACCTTAGTTTCACCACCAGGTTCCTATCAGCTCCTCTCAGACAGTGAAACCTGTCAAGAACACGTCAGACTTCATCACAAAAGCAAAAAAACAAAAAAACATACATACAGTATATTTCTTAAACAAAATAAAGCCAGTTGTAAGAGCACTACGATTTTTTTTTTTTTAAAAAAGAGTTTTTTTGCTTTTTTTTTTTGTATTATGACATTATTTTTGTGACAATTAAGCATATTTTCTCCCAAAATTCTCATTCTCATTTTTCTTTTAATTCTTATTCTTAGTGGTGATTCTCATTGCTGTAATAAAGTGTTTTTGGTTACACTTTATTTTAAGGTGACGTAGTTACATAGTAGTTACATTACTCAAATAAGTACTGACTAATATTAATAAACTACATGTACTTACTAGAGAGTTACGGTTAGGGTTTGGTTTAGAGTTAGATATTTGTAATTATGCATAATGTACTGTTATTACTATAGTAAGTACATGAAATTAAGTGTAACTGTCACCTTAAAATAAAGTGTTACCTTGTTTTTTTCTACTAACGATACTAACTAATATATATATATATATATATATATAAAGCATATAAAAACATGAACCGCAATAAAATGAAATATAAAAAAAACATTAATTATTTTATTTCAGCTATGGTAGTTAGTAGTAAGGTACATTTCTAATTTTCATGTAGTTTAAGCAAATTAACTAAAACTAAACAAACTAAAAATAATAAATAAAAATAATAAAAACTATATTGGTGTATTGCAATCGGTGTTATTTTAGTATCACTGATATACATATATACATAATAAAAAAATAAAAAAAACAACATATTTACAAATTTAAAATGAAAGACAAAGCAGAAAATATAAAAATAAAATAAAATTGAATATTTGAACAAAAAAAATGATAGTATATCAGTGATACTAAAATAACACTGATTGCAATAGACAAAGATAACTTGCACCTTGCAGTACAGTAAGGGTTTAAAAGCAGAAATATGAGGTTTGTATTTTTTTTGAAGCACTTGTACAAATTATTCAGTAAAAAGTTTAGGCACTGCAGCTAAAAAGTTGTCTAAATTGTCCTCCACCTTTGAGGTAGTGCAGAATCTTCTGGTGTTACAGTTCCTTGTTCCTGTGTTTTATTCTTCTCAGTATTATGACTTATCATAAAAACGGCAAGTAGTGATTTGTAAATCTTACTTGCCTCTGGCTATCAGGCTCAAGTACGCCTGTGCTCCAGCACATCTGCTGAAGAGTGACCCGGCCCACCCCCCTTCACCCTCCCACACCCTGCCAGTGTTTCATTAAAGGATGGGTGTAGAGATGGTTCTGCTCTTTAATGAGCACTGGGGGATTGGATCCAGACCCGCCAAGCTGCCAGAAACAGGATGGGTGTCAGCCGTGTTCTACTGTTCATAAAACAAGGGCTGCACACACAGACATGTAGACGCTCACATGTACGCACACGCTCAACCACACACATGTGGGACTTGATTTCCTTCTGCGAGGTAATGGGCGACCCATCTCTTCAATGAAGATATATCCTTCATCAGAATGATGCTGGACCTTTAAGACATGGGCCGCTATATGGGCCCACTGGCTCTAACATCTGGCTCTCATCAACGGGGGACGTCAGTTTTTTGGGTGAGGGGATTTGGGAGGGGAAGTAGGAGGGGGCATTGGTATTGACTTGATTCAATTACTCGCACCACTGTGAGGGAACACTACCTCAAGGGAAGAGAGAAGAGGAAACGCATCACTGCCCTTACACTGCACTACGAGGAAGCCAAATTATTAGCATAAAGTCTGCTGACTTTATCACTTTGGCCGAAAAAGAAAAAGAAAAAATCCAATAATTGGCCCCCTCATTTCACACCTCCACCAAAAAGATGACATTTACATTTTAATAGTGTCGAACTGATAAAGGTAAAGGGTCAAACAAATATGTGTGGTGATAGGATTTCATTTTTTCATGTCCCAGCCTGAGGTAAACTCACCTTTAACGGCTTGATGACTTCTTTCTGTTCTTTTTGGAAAGGATGGTGAATTACTTGGCAGATGTTCAGATGCAGATGTTTTTTAAAATAACGACACACATTCAATGCACACCTCATCCTCATGCGAAAATTGATGCAATCCGTATAAAATGGTTTGTTCCAGGAACAGGGCACTTCTCTTTCAGGGATGACTGTAATGCAGGGTGACATTTATCATCCAGAGGAAAAAAACAGGTAAATGTGAGTGTTTCAAAAGGAAAGGGTGGGCTGCCTTATTAATAATGGAAACTTTAACTCTTTCCCCGCCAAACACAGAATTCTTCTGAAAGAGTACTGAATGTCCTGATCAAAGCACATGCGAAGAAGTTGCTGAAACAAGCGATATCATATGTAATCATGCACTGTAAACCCGAATAAATTGGCAAAACTCAAAAAAAAAAAAAAAAAAAAGGCAATCAGTTGAAATTTAAAGTTTAAGTAAGCAGAACTTGCAGATTTTTATTTTGTAATCATACATTTTAATTCATACATTTAACTTAAAATATCATCTAATCTCAGATTTTTAGTAGTGGAAACTTGACTAGGCTTAACTAGCTAATTCAATAAATGCCACCTTGCTAATTGGTTACACAATGCTTTGGTAGCATTAGCATAGCACTTGCTGAATGAGGACAGCATTATAATACATTTAACATATATCTGTTCTCAAACTAAGCTCATGCTCCACTCGTCACCATGATGGTAACCCTACAAACCCTACGCGATCACCAACATTAAACAGCATATAAATCAAAACTGCCCAATGTTACTGAATGAAGTGTTGACCCAGGACGAGATATAGGACTGTGCAAGCATTAGGGGTGTTGATGGACTATTCTAGCTATGTTTTGATTATCAATTTCTGAATCAAAAACATGATTTTCTCAGCTTTTTGCTCAAAATGTTGTTTATTTCATGAAACTTACCCATATTCAAGTGTTGATAAAAAAAAAAAAAAAAAGCATGAAGCTAGAATAAAAGGTTTTTGTTGTTGTTGTTAAAAGCAGAGAGTCTGTACTTTCTTTTGATTTATTGCATGTTTCAGATATTCATACAACAAAATATTCTGGGGGCCATGAAATTTTTGTGAAAATGATCAGAAAGGCTGGCGGTGGCTGGTAACTTTTACACTGGCAGGGAAAGAGTTAAGAAGGAGCCTTTATATAAACATAACAAATGTTACTTTGGATATAACCATATCCGAAAGCACCTTTAAGAGAAAATAAAAATTAAATGGACAAACATTATAATTTATATCACACTATTATTTATGTAGAGACATGATATAGTCATCAAAAATTACCACTAAATTTTCAGAAACTTTTCTGCCAGTACGGCAACATTTAATATCTGGAATATAGAACGGCACCAGATCCGGGTCACGGCACCAGATTTCTGTATGTCAAAGTAAGAGAATGTGACAGTCCTGTCAATGTGCTCAGTGTGCTTACAGCTTATTTCACTGTGTTTGATTTCCGTCTATCACTCTATCAGAGTCCCGGCAGCTGCAGGGGCTGCTGGGATACGCAAATATATCTAACACAGATGTATCAGTTCATTTAATGCTGCCGTCTGCTACTGTTCTCTCAGAAGCACATGTACTGTAAATCTCGGTAATATCTGTCAGGCTCATCGCAACATTCTCACATGTCTAATTTTACTGCCGTCTGAATGAGTTACACGTGTTCAAGCGGCCGCACTAACATCATGCTAGTATGAATAATGCATTCCTGTGTCAGATGCAAACATGCAGCCCAATGCAACAATTCCCCAGTCACTGAATGTGTGTGTGTGTGTGTGTGTGCTCTCTCCTTCCAGACCACAAACCAAATGACTCTGCCTGCAGTTTGAATTGGAATCAATTCACTAGTTTGCAGACAGACGTTATTGTGGTTAAGGGGTTAACAAAACCTTCAGTGACCCCCTGCTCAAAACGTACTCCCTCTTTCTGCCTCGTACACATCCTCCTTCCCCAAACTAAGAAGAACCATCTTGAGTTAACCACAAATTTGGACTGCGGCACACAGCATTACGATATCACGACAACGTTGCTGTACATGAACAAGTATCACTTGATTCGAGATATTAGACACAACAAACTCAGGTAAAGTATGTGGAGAACGCGGGAAGTCTGAAGCGACTTTTGTAGCTACACGTGTAGACAAGGGAAAAGACTGGGAAATAAAGAGGATTTGGCAGGGACAGCATGTGCCGTAGAGAAACGGTGAAATATCAGCGGGTTTGCTGTTGAGGCGAGAGCTGATAAAAGAGAGGTTCTTTTATGCGAGGGGGCAGAAATTCACATGGCTTTCTCACGCCTCTCAATCTCCCTCGTGCCGAAACAGACCTGCATCTTGCAATATAATACTAGTCCTGGACAGACAGAGACAGGGAAAAAAGAAATCCAGCAACGATTTAAACTCTCAATTTCCTCTTTCGTTTAAGAGCATTTGTAACCTTCACTTATAGAGGCTGAGTGTGAAGGTATCAGTGCAACCAGTCATTCCTTCACAGCTTTTAAGACATAAATCTTTGCAGCATTTGTCACAAGGAATAAAAACTAAAATTCTAAGATTAAACCAAAAGAAATTACTGGACTAATTGCTGTAAATTATGGTAAAAAAATTATTTATATATATATATATATATATATATATATATACGTAAACTGCCCAGCCCAAAAAAACAAAAAAAAAAAATAATCCTATTTGGATTTAAATAGGCAAATGCTTGAGAGTCTATGGTTGGATCATTATTGCAATGATTATTGTGTTTCTAGCATGTTATATGTTTGGCAACAGTTCTTCTAACCCTAATTGATGGAGTGTGTATGCTTTTCATTTCTTAAACAACCATGTAGGAAGACACATCATGGCCATATTCCAGGATGACAATGTCAAGATTCATCAGGCTCAAATTGTGAAAGAATGGTTGGGGGAGGGAGCACGAAGAATTATTGTCACACATGAACTGGCACCTCTGCGTCCAGACCTTAAATGCATTGAAAGTCTTTGGGATGTGCTGGAGGAGACTTTACAGAGTGCTGTACTCTTGCATTATCAATACAAGATCTTGACTAAAAACTGATGCACCTCTTGATGGAAATAAATGTTGTGATGTTGAGGTGCATCAATTTTTGGTTAAGATCTTGTATTGACAATTCATTGTCAATATGTATTGACTCTTAAGCATTTGCCTATTTAAATCCAAACAGGGACTTTTTTTGTCTGGGCAGTGTATATATAATAAAACAGATAATAAAGAATAGAAATTAAATAAATTAATTAATATTGAAAAAAGTGAAAGTAAAGGCATGTTCACACTGGGACGATTATTGCGCGGGTTTATCGCCAACGTTTAACGCCTTGTGACTAAACAAAGGGTGCCAATGTGATGGTGCACACCGACGCGCAAAACGGCAGGCGTAAAAGCGGCATTTTTTAAAAAACGCCTCATTTTTTGGGTTTGACGCGCTGCATTAAAAACTGGCCGACTAATGATATTGCCGCTTTTGTTCACGTGCCTGGAGCTGCTGAAGTTACAGTAAAACACGACTTGGTGGCGCTCAAGCACAAAACGGTCTTGCCGAGCACACATTGATACCTAAGAAGAAGACGATGAAGAGGAAGTAAGCAGACAAAAAAGAAGATGCAACGAGGCAAGATGAATGTAGAGCTGCTGGTCTCTTTGGTGTCTGAACACAAAGAACTTTATGACAAACGCCACAGCGACTACAAAAATCTCGATAAGAGGGAGTTGTTATGGAGAGGAATTGCAATCAAATCAAAAGCGCCATCTACTGTCAGGGAGTGAATTTGCACGTTCACTCCACGCATCGGCAGTGAAAATCGCTTGGGTATGAACACAAAGACTCGTCGAAAAACGTCTCGAAAAACATTGCCGATAAGCGCGCGCCACTTGTGCGGTGTGTAAAAGGCTTAAACCCTTCATTTTTTCATATTATAGATTAAGGACTATATGGGGATTATTGGATTGGAATCATACAGTTATTAATATTTCCTATTCTGCCACAAACCACGATATGTTTTATATTACTATTCATAATAAATGTATATAAGTTTAAAAAATATACACAGGAATTTGTGGAGAAAGTAACAGTTCAGAGACATGCATTCCTCAATGCTTTACTGTTCTTTATTGAGGAATATTAGTATAAAGTGAAGAGAAGAAGACGAGCATCTCTTGAAGCGAGCACAGGCTGTCTGAGTTGTCAGATGGCTTCATTGAGATCAGAAAGTGTTGAATGGTAGCTAAGGGGGGCTAATTTGTATAAGCCACATTCACTGTATCGTTTTCAGGGCGCAGCGGGGGAAAGCCAAACATTCAGCAGTTGTCTAAACAGATTCTGAGCGTAACACTGGTTAGACATGCAACTTTTATCCAAAACATCCTCTTTAACTTCTCAGTCTTTGTTCCAGATTGGGTTTGCTGGTCTATTGTAGTTGTTTGATTTGGTATCTGAATTTGTTAGGGTACTGTCCTTTAAACATTACAGATATTCAACAAGAAAATATGATACACAGCAGTGCATTGCAGATCAGCACAAGACTGGTGGTGGACAATTCATAAAACACCAAAAAAAAACCAGAGATGTGCTTTGTTTACTTTATGCAGACGTGCACTGCAGAACTGCATATTTGGTTTTTATGGCACATTACTTTAGGATAGTGCTTGTTTTATGCTGCACAAGATGTAGTGGAGCAGTCCCCATGACGAGTCCAGCACACACACACTGGGCTTTGGCAATAGAGGGCGCCTGTGCACAGCAGGATTTCCTGCAGCAAGACGGCTGGCTTTTATAGCACACACACATACAAATACAGGACAAAAATTCAAAGCATCAAGTCCCCAAACTCAATGAAATTCACAAATAAACCCAACTGAACATTCAGAACATTCAGCTAAAGTGGCAGAAACCGTGCCTAGTCAAACTGTAAGAGAGTGCAAAAGGTATCGCATTTGATACAAACAAGAAAGTGATGTCATAACCAGACTGCACAATGGTTTTTCACCTCCGCGGATGCAAGTAAACAACAGTGATGGAGGCCGGCGCGAACAAGGGGGCTTAGGGTTTCATCCACCCTCCACTGTGACGTTTGTTTATACTGTTGTTGCTGGCTAATGCAAAGTAAACTGTTGAGGGGGCTTGGGACGAGAGCTCGCCTTCCCCGTCTTGCCTTGCCACGCCTTATCATAATACACAAACTAATTGTAGCCTCCTGCGATTGTTTGCAACACGGCAGCTTCGCTTTCCTTTTTTTTCTCAACGAGCGAGGAAACAGGGTTTTTTTTAAAACAATATGTGGCTCTGGAGGAGAGGAGACAGGAGGGAGGTCCCAGCGCCTTTCACCACGTCTCCGTAGCAACACAAACAGACCTTTCCTCCCGGTGAGACCACAGGAAGTTGAGAGAGAATGGCCCCGAGTGCTGTGAACGCAGAGATTCTTCAGCATGTCAACCTGCTGGGTCCTGACCCCAGATCAGCTACCAGAAACCGTGCACACTATGGATATGTTTAGTATATAAGCTGTCTAGTATATAAGCTTCAGAATATATACTAGACATTGCTTTTTAAATAGACTATTATTAAAAATTTTTGCCTATTTGATGTTGGACATTGGGGAGGAAATAGACATATGTATATGTATTGCTCTGCATGTCATTTCTTGAACATTTTTATGAAGTACTGCCAAATATGGGAAACTTATCAATGTACTTGCCAAAATATTTTTTTCAGGACATAAAATTTATCATGGTTCTATTACATTACATACTACATATTATTTATGAAACAAAACAAACAAAATAATAATAAAAATAATAATTAGCGCAAAAGTAGCAATGCTGATTTTTTTATGAATATGAGAAATTTACCAATGTACTTTTTTTATTATATAGGTCAAATCGCACCCTATGAATGATTTAATATTACTAAAAGCAAAATAATACAAAACAAAAGAGAATAAAACAAAATAAAACAAATAAACAAAAGCAAACATTGTGATTAAAAACAAAACAAAACAAAATGCAACTAAAACAATGTTGTTACCCATTTTCTCCATCCATCACGATTCAAATAATTAGTGCAGACTAGCATACTGAATAAACCTTTTTATTAAATATTTTTATAAAACATATGGGAAACTTACCAATGTACTTTTTTAGGACATAAAATGTTCTTAAAACTTTCATAAAAAGGTTCTTTTGTATAGGTCAAATTGCACCCTATGTTTTATGTAATGCATTACTAACAAACAATGCATTCGAAATAATGTTGTTTGCCAGTTTCTCTAACCACTGTGGTTGAAATAATTAGTGCAGAATAGTAGTGGAGAAACATCTATCAAGCAATATTATGAGCAATACTGTTTTAATGGCATGTTCTTCCCTCTGACACCCCCTGTTGAGCACTTCAGAGCACTCACATGAGGAATGGGACTCAATAGGCAGGTCATCCAGGATAACCCCTATATCCTGATTGCTCATATAACGTGCCCTTCGCTACTAAACGAGGAAATGGCAGCCAAGTATGTCCTCAGAGTCAGAAGTATCCTGACTGGTAAACAGCGTGGACCGAGACGGGCATGATGAGATTAGCTGGCATTCATTTCCAGTCCAGTGTTTTTAGAGAATGCCACTTTGTTTTTTTTCCTAAATGTATCATAATTGGAAATGTATAATAATTCTCAAACAAAACACCTGTTTATCTAGCTGCGGTGTACAGTACAACACATATATTTGGTCCCACTTTATATTAGGTGGCCTCAACTACTATGTACTTACATCAAAAAATAAGTACAATGCATTTATTGTGTTCATATTGTATTGCAAAACACTTTTGCTGATACTGAGGTGGGAAACGGGTAAAGTTAGGACAGGTGTGGCGGTATGGGTAAGTTTAAGGGTAAGGTTAGGTGTAAGGGAAGTGTCAACAGTGTAATTATAAATGTAACTACAGAAATTAATTACAGATGTAATTACATGCAGGTCATTTTTAAAATGTAAGTACAATGTAAAAACATGTATATACACAATAAGTGCATTTTATCAAATGATTAATTTAAATGTTAGTACATAGTAGTTAAGGCCACCTAATAAAAAGAGGGTCCGGGTTTTTAAATTTTTTTGAAAGACGCTCATCAAAGCTGAATTCCCCAAAAAATATGGTAAAATATTATCACAATTTATATATAACTGTTAATTTATAACTGTTTTCTGCAGTCACATGTCACATGATCTTTAAGAAATCATTCTAATATTCTGATTTGTCCCTCAAGAAACATTTCTGATAATTATTAATGTTGAAAACAGTTGTGCTGTTTAATATTTTTGTGGAAACTATATGTCTCAGCATTTATTTGAAATATATATATATATTTTTAAATCTCTAATAGGTACCTATCTTTATTACTTAACACGCTGACCTTTCTTAACTGTTTAGATTTGCGATGCATTGCCGCGGATCAGAGCGGACTCGAGCTCGTGGCTGGTGTGTTTTAAGATCTCATTAGTCTCCAGCTGAAGAGGAACGGCTACATTTGACTGGGTTTGCTGACTAGGTCAATGGAGGCACTTTTGTCTTGACTACTGGCCTCTAAGTGTGCAAGGTCTGGCAGATTCATGTTTTCTCCGAGCACCCGGGACGACACAGCTTCTAAATAACCACGATATGCCAGAGAGTGAGCCAAAGGGAGAGCTGAATGTCCATGAATATCTCTTTAATCATCACTACTGACCCATGTGCAATAAAACACAACCGATCGAGTGAGCAACGGCATTCTTTAACTCTCGGGACGCTCTCTAAAAGCTCTGAAAACCCCTCTTATTTTTTGAGCTTTCACCTTCTATATCTTCTTTTCACACACACACTTTCCTTCCCCTCCCCTTCGCATGGGCCATTTTCTAACAATGCTTTGAGAAGCACTTTCCTTACTGACTGCTGCCCTTCCCTACAGCCCTGTTTGTATTGAACATTGTATTGTGTCTTTTTGCGCATGCGCACATGTGTGTGTGTAAGTAACCGATGTCTGATAAATGTTTTATTATTATGACCTCTTTGTGTGTGGATATCACATTAGAACCATCATTCATCTTCTGTCCCATTCAGTCAATATTGCTTTAAGGGCTGAATCATTTGCTGGAATGAGGCATGGAGGTATCATTGAAGGACTTCATGTAGAAGAAAAGCTACACCTGCATTTGCATTTTAACACACATGAACATTTAGTTCACCTCATGCCGTTCCGAACCCACAGCCCTAAAAATAAAGGCATCTACGGTTCCATGAAGAACCTTCAACATCCATTGGACAAAAGGTTCTTTATTGTGGAAAAATGTTCTAAGAAAATAATGGGGAACCTAAAATCCTTCAATGGCATCACTGTGAAAACCCTTTGTTTTTAAGAGTGCATATGACTTTCTTTTTGACGTGGAACATTTTGTATGTAAAAATGCAATGATTTTCTTTCCGATACATGATACATTATATGTGTTTGCCCAAACAAACACACACGCCCTGTTGTATAAGAGGTGAGCACACTCATACGCTTTGCCCCTGGCCCTCAGAGCGGCGCACTGCAGTTTATGGGGTACGAGAGTCCGCCCCAGGGCAGATCTGATGTCCAAGAACGGGACACTTTGATGAATAGCCAGTTTATTGTGCTGTCAAGCTCTGCATGTCTGTTGGGAAATTGCGGCAGCCGGGACAGCCCAGCTGATTGCCAAACCTGCGGCCTTGCTGATGATCAATCAACCTGATTGGCTATGGCAAATATGCTTACCAATAGGGAAGAGAAAAATAGATTACAGCACTGCATGGGGGCCTGGAAAAGGGGGGTCAGGGTCAAACAAATGAAACATGAATGAATGAGAGAGGTCAGAGTACACTGACAGAGGAAAGAATGGCTAATATCTCACTCCAACACAAACATACGGACGTATATATAGCAGCAGGCCACGTTCTCAGGTTTTCTGAGCAAGAGTAAACAACCTGTGTGAAAAATTTCATCGCAAGTTCATTTAAGAACGGGAATAGGGTTAATGTGCGTGTGTATGTGTTTGCCAGTTGTTTAACCATCTTTCTGATCAGCGTGTTTGACACAGAGGTCATCTTTAATACACTTTGATCTGATGTCCAGCCGAGCACGCTCTACCAAGCGCATCTTGCTTCAGCATGGATGACATGATGTGCGCACTATCAAATTGGCCTTTAATAGCCATTTTCTCTTCATTTTCTTCAGCCCAGGGGGGACTAGGCAGCAGGAAGGGGAGAATGGGTCATTTTTTATCACTAACTATACTGTCTACGAAGGAGCTTACGATCATTTTCAAGAGATCGTGATACACGAAAAGGGGAAATATTAGCGAATATTTCTTATGATAAAAAAATCTCCCCCAAAGTTTGGGCTCTGTAATTTTTTTTTTTTTTAGGTTTTTTATTTTTATTTTGTGGTAAAAATAACATGTTATGGTAAAATAAAAGCAAAAAACCTAAAAAAAAAAAAAAAAAAAAATTAAAGACCCCAAACTTTTAAACAGGAGTGTAGAAAATACTAAGAAAAATGCTTTTCTTACTTAGTATTTTTGTCTTGTTTCTAGTCCAAACATCTAAAAAATATTAAAACAAGAAGCATTTAATAGACAAGTAAAAATTATTGTCTTGTTTTGGGGGAAAATAACTCAAAATTAAGTGAGTTTTTCTTAAAATAAGCAAAATATTCTGCCAATGGGGTAAGAAAAATAATCTTAATTCAAACAGAAAACAAGATTATTTTGCTGACCCCATTGGCAGATTATTTTGCTTATTTTAAGTAAAAACTCACTTAATTTTGAGTTATTTTTTCCCAAAACAAGACAATAACTTTTGCTTATCTAGTAAATGCTTCTTAATGTAAGAATTTTTAGATATTTGGACTGGAAACAAGACAAAAATACTAAGTGAGAAAAGCAAAAAATGCTTATTAAAAGTTATTTTAACATATGCATATGTTATATGTATGTAATAACTATGTATCTACTGTAGTAATAACATTAAATTATGCAAAATTACATGGAACTAGCCCTAAACCAAACCCTAACCCTATAGTAAGTGCATGTTATTAATTAATATTACTCAGTACTTAAATATACAATTACACTGTAACACGTACACCTTAAAATAAAGTGTAACCATCAAATATTAATATTGTGAAATATTATTACAATTTAAAATAACTGTTTTCAATTTTAATATGCTTTAAAAAATATAAGCTGAATTTTCAGCATCATTACTCCAGTCTTCAGTGTCACATGATCCTTCAGAAATCATTCTAATATTCTGATTTGGTGAACATTGTGATGCTTAATATTTTTTGAAATAGAAATGTTTTGTTATATTATAATTGTCTTCACGCTCAATGTAATCAATTTAATCTATCATTGTTGAAAAAAAAGTATTAATTTCTTTAAAAAAAACTTTTGAAAGGTGGTGTATATTCATTATATGGATCTCATTATTTTAATTTAAGAGGGTTTTGAATCAGGCGTTTGAAGCTAACATACGAAAGCACTTTAATTGGACTGTAACTGGACTTAATTGGTCTCATGCATGCAAATGCGATTGACCTTGAAATAAATTGAATTACATTTCATAATATTAAATACACAATCCTCCTTAAAAATTGAGGAAATAGGCCACAGATAAAGAGAAAATGAACATTAAACCAACTTCTGGAAGCAAGCGGTCCTCCCCTTCAACCCCCACTCTCTTTCTCTCTCTCGCTCTGAAGTTGAGAGCAAAGATATATAATTTCTCCAAACACAAGAGATGGAATCAAAGTCCATTTCTCCATTCTCTCCCCCGTCTCTGCCGTCAATCATCTCACAGTGAGCGACGCGCGGAAGTGGCGGGCTGAGGAAGCCATGCGGCGCATCCCTGGAGTTTTATATATTCCAGGAAAAGATGCAGGCGCTGCACGGCCCTCATTAACAACGATCCACCCCGACCTCTCAGGCAGGTGCTACTGTAATTAACTATTGTTTGACTATCAAAAAGTCGGCCGCTGATTAAATGCACTATAAATGCAGAGGAGCACTTTCTCGGCCGCCGTAATTTCAGAGGCAGCGTGCGCATGCTGGGACCCTTTCAGCTCGGCCACTGCCTCCAGCGCGAGCTAAGAGCCTGTTGCCAGCGGTAATCAAAACTCACATGTACAGAAAAGCTTCCCGCGCTTCGGCTCAAGCAGCGTGCCTTCCATTACAAATGTGTTACTTTATGAAATCCGCCGAAAAACGTGCCTTCTCGAGGCAATTGAATGGCATCTCTTTAGTGATTAGTGCCGCAATAATGGGCACCCCTGCTATTAGGGCTCTAAGTCCATTTTATTGCTAATTCATTTATGTGCTGGTTCAGAAAATACTTGACGCAAATCACCTGCTAAGAAGTCATGTTTGTCAAGCCGATATTGCCATTATGGGCAAGATCTTAAATCAAATCACGCGTAATGACAAAAGGGAATGGGTGGTAAAGCAGCTTACGAGGGGCTGATAACTCCGAGAAAGCATTATTGTGATCAAAGATGAAAATTTACCAACTAATCATCTTTTCTTGTAAATTAAGGCACTTTTACTAAGATGTGAGTGCGTCAAATCATGGAAAATCCTGTCATACATGGAGAAAATGCATTTAGTGAGAGGTTTTAAAAAACGGAGAGCTTTGCTAAAAATGCATATGCCTACAAATACAACATTTCTCCTTTTTTTGTACTATAAAAACGGCCTTTACAGGTGGAATTGCAGGAGCGTTTCGATCAAAATAAATGGCGGTGCTTTGTCTGTATTGTGAATTATTGCACCGGGGTCTTTGTGATTTCCTGACTAATGTTCTGCATCGCATCATGTAATAGCACATTTTATATGATAATGCCTGCATTAAGGGGGTATTTGCATTTTTCCCATCTGCTTGTGTTCTGTGTCCAGTACAGACATGCATTATTTGATTGATTTATTTATTTACACACACACACACACACACACACACACAGAGAGAGAGAGATTCAGAGATTCTATAAACCTCCAGAGGAAATCAAATAAATATATATATATTTAAGTGATGTACTTATTTACCAGAACATGATGCCATGGTGCACGACTTAACCGCAGTCACAGACAGAGTCTGAAAACCCTTCATGGTCTTTATTCTCTTTTCATCATAGCTGTATAAAATGTGAATGGGCTATTTCACAGACTGAAGGGATTATTGGGGATGAATTGAAAGGAGCACGACCGGCGTATTGTGCAGGACAGCACCGAGGGGTCCCGAGCATCCCTGCCCCCTTCTTAGGATAATCATTGTTTCTCAATCAGATAATTCCAGTGTCGAACCCTCCTCTCGACGAGCAGTCGGTAATTAACACGACACTCTCTCCCCTCCTCGCTTTAATGGCTTAATTAGGGGTGACAGCCTAACAACCTTGTTTACTCAATTGCTTTTCCTCTTTAATTATCCTAATGACTTGCGGATATTCAGACCGTCCTGTTCCTCCGCATTGGTTTATTTAATGAGCCTGCTGTTTGTGATACTAAACAATCTGTGTTTGTGCTGATGAAGGCAATGATGAAGGCCTTTCGCACCCTGAGAGTCACGAGGTTATGTCGCCACACGCCGCAATGTGTTACTGACGCTGGTCATTATGTCCTAATTAACAAATAGGGTGCAACTGTTCATTTGCATAAATGAATGTTTCCATCCTAGAGGCAAAATAAACTGGGCTTTTATTTTATTAAATAAAGAACTCTTCTTTATCTGGGTCATTCCACAAAACGGGTCCCATATGCATCAAGAATAATTGCACATGAATAGCTGATACCAGTTGTTACATTTGTTAACACGTTTCTAAACCTAATCAAGAAAAAAAAAAACAGTAACTTTAGTTTATTAGTATATGCTTTCTATTTCTTTCCTCATAAGTTTTTTATTTATTTATTTATTTTTTTTCGGCCAAATCCCAGCTGCATGTATTAGCAAATATACATATTTTTATTTTAAAAAATTTACATAAAAGTTAGCATTTTATCTCTATGCTCTCTTTGGTTACACTTTATTTTAAGGTGTCATTGTTACAGTGTAATTATATAAGCACTGAGTAACATTAATTACTATAGGGTTAGGGTAGGATTAGGGTTTGATTTAGGGTTAGTTGCATGTAATTATGCATAATTTACTGTTATTACTATGGTAAGTACATGTAACATATGTAACAAGGACCCTCTCTTTTTTAAAGAGATTTGATGAGATTAGATGTATCATTGAAAAGACTTTTTGAAAACATATTGACAGCATCATCATTTAAAAGAAGTGAATTGTTCAAGGACAAGTATGTCTCATTTTTAATAGCTTTACAGTATGTTTGTTATGTTTATCATTAGGAAACAATCGCTAAAAGTCAATTCTGTTGACAAAGTAGCACAGTGAAAACTAATCATTTAATAGTGGATATTTGTATACATTTCTGAATTATTTCTCTTTCTAAGAAGCACCTCGAGCATGCTAAACCTGTCAATCCTGTTACCATCCACCCTGAAGGCTTATTTATGTGCTAATATTTATTAAAACATACCTTTATTTAGTTTGAGATGCACTTAAATACAATGTTTATCTAACAGAATGTTTACTTACAAAAAGACTGGAAAAGTCATAAAACATAACCCACACAGAGACATGAATAAAATAAACAGTCTTTATATTAGGTGGCCTTAACTACTATGTACTAACATTTAAATTAATCATTTGATAAAATGCACTTATTGTGTACATACATGTTTTTACATTGTACTTACATTTTAAAAATGACCTGCATGTAATTACATCTGTAATTAATTTCTGTAGTTACAATTATAATTACACTGTTGACACTTCCCTTACACCTAACCTTACCCTTAACTTACCCATACCACCACACCTGTCCCTAACTTTACCCATTTCCCACCTCAATATCAGCAAAAGTGTTTTGCAATACAATATGAACACAATAAGTGCATTGTACTTATTTTTTGATGTAAGTACATAGTAGTTGAGGCCACCTAATATAAAGTGGGACCCAGCTTTCTTATGCAAACAACCCGTTAGCATCAGTTCATCTGAGGGAGACTGGGCGATAGAGGGTGATGTAGACTCGGATTATCTTTTCCTTCTCAATTCCCTCATGCTCAAACCTTCTTTGCGGGATTCTAGTAAGATTGTCCCGAGATGCCCGCCACTTTCTACATGTATAATTAATGATAAATCTCCAAAGCCTAAGCGCTTGATTGATGGATGGAAAATGGATGTTCCAAGCACCTATTGTTTCAGGGGCTCAGGATTAGGTGGAGTTATTTAACAGTTCATTTGAGCGGGTGAGGTCTGTGTGTGTGTGTACCGGCTCTGTGGTGCCAGGCGGGACCAGAGAGCGCGCAGTGGGGTAATGCTCCATAATAAAGATTAAACCCTCAAAGCCCAAATGCTGAGGAGGGGGGTGAATCCCTGTTTTATTAACATATCTGAAAAAAAGGGGGCAAATTGTGAAAGCTTAGCGGAACTCAAACTTTAAACCTCCCCATGTTCTTAGTGACTAATTCCATCCACACGTCCTTTGTTTTTATGTTGCTTTATTACCCTGAACAAGGGCTGCTTTTGTTCGGTAACTGGATTGTTTTGCGAATTTATGTGAAAAGCACCATTCTATTGAGTGAAACTTTGCTATCGACATGATAAAATTCATAAAGGGAAATTTGTCTGGCATTTGGCTATAAACTTCTGATAGCTTGTAATGTAAATCAATGAGATCTTTATAACAGTACAGCAGACTAGTTACATAAAATGCATATAAATATAAGTTGTCACTCTATATCTTGTCTTAAGATTCTATTTAAATGTTTAGTTTAAGATTAAAGCTCTGTAGCTTTTATTGTGCATTACAAAGAGGATTGAAATTGTTTGTGATTTATCATATTTAATAATTGTAACAAATTTTATTCTTTAGGATAAACCCCTTGAGATGCATCATCTTGTTTTCAAGGGTGTCCTAATACACAAAAATTAAATAACATAATACAAAACAAAACAATAAACACAAAACAAAACAATAACAACGAACACCTAATTCAAAACAACAAACACACCATTACAAAATTAACATTACAGAATTTTTGCCTAGCATTAATAAATATAATCATAGATATATCATCTAAAGCAATTACAACAAGTTTCAAAACAACGAAACAAATCATTTTTAAACATATAAAATGAAGTCAAAGACCGTACATTTAAAGGTAAATTATTCCTATCTGCAGGTATAATCTAATAATCACAATTTAACATGCTTTTTCTAAAAAAAAAATGTATGGATAATTAGATAAACCTAAATTGCTTCCGTCCAGTAAGTGTTCATCTTGATAATATTATTAACAATAATAAAGTTATTCTTATGTAAAAAAAAAAAAAATTTTTAGAATTATACTTATAACAGGACTTTTATTTGCTAGAAAAAGTATAAACTATCAATCAGATGACAGAAGGCTAGTATATTGTGTACAGTTAACAGTTTATTAATCATCAAGTTTGATCATGCTGATAATTTAGAAGCCGTAGAAATTTGCACATCAAATGTAATACAGTAGGCTTATAGGGTTAAAGTGATTTTTGGCTGTATAGGCTTGGATTTATCAAAAATGTCAACTCTCAGAGTTGATTTGCATATTATTATTATTATTATTATTATTATTAGTAGTAGTAGTAGTAGTAGTAGTAGTAGTAGTAGTAGTAGTACTAAAACATTAGTATTCACACTAATTTGTGAATAAATAATTTAACATTGACTAACCATTTTTTAAACTGTTAAGTGACACTCTGAAACACAGGCTTTAACCGTGTGTGTTTGTGTGTGTGTGTGTGTGTGTGTGTGTGTGTGTGTGTGTGTGTGCTTGTTTATGTGATTTATAAGGACACAAATTTGTATAATGACATGGGTATTACACTAGTATTACAACGTAAACGTGGTTTATGAGGACATTTCCTGTGTCCTCGTAATAAAAATAGCTTAAAAAACATACTAAACAATGTTTTATTAAAAATGAAAAAATGCAGAATGTTTTCTGTGATGGGTAGGTTTAGGGGTAGGGGTAATGTAGGGGGATAGAATGTACAGTTTGTACAGTATAAAAACCATTACGTCTATGGAATGTCCTCATAATGTAGTTGCACCAACGTGTGTGTGCGTGCGTATGTGTGTGTGTGTAGCTTGGCTCATTGATAACAGAGAACCTGTGAAAAATCAAGGGCTCAGGCTGCGAGTGACCCTGAATTGTTCCCACTACTACACAATCTCTCCCATGTGTGCCACAGATGGAGTCACATTAGCTTCCACCCGCACATCCACACACATCTGGATTCCTCTAGAACAACACTCAGCTTCAAGAGGGCTTTATCTGCTCATGTGTGCGGTCCTACAAAACAGACACATCACACCGCTCTGCATACACACAGCTAATGTAAAACAGTACAAATACATACAGCTCCTTCTGACAACAATTACACATTTCTGTCAACAATTTACCTGTCATCAACCATTTAAAGCTGTAAAATCAGATCTAAATAATATGACACAGTTAGAAAAGGTATAATTAATAGTTAAGAATTATAAACTAGATAATTATCGTTCTGGTATGTCAATACAACATTCCACTATAAAATGCTAAAATACACACTGTAAAAAAAATGTGTTGTTTCAACTTAAAAAAGTAAGTGTTCGCGCTACCTTAAAATGTTAAGTTTAGTCAGCTGAAATATCCAAGTAGTCACTTAGTACAAATTCACATTTCAAGTTGACTAAACGTAACATTTTAAGGTAGCACGAACACGTATTTTTTTTTTTTTACAGTGCATGATGGATTAACAATCATGATGTGCAACACCCATTCACAAGCAACTCTGCATATCACTGCACAGCACACATAGAGACCAATTATTAAGGATGTCACTTAACCCTATAAAGCCTACTGTATCACTTCTGATAAGTATATTTCTAAGGCCTCAAGACTTTGCTGAAAAAACTGCTGCACAAAATCTACGACATGCCTTCTGTCACCTGATTGATAGTTTATACTTTTTAGCAAGTAAAAGTCTTTTAGTATTTATCTAAAAACGCCACCCTTTATGTTGTGATACATGTGTGCCTTTTTGTTGTCACCATTTATAATTTTTTAGAAAAATCACAGTAAAATATATACTATCAAAGTAATCAAGTGTGAGCTATATAATCTCACTATATGTATCAAATATGATACTTACATTTTTTTGTATTTTATTTAATGTTTTGCTTAAAGGTTCAACATACTGTTCCATTTGAAAATGACTATTTTTTCATATGTCAGCCTTTACAGGGTTAAAACATTTGTTTTATGAAACAATGTTTTAGTGCAAATTTGTGTCATTTATATTGTTACTATGTAATACACATTTTATAACTGTTTATAACTCAAGGCCGTGATGTATTATGAATATTATGAATTATGAAAGCTAAAGGGGTGGCAACACCTTTCATACTACTTATCATACTGTACTGTAGATCTAAATAGCTCATCATTACAAAAAAAAAAAAAATCTAATACAAATGGCATAACATTATTTTCTGGATTCATAATCATTCTAATCAGTTCTGTTTGCGGTCATTTTGACTAAAAGAAGATAAATAGCATCATAACCCTCATTTTCAAATAATAGCAGTGCTCTGTTACATCCTCATAACGATTATTATTTCTTTGCAAATATCACTTGGAAGCTTTCAGAGATTCTTTGGCAAACAAAAGGTTTCTCAAAGCGCATGATCAGCGCTGCAGTCCGGCCTCCGCAGTGCACTCTCAGGTCAGCCATCCTGAACGCTAGCGCCGTAGCATTTATCACATGATCTCCAAAACAAACGAGGGATTTGGGTTCTTTTCTGCAGCCATGGGCTGAGGTGACAGGCACTACAATAGGATGAGAAACGAGCTGTTTGTGAACTTCAGCTCAATCTGCTTTTGAAAGGGATTTTGCAAGACGGTGGAGTGTTCAGCGTGCTAGCGACAACAGAATTCAAAGAGATAAGAGTGATTCAAAAACACCATTTATCAGCTAATACTAACAATGCTAAGAAATGGGGTCAGTTAAGTAGAGTGACATCAGAAACTGGCTAAAGTTGGCATAGGGACTGCAAGTTTGCTGTCTGAGGGGTTAAATATTTTCATCTGCCCTGCAACACTCGATTCGGTCAACATGCTAACTTGTGTACCAGCTTTTCCATGCTATCAAAACTTTAAAACTCCTCCTACCCATGCGGAAATACACTGGAATGCAAAAACAATGAGCCAAATCACATTAAAACTACTCAAGAATAAAACATGCTACTATGGAGATACATATCAATCAATAAAGTGAAAGGTGTATAGAGGAAATATGTGTGTCAGACAAGAGAGCACTAAACTATGGAACTTACACTAAGGCTATGTTCACACTGTCAGTCCCAATACGATCATTTGTCTGATAATAAATGGAATCTGATCTAAAATTATTGACTGTCCACATTGTGTATCGCAACTGTTCAGATCTGATTTGTGTGTCCCATGCCGCTCTTTCGTTTTTTCGGAATATCTGCATTGGCTTCTATGGCAATGAGGTTGCATTGGTAGGTCTAAACAACAACCATGTCTCAATAATATTGTCATTTTCTGCTCGTCCCACACTTTGCAACAACATAACATTGTTTCTGCAGACTTTCAGCTTGTTTCCTATAAAAACGTCTGATGTTTACACGTTACGTGGCGTGAGAAAGTCACATAAACCAAGCGAAATCGGATCACAGTGGTCAGACTGAAACAGATTTCAAGAAAATGCAATTTGAATAGGATTTCAAACCACATTTGAATGTAGCTCGAAACGGATTTGTGAAAATCACAGTCACACACGTTCTGATTTCAATCGGATATGCACAAAAATCGGATTTGGACTGACAGTCTGAACAAGGTTCCAAAAAGGGGTTTTTACAGCAATGCCATGAAATAACTATTTTGGTTGCCCAAAGAACATTTCAGTGAACACTGAAGTCTTCTTAGTGTGAAGAACATTTGAATAATTTAAAGAACTTTTTTTCAACCATGAAGAACCTTTTGAAAAGTTTCATGGATGTTAAAGGTTCTTCATGGAATCATCAATGCCAAAAAAGAACCTTTATTTTTAAGAGTGTACAGTTGTTAATTCACAAATATTTCACTTGGTTCTGTCACATAATTTGAGAACAAAATAGTCTTCTGAGCAATGAAAGAGAAATGAAGAAACTTGAGCATTTGAACATTTGAAGCTCTGAACATTTTCCTAAAATTTCCTAACATTCCCTTCACCTCTGCTATCTCTGGTAAATCCATTTCTTTTGATTGCTTTCTATTGCTAGACGATTTGGTGATTTGGTGTGTCCAGGAATGAGGTGGTTTGCTTTCACATGACCTTCAGATGGTTGGGCACGGCCTCCATACAAGTGGCCGCTCTCTGTGTCAGACTGGCTGGCAGAGTCTCTCTCCTGTCATTTTCTTTTCATTCTTTCTCATTCTCTTACTCAGTCAACTTAAATATTGGCATTACAGAGATTTAAAGTTCCCATGAAATCATATTTTTTATGGAACATTGTAGTATTTTTTATAAATGATTTATCCGTGCACATCATTATTATTATTAATATTATTTTTAATTTATGTGCCCTTGTAAACTTTAATCAAAATAATTTCCCCTCCCTCTTGCAGCATATCTTCTCTGATGACGTGTTTACTAGCACGAGGGCGGGACAACCTGTCACTCACATGAGATCACAGCAATAGCAAACCACAACGTTCCAATGATCCAATGAATTCCCAATGGACAAAATCAAGCCCCGTTTTACATTTTTCTTGTTCGAGAAGCCATTTCACTCAGATATGCATCACAATAGGGAAGAAAAGAATGAAAAGAACCGTTTTATGTTTTGAAAGTAATATAGTGAGTTATATAGTTGCATATGTTTGAGGTCGGCAAGATTTTTTCAAGTCTCTTTTTTTTTTAAGTCTCTTATGCTGTATTTATTTGATAAAAAACAGCAAAAACAGCAATATTGTAAAATATTATTAAAATGGAAAATTTTGTTTTTATTTTAAAACGTAATTTATCCCTGTGATGGCAAAGCTTACATTTTCAGCAACAATTATTTCAGTCTTCAGTGTCACATGATCATGGGCGTATAACAAAACATAAAAGTGTGTTCACGTAGAGGTTTTCATGGGCCAATGTGAATAAATCTAGATTTAAATTCAAAGAGACAAGATGTCTATGCATGACCTGACATTTTATTTGTGTCCAAATCGAGTCAATGTGAACATTATGGAGCGTTAAACACTCTCATGCAGTTCATACTCAAAGTTGGAGTGCGCTGTCTCACAGAAAAGATAAGTAATTCAAAATAGAAGTAATAACTTATGACGTTCCAGGAAATCCCTTATATGGACAAAGGCATCCAGCTATCGCTGTAGCTGAATAAAAAGCAGAAACGTTTTGATGAAACGTGAAGACAATAAAGTAAACAAAAGTCGGCACACTGCCTACTACTACTACATACTATTACTACTTTGAACGTGAAGACAATAAACACATGACTGCAACGATATATGGTTTATGTGTGTTCTTAAGTCATCTCTGCGTATTATCATAACAATAATGTCAGTGCTTAATTTGAACCGGATCGTGTTCTGGCAAATATCAGATTTTGGATTTTTGCATTCCGGCATTGTTTTTAAACAATCCGAGATAAACAGAGACAGACACAACAGGAGTTAGATCAGTCAGATTCAGAAATCGATGTAATGGAAAAGTCAACAACGTCATCAGTGAGAGAATATCACTGATCAACTGAATGATTTTTGGTCTCAACATAGCAATATACGTGACTTGAATAATACACTATACAGAAACTTGTGAACGATGCTCTTATAGTTGTGCCATCACCGTTTAGTGACGTCATTGTATGTTCCGGGTAAAGATTGTATGATCCGTGTCGGTCACAGTGCCTTTTAATTGCTGTTTTTGATCCAGCAATTTAATTATTCACAAATTAAGCACTGAATAAAGTGTAAAATGCAGTGCTAATTAACATAGTATTTATTACATTATATAAACTATAAAATATATTTTCTGCCTTATTCTGTGATAAAAATTGAAAAAAAAAAAGAGTAGTACATCAACCAATAATACAATTGTCATTAGAAAAATATAGGGAAAATATTATACAGTACAAATGATTGGTTATTGTTCAGCAGTGTATTTGATTTCTTAGCCAATTAAAAGCAAGAGATAAGAAAAAATGTAACTGTAACTATGGAAATGTTCCTAACATTTGACAACCACAAAGAGTAACAATACTTTTAAAAAAATAAAAACATTTTCCAATCATTTTATCACTTTAAACCTAACAAAATACTTTTTATTTTGCTCGAAAAGTGTGCTATATCTGTCTTTAAAATAAATGCCATTTGGTTTGATATTTCGTAATATAATGCAGTGACATTTTAGGAGTTTAGTGTCCAAATAGTTTTGGGACCACTGCACACATAGTTGCGGGCCAGAAATGGGCCTGGGGACATTGGCTGTCCCTGCTCTGAGAGAGCGAAAAACAAATGCATCCCCAGTATGGAAAGAGTATGAGAGGGTCCCAGACCACCATTACCTCAAGGGCACCCCAACCGTCCCGAACATATAACTTCTTTAGAAAGGGTTTCCATGTCAACCGCAGCCCAGTTGCACGTTATTATATGAGTGCAGCTCAGACTTCATTCACACAACTGAATTAATGAACACCCACTCAGAGTAATAGAAGAGGACTTTGAGTAAAGACAAAGCCAGCCACTTTATCCTGCCTTTGTTCGCAGACAGTTCCCTTTCAGACATCATAGAGAGAAAATAGAGTGATGCCGTTTTAAATAGTTAATATACTGCTCATTCAGCAGCCTTCTATTTGCTCTCCATCCCTCTTCACTTTCTCCCACTTGAATTCCAGCACAGCCGAGCGGAGCTGTGCCGTCACAGACCAGCTTCTGTCCACAATGGATCATTCCATCCTCAATCACTGATCTTTCTCTTTCACAATCTCTCTCGCTCTCTTTCTGCCCCTCATACCCCTCTCGCTCGCTCTCTCACACACACACATTTTACTTTTCACACTGTATCTGAGGCTCTAGTCCTGTGAACGCTGGGAAGATCAGGGATAATGACAGCATTCTGCTCTGGAAAGGACAATTCCCACAGATGTGGCAGAAAGAGACATTTGTTTTCTGTTCTTGTCAAAGAGGAGCGATAGTATGACAGGAGATGCCTTTGGGAATAAGAGGCCATATAAAAAATGTCTCATATCCGCCTTCACAAAAAACCTTCACATACTTCAGTGGTTTCATGTACATGTATACATGTGTATGTGTGCTCTGAGAAGCTGAAAAGCCGTAAATTGACAATCAAAAGACAATGTTTGTATGCTTCCATTCATTTGACTCATGACACATGAATAAGCATTTTGATAGCATCAGTGTCATTCTGTCCATTACCACAGAAAATTATTTAGACTCGTTCCTAAATTTGGAAAAACGAACAAAAACTGAGTGCAATGTATAGTAAAACTATTATAATGGAAGTCTGGAAGACTTCAAATTAAAATTGCATATTAAAGGCTTAGTTCACCCAAAAATCAAATTTTTGTAATCACTCACAATCATATTGTTCTAAAACCCACAAGACATTCAGTTATCTTCGCAAACACAAATTAAGGTATGTTTAATGAAATCGGAGAGATTTCTGTCCCTCCATTGAAAGTCCATTTCACCAAAAGTCTGACGCTTCAAAAAGTTCATAAACACATTGTAAAAGAAATCCGTATGAATCGAGCGATTTAAACTAAGTCTTCTGAAGAAACACAATCGCTTTTTATGAGAAACCAATATAAATTATGCTTTTATTCACATATAAACACTGATCAACGCACAGAGCACATCAAATATGGTAAACAGAAGCTCAAACGTGCTTGCTTGATGTGAAAGAACCAATGAGCTTTGTTCTCACGCGTCAAGCAAAACCGCTCGATTTATATGGGTTACTTTTACAATTTCTTCTTTATAAACTTTTGGTAACACTTTACAATAAGGTTTCATTTGTTAACATTAGTTACTACATCATTTAACATGAACTAACAATGAAAAATACTTCTAAAGCATTTATTAATCTTAGTAACATTTATTAATATATTATTAAAATCTGTTAATATTATTTAAAGGGCCAACATTAACTAATGGGACCTTATTGTAAAGTGTTACCAAACTTTTTTGTCTGAAGCGTCAACGTTTTGGTGGAATGAACATTTTCAAAGAAGGGACAAAAATCTCTAAGGGTTCATTAAAAATATTGTTAAACCTTTAGTTTAGGCTCCAATTCTCACTATTAACTAGTTGCTTATTAGCATGCACATTACTAGGATATTGGCTGTTTATTAGTACCTATAAAGCACATGTGTGACCCTGCACCACAAAACTAGTCGCAAGGGTCATTTTTTTGAAATTGAGAGTTATACATCATCTGAAAGCTGAATAATAATAAGCTTTCCATTGATGTATGGTTTGTTAGGATAGGACAATATTTGGCCGAGATACAACTATTTGAAAATCTGGAATCTGAGGGTGCAAAAAAATCAAAATATTGAGAAAATTGCCTTTAAAGTTGTCCAAATGAAGTCCTTAGCAATGCATATTAATACTACTAATACGTTTTTGATATATTTACGGTAGGAAATTTACAAAATATCTTCATGGAACATGATCTTTACTTAATATCCTAATGATTTTTGGCATAAAAGAAAAATGGACAATTTTGACCCATACAATGTGTTGTTGGCTATTGCCACAAATATACCCGTGCGACTTATGACTGGTTTTGTGGTCCAGGGTCACATATTAATGCATTATTCTGCATTAATATCTCTTAATCCCAATACCTAATCTTAACAACTACCTATGACTATTAATAAACAGTAATTAGGAGTTTATTGAGGCAAAAGTTGTAGTTAATAGTTAGTTAATAGTGAGAATTAGACCCAAATCTACAGTGTGACCAAAATTTTTTCATTTGTGTTTCGAAGTTGAACGGAAGTCTTATGAGTTTGGAACAACATGAGGGTGAGTAAATGGTGAGCAACTATTCATTTTTGGGTGAACTATCAATTTACTTAATACATATCAATTCTTCTGTACAAAACTGTGTTATTTGAGGTATAAAGTTGTCTAAAGTCTACAGCTTTAGATTAAGTTCTAGTTTTTGAATTACAGACATAATTCCAAAGGGTTACAGTAGAGTTGTTTCTTATCTTATGATAGAACAGCAGTCACAAACTATTTAAGTTCTGCATTATTTAGTGAAATTATCATTCAGTGAGAAACAAATGACATCAGCTGAACTGGAATGTTGTTTCATATTGCATTCTGATGGCAGATAAAGAAAAATATATATTTTTTGGAAATGCATAATTTTGCCACAAAAAAAGGTCCATTTTGATTGCCATTCAACTACAGTATGGGCTGAGTATTAGCTATTGCAGATGAAAGAGTGTGTAAGCAATCATACACACCCTAATTGATTGTTCTCTTCAAAGAACAAAGTAGATACTGTATATGTCACTTCAACAAGCGCACACACAGAAAAAAAAGATTGTCAGTCAGGGCCCAATAAAACGTAATCGAGCCAGGGGCTGAGAAGGGACATTACCATTAAGTCTTCTCATAGTCATGCTAAAAACCACAAATATTATTTCTACACAGCCCTCCTCCCCTCGTAGTGACAGAAAAGGCTAAACGTCTTCAATTGCCCCGTGTTTTCAGACCGTCTAGCGCTTGAGTGCATGAGAAAGCTTTCTGTTTTAATTGAACAGGCATGTTCCGCCATGGACTCGCTTTCCTTCAAATGAGCACCTAAAGTGACAGTTAGAAAGCGCTGTTAAAATTGTTCGAGGGGGTGCGCTCCAATCGCTTAGATTTGTGTTTACAAGCAGACAGAGACACACTTGTAAAACTTTTAATGTGCTTTGAAAAACGTGATTTTTGAAATGGTCTCGACTGTTATTCAGATCGGGCTTGTACAATAATGCATGATTAGCTTGTCAAGTTTTCTTCACACGTTTTTAAACAACGTCATGTGATGAAAAAGCAGGAAAGATTTTCAATTCCTTTCCCACCGGCCTCAGAGTATGTGTTTGTGTGTGTGTGAGTGAGTGTATTGGTTGGTCAGGACCCCTCTGCATTCTTCAGGCCGATCTACTGCCCTTGGGGTTGCCTGGCCTGGCGTATAATTGCCCTCCGCTACAGATAGTTACCAGCCTTCCCTGTCCCTCTCCTCTTCTCTTCTTCCCCCTGTTTATTCTCTCTGATTTCAGGCTCCTTTGGGTCATCATTTATCAATGGGGCCCCCCAGCCCCTGAGGACCCGACCAGGAGGCCCCTGTTACTACGCCTCCATAACCAGAGGCCATTTCTGATGGAGGCGCATTATACGGGGGAACAAGAGAGCATGAAAATGCAGCACGAGGCAGGGGGTGAACGGCGGTGATTATTATATCCAGATAATCATTTCAAACAAATTATCATGATAATCAATCAATCGTCACATTTGAAGCACCTCGCCTCAGGGTTGCACAAGCCCCTCGTGACCTGTAATGTATTTTGGGGCATAATCAGATGCCCTAAATTTACAGGGTTGCTTGAGATGATATTTTTACAGGAGCAGATTTTCCTGGTTCAGTTAAGCTAACATTAGAGATTCATCATTCCCCCTGCGGACAGACCTCCTTCTGCTGATGTTAACGGGTAAAGCAACTCTCCTTTCACCTTTCAATTAAATGTGGTTTAATGCTAATACCATAAAGGTATATCACACACACCCACATGCATATGTGATTGTACTATCAGACCATAATCATTCCTCGATAAAAACAGTGCGAGTTAAAATAACACTGGCCATTTTTTTAAAGTCTATGAGAGATCCGTCACAGCAGGGGCCACAGAAACACTGATACCGTCTCAGAGAGCTTGTCAAAAGAGCCATTAATCTCTTTCCCATTAAAACATCAGACGCCTGTTTTAGCTACATTTACAAAGCGAAATGTTTTAATATCCAGCCAGACATGCAGGCACAATGCCGGAGGCGATCTGTTTCAAATACAATTACAACACATTGATTTTCTATAATTAATCTATGTCTCTGTGTACTATCATCGTCAGTTCACTGTAAGCTTATGTGTCACACACACATACACACTCACACTTACACACACTTTTGGGACAAAGTGTGGTGGATTACATCTAAAACAGCTCAAATCAAGGCTCAGGAACGTGTGTGTGGGCACAGGACAGATAAACTCAGATAGGCATCTCTGTTTCTGAGAGTGTTTGTGTTGTGAAGGAGGGATAACTGGTTAAAAGCAAAGGATAAATAAAAGAAGCTCTTTTTCTTTTCGTCTATCTGCCGGGATTTGACTTAAGAAATCTTTCAGCTCTCATAATAAAGGTGTTTTTTTCTGTCTGAGCAGATGCATCTCAGAGACACAGGGATGTGAGAAAAATACATGGATGATGTTATAGATTATCTGGCACAGATGTTTTCATTACATAACCTCGGGGCTGGTTCTGCCCTCACACACATGCACACACACACACACACACACACACACACACACACACACACACACACACACACACACACACACACACACACACACACACACACACACACACACACACACACACACACACACATAACGTAATGGTTTTTATATTGTACAAACTGTATATTCTATCCTCTTACACTAACCCTACCCCTAAATATAACCATCACAGACAACTTTCTGCATTTTTACATTTTCAAAAAACATCACTTAGTATGATTTGTAAGCTGTTTTTCTCATGGGGACCAAAAAAATGTCCCCACAAGGACAAGGATTTCGGATATTGCCATCTTTGTGGGGACATTTTGCCCCCATAATGTAGGGTTTACACACACAGAAATATTGGTCATGTTCTCTATATCTGAACTCACACACACACAGACACAAATATTGGCTCTTATTTGCTGGCACATTAAGGTGTAATCAGACATGAGTGCATTTAGTCTATTAGGGTAGATGATGAGTGATGCAGTTATTCATAACACCTCATGTATAATTCATGATATTAATATGGATGCTTGGAGCATGTCAGATTTTGATGTGCAACACAACGTCTCATCGGTTTAGTGAATCAGTTCATTTGGACAGTGGAATTGCTTCATAAAATTATCACTCTATATTATTCTCAGAGGTCCCTGTATAGTATATTTAAGTTGCATAGTGTCAAATATTGCATTGTTTAATAAAGTTGAGTTAAACTGACTGTTTCACAAACTCTGCAAATTGGTTTGTGTGAATAATAGTAAAAAACAGTTCAAAAGAAAAAGTTGAAAGTATGTTGAATCAAACATACTGAAATCAAGATGTACCACAGGAAAGGAAGAAAAAAAGAAAGATACAAATATTCATTTCTAATTTAACTGAAGGTGAAAATAAATATATCCATAGTATTCTTCTGAGCTGCTGTTATCTTTCTCTGTTAGCCAATCACTTTGGCCAATTGATCTGTTTGTTCTATCCACATAACCTGTTTATTTCCTTCCTGAACTGGCTTAACTCAGTGTAGCACATCATGGTAATTGTCCTAGCCCTCCACCTTCCCCAGCACCGCCTGCCTAGATCTGCTAAGGGTTCTCCCCACCTTCACTGCAGCAGTATCCTTCACTCATCCAGCAGCAGCACAGCAGATCTAGTCAGCCAAGACTAAGCCTATGTACATTAAATTGTTATCAATAAATGCTATTTAAATCTATTTTAAAATATTGTCATGATTGAAATACTCCCTGTCTCTGTGATTAATATATCCATTATAGTAATATATCAATATATTCATACTCCCTGTCTCTGTGATGAATATATGTGGCAAAAGGAGTCGGAATGCGCACAGGATAATTTCGAGCTACAGGCAAAACAAGTGAAAAATTTCAATTTTGGTCGATTTTAAGTTTTCACAAAAATGAGCTCATTAAGCCTTTGTCTAGCGATGCCAATGCTCCAAATAGCAATTAAACATCTAAAAGTAT
Source organism: Coreius guichenoti (assembly GCA_039654105.1). Classification (NCBI taxonomy): domain Eukaryota; kingdom Metazoa; phylum Chordata; class Actinopteri; order Cypriniformes; family Gobionidae; genus Coreius; species Coreius guichenoti. Next base: position 7,666,010 of record CM077186.1, on the reverse strand, counting down.
CTTTATTTGTATGTTTTCTGAGAGGAGTACCTTTCCTTTGTCCATGAAACGATCGTACTCACGCTGACTGACAGATCCGACGCGTGAGCACAAAGACGCCTCAGACAGTACGTGATCCCGATATACACACAGAATTACAGTATTTCAAAATACCTGTCTTGGTGAGTATTCACGCAAACATTCTATGTTATGGCTTATGTGAATGTCTGGTTAACTGTTTGGGAAAAACATCTGATGTGTAACATTATTTTAGATCCGTGCGGTACAGTAGGTCTTAATATATAGATTAATGTTAATCAAACAATTGTGGTAATATTGAATATATAAAAGTAGAATATATATTTTTCCTATAGATATTTGGTTTTGACTTGGTGTATGTCAAATTTGGTGTTATTTTTGCTCAGATTTTATGGTATGATTGCTGGGTGATTTTGTTTTGGAACCTTACGAAAACTTTAACTCGATTTTTCTCAAAATTTTTCAAAATCGACTTTAAACAGGTGTAGCTCAGTCATTTTTTGTCCGATTCAAACAAATCATACATCATTTTGAAGGTTTTTTCTTAGAGAATGTGAAAATAACAATAACTCATTTTTGAAAATTTGCTCATTGCGACTCATTTTGCCAGCACGGGTCACATTTACATTTATTTTCACCTTCAGTTAGCATAAAAAAAACACTATTAGGAGCAAATTGCTGTATCTCATTTTGCTTTTGTGTTGTTCATATTTGTGTGTGGTGAGATCAGCATATCTATTAGATCTGTAAAGAGGGATGGACTGACATAAAACAAATCCTACCTTTTTAATACAGCTGTCTTGAGACGACGTTTCATGATCATTCAGCATTTGCTGTGAAGACAAAAGATAAACAGTTAATGATTAGCTACTAAACATTAGTTAATGATTACTAATGACTACTAACAAATACAACATCCTGTCATTTTTATGGCCTGAAATCAGCACTTCATTGACTATTCAAAAGTCTAATGTACCGTATGACTTCTCATTTTACACTAAGTGCAAGTGTTTCAGAAGGTTTAAAACAGAAATGACACTTTGGTTTGCAATAAAAATGAAAAAGTGTCCATATGATTCTGTTGATGTGGTACTACTTTTATAGGTGGAGGCTACTTGTGGTTTTTCAGTGGTAATTGTAAGTATGCCACAAATGCTGTTTATAAAGATTTAGTTCAGTATGAACCAGAATATTCTAAAGACTGCGACTAGCTGAGATTAGATGTGGGCTTTGAAATGTGTCGAGAAGTGAGCATTAAATGGCCACTGAGTGATGAGTCTGTCGTTTGAATCTGAACCCCCCGCTGGGCCGCCACTACAGCAGCACAGGTTAAGCCATCCCGAGTGTGATGAAATGAATGCTGCAAAGTTTTAACCTAGACAGTTGGAGGAGATGTGGAATTAGAGGCCTTCAGGAATATTTATATAGAGTGGGTTTTGGAGAATGCACACAGTGTCCTGCTCATATGAGAAGAGAGCTTGTTCCAGGTTTGGAGATAATGGGACCTCATATGAATCTCAGTGGCCTTCATTCAGAGTAGAACAGGAAGAGGCTGTGCTCTGGGATTATTGGGCCGTATACAGGTTTTAAAGTAATCTGCAGTGCCCACAGCCCACCCGTTTCCTGTCTCATCCTCTGAATGCAGGGTGTGTGAGCGTGTGCAAAGGTTCATGGATTGAATCACACAGTTGAAGATTTTAGATGGGCTTAACCACACACACAATCTCACATACACACACACACACACACACACACACACACAAACACACACACTGAATCAGAGCGAGGTGAGTCAAATATTTTGGTTACACTTTATTTAAGGTGTCTGTGTTACAGTGTAATTATGCATTTAATTTAATTAGGCTACTACATGTAATGTGTAACAAGGACACTGTAAAATAAAGTGTTACAAGTGTTATATATGTCAAATATATATTTTTTACATAATATTAAAAATATTTTTTGTTTGTTTTTTCCTTTTGGTTTAATAAACTGAATTTTATATAATTAATAATTCCTTATAAATTATAAATTTTCATTAAAAATAATTAATAATGCCTTTTTCTTAATGAGGATTACTATTTTGGCCTGACAAGAGCCCAAATTCGTTCCTACTGTATATTAGCAAATATGTGCATTTAAATTTTAAATAAAAATACAAACATAAGCTAGCATTCTGTCTTTATTCTCTCAATATATATTTTTAGATTTTAGCTAACACATAACACATAAGTAAATATATATATATATATATATATATATATGATGACCATGGACCACAAAACCAGTCATAAGGGTCAATTTTTTGAAATTGAAATTTATATATCATCTGAAAGCTGAATAAAGAAGCTTTCCATTGATGTATGGTTTGTTAGGATAGGACAATATTTGGCAGAGATACATATTTGAAAATCTGGAATCTGAGGGTGCAAACAAATCTAAATATTGAGAAAATCACCTTTAAAGTTGTCCAAATGAAGTCCTTAGCAATGCATATTACTACTAATAATAAATTTTTGATATATTTAAGGTAGGAAATTTACAAAATATCTTCATAGAACATGATCTTTATTTAATATCCTAATGATTTTTGGCATAAAAGAAAAATGGATAATTTTGACCCATACAATGTATTGTTGGCTATTGCCACAAATATACCCGTGTGACTTATGACTGGTTTTGTGGTCCAGGGTCACATATATAAATGTATCATCATGTTTATCTTTTGTTTTATCTTTCTTTTTTATCCTTTTTTTTTTTCTTATATTTTGTTGTAGGGGATAGCCTTAAATTGTCAATCCCATTACTATGATTATGTATGGTAATGATTTGATTATTGATTGTTTCAAGTGATGATGACCTTAAACACAATGCTAGCAATGGACAGAAAGACCCTATAATATTGCATACATCCTGGTTTTGCACGTTCCATCTGACATTCCTCCACGTGAATGAGGTGAATGTGATTGCAAAGGTGAGAGAGTGAGTCACTGAGGGGGAAAAGCAAACAGAATAAGTGACTCTTTTACAGAATACCCACTACAGTCTGTCCCGCTTTTATCAGGGTTTGATTGACAGCTCTGCAGACTGCCCAAAAACTGTGGTTCTCTAAATTAGGCTGTCAATGTACCCAAGCCGCCCGAGTGGAAGCAATTACATCACAAATACTCAAACAAGTCTACTTAAACTACTTACATCCATAATTCAGTCCTGCAGCTATGTCAGAGCAGCACGTATCCAAAACAACCTTACGCTTCTGCCATGTTCACATGATACATTTTAAACAAGAACCCCAACCCAGTATCTACATATTCCTTATTCATTCATTTATTTATTATTTTCTCATTCATGTCTTTCATTTTCCTGCACCGCAGCATGTGAAAGCAATAATCTCACACATATGCACAAGCACATACAGTGCAATCACATGCATACATCAGCTCATGCTAAACACACACACACACACAGACACAGACACTTACAGACAAATAAGTGTGTGTAATTACTTTGCAGTTTGCTGCCAGACCAATACTCTACATTTGCTCTGGCAAGAAGGTGAGATAGTTTTTCCTTTTAGAGCTTAAAGGTGTTAAAAATTTTTGACTGTCATAGAAATTAATAATGTACCTAAACAAATCAAATAAAATAGAGCCGAGAGTTGTGAATTGCTGGTGGGGTGATGAGAATGTGTGAAACAGTGTGACAGATTCATAAACAGAGTTTACACCACAACAGCTCTGTTTAGATTGTAAAACACTACCAGGTGCTCTCAGGTAAGTGAATAGTTTCATGCCAGATGTAAATACGCATATCAAATTGTGCAAAACAGAGCCAAATCTGCCAAACGCACCCCAAACATGCATGCTTGTTGTATATGTATATATTTTCCGTCTCGTGCTCTTCCAACTCATTCCACTTTTTTTTTATCAACTTCAGAATTGCTGAAATTTTGTGTATTTAAATGCAATTTTCTCAATGATCGATTGAATGGTAAAGTCAGGAAAATATGGCATTACCATGCTACCTGAAATTAGCTAAATCTGGCAAAACATCCTTATCCGCAATCAATCAAACAATCAATCAATCAATCAATCAATCAATCAATCAATCAATCAATCAATCAATCAATCAATCAATCAATCAATGATATTTAATCCAATGAAAAAAAGTTAGGCTTTGTTAATCTGAAGCCTTTTAAATTGTACATAGATTTCTGTATCATGTCCTTATTAAAAAATCTCTGTAAATGTGTGTGTGTGTGTGTGTGCACGTGATTATCTACATATGCTTCGGCACTCTGCCATACAAATGACTTACACTCACGTGTACGTGTGTGTGTGTGTGTGTGTGTGTGTCAAGCAAATAAATAATGTATTAATTAGATGGTTGGAAAAAATGATTTGCCACAAGTGCTGGTGTGATTTATGACACGTCAGAATCATTTTAACTTTCCTCCCTTTTTTTCTTTCTTTGGCGACAGGACAATTTGTGCCACAGATAGAGAGGCAAGAGAGTGAGAACGCTTTTCCCAAACAGACGTAAAACGCACAATTGAACCTCTCACAAGCTTCTCGAAACGTTTGCTTACACAAGTTTGTCAGGGTTTCTTATGTAAATGAAAAGCACTGTGAAGCTCTAGTGATTAGCGTGTCATGCTGACAGTGCTCGAAAGTGTCCGAAAACAGAGGCACTATGGTGGAGAACTGTAAAAATAAATACGAGCAGGCCATGCTTGATGAAAGCGCAGCCACCTGTGCAGTGATTCAACGCAAGTGTCTGAAGCAAATTAGCACCAGAGTGTGAGTGTGTGTTGTTATTACTGTTATAAGCCCACCTTTGTTAGCAGGCACCATCAGGACTTCTTCTTCTCAACCTCAGCCCTATTTATATTGACACACAGACTGAACAAAAGAAAACAAGCTCGCCGCACACATTCTAGCAACATTTTCCAGCACAGCTGCCCTAATAGACACACGACGGACAAAGAAAACAGTGCTTCGCCTCACAGGCTGTATTTTCCTGTGCTTTGCGTGACACTCAACGTGCCGGTTTGAAGAGAAGACGTCCTCGATCATGCCTATAACAATGAGTCCTTGTCGCAGACTAATTGGACTTCGCTCTAATTGCAATTAGAGAAGCTCAGTAAACCTTGGTGAGCCAACGAAGCAGTTTGTCTCCCAGCTTGACGTTGGGGGTATGGAGTAAAACAAGCACATTTTAAGGGCTTTGCAGTGGGAAAATTTCAGAGAACGTTGCCAAAAACAATTCCCCTCAAGTCTGGATAATGTGAGGCAATATAGCAGCACGGCCAATAGATGGTTATGGATGTCAAAAGCCGCAAGTTTCCAAAAAGAACCAATAGAGACCAACCTCAAGGCCTTTTGAACCGAGTGAGTGACATCCTGTTGGCTCGGACGAACACACCAAGAAAGCCACAAAGTGAAAGTTTTGCTTTGCAGTTATTGAGAATGTTCTCTTGTTTTGGTGAGCGTGGAGAGTTTAGATATGTAAATGCATGATTGTTATTGATCTGGTCAATTAATGCGGAAGTGGTTGCTGCTCAGTTTGTGGCAGATGCAAACCTGAACCCACGATATGACTGCAGAACAAGAGAGAGGTTTTAGAAACTGGGGTTTGTGCATTCTGGACCTCATTGTTCCAGTCTGAAAAAGAACAAAACCATGATGTCAAACATAATAAAGCGGATTAATTACAGAGATAACACACACATATCTAAACCATTTTGTTAAAGGCTGTCTAATCTTCTAAATGCATGCAACCCAGGCTTGCCTGTAAGTGACATTTTTGCAAAATATTACTTTGTTTTTTGCACGCATTGCAACTTTTTTAAAGTGAAATGTACAGTAGTGCTTATGTAACGGAGGCCAGCTAGTAGTCGCTGTGCGAGTAAACCTCACTCCTCTGATCTCAGGAGACGCTCTAGCAACTGATGATAGAGGTTGCAGCTTTTAGCCTCCTTGTTTGAGCGTCCGACTCTCATGCTGGCGGACCCGGGTTTGAGTCCCGCTTAGAGCGGGCAGGTTCGAACAGGAGGGGTTACATTGGTGCCGTGACCCAGATGGGAGTGAGGTTTAGGAGGGTGAGTGTAACGGAGGCCAGCTAGTAGTCGCTGAGCGAGTAAACCTCACTCCTCTGATCTCAAGAGACACTCTAGCAACTGACGCTAGAGGTTGCAGCCTTTAGCCTCCTTGTTAGAGTGTCCGACTCTCATGCCGGTGGACCTGGGTTAGAGTCCCGCTTAGAGCGGGCGGTTCGAACAGGAGGGGTTACACTAAAAGCCGTGAAAAACGTATAAATGTGAATCTGGCAACGTTTTATGACTCTGGCCATTATATGAATTGCGGCAATTCAGTAATGAAATGTCCAGTGAGTGGCGCTAAAATGTTAATGCTCTATCGCAAGGGTCTTCAACCGAGGATCATCAGCGGTACTGCAGGGGGTCCGCAAATTAGTGTTTGATCACAAATCATTTTTGTTAAAGAATTAAAACAAGGGTAAAAAAAAAAAAAACATCACAAATTTAAATATAAGCACTCTGAAACGAAAGCAAGACCACCCTCAGTTGATACTGTAATAATATAATATTATTGGCGAAACAGATTTGGCAAACACGTGCGTTTTTGAGTTTGTGCTCTGGAGAGCGTGAAATATTCGTATTTACAGCGTGGTTTTGCAGCGGTGAGAAATGTGGCCTATCACAGACCTGTTTGTTAATCTCTTGAACGCAATGGCCACTCACAGGTGCTTAAGAATCCAGTCACTGCTCAAAATGCCAGAGTTATTGTTCAAAAGTGCTGAGTTCTGCTCGCTCTCGCGAATCCTCTCATTAACAAACAAAGACACGATGTAAGTAAGAGATTCATTATGCAGTGTAGACAACTTTACTGATTTTAATGGAACGTTGTAAGATGGCGAACTGAGATGAGAGACATCTTAATTGTGATTGTAAAGTGAGCGCTCTTTCGTGCTTTCAATGCTATATAGCTATAATCCATTGAATAAAAGTATTGTTTTTCATGCTGCTAAGAGGAACGATGGCCAATTACACGCTGCAAAGTTTTGGAAGTGACATCTACATATAAATGCGTGTTTCAAACCCGAAACTGCAATTGGCATAGTGATAACTAGCCCGGGACAAAAATATGGCATGTCAAAATAGATACGTGCAATGTAAATGCAGAATCATAAATTACTAGGAAAAAAAATATTCGTATCAATATATTTTTAAAATTCCATTCAAATTAATTGTAAAAGTAAATTGTGATTTTTATTGCAACATGTTGTTTGTTATGATGCATATTTTAACAATGAAAGTAATATACAGACAGTGATACATGTGCAGCAGCAATAATGTTCATAGTTCTAATCTACTGTCTTATCTCTATTTGACAAATTTTGTATCGGGGGTCCCTGCTCCATTTCTCTGTCGCCTAAGGGGTCCTTCCCCTGAAAAACGTTGAAGACCCCTGCTCTATCACGTTTAAAAAGTAACATACCACCTACACTAAACCGTACCTTAAACATAACTGATAAAAAAGTGTTTAAAAAGAAAATGTGAGATGCCATTTTAACTTGCTTCTACAAGTCTTTGAGCTTTTTTAATCGAGTAGCGAGACTCGTACCAGAGCGCTAGTGCAATGCTGTGTCAGGTGAGCTACCGGGCAAGTTTACTACGTCAGAAAAGTCATACATATGGAGCTGGTTATGTGATGCATGCATACAAATGTATTCGTTTACAACTCATGAACTATGGTAAAAGTGTTTTCAGGTTATAATATAATAATATAATGCAAGGAACTGTGTGGAAATAAGGGGCCATTTAAACAGAATGCATCTTTGGGTATAAAACCGCAGTGCTCAGGAATGTTTAAAACAAGCGCAGAGTGGAAAGAGAGGGTCTTGAGGCTTTTGAGACGTGATGCAATAATGGAGATAACAGAAATAGCCAAACAGCAGAATAGATAGCTGCTATTTTTTACATGGAAACAAAAAGAAAATAATCGCACTGCTATGGCATTTGACCTTGATAAAAACTGTGTCGCTGCTCAGAGAACGACAGAACAGAAATCTGTTTGGGTTCACCCCATCCTTCGACAGCTCGCAACGCTTGCTCCACCTTCGGGGTCTTCAGATTGCTTCACTGTTTTGTAATAGACAGTGATGAGTGCCACTGCATGTAAAAGTTGAAATTCTTTTAACTTGATACAGCGTCTTAAAAACACAGAGTTTATGGGCGAGATGCTGCAAAAGACATGAGTGCAACGGTCCGTGCAACGAACACGGCCCCTTAACTCAAAATCTGTGGCAGTTTCACGGAATCGCCGCAAATTCCGTGATGGGTCCACGGAAGTGATGCCTATGTAAGTCAATGACAGGCAGCATCCGTGGTCCACACACGGATTCCCTGTTCCAACACCTGCAACACAGTCTCACTCCTATTCGTCACATATTGACACTTGGTCAGTTCCCTTCGGCGTCACTTTTTAACGCACAGGGTACCCCATTGATTTCAGTTGTTTGCCCAATGCATCAGATCAAGACGCATTTAATTCCTTGCATTTGTAAAAGTAGACATGATTTTATGAATATTTATAGGCTACTTTTATATTTTGGAGCAACTAACTCCACTCCTACCCTAAACCTACCCACTCTCAACAATATAAAACATGTAACAGGCAAATAAAAGTACAGTCACAGGTATTTATTGCAAAAACTGACCAAAAACAGTATAAAAGTATTAACTCATGTTGCATTCCAAGTCTTCTAAAGTCATACGATATCTTTATGTTAAGAACAGAGTTGATCTTAATGTTTTAATCGCTGAAATGACGATCCAATCCGCCGCTCCGTGAACGTACGCACGCACTCAGTCATATTCATTCAAATGATACACCCGACTCTTTAGCATGACGCGATCGGTCACGAGACACACGAGAGCCAATGGCATTTTACAATCAAAGCTGACGTAATGACGCAATTGGTCACGAGACATACGACAGCCAATGCTGTCAAAGCTGACGTAACGTTACTTCCGGCGGCAATTTTTGAAATGTGTTTATGATCTTCGGCGGATGGACTCACTTTTGGGGATTTTCTTCACACAAATCAATCGTTTGGCCTCGGAATAAATTGTGCCTGCAGTCGTATCTGCCTGTTATATCCTGTTTTTTATAATACACAAATGTGTAGGTTTAGGGAAGGGATTGGGTTACGTGTTCAAAACGTATCTGAATACCGTAAATAAAAAAAAGAAAAGAAATGTAAATAAAATTATTCTGGCTGATTAAATCGAGAATCACACTCCATGTCATAATGGCAAAATCATAGTTTCAATCATAGTCCAATATATAGTTTTATCATGACAATAACCATGCTCAACGTGTCTGTTTACTGTCATTGACTTGCATAGGCATCACTTCCATGGACCCATCACGGAATTTTCGGCAATTCTGTGAAACTGCCACAGATTTTGAGTTAAGGGGCCGTGTTCATTTCACAGAATTCTGTGAGACCAGGTTGGTCATACACGTCCGCCTAGCATGTATTTACATAGATAAACTATGGAAAAGTGGTGCATTGGAATGGAAAAACGTGTTCTGTGTGAACAAGTCTATAAGTCTATAATAAAAGACATTGGTGTTTTACTGCTACTAGTTCATTTCAGCTAGAAACTGCAGTGAATTGTAGATATAGGTACGTTTTGGACCACAACCCTACATAGGACAAGCAGTTTGGAGAATGGATGGATGGATGGTATGTTTTTTAAAAATGTAGGTAAATGGAAAGTTTTTCCAATGTGTTTTTTCCCACAAAAACATCATCATGCAGTCGATGTAACGACTTGTGCTTCATCAAAGCTATCTACATGGACCTATGCTTTTACTGTGCGAACCTTTTTTCATCAAGGAGTTGTCATGGAAAAACTGCCAACGAAATAAAAACAGTTCTGCTGTAAATACCAGGAAGCCAGCAACAATCTGATAAACCATATATCATGAGTTTAATAAGCTCATGGCTTGCCGCTTTTTTTGTTGGCCAAGGGAAACTTTAAGAGTGCACTGATAGTGAGCGCTCCACCGTGGGTAATTAAAAATAATCGCTCCCAGCTTAGCATTGTTTGATTCTCTATTATACTCTTATCAACATCTCCTGCCCTGTCAGTGCATGTGAGAAAGACACAGCGGGCAGTGAAACGGATGACTAAAGGAATGTCAAATTCCCATTGTGCGAGCACAAAGGTGAGAAGGGAGAGAGCCACAGAAAGTGAGTTTGTTTAACACTTATCACATGGCTAGAGCTAACAGAAGCCCAGGCGCTTGGGTCGGGATGCGGTGGGTGCGGAGAGAGATAGAGGGCAAAACACAATGACAGATTTAATAGACAAACACTCAAGACTTTTGTGCGGAAGGTCACGGTAACCTTTCATGAACGATATGTATGTTTTTCGCACTTTGTGACTGCTGTTTGTCCAGGCTGATATCATATGAGATGTGCGTTCCAGTTAACTTTGAAGATCTTGAAGAAATAACTGAGACTAAACACAAAACAACCAGTGAGAGAGAAGCTTTTGAATCACTGAATCAAGTTTTCAGCAAAGCAAAGAAATTAGTTTTTCTCTCTTCAATAGAAATAGGAATACTAAGAAAAAGTAATAGAAAAAAGTAAGTGTTTTGGAATATGTGGTCAACTAAGAATCCACATATTAGTGATCTAAAATTCATGTGTCACTCTTGATGTGGCCTAAATTCTCTCTTTATTCCCACTATATTTTTGCATTGTAACTAAAATCAAGTAAAAACATTTAATTGCCAATTCTAACATTAGGGTTTCAGCCCAAGTTCCATGATGATAATAATTTTTCTTTGAGAATATATATATATATATATATATATATATTTTCCCCCGGTCACCCTCAAATGGAAGACACCTGTTGAAGTGCTCCGGAAATTGCTCTATTAACCTCGTTTCTAAACATCTCTTCTCAAGGGGGATTTTTTTGCAGCATCTTTGATAAGTAAATTAGATATTTTTATTCACAAATCAACTTTGTCTAACATAGTTTTACTATAAATTGAGAAAATTTCAATGTTGCCAAATGGCAACGCTGTACCACTATGGAAAAATAGGTATGTTGCCATAGTCAAGTCAAGTCAAGTCACCTTTATTTATATAGCACAATTATTTTCCATTGTGGTACATTTTTTTTGAGAAAAAAAAAAAAAAAAAAAAAAAAAAAAAAAAAATATATATATATATATATGAGAATTATTTTTTTGTATATATATATATATATATATATATATATATATATTTTTTTTTTTTTTCTCAAAAAAATAATTCTCATCATGGAACCTGGGTTGAAACCCTAATGTTTGAATTGTCAATTTAATTTTTTTTTTTACTTGATTGATCATTTTGGGTCAATATATCTGATTACCATGCCACAGAACACGTTTTTTTTTCCTAACACACACAGCAAATGAGAACTCAATTGCAAAATTAATGACAGTTACTCCTCATAATATTTCTCTGTCCAGAATCTGATGCTTGCTCAGCCGGCACTCTTGTACAAAGCTATAAACAGAAATGACATTTCTGTTTATAACAATATGTCTGAAATATATTAAAAGGGCCATATTCAAATTTAGGATGCCATTATTCCTTCCCTCCATCAGTGCAGCTCATATTGACAAAGTGATACAGATAAATAATGGTGTAGACAGCGTTTACTGACAAGTCTTTTGGGAAGATGATCAGTAATAATCAAGGAGGAGTAAAGAAAATATCCCACCGCTGACAGCTAATTCCTCAGTGGCCTTCTATTCAGCACAATATCAAATAACAGCAATGACAGCAACCATGTCAAAACATAGGGAGGAACATAATATACTAATAGTGTTGGCATCATGAGTTTTGACATCATTATATGAGCACAACACAATAACTATAAAATCAGACCTCTGTAGTTTTAATAATATGTATGAATAAAAGCAATCTTTTTTTAGTAGTGATGTTTCAAAAGTATAAAACTGTGTATAGACAACTTGAAAAAAAAACAACAACATCTTTTTAGAGTCTTAAAAGCACTTGACATGCATTTTCAGCATAGATATGCAGCTAGAAAATATCTAATTTTATAAATGCTTTTATTTATGTTGTTGCCAGCATTATGATTGACTGTTTGAGAAGCGATACTGCTTCATCAATACGTGCAGAATGTAAAATATTGACGATCTATCAATAATATGCCGAGTCAGACTGGGCAATGTGCTTTTGGATGAAAGTGCTTCTATGGTGTCTGTGGAAGATCAATATGAGCTCTTAATTCAAAGCAGGACTCCTCAAGTATAAAAATGCATATAGAATTATACTTGCAGGAAGAGATTATTCATCATGTTCAGTCTGAAGGCAAGCCAGAGGGAAATGTCACATGATGACAGACACAATGAAGGAAAATACCATTCAGTGTATCCCTCTAAAATAAATGCTCTCTAAATATTTGCTGCATATTCATGTTGGACTGAATGAAAAAAAAGAGAACTGTTCATCTGAGACGTTTGAAGAACCGCGGTGTGGTTGCATTAGCTCAGAGCTCAGGAGAACAAGTTTTCCAGTCTTCTATTTAAATTTCACTCTTCGAGAGTTTGACATATGGAAGGAGAAAAAGGAGAGAGGTTAGGAGAAGTCACTCTAACATCCGGACTGCGGCTCTCCAAATATGAATGCGGAGAGCAGACTGAGACCTGCCAAACATTAAAGTGAAAAGTCTCTTGTGAGTTGCATAAGTGCATATATATGTGGGTCGAGGGGCACAAACGCCGGCTTTCTTCGTTTTGGGGTTGATGCTGGGGTCAGCCCCATCTGACACCCTCCAGCCCAGAGAAATGCAAACTAAGTCACTGATGGGATTTTTTTCCCTGTATAAATAAATGGCTGATGTGTGTTTCCTGCCTGCTCAAGCTAGCTGATGTCAGAGCGCAGAATAAGAGATGAGCACACCTGAGCGAAGCAAACACACTTGGTTAAAGTGTATATAAAAGGGTAAACTAACTTAAAACGGCTATTGCCGTAGGTCAAATTATTCTATAGGTCTCCATCTTCTCTATTGATAGTTAAAGTCAATATGAAATGGTAATTTAAATTAAAAAAAGATTTAGTTTAGTAATAAATGGCCCCGATCGCATGAACATATTTTCTGTGCAAGCTATTCTTTCATAAAAGAAAAGTGTTTTCTTATTCTCTGAAATGACTTATTTTGTGCTGATGTAATCAAGGGTGGGGAAAAAAAATATTAACCAGTAATAATCACAGCCTATTCACAATTCACAAATTGTAAAATATTATATGATCAATAAGTTATGACAACATGCTTAACATGACTCATCAAAATAAGTTTTTTCAATTTTCCAATTTTTTATACTGCAAGTTATAAAAGATTCAACTCATTTTTTAAGTCAGTTTAATGTAAATTATGTTGAAATAACTTAAACATCCAAGTTGATTTTATTTAAAAATTTAAGGCAGCAATTTTTTTTTTTTTTTTTTTTTACAGTGCAGTGTTGTTTGGGTATTATTTATATACTATTATAGTGTTTATTATATATTTATAACAGATATTATAATAGTATATCAATGGTACATACATTTACGGTAACACTTTTCAATAAGGTTTAGTTAACATGAACTAAGAAATAACAATACTTCTACAGCATTTATTAATCTTTGTTAAAGATAATTTCAACATTTACTAATACATTATTAAAATCAAATGTTGTATTTGTTAACATTAGTTAATGCACTGTGAACTAACATGAACAAACAATGAACAGCTGGATTTATATTAACTAACATTAACAAAGATTAGTAAATACTGTAACAAATGTATTGCTCATTGTTAATTCATGTCAGTTAATACATTAACTAAAGTTAACAAATGAGACCTTATTGTAAAGTGTTACCAAATTAATTTTTATATTTTCAGTTTCCATTTTAGTTTAGTTTCGTTAAGTTTAAGTTCTTCATCTAATATTTTATATTTTATTTCTACTTCATTTCAATTATCGACAATGATTTAATAATTTAAGTTAGCAATAACAACATGTTCTAATCTCACCCATAAATTCAAATCCTGCCCAACACTATTTCCAAATAAATTTTGCTTTTTGTTTTAGGAAACATGTCACATTACAGAAGTTAAATGTGTTGCAAGTGTTATCTAAGTATTCTTTTGCATAGTGTTTTTATTTGGTGATAGCATATATTAAGACAAAGGACAAGAAAAATTGAGATTCAATGAGAAATGTGGGTGTGGGGATCACTAAATCTGTCTCATCATAATCACAGCGAATCATTCCGCCAATCAAAACACAGATTTTACGAGCCAGCCGTTTGTGTCTAAACACACACATGCTAACCACTCCGCTCTGTGGGCTCTCCATTACATCCCACATATTTGGACAATCTAATTCATTGCTACCACTGGTGGGTCATATACTATGAATTTCTGTGCAGCAAATGGAAACCAACATTTTCCAAAGAGACAGTGAATCTTTTTACGACTTTGCAACATGTATTTATGGACATATGATAGAATTATGACAACACAATCATTTTTGGCTACACTACATTCTCTTGATGAAAACGATCCAGCTTCAAGATGTGTTGTAAAAGCACTAGGGTGATGAAGTTGAGTTGGGCATGTCTGTAGCGTAGCGTGATGTGACCTTTCCTTGACATTAAAGTCAGTTGGTAAAGGGAACACACCATGAAGTCTTTTGTGAAGATTTAATGCTTGGGATTCTTAGACACTTTTGAGTTTCTTAATTTATGGCTGGTGTTCCAAACTTCCAAATCATATTTACATCTGACAAAACAGAACTTTATGAAGAAGAGCTTCTTTAGACTTACACTCTGTTCCAAATCCTATAGTGTGATGCTTACTTTTCATTTCAAGGTACAAACCCGATTCCAAAAAAGTTGGGACACTGTACAAATTGCGAATAAAAACAGAATGCAATGATGTGGAAGTTTCAAATTTCAATATTTTATTCAGAATACAACATAGATGACATATCAAATGTTTAAACTGAGAAAATGTATCATTTTAAGGGAAAAATAAGTTGATTTTAAATTTCATGGCATCAACACATCTCAAAAAAGTTGGGACAAGGTCATGTTTACCACTGTGTGGCATCCCCTCTTCTTTTTATAACAGTCTGCAAACGTCTGGGGACTGAGGAGACAAGTTGCTCAAGTTTAGGAATAGGAATGTTGCCCATTCTTGTCTAATACAGGCTTCTAGTTGCTCAACTGTCTTAGGTCTTCTTTGTCGCATCTTCCTCTTTATGATGTGCCAAATGTTTTCTATGGGTGAAAGATCTGGACTGCAAGCTGGCCATTTCAGTACCCAGATCCTTCTTCTACGCAGCCATGATGTTGTAATTGATGCAGTATGTGTTCTGGCATTGTCATGTTGGAAAATGCAAGGTCTTCCCTGAAAGAGACGACGTCTGGATGGAGCATATGTTGTTCTAGAACTTGGATATACCTTTCAGCATTGATGGTGCCTTTCCAGATGTGTAAGCTGCCCATGCCACACGCACTCATGCAACCCCATACCATCAGAGATGCAGGCTTCTGAACTGAGCGCTGATGACAACTTGGGTTGTCCTTGTCCTCTTTAGTCCGGATGACATGGCGTCCCAGTTTTCCAAAAAGAACTTCAAATTTTGATTCGTCTGACCACAGAACAGTTTTCCACTTTGCCACAGTCCATTTTAAATGAGCCTTGGCCCGGAGAAAACGTCTGCGCTTCTGGATCATGTTTAGATATGGCTTCTTTTTTGACCTATAGAGTTTTAGCCGGCAACGGCGAATGGCACGGTGGATTGTGTTCACCGACAATGTTTTCTGGAAGTATTCCTGAGCCCATGTTGTGATTTCCATTACAGTAGCATTCCTGTATGTGATGCAGTGCCGTCTAAGGGCCCGAAGTTTTCTGGCCTTGACCCTTACGCACAGAGATTGTTCCAGATTCTCTGAATCTTTGGATGATATTATGTACTGTAGATAACTTCAAACTCTTTGCAATTTTTCTCTGAGAAACTCCTTTCTGATATTGCTCCACTATTTTTCGCTGCAGCATTGGGGGAATTGTTGACACTCTGCCCATCTTGACTTCTGAGAGACACTGCCACTCTGAGAGGCTCTTTTTATACCCAATCATGTTGCCAATTGACCTAATAAGTTGCAAATTGGTCCTCCAGCTGTTCCTTATATGTACATTTAACTTTTCCGGCCTCTTATTGCTACCTGTCCCAACTTTTTTGGAATGTGTAGCTCTCATGAAATCAAAAATGAGCCAATATTTGGCATGACATTTCAAAATGTCTCACTTTCAACATTTGATGTTATCTATATTCTATTGTGAATAAAATGTAAGTTTATGAGATTTGTAAATTATTGCATTCCTTTTTTATTCACAATTTGTACAGTGTCCCAACTTTGTTGGAATCGGGTTTGTATTACAAACATGCTTAAAAAGGTAGCGTTAATTCAATACAAACATTAGTTAAACATAACTAAAAAGGGACTATTTTACACTATATTTGTGTGTGGTGTGTATTTTGGTCAAATCATAAAATGTATCATAAAAATCTCTTCAGCAGCTTAGCAATAAACTAAACTGTCAAACTCAATTTCTCTGAAGGATACATATTTCAATAATAATCAATAGTGCTATTCAGAGGTGTAAAGAATAGCTGAAAACCATACTAAAGTAAAAGTAGAGATATCTTACAGCAAAAATTACTCCATTACAAGGTAAAAGTCACCAATTCCAATACAACTTGAGTAAAAGTCTACAAGTTTACACGACTACAATGTACAAAAAAACTGAAACGTTTTTTCCTTTGCATTTTTTTGCATACAGACGACAACATTGTCAAAATCTTCCTCGTTCACATGGATCCGTGAAAACGACTAAAAACGCTGTATTATGGCCAGTAGTTGGCGGTCACTTTGTAAGAAACTCTACACACCTACAGACTGAACACATAATACGCATGCGCATGACGTTTTCACAAATTCATGTTTTTGACTTTAATCATTTTTTCAAATTATTGGTTTTAAAAACGTGCACTTTAAAACCCGATTTCAAAAGTTTGCGTATTCAGGCCCCTAAATCATCATTGTCGTGTAAATGAATGGTCAAAACACATACAATTTTTTTCAATTTTTAGTTTGTGTAAACGGCCCCTTAGAGTATCTGATTTTAAAAGTACTTAAGTATTTTAACTCGTACTGAATGTAGGCACAAAGATGCACTAGTCCTCAACACCTACAGTAAGAGACATGCCAGTGAAAAGCAAGAAACTATTTATTTGTGAGGAGAGCAATCACATGTTTATTTTCTAAAATCGAAAAATAAAACTGAACACCTCTATATTGCAATAAATCAAGGTCGACATAACAGCCTCTTAAATGTCAACAAACACTCAAGTCTCAGTTAAGCTCAAGTGCTCAAAAAGGGCATAAGTAAAGCAATATCCTTCAAAAAGGTGTCTTCAATATAACCAATAAATAAAATAATGTTAAGTGAAATGAAATAGTCAAAGCCTACTTGCACTGGACGTGCTGGTTTCGGCCTCATCAGCCATGTTCTCATCTTATATGAAACATCTGATAATGCACTCACATTCGCATAAAGTAGCCCTGTTGACAGGTTTGGGTGATTAAGGGCAAAGCGCACAAGATATAGTACCTTCAATGTCCTGTAGATGGCGATATCTCTGATATAAACTGCTGTAGAAAAAGTTAGGTGCCATGCAAAATGTAATCAGTAATTGCAAATGTATTGGAGTAAAGAGTACATATATAATTTTTCTTTTTTAGTCAAGAAGAGAGTAAAAGTTGCTAATATCTTTGATACCCATTCAAAGTGCAAAGTAGATACCCAAAGTAACCCAAATAGGCTACTTTACACCACTGGTGCAATTTAACATTTTTTAAAATGAAAAATAAAATGTTAATACTTTCACTATATTAAAATATTCGGAAGAATTAAGGCCCATTCACACCATGGACGATAACTGTAACGATAAAGATATAGTTCTAAAAATCATTCTAAATATAAAAGAATACCAGAGTCCACATCAGAGAGGCACAGAGACACAATATTTTTGGAATCTCTTTTCTCTTTTTTTTTTTTTTTTTCTCCAGTTGTTGAATGATAAAATCATTGACAACAATCAGAATTTATCCTGCCTTAAAGAGCTTGAACATTTAAGCGTCAGACGACAAAACTGAAGTGCGCTTATAATAAAAAGAACAATATCGTCCACTAGTGTGAACACTAATATAGTTATCATTATAGTTATCTTAATAGTTATCATTCTTGGTCTTCAGTGAATTAGCCAAGTTTTTCATTATTTACATTTTTTTTATTAACCCCCAATGTAATGTCAATGTACCACTTTTTCGAGTGGCATTATGTTATAGACAGATACTTCTAAGTTCAGTTAGATGTAATAGTACCTGTCTCATTTCTTCTTAACTAGAGGACAACTTGACTAAAATGTGGCACATTTTACCCCACTCTCACATTCTATGAATGTAATGGCCATTTATTAAACCACTGAGCTCATGTAATATCTGAAGTATCTGCTGTGAAAGTCAAACTTTTTAAAACTCATTGTTCATACAAAAACAGCACAATGAACAAAACAAGTCTCAACTCTTTAATCAACTGTATCAAACCAGGTATCAAGAACTGCTTTTGCCCATCAGCTGGAGCTGAGTGGAAAACAATTACCTCTGACGATAATTGAACCAATGCTTGAATGAGTGAATTCACCAAGAATAACACAACTCTAATAGTTTTAATTGCAGGATAAGAATTTGTATCATTTTAGCTCTCCACGCACAGGCAACACAAAACACGGCTGTGCGCGTCAAATGAACTGTAGCTAGAGAACCGTTTACCCTCCTGGCTTGAGAGGCGTCCAAATCAGATTAGTCGTCGCATTGACCACTAAAAAATTCAAAGAGTGAAATCTAAGGCTGCAGCCAAGAGATACCGTCTGGAGATACAGGGGAGGGATCACAAACAAGATATTTCCTCTTCCAGTGTGGTTGATGAGGGACAAAGTTCATGCAGCCGGTTTATTCATCCACTGCCAGCGATCTTAGTAGAGGGAAACGTTTCAGTAATTTCGGACTGTTAAATGTGATGGGAAGCCTTAATGTGAAAAAAAAACCCTGGCGTACAGTGAAATAATAATAATAATAAAAAAAAAACAGTGTTTGTAGATTTAAACGTTAATAACTTCAGCTTTAAAGATGAAGTAAGTCATTCTTCCAGCATTAAACTTATTGACGCAGCAACATTATCTCAACCAATGGTTTGAGTTTGGGGCGGGACTATCTGTTTGCATCCAATGACAGACAAGTAGCATGTTCAGGAAGTCAAATATTTTTGCAATTCCATTTGGTGACACTAGTGGTGCAGATGCTCTTCATTCTAAAGTGTGTTTGAGCGTATACTGGTAAATGAACATAGCACGGGTATTGTTTAGACCGTTATAACATTGCCTTCCAATATGTAAAAGAAAATGTTTCCTTTACATTTTTGTCCACTTGATTCTGTATATGAGCTTATGGTCACCATTGCTGACTGTATGTAAATGCAACAGTAATAAGGATGGATGAATAAAATCTCCCTAGCTTGCCAACTCTTCTTTCCCACAAAAGACTCTAGTCTATTTATTCTCTCTTTCTAGAGATAGCAACATTTATCACTGTAGCCGCCTGTCCCCGAGTCCACCAGATCAACCCATCACCACCACAATAAACGTCAAGCGCTGATGATTGATGCAGCTAATGAAATTGATTAGTCTGTCGCCGCACATTGCATTCCCATGATTCACAGCGTGCTGTTTACTTTAACCACAAAGATTAGCTGAAAGATGAGATGTCTGAGGCATATCGCGTGATGTTGGGAACATCCTTGGACACTCTTTATGACTGGCCTTGACTCACTCTCCTTTTTTCCCTATGGAAAAATCAATATGGAAGAGTGGTAAAGGACAGCGTTTAGGGATCACTTCAAAGGGATTGTCAATTGTTTTTCTCTAGCAAAGATCAATGTATAGTTATGCTCTCTAGTGATAGAAGAATGTTAAACGTTCTTGTAAATTCCAGTCACACCAAACAAACATGATTTCTGCGGCCACAAATGGGTTTTGTTCAATATTATTAGGAAAAGTGTGTGTACAGTTTAGGGATCATTGAATGCTAAATCATGCTATGTACTTGACCATATGCTAAGGTAGTAGCTAATATTAAACTGTAATAAATGGGCATCTTCTGAAAAAAAAAAAAAACGTTGATGCAGCGTCCTCATCGTCGTTACTTCAAAGAGTACGACCACTCCCTAATATGGAGAGGACGACTTTCCTAATCTGACATCCGCTCCAGAGACAGGTGTCGTCTGCAGCCGCCTCCCTGAGCGTGAACTTCGGCTCATCACAAATGACTTTATTAGCCACTAGATAACACAAAACAGCCCTATCAGCCCCCTGAACAAGGTGATTACTAGTTTATCTGTCGGGGACAAACACTCAGATATTAAAAAATATATAAGATGACTTGACACCCAGCTAGAGGCAGATCTAATTAACGAACCCCCTCCGAGACCATGATTGTCATTTTTCTACTTTGGTTGATAGTGTTAAGTTGTTTCTATGGACGCCATCTTGTCAGCGGTAGTTGACATCTGAGCGGTGAGAATCTCACAAGCCCCAGACGCCTCTGCTTGACCTATGGTTTATAATGGTCTCATCATCATTTATGCTGAATGATCACTTTATGAGGGTACAAACCATCTTAACTTACATGACTAATGGAAAGTTCCAGTGGAGTATTCAGCAGGGAAATTGTTTGCAAAAGCATTTTTTTTCTTGTGCTGTTTTTATATCTACACCCACATTGAACCAAAACATCAAAAAAGAGAGAGGAATGAAAATGAGCGCAGTGAAAAGGAAAAGGCAACACGTTTCGCATGGCTTGCGTAGCCATGTTGCTTCATGGGCCCTGAGCTTTTATGGATGTGGCCGGCGGCGGGATGCAGCGAGCTGGCAGTGCTGAGTGAGAACTCATCCATACCTCACATGAGAAAACACAAATCCAGCCTTATGCACCCCACCGCCTTAAGTTAAGTAACGATGACACACTCCTGTGGCGAGCATTAGACTTTACGGTGTGATTTGTGAAATAACAAGAGACTCTCGGCCAAAAGTTAGGAGACCAGGGAAAAAATGCAGCTAAGGTCTTCTGCCAAACGAACAGTGTTTCTTTTTCAATGTTAATTTTGGACGACATGCGAACGAGCTGAGGTAGGGGCAGGGGCTAAGATGTCAAAGCTTAAGACCCCTCTAATGTGTCATGGTGGCACATAGCTGTTGTTAAGAGCATTATCGCTGTCGACTATCTGAGATAAGTGGTGTAGTGCTGATGGGAGAGACAGAGGAATCTGCCTCTGCTCAATGCCAGTGGGCAGGGCGGTACATGGGGGCTGGGGGAAGGAGGCAGCGGTGTGGCCACTAATGTTGTTTGGGTTTGCATCCAGACAGGAATTCTGGTTTATCGGGGCCTGGGGACCTACCAGAGTAGCCCATCCCCTCAAAGTGTCCATTATAGGAGCGATAGGGCATGAGCTCAGTGTTTCCCATGGAAGTGGCCTCACAATGTTGAGTGACATTGGGTCTCTCTCTTTCACTCACATAAATATACACTCTCTCTCTCTCTCTCTCTCTCTCTCTCTCTCTCTCTCTCTCTCTCTCTCTCTCTCTCTCTCTCTCTCTCTCGCTACGTTATTCCTTCCTAACTTTCTTTACAAAAATCTGCTCATTGGCAAAATGTTGTTCTTTATGAATCCAAATAGCGTCTTCATTGAATATACCTAGAGTAACTAGTTTTGTTCTGTACCACATCACACAACACTATCTATACTACTGTATCTTAACTACAGTTTGCAGCAGTGTGACAGTAGCTTAGCTAATAAGCATAGCATTTTGTGTGTGTTGCAACAAAATACTGCATTTCAATTGCTTGGTTTCTGTTTCTTTTGGCATTGCGGGTAGCTTTGCTAGCATATGTTAGCAGCTTATACTGTATTTAACTACTTCTTTAAAGAGTAGCTTGGCTGTAGTTTACCTACTAAGCTACAGTATGATTATGATTAGCTTAACAGGCTTTAGTTTGCAGCAGAATGACAGTAGCTTAGTTAAACAGTTAGCATTTTGTGTATTTCAGCACAATAGTGATAGCCATAGTATGACAAAATGCTATATCACTGATTTTTATATAACATTGTATTGCACAGCGACAAGTGCTAAAAACTATCTCTACTGTATTTGTTTTTGTCCTAACTAGCCATTATCGCCACAAGCGAAGTGCAACACAGGCTTCTGTCAATCGCTTGGATTCTATTTTTGTGGTGTTGCACTGGGTAGATTTGCTAGCAAATGTTAGCATCTTGTAGTGTAGTTAACTGCTTTTCTGAAGGGCAGCTTGACTGTACTTGAGTATACTGTCTGATTATGAATAGCCTGTAGTTTAACAAGCTACACTTTTTTCAGTGCTTAATGAATCAGCTCCCTGTTCTCAGATCTGGTCTGTTGATAGATATGTTTGACCAACTAATTCCTCAAAACTCACTGCTATTGTTAAGAGCATAAAAAGCAGCGTGGATAGTTTACTTTCATTATCATATATGTTGTTGGTAAATTTAATACTGTTATATGCTCGTCTTTGTTCTAATAACAACACTCTGTCTACCAGCCAAGGCTAACGAGTCTTAGTGATCTCCTGTGCTCTCCAGCCCCCTGAGGAGCTTTGGGACTCTGAGGCAGCTCCAGACAGACAATACGCATGTTGTTACTATATGCTGCTTTTGCACAGAACAGACAGTTGGGGCTGGTGTTGTGCCCGCTGGCCTGACCCTCTTTAGAGTCACTGGGTGGCTTTTGGGGGTATGTTCAATGCTGTGAAACACTGTCAAATGCCGCCTTTCATGGCAATGACATGCTGAAGATTAAGACATCAAGGCCTGTCTGCCAGCAGGAAATTCACAATTCTTCTTGGGTTAATTGGAAATCCAAATGTTTTGAGGTGGAAGACAGTGGGCCAATGCAGCAAGAGCCACGATAGACTTTGTTTGTTACATTTACATTCCTTTCGAAGAGTTCTATCAAAAATGCTTGGGTAGAAACATGGTTAAGAGGATACCTGAAAGCCTTTTGACCAAACTAGTCCTTTTATACTCCATCAGTATCGCTGAAATGCACTCTCGTAACCACACACACAAATAATCGCATCAGGCCCCTGCTGGCTTGGAGCAGCACACTAAAAGCCAATGAATAGCTTAGTTCACTAGTATACAATGTCGAAACACTATGAATTGATTTCTTCTCCCTTTCTTCTATGTAATTGGCGTTGCCAAAGATCTCCTTTCGGCCTATTTTTGAAAATGAAGAATGCGACAAGCCCCAGATCCAACTTTTCCGCCATGCTGTTTATTTATCTATTCCCCCCCTCTTCGTCTTACGACACTTCGCATGAAAAGTGGCCACAGAATAGTGGTGACAGCCATGTCTAATATCTCTTTCTGCCAATTTTGGCTTCTTTCCCCTCCTCCGCACTTGATGTCTTTATATTCTCCTGAGAGTGCAGTGGGAATGAAAGGACGAGGCCTAGCTGCTGACCTCCGAGGGAGGAGAGTATTAAAAGACGGGAGCGAGAGAGAGGGCGAAGGATGGCGGGAGAGAGAAAGAGAGGGAGCAGTCTTTCCTGCTGAGAGCCGGCTATCTGGACTGGCAGGCTAAAGCTGGCCTTCAGACGCCTTTTGTCAAGCGGGTTGAGAAGAAGAGAGCCTCCTCTTCACTGGAGCTGAGACAATGCTGGGTTTGTCATCCCTGAGGAGTCTCCCGGTGAGAAAGAGAAGAGCTCGTCGTGGTCAGGGGTAGCCTTTGGGCCTTGCAGATGTTGAAATAGGGATGATTTATTAGGCCTGGTGTCCTCGGTGGCACTTGGCCACCGTCCCAGACAAGAGCGCGAGAAGAAGACAACAGGGGAGATCAGCGGGCCGCTGTGGATCAGAGACATCTTAATACCGTGTATGGGCATGGAGAAATTTGCTCTGCGACCGTCATGGTATTTTTGCCCTCTTTTCACTGAGAAAATAACTCAAGATTAAGCCAAAACCCCAGAGAGGAGGGTCCTCACAAAGATCTCTTTCTTTCTCTTATCTGAAAAAGAAGATCTGAAAAAAATATTTTACTCTTTAGTGGTGGCATGGAGTGTCATTTAAGTCATTAGAAAAATGCATGTTGCAACTGCAAAATGTCAAACTGGCCATATTTATGGTAACACAGCACAACAGCAATTGTATCTGAATGGTGGGACGCAAATAAATTATTGTTTATAGATTCTTCAGAGTTTAATACCCGGGGTTAAGGGGTTTGTTCAAACTCTTTAAGTATGAGAAATAGTAACACTTTCGGTAACACTTAATATTACAATGTCCTTGTTACACGTCACAAGTAGTTACTATTGAAATTAATAATGGTAAATTATGCAAGCAACTAACCCTAAACTAAACCCTAACCATATACTCATTACTTATTTGTGTATTTATACTGTAACAATGACACCTTAAAACATTTCTGCTTTTGGTAACACTTTATTTTACAGTGTCTTTGTTACACGTTACATGTAGTAATAACCAAACCCTAATCCTAAACCGAACTCATAGTAAGTACATTGTTATTACTCTGTAATAATTACACTGTAACAAGGACAACTTAAAATAAAGTGTAACCCTGCTTTCCTTAGCAAACACTACTAACGATCATGTTTGAAGTAAGACAGCTTGAAGAAAGTCACCCAAAAATCAAGAAAACAACAAAAAATGGCTTAACCGCCAGCTACTTATCTGTTCCTAGACAGCAATGTTTTCTGGAGCTAACTGTTGAACCCAACAGCCTCACTCGTTCTCCCAAAGAAACCACTTCTCAAGCACCTCTAGCAGAACTCAATGGCTTTTAATCTCAGCTGTTGTTTGTCCGGTTTACGGCGGCCATTCTTAATAGACCTCAGAGGGTTAGTTAAAGAGCGAAAGTTTAGACAGCTTTCATCAAGTCGGTGGAGAAGATTGATTGGCAATGTAATTTACCCCCACCCCAATGTCCAGCCGGTAAGTGCCTAGAGGAACTGTATGTGTGTAAAAGTGAGAGTGCACAGATGAAAAGACTGATTGCTTCTCTGTGTCAGGGACAGAGGTCCATTGGTGAACAGTTGCACAATGTGGCATGTGACCGGCTAGAGTAACAGAGCTGACAGGACCCGGAGGGGGGGGTCATCAGTCATCCGGGCCGCACGCTCTTGTGCCGTCTCTCACGTCTGTCATCTTCCTATGCTTGCATTTTGATGGAGACATGCACAATAACACCAACATCAACTGACACCTACAGCTGCAGACAAGCGTGAACTCACCCAGACGCACCCTTTCAAATTCAGGATCCTGTGTTTCCTGTATCAAACTCCGTTCATAAGCAGGAACGTGAATGAGGAGCTAAAGGGCTTATTTTTGATGGACAGGACCCTGTGACAGCACAGAGAAAGCACGGGAAGGTAGATGGAGAGAAAGAGAAACTGTCAGGCTTCCTGGACAAAATTATTTCCCATTTTGCTCATTCAAATCACCGACGCTGTCCGGTCGGATCTTTGCGCTCTGTTGTCTGTCAAAACTTTCTGCATCAGCATAAAACCTTTCAAAATGTTTGAGTTTTCTCCCACTAGACATGATTAAATGCTTTTTTTTCCCAGGGTGGTAAAAAAAAGTGCTGTCTTTGTATAAAAAGTGGCAGCTCCATCCGGGAGCTACAGCAAAGGTTAATGACAAACAACGGACAATGAACACAGGACAAAGAGTGGCATACACATCGCCTCTCTCTCTCTACGTTTTCCTCTCTCTCTTCCCCCTCTTTTTTCTCATCCTCTCAATAGCTGTTTTTCATTTCTGTAAATGGGTCATTCTATGAAATAAGTGCCTCTCCCAGTTCGATGAGTTTTCTTAAGTTTTGTTCTTACATTCTATCAGTCAAATAATAAGTTTAATACTTCTCAAACTAAATTAATACATTTTATTATATTTGGGGACATAATTATGCTAAATAAGGTAACAGGTAATGACGGTATCAGGGTTGATAGTTTAACAGATTAATTTGATGTTCACATCTTGTGCTCAAGATTGTGAGACTACAAGGTAAATGTAATATTTCTACAAATATCCACTTTTCAATGACTGGTTGTTTGCTATAATAATGACACTATTGTCTTTTTAGACATGACTTGCTATCCAAAATCAATGTAACAGGGTTGAACATTTTCTATGCTTATTTTATGGGCACAAATGGCAATTGTAAACTGACCCAAATGTATTCTTCAAAACGATCGTCTCTTCCCATTCACTAGCTGAAAATGAACAGAGAGACTGATAGAGAGTGTTGATGGGAGGGAACAAGCAAGAGAAAGATGCAGAAATGCCTCCTCTTCTTTCTTTCGAAGTCTCATCCCTTTCATGTCGGACTCTCTGCCGTTTCTTTGCCCATGTGAATCAGAACAATGAGATGTATGAGCGTCTGAGGGGGCAGCGCAGAGAATACTGGCCTTGTCCTCCAGTTGAAGCTTGACGTTGATTAATGAGAGTGCGGACATGGGCAGAATGTTGAGGAAGGTTCCGGAAGACCTCAGGGGTGTAAAGGGAGGAAGAGGGTATGGGCGGTGACGAAAAACATGGGCTGCCTCAGGAGGGGAGAGGTAAGGGCCCACGGCCTGGACACAACTCACGAGTCATGACTAACAATTCACAAATTTCCCTCAAGAAAGACAAGAGTTAAATTGGGCACAACTCACAGACAAGTTGGCACCTCATAAAATCATTAGTGAAAAACAACCCATGGGATTTTGAACACAGACAGTAATAAAAACTGAAGGACAATGACCTGTAAGCATTTAACTATGATTTCAGACATTAAGGATCATAAGAGTTGTATTTATTTAAGTCTGCCAGTATAGATGGATGTGATATGGCAAAATGACAAACTGTTACCTCAACCAGTTAAAAAAAAGAAACAAGGAGCAAAGCAAAGTTTTCAGATCACTCAAACTGCTACAAGCCAACAACACAGTGAATAAAATGTTTTAGTCCCTAAAAAGACAGCCATAGCGAAAATTATTAACCACTTTTAGAAATATGTTTGCTTTTCAATGCTACATATGCTACCAAATCATTGATATAGTATTATAGCGTTGAATATTTTGAATTATATTTTATTTATTTATTTATTCACTTTAATTTTAGTTAAAGTTTTAGTAATTTCGTTGTGTTTTTGTCATTTTTATTGACAAAGTTTATATTGTTTGTTTTTTTTTTATTACGTTTTAAGTTTATTTAGTTTTAGTTCATTTAGTAATTCCAGTTGAAAATGTTGCCCAGGCAATTAGCTGAAATAAAATAAGTAACTATTTTCTATTTTTTATAGCTTTAGTTATAGTTTTTAACAAAAAAAAAACAAAAAAAAAAACTATAATATCCCTTTATTTATTATTATTATTATTATTATTATTATTAAATAATAAAAGGGGGAAAAAAAATATTTCCAACAACAACGACTTTTAGTTGTTTGTTTTAAATGTGTGATATTTAAAGATTGTAAACATTACTTTAGACTTTAGAACTAATATTACAACCAGTAAACTCTTGGTTTAAATAAACTTCAGTCTTCATCTTTGATCTTACATTTTCCCTCACTTTGATTAAAACTACTGGGGACAGCTTATTTCTTCTTTTGCTGTGTGTAAGATGCCAACCCCATCATTTTAAAGCCGTACCCTCCTCCTGAAAGCCTGTCCTCCAGCGGTCTCTCTCTCCAGTCTGTGCTGCGCGGCTCCATTGTCTCAACTTTCATCTGTAGGTAAGCACCTCACTAAAGCCCCAGCCACTTCAAAACACGTGACAATAGCCAGATTTCCTCCCAATTTGCTTGTGGAGAAAGAGCCCAGAAGCTTTTCAGGAGGACCTGAATAGTCTGGCTAATTCAAGCACAATCCAGGCCTGACCCCCCATTTCCCCTTTACTTCTCAGACCCTATTTAGGTGCCCCTGACTTTCCTAATTCAAGAACAATCCCTGCTGCTTTTCATAAGCCTGTGTTGCTCTGAAAATATGTGAGTGTGTGTCTGTATCGGTGTGTGTGTGTGAGCAAGAGATCACAGAGCAGTGATTCTCAACTGGTGGGTTGGACCGCAGGTCTGTTCTGATAGCAGCGAAAAACAATGAATGCAAATAATAAAATTCAACTAACTATAAAGTTAAAATTGCAAAAGAAAAATCAACTTTTTTATTGGCATTTTCGATCTATTACATCACAAATAACACATTTGGTGTTATTCTTTGCTTAGTCAAACAACGCTAGTTTCTACCAGTTGCGAATTATTTCTAAACTTAAATCGTTTTTGACAGTCATTCACATTTTTATTATATTCACGACGGGACTACTGTAATTCCTTCTAACTTGGCCATTCTCAAACTTCGCTTTTCTCCCGACAGATGGTGCAGAATAATGCTGCAGGTATGTTGTCATCAGTCAAATAATATGATCACATTATTCCAATTTTAGGATTTAATTTAAATTTAAATTTAAATTTTCAATTTCATTTTTTTTTTAATTTAAAATACTATTGATAAAACACTGACCAGGCCCCACCATATACAGCAGTGGCCAAACGTGATGGCTTCTTTGCACTTTTTTATTAAATATTTTGTATGCATGTTGTGAATTTGTGCCTGAAATGTAAAACTAATGTACACATTCCATGTTTCAACTATATGATTTGATGGCGAAAGAAATAGTGTAGCGCCAAATGTATATGCACAGTCCAACACCACAAAACTTACTGGTGCAAAAGTGCACATTGCACCTTACATCACTTTTTTGCACGTCTTTCTGAGTCCTCTTTTGAAACAATAAAAGAACAGTTGGAGAGCTTTTTTCTACTTTTTTGATTTCAACTGTATAATTTGTCATGACACAATGAAACATACCAAATTGTGTGGACAAACCAAGCTTGCACTAATTATTCCCTGCCTATAATTCAACAAAATAACTATGTGGCAGGTATTAGCTATATTATTTGATGTTAATTTGTGGGTTTTAGTGAAAATAGCCGGATGGAAGGAGCTGTCCTCTGCAATCAAAATGGCTATATCTGGTCGACTGGTTTTGGATATTGCTTGTGCGCTGGATGTGAATGATCACAATGTCCACAGAATTATTTCAAAGGACAGTGGGACCACTATCATGCAGAATATAAAGTGCTATGGCTGGTCAAGGAAGACTAGTGAGTATTTTAACAAGAAAGAGGAAGAAAATCACCTGATTGTGGGACCACCTCAAAACAGCTTCTAAACACCTGAATGAGATCTCCAACCTCCAATTTCATCTTGAACTGTAAGCCAATGGCTATAAGAGGCTGGATTGAGAGGTTGCGTACCAGTAAAGAAACCAATTATTAGTTTTATCAACTGCAAAAAACAACTTGCATTTGCAGGATTGGAGTATGGAAGATTGGAGCTATGTATAAACAGCCTAGCACTGGATGGTGTCAGGTATGTTCATAGGATACGACTGAGGTGTTTTATACCAAGTACATTCATATATATATAATGATCATGATGTATGTCATGCATTTTAAATGTCTTATATAAGGGAGGAGACAAATTATCGTATCTTTTGTTGTGGACATCAAATCAAGTGTGTCAATCTCTCACTTGGCAAAACAAGCCAAACTAGACAGATACCAACATGGACAGGTTGTGTGACATGCCCTCATCCTCAAAATACATGGGGGCAAAAAAAAAACAACTGCAAAATATTACCCAGACATTAAATACACTCGCTTGCAGTGAGAATAAACATGGTTAAAGCTGACCACAGCTTGTTTTATGATAATTATTCATTGTTGAGACTGAGAGCATTAAACTATCAAATTTTTAGAGATACATTTTGTACAATAAAAATGTTGGTACAGTGTTCAACAGTCCAAAGAAGAAGCTATAAGAAATAAAAAAATAAAAAATAAAATAAAATAAATATATATATATATATATATATATATATATTGTGATTAATCGCATTCAAAATAAAAGTTTGTGTTTACATAATATATGTGTGTGTACTGTGTATAATTGTTATGTACATATAAATACACACTCCATGTATATTTTTAAGAAATATTTGCATGTATATACTGTATATATATTTATATAATTTATCTTATATATAAATATAAATATTTTATATATAAATATACCATATTCTTCATAAATATATACATGCATGTGTGAGTATTTATATATACATAATAATTATTCACAGTACACACATATATTATGTAAACAAACTTTTATTTGGATGCGATTAATCGCGATTAATCGATTGCCCAGCACAGTATATAGAGTGTTTACAGTGTTTACTTTTTTTTTTTTTTTTGGCTTCAAGATTCAGATTTTACTTTGGACTTTTGAACACTGTACCAAAATTTTTATTGTACAAAATGTATCAAAAATGTATTAATATTACCATGAACTGAGTTCAATATGCAAACTTAACACGTCATCAAAAGCAAAATTTATAATTTTGCTTTTAAAATATCTCTAAAAAATGTATGGTTTAATGCTATCAGCAATGAATAATTATCATAAAACAAGCTGTGGTCAGCTTTAACCATGTTTATTCTCACTGCAAGTGAGTGTATTTAATGTCTGGGTATTTAAAATCTGCTAACTATTGGTTGCTCTATCTATTTTTCTCAGGTATTTCAAATCTCTTTTTTTCTCTCTTTGACACTTCATTGTGACCCTAATCAACCTCCCCAGTGCCAGAGAGCAGATTTCCTCCTTATGCGTGTTAATATGCTCCTCTGTAGGGCCCCTCCAGCACCTCTCACTTCCCAGGCCGCCGTATTGTTATTAAAGCAATCAAGGCCTTTCTTCGCTAGGTTAAGTGCTAAGAGTTCATAGGGAAACACATTTGAATTGCGTCTCAAACAGTTGATAATCCTCGTTTCACATAAAAAGACAATTTAAAGAAATTTAAACCTCAAGTGATGACATGATGTCAGAGCAAAAGGAGCAGCGTGCGGGAGAGAATCATATTTTTGCCAATGTCATTTTCAGGGTTTGGTTTTCACAAGGAAACCACAAAGCCTTTAAATGCAGGTCAGAGGACGTGGTATTGAGTTCCATTAAACAGCCAGAAGCAGACGGAGAGACCCAGACAAACCCAGAGAACTCAAAAAGAGGGGTGAGATATTAAAAACACCAGCGTTGCGGCTAACACGTTTTCAAGAAACGACTACAATAACATGTTATTTCAAATCCCCCTCAGATTTATGTTTTAAAACCTTCAGAACTGCTGATAAACAAATATAAGTCTTAACATATTAAGGTGCGCTCACATTTACCATTGATCTGTGAAATTTCGGAGAATTCCAATTGGATTGAACGCGATCGAGATTGAAAAAGTTCCCCACACAGAATTCGCTCATGTTCAAGTTGGTCACGTGAATTTGCCGTGCTGATAATCAGACAGCTGCTTGGTTTGAAAGTGATGCTATGCTTCATACATCTCTACACTATCGACCAGGACACTGGACATGTTTTTGCAATGTGACCACATTTACATTGCATAAAATGTAATCTTTTTTACATTTTTAAATGAGTACTGCAGTACTGTAACTTGTGAAACTGAAAGGCAGTAAAAGTGCGTTGAGGAAAGAAATAGAGAAGAATGCTTATTGTTGTCGTGTTACTTGCAGGCCATGAGAAGATCAGCTTTCTGCAAGAGCATTCAGGAGCTGTGCATGGCCGCCCTGCGCAGGATACAGTGACCGGACGGAAGAGTGAGAGGGTTTTATCTTGAAATGTGATGGCCGTGGCAGAGGAGACTACGAGAGGTGTGCTATGACTGTCCAGCGAGCATGCAACTGTAGATTCTTAAGAACTTCACAGGAAACCTAGAGCATAACACCAAATCCTTCCCATCTATTCCAGTGCACAAATTATACAGTGACTTTCAGGGGGAGTCTTTTTAAAACAATTTAAATGTATAATTGTCAGGCCACAATCTTGTCAGGTTGATTTAATATCCCATTTGTTTCTCCAAGCCAGAAATAAAATAAATGGAGTACAAAAAAGTCAAGTCAAAACTAATTTTATAAATCTATATATGATGTGTCAACAATGGACACTTTTCACATTTTTCCAGGATTCCCAGAAGTGGAAGTCGTCACAGTTGGGTAAAAATCTTTAGTGGTGAATGGGAGACTACATCACGTATGTGTTCTCATTTGCTCTAATAGCAAAAGAAAACGTTTTGCAAAAACTTTGCAAAAGAAGAAAAAAACACAGCACTAACACTTTATTTAAATGGTCCATTTTTTAGAAATTCTACTTACTATAAGTAACTTTGCAGGTACATGTCAATGAACTTTCAGTAGAGTGTCTGCTTAATATCTGCTAACACTTTATTTTGATGGTCCACCAACAGACTATAAGTACCTAAAGTATGTCAACTTATTCTACTAACAGTCTACTAATACTCTAATAAGAGGTAGTTGACATATAGTTGTAAGTAACTTATACATTTATTCATTTTGCAGATGAATTTTATCCAAAGCAAGTGATTCATCTAGAAGAGGCAGACAAACACGAGAAGTGCTCAAAATACAACATTTCAGACATTGCTTAGAGCATCATAAACTAGAATAGGGAGGGATTACAGGAATCCCATTAACTATACTAACTTATAGTTAGTAGAATGTCTAAAGTGAACATCGAAATTGTGGCTGTCATTTTTAATAAATAAAATAACCATTACGGCTGTCATTTTTAATGTCAAGGAAATATAACAAAGTATAGTACTATGAATGTACATTTAAAATAATAATAATAATAATGAAGATATAAAAAAGCTAGATTTACAATATGATGTTAATAACTGTGAAGGTGCATCACAGTATGATAAAAATAATAATAATAATAATAGTACTTATTTGTTAAATATTGATTGTATCCTTTAATATTCATCATAACAAAAAGTGCCTGATTTGCTTCTTTTTTTATATCAGTTAAAAATAATCACTGGCTTTGTAAATAAACAGCATTGTAACTTTAATTACGTTAAATGTATAATGTGATTTGCATATATTTAAGCATGTATCAAACTTAATCTAAATCAAACTTATGTGCATCTGATAGATCTGTAAATAGCGTATCAAATGCAGTCAGGTTTGAGGTTAATGTTAGAACAGGTAGAGTTATCTGTCTGTAGCAGTGAAAGGATATACTCTACTACCTACACACTGACCTCCCTGTCCTGCTCTTGGCCATGGGCCATATTAAGTGCCTGTCGTAAACAGACTTGATTTCCTGATCTACTATCACATGGAGTCAAAACAATCTGTCTACAACTGCTGTGCTGATTTGTTTATGGACGGAATCAGTCGTCCTTTAATAAATCAGAGCTTTCACTCTAGTTTACAGACATTATTATAGACTAATTGCAGTTTTAAACCATGATGAATATTAATGATTTTTTACTATCATTATTTTAATAATTTTTATATTTAATAATATATAATTATTAACACTTCATGATCTATTTTTTTATTTTATTTTATTATTATTTCTTTTTACTTGACTTGACCACCTGTTTCACTCACAACCGACTACACTGAAGAAGAAAAAAATCCAAGAATAAAAGAAAGAAAGCCAGCAGGAAAGAAGGAAAGCATGGGACACTGTATGAGCCGAAATCCTCTCTCAGGACCGTCATGTGAAGAATTCTCTCTCAATGTCACTCCCTCCTGCTCAGCCTCTCTTCTTCTCCGTTTTTTAATAAAGCTGTTTGCTTGTCAGCTCTTTTCAGGCACGGACCCCCAGCCATGTGAAAAGTTAATCCCTGTGTGTCTGCGAGCAGGCTCCATCTCCCTGGGAACCCCCTCGCTCAGGCAGACTCAAGGACGACCCTGACAAGGTTGGAGTGGGCGGCCCGGGCCTGACCAGCCACTTGAGGCTGGGCCTCTCTCAACCACTTCTGCTCTATTCCATCCTTTCAGGGAGCTTTTGATGGGACAGCCTGACAGACAGTGGGATTTTGGATTTACATCTTCAAGTGCTAATCAAGTTGAAAGATGACAGTGGAGGAAAATAGATCTTTTAATGCACCCCCTCCATCCCAGCTTCCACCCTATTCATCCCTAAGACACCACTGTGCTCAGACTTCAGGTTTCATGTCAAATATAAATGTGAATAAGCTACGACAGTTAAAATTGGAGACAGGAATGCACAAACTAGTCCCAAACAAGCTTGATCCATTAGATTTTATTCTTTATAGATTTATATTCTTAGCAAGTGCTTTTCTAAAAAGTGACCAAATTCAAGACAGGTTGCTAAAAATTCTAATTGCACACAAAGTTTAGGCCCCAAAAGCTGAGAACATCAAGAAAGTTAAAAAAAAAAAAGAAGTGTGGTAAGGGTTGGACCTTCATGCTGATTTTTTTTTTTTTTTTTTTAAATCACATTTCTCATTTGTATTTTTCTCATGAGATTGGGATGGATTTTAGCTTGTCAGATCGAGCAGCAGTAATCTATAAAGGCTGGAGCTTAGCAAAGAGTGAATCTGGTCTTGGAAGAATTTGATGAGAAATGTTTGAGTTGAAAATGAGTTAAAATCTGTGACTTTTGATTGCAAGTTTTGTTATCCTGGCAAATCTGAGCAGAGTTTGAGACATTGTTGAGATCTCCTCTGAAAGATTATTGGGATCTTTGCTGTCTAGGAAAAACAACTGAGATATTAATGAGACTCCGATTGTGATTTTTCTTTCCTATGGGGAAGGTCATTGGCTCCGTACCGCATGTGAGTATGAAGAGACTCAAAGCAGCTCATTATGAAGAGGGATGTGTTTTACTGACTAGCGTGGAAGAGCGCAGCCAGGGGCAGCCAGCCATCTAAATCCTCTCTTTCTCCCTCCCTTCCCCTCTCCCACCCTCCCTGTTCATCCCCCGTCTTACGCTCTCTCAGGCCTGAAAGCAGCAGAAATTAGTTTTGAGGGAAACAAGTGCGATTGGGTCTGTATAGGTCAAGACGGACTTTGTTCTGTCTGAGGGTTTATCTAAACTACAGCTGCGTTGGACAATGGGCCAGGGGTGGCTGACAGAAACCCAAGCTGTGAGGGCTAAATTACTGCACTGATAAGACTGAATTAGATGCTATGAAGTCCAAGAGCTCAAGAGACACCGAAGAGGAGACAAGAGACTCAGTCGATGACAGAGAAAGAAAGAGAAAACTAGATAGAAAATAGCAGTGTCCTAAAATATAGTCCCTATATAGGCAGCATCCTAACTGACAAATTAAAGTCAAATGTGACTGATTTGGAAAACATAGAAAGCAACTCTTATACTGGGGCTCCTCGTGAAACAGCTGAGGCCCTGTTTACACCTGCATTTTGTTTCATCGGATCACAAGTACACGAGGGAGACACATACCCGTTTACACCTGGTGTTTTAATCCATCTCTTTTGTCCACTTTCAACCACTTCTGTCCTGATTTCTTCAAGCGAAGGGTCTATGGGCGGGTAAATGTATGTTTTTTTTCAGATCTAATGTACAAAATAAGCTCACGAAATTTACATATGAACACACCCAGAGACGATGGAGAAACATACGGAGAGCAGCAGCTTTTGTTTCTGCTCTGATAGCCGCAAGACTAGCCGAACGCGGTGAGTGCGTGTTAAATCAGGAATGGTGAAAGAACATAGTGCTTGGTACGTTTTTCGTACTTGGGTCTTCAGACAGCAAAGTTTAAATCCCACCAGTGGTCTGGTGGTAGAATTTTTGTAAACCGTGTCAAAGGTTTCGGGTTCTAATCCGCCCTCATAAAGTTTTTTTTTCTTCATTAAAGTCAAAGATGTTCATCAATGATTGTATGTTAAGAGCAGGGACATGTTTGTGTGCATTTTGTTTTGACTAGAGTCTCCACAACGGCATTAAGCGATAGATTGACGCCTGTGTGAAGACTGTGCACGAGCCAAAAGAGAATGTAAACCCCACTTACTTTGGTTTGATTGGCCATCTCACACAATGAGAACTACCAAGGAAAGCCTCAGGAACAGCAGATTTGCTCATATCACACCTTGCATACTGCTAGACGACTTTTGATTTCGGCCAGTGCTATTAAGCATGATATGTCTTGACACATACCTTAGTTCACCAAAAAATGAAAATTCATTATTTATTCACCATCATGTCAGTCCAAACCAAAAATATGTTTGTTCATCTTTGAAACTTAAATGAAGATCTTTTTAATGAAAGCCGAGAGATTTCTGGCCCATCTAAAGTCTATTTCAGCAGTTCTGAGTCTTCTGAACACATCCGCACATCAAATATGCTAAACAGAAGCACAAACATGCTTGCTTGATACGCAAAACATAAACAAATGATAAACAAATGTCTTACGGGTTTGGAGCGACTTGAGGGTGAGTAATTATTAAGAGAATTTTCATTTTTGGGTGGTCAAACCTTTTAAATACAGTAGATACTGTACGTCCTGTCATGAGGGTGTGTGCATATTATCTTCAATGAGTGCTTATGTTAGTATATTTAAGAAAGAAAGAAAGATTCTTGTGATCCTATTAGCAAACAGGATTCATGGTACCACCAAGTACTAGACGTCTGACACTGATATTTTCCCAACAAATGAGATGTTGTTTTACGGAATTAGTTCAAAAAACTACATAAATTTGTTTTACAAAATAATTAGTCCAAATATTTAGTATAAAAACTGATTTGACAATTATTCTCATGGCAGACATTAAGTAAACATGAGGGGTGATGGTTCCTACATGAGGGGTGATGGTCTGTTTCAGTGTGACATAACATACATACATGATATCACTTGGACTCGTAGTCATCTTTAAATAGGCTCTGTAGAAAAGCAAGTGGTGTCATTGATGGAAATTAGTGTGAAAGATGAGCCCCACCGAGCAGGACGACAGATTTACAGGGATGGGTTTAGCTGCCGAGAGACACAAGCACAGAAACAGCCATTATTCCTACAACTCAACCACAACTTGACACACGGCTAGCTTTCAAAAAAAGACGAGAGAGCTGGTGAATGGGCCAAGTCTCCTTTCCAGAATAATGACAAATTTAACATTTCTGCACAGTGAAACAGAATGTCGTCATTGTCTTTGGGTTCCTAAATGGCTGTTATTTCACATAGTCGTCTTGAGGAAAGAATAACACTCAAACATCAGTCTTTTCTGAAGAGAGACACACACATTATGGCACACCTGGGGCGCTTGAGTGTTGCTCTAACTATGACAAAGAGCTTGAACTTTGAGTGACTTAAGAGTTTTTTTTTTCCACACCGTTATTATGCTTGTCTGGTTATGAATTTATTGCATTTTGTATTGCTATCATGGTTGGTAATCAAAACAGTATTGTGCATCTATTTTTGGCTGTAATGATCTGAAAACATTTGCGGCCAACAAAAAGAGGGTGGCGACCAGGATGAAAACTACGCCTCCTATTTTTTCATGAAAGAAATGGTGGACTTTAAATATGTAGGCTTTCCATACAATTTAAGTCAAATGACACTGCAAGATGACCTGTGACCATTTATTTTATGATGTAAGTTTATATTTATGTATAATGTGACATATAAAATAAAAGCAGTGGGTCACTTTCAGGAAACGGAGCTTTATTATTCCTCAAGAGACAAATGCTTACAGATGCTTACTTTTTTACAGATGTTTAAAAAAATGCATTGACCTTCAACCCCATAACATTAAACGGCAAAACATTTTGAATGTAACAGGGCTGAACAGTCATTGAAAAAAAAACGTTTTAGCCATTTTGAGGTGTTATTTATGGAGCACCTAAAAGGACCTTTTCAGCAACAAAAAAATTGTGAAAAGTTTCTTGTGGGCACTGGAATTTTTTGTATGCTCAGGTGTTACAATTTTTGGTTTATGTATACTGTAATCTCCTTTGTGAGTCACTACCATTACTATTAAGAAAACTAGCGAAAGTGAACCTCCCTGTTATATAACGCAACACTTCTTTAAAGGAGCACTTTTTGAAAATAGGCTCATTTTCCAACTCCCCTAGAGTTAAACAGTTGGGTTTTACCGTTTTCGAATCCATTCAGCCGATCTCCGGGTCTGGCGGTAGCACTTTTAGCGTAGTTTTGCATAGATTATTGAATCTGATTAGACCATTAGCATCTCCCTCAAAAAATTGACCAAAGAGTTTCAATATTTTTCCTATTTAAAACTTGACTCTTCTGTAGTTACAGTGTGAATGAGAGTATAGACCAGGAATGAGAGTATAGTTCCTAGCCATATCGGCCTAGAAAATCACAACTTTTCATTTTCTGTAGGTCTTAGTACATGATGTAACTACAGAAGAGTCAAGTTTTAAATAGGAAAAATATCGAAACTCTTTGGTAATTTTTTTGAGCGAGATGCTGAATGGATTCGAAAATGGTAGAACTGTTAGAGCGCTGTTAGAATTGAATGAAGAAAGTCAGCATTTCTCCAACAACTGTAAGGATGTGTTAAATCCGTGTTAAAACAAAGTGGTTTAATAAAGGGTGTATTGGTCTTGTAGAATACAAATTTTTAGCACATTTTACTGTACCATTTTTTTTTTATTGTCCATTAAAGTTTTATATGGGACAATATAAATATACTGTCAAATTTTGAGCAATTTTTTACTGTACCAATATTTTTTAATGAACCATTCAATTTAGAGTATAGGACGATGCACATTGAGCAGCCTATCGCGCTATACCCTATATCAGCCCACACTCTAAAAATGGTGCTATATAGCACTAAAAGTGGTTCTTGACTCGTAATCGTAGGGGAACCACTATTGGTGCTATATAGCACCAAATCTTTAAAGGTGCTCTACAGCACCTTTGTCAAATGGTGCTATGTAGAACCCATAAGAGGTGCCATATCGCATTTTATTTCTTCAACAAAAATGGTGCTAAACAGCACCAACAGTGGTTCTTTGGCTCGTAAAGAACCTTTAAAGGGGCTTAACAGGTTCTTTGTACGGCAGAGGTGCATAGCACCTTAACCACCCCAAAGAACCACTGAAGAACCGCTGAAGAACCATACAGGGGCTTAACAGGTTCATACGGTAGCGGTGCTATATAGCACCTCAGTCATCCCAAAGAACCGGTGAAGAACCGGTGAAGAACCACTAAAGCACCAAGATTTAGTGCTATATAGCATTTAAAGTGGTTCCCTTATAATTATGAGCCAAAGAACGTCTCGGTTACGTATGTAACCCTCGTTCCCTGAAGGAAGGGAACGGAGACGTTACGTCAGTTACTGATGAAATGGGGGTTTCGCTTAGAAGCCAATCGCCTTTGAGCTCTACAAAACGAGCCAATGGCATGAAGATGCCATGGGTCTGCGGAATTTGCATAAAAATTGCAGCGGAAATTGCAGCGTCCTGTGCAACCCCGCCCCACCGCGTGGGTATAAAGGGCGTTGCGTGGCAATCTCGCATTATGTTACCTGCTGAAGAGCCGAGGCATGAGTGTCCGGTGGTACAGCGGAAGTGGCATGGGGACGTAATGTCTCCGTTCCCTTCCTTCAGGGAACGAGGGTTACATACGTAACCGAGACGTTCCCTTTCAGTCAGTACACTACAAGTTACATCAGTTACTGACGAAATGGGGGTCCCAATACAATCTCGCCACGACGGCTGTCTTCCAGCGTCCTGCGCTGACCAGAGCTCCCTGCTGTGAGTCAAACGAGGGGCTAGGCTCAACGCGATACCAAGATACACTGGGAAGCATATCCCACGTGGAGAAATGCAACACAACGCCTGCCCGAAGGGAGGACTTAAGAATACACATATGACCCCCGTAGGGATTGCATATGGAGCACTCTGGGGTATTCAGCCGCAGGTGGAACATTTTTCAACCCCAGGTGTGGCAAGGTGTCTTTCTAAGGGAAGACACGTGCTCAGAGAGACTTACCGTGGAAATAAACATGTGGGGGTTGCCCAACGGGGGAACTATGCACACGGAGGCACCTAGCTGAACACGAGGGCTGACCAAGCGGGCATGCACTCTGGTGTCGACATCAGCAGTGCTGGAGGAGCTCAGGGCTTACTGGGAAGCTCACCTGAGAGAAAATGCGCACGCATCCAGTCCGTGGAGTGGAATGGCGCAGCAAGCGAAGACACCTGAGCCTGTCCAGTTACTGGCCACTTAGGGCGAGTACACGAGAGGACACAGGCTCCACTCGGAGATTATAAAATCTTGCGAATGTGTTGAGTGTCGCCCAGCCTGCAGCTCTACAAGTGTCTGTCAGCGAGGCGCCATGCGCTAAAGCCCAAGAGGAAGCAACACTCCTAGTGTGCTCTAACCCCAAGGGGGCATGGCATGCCCTGAACCTGATATGCCAGGACAATGGCGTCCACTATCCAGTGAGACAACCTCTGCTTGGAGAGAGCCTTCCCTTTCTGCTGCCCTCCGTAACAGACAAAGAGCTGGTCTGAGGTCCTGAAACACTGCGTCCGGTCTACGTAAGCGCGAAGGGCATGTACTGGACAGAGCAGTGCCAAGGCTGGGTCTGCCTCCTCCACAGGCAGCGCTTGCAGGTTCACCACCTGATCCCTGAAGGGAGTGGTGGGAACCTTGGGCACGTATCCAGGTCGGGGTCTCAGGATCACGTGAGAATTAGCCGGCCCGAATTCCAGGCACGCTTCGTCAACCGAAAATGCCTGCAGGCCCCCTACCCTCTTGATGGAAGCCAGAGCAATCAAGTGCGCCACTTTCAGTGAAAGGAACTTCAGCTCTACCGACTGCAGAGGCTCAAAGGGAGCTTTCTGCAGGGCAGATAAAACCACTGCAAGATCCCAAGAGGGTATTTGAGGAGGGGGAGGAGGATTTAATCTCCTCGCCCCTCTAAGGAACCTGCTGACCAGGTCGTGCTGACCTACCGTTTTTGAGTCCACCAGGTCATGGTGAGCCAAAATCGCGGCCGCTGGGAAAAACCAAGGATTCTCCCCCGGCCCGAGAACTGTTGGGCGAAGTCCTGGACCGGAACCCCAGTGTACCCTTTCACCGCGCCGCCATCGAGGGCAGTGAAGGCGGAAGTGGCTGCCGAACGATCGCGAAAAGTCAAGGGAGACTTCCATGACTTCGACACCTCTTCATGCACTTCCGGGGGCCGCCCCCAAATACCAATCATCTAGCCGAGAGGACATGGCGGAGGGTTCCACACAAGCCCAAGAGCCTCGGCCGCCCGGGAAAGCATGGCTGTGAGCAGCCGAATCGTCATCTCCGGAGGAATCCAGCCCACCTTGTGATGCGGCGATCGACATAGCATCCTCCGCCAGTGCGCCAAATGAAACGCAGGGCCCAGGATGGGAAACACCTGCGCCCTCAT
Organism: Coreius guichenoti; assembly: GCA_039654105.1. Classification (NCBI taxonomy): domain Eukaryota; kingdom Metazoa; phylum Chordata; class Actinopteri; order Cypriniformes; family Gobionidae; genus Coreius; species Coreius guichenoti. The sequence goes on along the minus strand of CM077186.1, from coordinate 7,624,374 downwards.
CTGGCAACACCACAGGTTGCAGTGTGCTAGAAGGGGGTGTGGCCCGAGGAGGATTCGTCGGGTTGGCCCACATCGTCACCCTCAAGTCACCCTGACCACCAGCCAAAGTATTCCCACTCGTGGAGGGAATAGATTGGGGTGTGGTAGAGGGGACTCTCCCTCCAGCACGGAGATCACGGAGCCTTGACCGCAACAATGCGATGGCCATGTTCCCGCAGTGGGAATATGACTCATCCATGAACGCGCGCTCAGCGTGCACGAGGCCCAAGCACGCCAAACAGCGATCATGCCCGTCAAACGGAGGAACCAGCCGACCGCACCCAGGAACGGAGCACTAGCGAGACATCTTGAAACAGACGTGCCGCATGCAGCTCTTTTAGAGAAGAGTTTTTGCTCTGCAGAAATGCTGAAGCGCCTAGGGAGAACACACACGCTACGCTGTGCGCCCTTTATACCCACACGGTGGGGCGGGGTTGCGTTATGCAAATTCCGCAGACCCATGGCATCTTCATGCCATTGGCTCGTTTTGTAGAGCTCAAAGGCGATTGGCTTCTAAGCAAAACCCCCATTTCGTCAGTAACTGACGTAACTCGTAGTGTACTGACTGAAAGGGAACCACTTTTAGTACTATTAGCACCATTTCACGGAAAGGTTTCTTGTCCTGCCACAGAGGATGTGCTACAGCGGATATGAGGTCTTGAAATATGACGTACAGCCCTAACGAAAGCCACATTTTGAGCACCTTTTACTGTACCAGTCTTATTTTATGGACCCTTGAACTTGGCAAATAGGGCAATGCACACAGCCGTATTGCACCATCAGCCCATTTCACGATGTGGTTTCTCAGCCGCAACAGAGGATGCGTTAAAGTGGACATAAGGCCTTGATATTAGTGGTACTGCCCTAACGAAATCCAAATTTTGAGTAAACAGATCTCTATTAATTCATGCTCATCCATGCTCTCGTTCTCTTAGTAGTAAGATGGTAGTGATGTACAAAGGAAACAGGTTATACATAAGCTGGAATTTGTTATGCGTGAGCACGCAAAAATATTCCTGTGCGCACATGAAAAGTTTCTCATGCGCATGTAATAGTTTCTCGTGAGCATGCAAAAAGTCTGTATATTTTTTTATTTTTTGCAAAGGTCCCTTTAGGGGCTCCATACTAGTGATGCGCAAGTCGGCTTTTTTTCCAACCCGCTTTTATGAAATTATTTGACCCGCCCCAGCCCGCCCCAGCCCGCCCCAGCCCGCCCCAGCCCGCCCCAGCCCGCCCCAGCCTGCCCCGCACCACTGTATCTATTTTTACAACCCGCCCCGCCCCGCACCCGCGATTAACATTAACATTAACATACTAGGCATTGTAATGTAAATGAAAACAGCCTTTATTTTTAGCCTGAAAGTGCTTGGAAACATTGCCCTGTAAACTGGCAAAAGCATACGATTATGAATATGAACCATAAATCAGGTCATATTAATAACAAGATAATGATAAACATTTTCAACATTTACAAAGCACCATTTGTATTCATCTAATAGGCTAAAAAAAAAATTATTTCAGATTTGTATAGGCCAACAGTTTACAGCCTACGCTACATAACCACTGAACTTTTGTTTTATTTAACACACGGAAATGTTCATTTAGCGTTTTTATGTTCGCTGTGCAAAAAAAGAATGGCATCCACTGTACCGGGGTTTAATCTATTTCGCCTAGACTCCAGCACCCGGCCAGCAGAGCTGAATGTGCGCTCGCTTGATGCGCTTGTGGCGGGGATACAGAGAATAATTTTTGACACCTTGGCAAGCACAGGAAAGGCGATTGACTGCGACTGCCAGAAGCTTAGAATGTCCTCTCCGTCCCAGAAGAACTGGCCCTCAATGTAGCGCTGAACCTCGTCTCTCTCGGCAACTTCTTCACTATCATCCTCCCACTCACTAAACTCATCTCTTTTTCTTTTGACTCGCTCGGCTTCGTCAACTAAAAATAAAATATAACAATATTTAACCTTTTAAACATACATTAGACCACTGTAGCTAAAACGCAAGAGTAAAGCATGCGAGTTGCACTTCACGTAGCCGATACTGCTGTTGTCTCCTGCTGCAACTATTTCTGAGAACCGGTCCCAAACATTGGATTTAGCAGCCTGACCTTTTTTTCTTTTAATTATGTAAATTCCCGACCTCAATTTCTCCCGCATCTCGTCTTCCATCTTCACTTTTATTTCTCCGTTTTTGTTTTCGTGGCTGGTGGCGGGAGCTGCTTGGCGCGCCGCTTTCATGACGTGTCACGTGACACCAAAGGTTTGGGGACATCACGCAAGTTACGTTGCAATGGCCTTCATATTGTAACCTTATCAAAGAACCTAATAAAATATGAAAATAGATATTCCCAAATATTTAATATAGGTTATAGGGAATTGCACACAACATACATGGATTTTTTTAAAATTTTGTTTTTAATGACCAGCCTCAACCCGCCCCGCAAATAAAGTGACAATTTCTTTCCCCGCCCCAACCCGACCCGCGGCTTATGAGACGACCCGCCCATCACTACTCCATACAGTAGTTATTAGTCATTCATTAGCCATGTAAGCTTATATTTATGTACATTATGCTATATAAAATGAAATCAGGGTCACTTTCAAGAAACAGAGCTGTATTAGTGCTTAAAAATGCATTCACTCTCAACCTCAAAACATTTTGAATGTAACAGCTGTTGTTAGCCATTTTATAGCAATTTTTGAACTGTCATTCGACTCTGAAGCATTTGAAATGTAACATGTTTAAATGATCACTGCACAAAACATGTTTTGAAAGGGAAATATCATATATAGATCATTACCATTTTTTGTTGATGCATTTACTACAATGCACACCGAAAATGCCAATTCAAATGATAAATATATATGTTATAAACTAAAAACCACTTTAGGGTGTTTTCAGAAATATGGTGAGCTTCAGCAGTAATTGATTCAAATGAAATAAATAAATAAAAACTTGAAATTTTGAAGTACAAAAGGCACTGTTTCCTGACAATGACCCCAGTGTCAAAACCACACATCACTTATTTAGTACTACCTAACGGACTGTAGGAGCCATTGATCTTAGCTTCTGTAAAGAAAACACAAAGTCGTTGAAAACACTGACTCAAATGTGAATTTGATTAACTTGAGTGAGAAGTGACAAATATCATCGTGAAGAAACAAATACACACTTTCGATGTGAAAATATCACTGTAATTAGCAACATAAACATCCCAGACAAACGTCATCATTCAGTGTAGTGGAGAGAGGAGGCAGTGTCTGCAGTGGCCTCGGGGCACAAGAGACCGTGATGGGCCTATTCATCAACACGCGCATGAATGATGGGTTTTCACTGCACACACAACTCACAGGCCTCCAGTAACCTGCTCATACCCAGATGGAAACATAGGTTAAGGGAATGTTTGATTAATGTCGCTGGGCGATCCACCTGGTACTTGGTCGGGAAACTTGCATGTATCACAAATCAATGTAAATAACGCATTCAGAGCAGTGATTGCCCACTTTTTCAGTTTGTTACTATAAGTAATACTAATAGAGATGCTTGCCTTAGCACACACCTCTAATAATGCTATGCAAGATGGAGAATAGCAAAAGATGAGAAAACCGAATTAAAGACCTTGTTATCGCCCGGCTGTATGAACAATTTTCATTAAAGTGCAAGATTAATTAACAGATGGGGTAATTGGTTATGAACAAATGATAAGGCATCAATGCACTAATAAATCTTGACATTTAATTTGCTGCCCGCTTCCCCCGCTATCAATTATTGTGTTCCTGGGAATAATTGACAATGTTTCGGTAAGACGTAAGAAAGGCGGGCATCTTTCAAAGCTCCTAAAATGCTCCTTTGGTGTAGACACAGCAACATGGACCATATGTTTAATATTAGGTGTAATCTGTCCTACTCAAGTGCTCTGAAAACTGGGAAAATTGGATTAAATTGGCTAATGGGATGTTTAAAACCTCCATAAAATGAATGCGAGTGGAAGGTATTACAGTGTTTTTGACTTGCTCCTTCTCTTTGTGCATAAACAAAGGTTGGCTCTCAATGATGCAAAACTAATGCATGCTGGTTAACAGAGATCTCAAAGTCCACAGGATACATATTGATTAATGCTATGTGGGTCGGAAAGTGAGAATATTTGCACAATAATGAGCCTGTGGCGTTATAATATGTTTTTCCAACAAATAATTTGGACATCTATCTATCTATCTATCTATCTATCTATCTATCTATCTATCTATCTATCTATCTATCTATCTATCTATCTATCTATCTATCTATCTATCTATCTATCTATCTATCTATCTATGTGTTAGCTCGTCTGTTTGATCAGACCACTTGGGCCAGCCTTCGCTCCCCACGTGCATCAATGAGCCTTGGCCGCCCATGACCCTGTCGCCGGTTCACCACTGTTCCTTCCTTGGACCACTTTTGATAAATACTGACCACTGCAGACCGGGAACACCACACAAGAGCTGCAGTTTTGGAGATGCTCTGATTTTTGAAAATTGGCTCTGAAATTGCCATCAGAGTTTGGCCCTTGTCAAACTCGCTCAAATCCTTACGCTTGCCCATTTTTCCTGCTTCTAACACATCAACTTTGAGGACAAAATGTTCACTTGCTGCCTAATATATCCCACCCACTAACAGGTGCCGTGATGAAGAGTCAGTGTTATTCACTTCACCTATCATAATGTCATAATGTTATGCCTGATCGGTATATATATATATATATATATATATATATACAGTGGGGAGAACAAGTATTTGATACACTGCCGTTTTTCCAGGTTTGCCCACTTACAAAGCATGTAGAGGTCTATAATTTTTATCATAGGTACACTTCAACTGTGAGAGACGGAATCTAAAACAAAAATCCAGAAAATCACATTGTATGATTTTTAAATAATTAATTTGCATTTTATTGCATGACATAAGTATTTGATCCCCTACCAACCAGTAAGAATTCCGGCTCTCACAGACCTGTTAGTTTTTCTTTAAGAAGCCCTCCTGTTCTCCACTCATTACCTGTATTAACTGCACCTGTTTGAACTCGTTAACTGTATAAAAGACACCTGTCCACACACTCAATCAAACAGACTCCAACCTCTCCACAATGGCCAAGACCAGAGAGCTGTGTAAGGACATCAGGGATAAAATTGTAGACCTGCACAAGGCTGGGATGGGCTACAGGACAATAGGCAAGCAGCTTGGTGAGAAGGCAACAACTATTGCCGCAATTATTAGAAAATGGAAGAAGTTCAAGATGACGGTCAATCTCCCTCGGTCTGGGGCACCATGCAAGATCTCACCTCGTGGGGCATCAATGATCATTAGGAAGGTGAGGGATCAGCCCAGAACTACACAGCAGGACCTGGTCAATGACCTGAAGAGAGCTGGGACCACAGTCTCAAAGAAAACCAAGTTTGCCAATGACCATCTAGATGATGGAGGAATGGGAAAAGGTCATGTGGTCTGATGAGACAAAAATAGAACTTTTTGGTCTAAACTCCACTCGCCGTGTTTGGAGGAAGAAGAAGGATGAGTACAACCCCAAGAACATCATCCCAACCGTGACGCATGGAGGTGGAAACATCATTCTTTGGGGATGTTTTTTTGCAAAGGGGACAGGACGACTGCACCGTATTGAGGGGAGGATGGATGGGGCCATGTATCGCGAGATCTTGGCCAACAACCTCCTTCCCTCAGTAAGAGCATTGAAGATGGGTCGTGGCTGGGTTTTCCAGCATGACAACGACCCGAAAACACACAGCCAGGGCAACTAAGGAGTGGCTCCGTAAGAAGAATCTCAAGGTCTTGGAGTGGTCTAGCCAGTCTCCAGACCTGAACCCAATAGAAAATCTTTGGAGGGAGCTGAAAGTCCGTATTGCCCAGCGACAGCCCCGAAACCTGAAGGATCTGGAGAAGGTCTGTATGGAGGAGTGGGCCAAAGTCCCTGCTGCAGTGTGTGCAAACCTGGTCAAGAACTACAGGAAACGTATGATCTCTGTAATTGCAAACAAAGGTTTCTGTACCAAATATTAAGTTCTGCTTTTCTGATGTATCAAATACTTATGTCATGCAATAAAATGCAAATTAATTACTTAAAAATCGTACAATGTGATTTTCTGGATTTTTGTTTTAGATTCCGTCACTCAAAGTTGAAGAGTACCTATGATAAAAATGACAGACTTCTACATGCTTTGTAAGTGGGCAAACTTGCAAAATCGGCAGTGTATCAAATACTTGTTCTCCCCACTGTATATATATATATATATATATATATATTTATTATTATTATTATTATTGGTGTTGTTGATTTGGAGGGCTGTGAAAGTGTGAAATGAACTTTATTTTGTAAAAAAAAATATATATATATATATATATATATATATATAAATTATTTTCCTTTGGCTGATACATGGCATTTATCTCAGGTGATATAAATGGCAGGTTTTAAAGAGAAACTTGCCTTGAGATGAATGGAAACGCTAACGTACAGCTTTCTTCAGGTATTTTTGACTTCTTTGATTTTAAGATTGAAAAATGACTCACAGAGGACATTTCCACATGCTGCATCTCTTTAAATCTCTCGTCTAATTGTCAATCATTCTCAGTCTTTCTTTCCAAAAAACCATTAGCATTGTTCACCTTTAAGGCAACCCCTCTGTACATTCTTCAAAAGATATTCAACAAACTGAGCAGACAAGTTGCAACTGTGCCGATGGACTATCTTCACAAATGCTTAGTGGCTAAGCAATTCGACACAAAAGCTGGCAAACAAAAAGGTGAAAGGCTGAGTCTGGACAGATAGCGCAGAGGCGTGGCGTTCAAGTCAAGAGGGATGTTAGCGTAAGGACAAACAAAGTCAACCACGGGCATGAAAGCTGCCTGTCAAAGGCGGATCAGGAAACAAAGGAATTCGGGCAAAAATATGAGGAACAACCATGGAGAATCAAACATCTGTCACGTAGACCAAAGGCGTAAAGTGAACACTTCCAGCACCAGATATCACTAAGTCAACAGCACGGCAAATATGAGAAAACGGCGAGGTAGAGCTTTTTTCAGCAGGATGAATAATGCTGATATGGAAAAGTACCTTGTGTCATAAAGGCAAATAGAGAGTTTGCGTTGCAACAAAGTCATCCCTAGGTCAAAGCCTTTGAAGTTTTCGAAGAGGTGGAGAAATAGAGGATGGGTGGCATCGACATCAAAATAGAATGTAGCCTTGGTCTAGAGATCTAGATTTAGAGTAAAATCACTGTTGAGTTGTACTGACAAAGTCAATGAGAGGTTATTCATTACATACAGAGAGGATAAAAAAACATCTCAGCCGATTTCAGTCTTTTTTTATTTATTTTTTTTACACTAAACGTACAGATTTGATTGTTTTACCCTTTTACCATATACTGTAAAAAATGTATCTGTAAAATAATGGTAAATTACTGGCAGCACAGATGCCAACAATCTACTGTAATTCTACAGTATTCAAACTGTGAAATTGCTTTACAGCATATTACTGTAAAAACGAAATACATGCAGTGGATTTATGTGATTATTTTGAATTTACAATACACTCTAAAAATTGTGAGGTAAAAACAACCCAATTTGGGTCATTTTGCCAACACCCCAAAATAGGTTGGACATTAAAATCACACCAGAAATGACTACAGTAAAAACACAGGCAACAGTAATAGACTAATAAAAATGTTAACACTTATTTATAAGCAAGAACACCCAAAATGGAGAAAAATATAGGGAAGAGTAAAAGCAACACGAACATTTAGCCTATGTGAGTAAGAAAAGGTGCAGAAAAGAATACAAATTCAAACTCGGTTATATATGGAGTTAAACAAAATTGCATTGGTTACTAAATTACTCTTCTTAAAAAAACACAAAGATGACGGAATTCTCCTGTGATGCACATACATTCACTGCAGTCTCAAAGGTTTGGCATGTGTATCGTACCACAGCTTATAACTGGATTGTTCAGTTTCGCTCAAGCATTACAGAATCCAATGATTCTTAGAAGCAGTTCCTGTTACATGTTGATGAAAAAAAAAAAGAATGTGTCTGTCCTTCCGTTTTCATAACATACTTAAATCAGAACATAAGGGATGGGAACAGAAAACCTTACAATAAATGACACTAAACAACATAACTGAGGTCAAACTGGGTTTAACATCAAATCTACCACGCCCGCTGACACTGCCAGGGCACGGCGTGTGTACACATCATTTATCTGGCTTTTGAAGAAATGCCATAGCAAGCTTTCTCCTTCTCTGATTCCCACATACATTGATTCTTTTGTTTCTTGGTTGAATGAAGAGTCTCCTTATAGGTTTGTTGTTGAAATAAAGTTCTATCAGTGTCACCACACACATAAACTATTCATTTACTACTAAAAATACTCACCAAGGTTGCTAATTTTATTTACATGTAAAAATCAGTAGATGTGTCCTGCACCAGAGGAAAAGTGAGATAAAAGACTTTCAGAAAGTAAAAAGCACATTGATAAATAAATAAAGGCAAATACTAACCATAATCTTGGCAAGAGATAGCAGATGTATGGCTACCATAATTAAGTAATGAATATGTAATGGAATATGTAAATTATGCAGTATGCATGTGAACATTAAAATATGGTGCACCAAGACATGTTGCGCAATGAGATCAAACAATTTTATTTCACAGACATCAAATAATCTTACTGCATTTTTCTTTTGGTGCTCTACACAGTATTAACTAAAACTACTGAAAAACTTTTTGTTGACTAAAATAAAATAAGATTCAAATATTAGAAAGAATATTAGAATGAAAAAACTTAAACATAAATTTATTTAAATGTTGCATTAGAAAATGAGTTTAAGTTGAAGAACTAAAATGACTAAAATGGAAAAGAAAAGGCTAAATAGAAAAATCTATAATAGAAATAAAAAAGCTAAATAGAAATAAAAAAAACAATTAAAAAAATGTCAAAAAGCACATAACATTTCTAAAACTTAAACTAAAATTAAAAATGAAAAAATAAAAATAAAAGCTAGTTAAAAAATGAATAAATACTATAATATATAAATATACTATAATATATATATATATAAAAATTCAGTTAAATAAATTTGGATTACAGACACACAAAAAAAATTTTTTAAATGAAGAGTCAATACATTACCAAAACAGGTTTTTGTCTTACCCTGATTCACTATGGTAAGCCTATTATAAGTGTTTATATTTTAAACATGTCTGGATAGTTTTTACGGGAAATTGCTTACACACCGTCATATCCGTAAATAGAGAAAAGTTGCTCCAACTACTTTGACACGTGTTTGGTGTGGGAGTGGCAGAGGTTAGTTACCACAATGAGCAAGAAAGGTCAACATGGAGCAGCTAAATTTCAAACCTCCAGGGAATCACCCATTTAAAAAAAAAAAAAAAAAAAAACAGAACAGAGGAGAGTCTGCTGGCAAAAAGAGAATGCGACAGAGCTTGCAATAAAACAAGAATCAACATTGACTTGGCTTTTCGGAGATGGCGAGAACTGAGGGATTTGAAATGTTTTTATCAAGTAAGGTGTTTTATTGAACAGATACATTGTCATATGTAGCTCTCTAACAGAGGTAACTGTAAAGCATTATCTATTGTGAAGAGTCATATTCATCCTCACAGTCACATAGAGCCGAAGCACAACCAAAACAATGTTCTTCCGCAAAATGCATGCAGTTTTGTTTTTTAACCGCTAGAAAAGTTACATAGTGTACCTAACTAATTCATCATATGAAAACTCTATTTCACTACTATTTTTTTTTTCTTTTTTCTTGTTGACATACCCTATGTCAGTAAAATAAGATGTATAATTCAGAAGCACACACAGCCTGTGCTCACACTGTCCCCTCTAGTCATGTCTGGCAGTAGACGGACACACACACAAAGGCACGGTGACAGCAGTCCCCTATGGAACTAATCTGACAGCATCTCACGTTGGATTGCCAGCGTCCCACCTCACGTTCTATAGTATGTTCGGCACTTCCGTCAATACCCCAGCTAGTGCCATCACACCATCGACCCCCTTAAACCGACAGGGCCACTGGCTATAAACCTTCCTCTCCGGGACCCCAGAGTCTCGCTCAGAAACAGATCTGATTGAAAGCGTCTGTGTCCGGGGTCGGTGTTATAATATGTTGTGATAAAGAGAATCATAATGGCTTTTAAATAGACAGGCTCTGTCTCTTGTTCCTGAGCAGTGCTTTGTGGGTAGAGAGAGTGTGTCTCTGGGAGTGAAGCCCTGGGGCTAAGCATCTCGGAGATTGAGCTGTCCGTCTCGCTGAAATGAATCTGAGTTAACACCTCTTCAGTCGAGACAGGACTGCCTGGGGGACAGACAGAAGACGACTTCCTGTTCTACCTGGAGTCTCTTCTCATTAACCCACACCTGAAGCAGCAAGCAAACGCTCACAGACATCAGTTTGCTCGAAAACCTGGTGAGCTGCCTATCCAGACAGCATTTTAAGGCATATTCATGACTGTTGGAGGTAGGCAGCATAAGTAATGGGGAAAATGTACTGCACTCTTATTCATAGCTGAAAACAATCGAATTACAAAAAATATTATATAACACATTTTGATTGGTTCGGCTTACAAGAGGTGAATGCAATTCCAGAATGCTTTGCCATGAGCTCAGATAACAAAAATCCCTCCAAAATGCCAGACCAGGAGAGAGAAGTTCTGTACCTAACCATGTTAAAATAAACACACTATTTTTTTTTTTTTTTTTTTTGATTGTTTTTTTCTGGTTTAGCTGTTTGACCAGCCCCTTGTGAAAAAAATATGTGTGAATAACTGTATTGAATGTGCACTTTCTAGTGTTTTTCACATCTTAAAAAACTGTACTTGCAGATAATATAATATTTATGAAATAAAAAGGCTACTTTTGAGACTGCACACTTAAGTACACTTTTAACAATGTCAAATTAAAAGTTTTGTAACACTTTACTTAAAGCATTAATATATAATGCATTATAAAAGTATTTTTAATACATTAATAATGCCTTGTAATGCACCTTACAATGCATTGTTTGGTCTCATGAATAACTGTAACATTTAGAATACATTGCAATACTTATGTTACGCCTTTGGAAAGTATAATCAATTAAAACACATGACAAATAACCAATTTCAGATATAACAATGAACATTATAATATGCAAATAACTTTGGTTACAATTATTTATGAAAATATATAATGCATTATAACATACATTATGAATACCTTTATAATACATTATACATAAAGGCTTAAAGTAAAGTGTTAACACAAGTTTTACTTTAAAGTGCATTTTAAATCATTTTGTTTTAATAATCGTTTGTCATGCTTTAAAAGAAGTACACATTCTGATGTGACAAAGCACATGTAAAGTACTTGATTATAATTTTACCTGTACTGTTATTTTATATTGCATTTAAAGTTAATATATTTTTAAATGTCATTTTAATTGTAACTTAGTTATTACAAATATACTTAAATACATTACACACAAGTTTCAATAGAAATTACATTAAAGTAAATTTTAGTTTACGATAAATGTTTGTCACTTTACACTTTCACCATATTTCAAAAACAATATAAATAATTATGAAATTTCATATAAAGAAGTCCTCAAGTCCTATAATAAACCACAAGTTCAGCTGTATACAATATAAATTTAAAATGTAATACATTTTCATTTAATTGCAATTAAGCGTCTGAAAACACTACATTACATTTTCACAATGGGCTTGTCTTCCAGTCTGACCAGATGACAAATACTCAACCCCCAAAACAGATCAAATAAGCTATTATCAAAGAAAAAATGAAAAAAATTACAAAATATTTGTTTATGTACAAATATTCTGTTTATAGGGAGTTGGCTTGTCAGTAACATGTCAACTAAACTTAGCTTAGCAAAATGCTAATGCTAAACTCCAACATGAGGATCCCTATTTGAGTTGCTGGATATGTAGAGCCTTTCAAATCAGTCACTTATAAGGTTCTTTTTCATGTGGACATGTAGACAGTGGACAGCAAGACAGCTCAAAGCTCAAAGCTATGAATAAGGCATTGCATGTATTTTGAGTTGAAATATGGAAAAGTCATGATTGTACCACAGACAAAAACCTTAGAGCATGACACTGATTATCCAGCATATACATGTTTTGCAGTCATGAGAAAGCATGTGAGCTCTTAGCGCATATGATCCGTGATTCAAACACTTGGTGGATATCTGTCTGTGTTTGGCCCATTGTGGCCGGTCTGTAATCCCGCTCTATTAACACCTCTGACTTTTTGCTCTTAGCTGCTCTGCTCTCTCACTTCTGTCTATTTGTCTAAGGGTCGGGGCGGCGTGATGACGTAGCCGAGTCCAGCTCCTCAGGGACAGCGGCGATGGCTATCTGTGTCTGACTGTTATGACTATCTCTAATAAGAGCACAAAACCCTCCAACCATGGCGAATGAGGCAGACAGGATGTGGCTTAGATATTTTCTTTTATTTTTCCACCTTTTAAAGCAGATGTTTTATGAGCTTGAGGTTTCGGAATGATTGTTTTCATTTTTCTTTTGAGTAAAACATATAATGCCTAAAACGTAACACAGAGTATAGCTGTAACAGCCGTGAGTGAAATGATTGCCACACGACAACCCTTAAAGGTGAAGAGTGTGGTTTCTACACCATTAGCAGCAACAAAAGAATTGCAAAAATATTTCCCCGTCTGTCACTGGCAGGACAAACAGATAGCTCTGCCCCAACATCATGCCATTGGTTGTTGCTGTGTTACTGTGTGAGGATGCTCAAACAAACATGGCAATGTTTTGAAACTACAACAGATTCACTAAACAGAAAGCGTTTTTTGTTTCTTCTTAACTTATAGTTATCTGCTTATTAAGGTGGGATTGGGGGAAGTATTTAACACTGAAAATGGCCATTAAAATTCACAAGAAAATAAATAATGCAATTAAACAGAAAATCCTAAAATCAAGACAACACACTGTCATCCGCTTTCCGGCAGCTGTTAACAAGTATCATTTTTATAGATGGTTTGTCACAGATGGTCCAACAGATGTCTCTCCGGTCTTTAGCAAGTGTGTGTATGTGTGTGTGTGTGCATGAGCAAATACCCATAGATGTGCTCCTTGTCAATCGTTACGTTGTCAACCAGGGCCTTGAGTGTACTCTTTATAAAACATAAAGCCAAAGTACTTGAGCGTGTAAATTAGGGCTGAAACTTGAGCGTTGTGTCAGGCGGACAGAGACAGCAAGAGAGAGACAGAAAGAGAGAGAAGCTTTCTCTTGGGGTCGTATTCTGATGAGCATCATTAGTGGCGAATCCAACCCAAAGCAGCGGGACCGTTAGAATGCCTTTTCTGGGGAATTAAACTAGGCATGTCAAAAGCAGAAATATGAATTCCTTGAGAGAGAAAATAGTATGAAAGCATGGAGTTTAGCTGACTGATTATTGCATATTTCAACGACTATTTTTAAAACTCTATAGTGTACTGCATACTGCAAATTAATAATAATAATAATAATAAATATAGCTGCAAGCAGCAATTATTGGGGCCAAGCGACGTTAAGACATGCCAACATGGATGGGAGTGTCAGACCAACTGCAACAATGAGCAGTTAAAGACATTTTAAGATGATTTTAGGCAAAATGGCTGAAAAATCATATATACAGTCACTAATAGTATGATTTAATGGTTTATCACTTTCAACCAACAGGTGGCGCAGTTGCAAAATTGATGTGGTGGGGTCAGAGTGAGGTGACACAGTCCGAAGGTGATCTGAGTCAAATTTGGTGAAAATCGGACAAACGGTGTAGGAGGAGATCGAAAAAGTAGGTTTTTAAAGAAATTCAAAATGGCGGACAGGAAGTTTGGCTGACTATGGCAAAATTGGTATCTATGTTCTCGGCATGACCCAAGGAATCTATTAAGACCAGTTTTATTACAAAAGGCAAATCTGATCAAAACTTATTAACATTTTTGGAAATTTCCATTGACCACAAGGTTTGTGTGACCACTCAAAATTTCTGAGTACCTTCAGGGCATGGTGCCAAAGACACATACCGAGTTTTGTAATGATACGCCTATGCGTTCGTAAAATATAGCATTTTTTGTCAAAATTCTAAATGGCCGGCATTGAGTTAGAGACTCCAAATTTGCTATTGTGAATATTTGGACTGCCAAATTTCAAATTTCCCTCAAGCGTTGCCATAAACTTCCAGAGCGGAAGAAGAAGAAGAAGAAGAAGAAGAAGAAGAAGAAGAAGAAGAAGAAGAAGAAGAAGAAGAAGAAGAAGAAGAAGAAGAAGAAGAAGAACGGCAACAATTTCAAGAGGTGCCTATACAATACAGAGAAAAAGAGGTGCCCAATACAGTAAAACTGCACATTTTAGAGTGGCCTTTTATTGTGGCCAGCCTAAGGCACACCTGTGCAAAAATCATGCTGTCTAATCAGCATCTTGATATGCCACACCTGTGAGGTGGATGGATTATCTCGGCAAAGGAGAAGTGCTCACTAACACAGATTTAGACAGATTTGTGAACAATATTTGAGAGAAATAGGCCTTTTGTGTACATAGGAAAAGTCTTAGATCTTTGAGTTCAGCTCATGAAAAATGGGGGCAAAAACAAAAGTGTTGCGTTTATAATTTTGTTCAGTGTATGTGTTGCACAGCATAAAAACCATTACACCTATAAAGTCCCCGTAAACCACATATTTAAGAATGTGTGCATGTGTAAAAAAGTATAACTAAGTATAATAAAATGTTATTTTGCATTTTTAATTCTATATTGTGAAAAAAAAGTGCAAAGAGATCTTAAAAATCATTGTTAATAATGTTTCCTGGTTTATTCTTTGAAATAAAAATTAAAGGTACGCGATGGGATACAGTATTTCATGCTGTGCTCTGGTTGTATACTGCACTTTTTTTTTACAAATGCAGTATGTCAGGTGAGTGAAATAACATATTGTTTATAGTGTGCATACACATTTATCTGCCTTGATTTTAAGGAAAATTTTCAGAATTCTTTAAAACGCATTTCAAAATGGTAAAATGTGTTAAATGGACCAGAGAATACTACACTCCTAATGCTAGCTGAAAGCATAAAAAATAGTCCAGATGTTTCAGAAATAAATTCTCACTCAGGCCCAATGAGTAGGCTATAATATAGAGGACCGTGGGGCCCCCCTCCATCACAGGGCCCAGGACAACGCTTCTGGTTGCCCCCCAACAACGGCCCTGCTCATATGTAATTCTAAATGAGTGTAATGGTATATATCAGTGGAGCAGAGTACACAGAGAAAGAGAAAAGAAAAATAGAGAGAGCGGCTCACGTCTGATCAGTCATGTGGGGGGAATCAGCATGTGCCCTAATGAGCTTACCGAAGCAACTTCAATATCCTCCGATGTCATGTTGAAATGAAAATTAATAGTTCAATATGGCTCCACGCAAATGCCACGCGTCTCCCATAACCCATATCATGTGGCGTGACCAAATGAGTGTATTCTAATAGATGTAGGCAGAAGAGAAAAGCTGATATCTTCAGTAATCAGGGTTTTGAAAATCACCATTAAGTGAAATTCAGGGATGGATGGAAAAGAAAAGGGAAACGAAGAAAAAAAAAAACCAGAGACATGGAATGAACATCTTTACCCCATAATGTGCTCATGTCTTTCCCACAGGCTGTGAGCTAGTCACCGCAGGGTTGACTTACCACATACACCAGTCAAATTGAGCCTTGAATCACTGGAGGCCCTGTTCATCTTCATAGTCTAAACTAAGGTTCTGTCTCAAATGGCGCCCTTGACCCTTGCAGACCTCCTACGAGTCCACACTTTGGTGAAGTAGTGTTGCTTGGACGTAATGTTATTGGGTCCTAGAACACTTTGAAGTCAGCCAAAACAGTACGGACATGCTTGAAAGAAACCTAAAAGACTGCATGTCCATTTCAAGTGAGCCATTTGGGACAGGGCCTAAATTGTGTTCTTTCAAACTCAAATCGAACTCAATAGCATTTCAACTAACTTTTTGATAATGCTAATAAAAAGCAATATGTAAAGTGCACACCATATCATCTCCACGTACCTCCCATCCATAAGTGGTCTCTTTTACCGTGGCGCTCTGCAGTCCGTTGTATGGTCCGAAGCGTTCTCCCATCCGAATTTTGACTTTAGCCCAGATTCCAAGGCCAGCCCCTGGAACAGACGACTCGCGGAGCTCCAAGTCAGCAGGGATGGGAATATCATCGGGAATGTAGACGGGCACCTCATAGGGTGAGCCCTCTTTAGGAGTGAAGTCCTCATTGCAGGGCTGAGGGGACGTGGGCCCCACCGCAATGGGGGACATGATGCTGTCTTCTGTCTCCTCTTCCGCGCTCTCGCCGGTCACGAGATTGGGCTCTGTGTCATACATGCTGTCTACTGCCTCACTGTCATCTGAAAGACGATACAGAGACATTTGCAATACATTAGCAGAATGAAGAGATGCAAAGCACGTCAAACGTTCTTCAGCTACATTTCTCCAGTTTACCGTTGTATTTAATTTGCTGATTTTGAAAGGGATAGTTCACTCAAAAACTACAATTCTGTCATTATTACTCATGTTGCTCCAAATATGCTATTGAACACAAAAGGAGAACTTTTGAGGAATGTTCATGCAGCTCTTTTCCATGCAATGACAGTCCATAGTGACCATGTGTTTGGTGCTCCAAAAAGGATAAAAAATAACACTATAAATCAGAAAATCTTGCACTATAGCTTTCAAATCAAATCAAATGGTCATCATTGGCTGCTCTTACTTAATTTTGTGGTGTTTCTTACTTTTTGGAGCTTGACAGACACAAACTATTTGAAGATTCTTGATTAAATAATTAAATGATGATTAAAAATTATGTTTGTGTTCCACAGAAGAAGAAAAAAATAACATCATACAGGGTTGGAAAAATCTAAGGGGAAAATAATGGGTAAATAATAACAGAATTTACATTTTTGTGTGAACTATCCATTTAAATACAATCATTTGCTCTGCACATTGAAAATCCTATTCTTTGAACATCATCTTTTTATATTTTTCTTTAGGAAAATGTTAAGTAGTGTAAGTCCTGTTTACACCAAGAATGATAATTATAAAAATAACTATATTAGTGCCCACACCACAGCATGATGATATTCCATTTCCATAACTGTGCCCTGCAATCATGTCGTCTGCCACTTTAAATGCTTGAACTCTTTAAAGTTGGTGGATTCTGATTGGCTGTCAATGTTTTTTATTGTTCATTAGCTGGGGGAAAAAATGATTCCAACAACATAGTTCTTCTGTGTCATTACCTGTATAACTATTGTATGGACTTCCTTATTCCCATAGAATTAGAATTATTATTAAAACTTTATTATTATTTTATAAGTAGTCTGTACAAAACTCATTTTCACAATGATGTTCTGGCAGGCTGCCAGGGTGTTGCTAAGTTGTTGTGGCCCAAGTCAAAAGAGCCAATGCTTAAGTCTCTATGATGTTCTGGTCTTGAAATGGGCTGGTTCCCTCCTTTAAATGTAAATCTATGGGATCTATTCCCCTCCCTGATCACTTCGAAAAGTAATAGCATACACTCAACAAGCCATACAACTTAAGGGTATCGTTCATATCCGAAACACAATCAGTGCGGAACGTGAGAAAGTGTCAAAGTTTAATACTTAGGGATATGGGTTGTTCAAATCGCTAACCATAAGTATGAAGAAAATAAGCATAATTCCATGTGGAGAATAAACCATCAAGCTTTCTGTCACAAGTCCATGTTCTTAACCACTTTGCCACACCAACCAACAAGAGACCACCAACATCATCAATCCATTGAAACAAGCATGAACGATTCAAACTCAACTTTTATTTTTCTATTGCTGGTTATACAGAGATGTGCACTGATCTGTGAATAGGACCCTCCATCTTAATGAAAAGAAAATCTTTGTTAGATCTTCTGTAAGTTAGAGAGTCTGGCACAGGGACGATCCCATTTATTTCATAGTCACCACCATTTCCTGTCTGATCATTTTACAATAATAGCAGCAAATGACCCTGTGGCCTGACGCCACTGCCAGCCATCTATGTTTATTGTCACTCTTTTCCTGACAGCATAATTATGGTACTCATCATTCATGCTAGCAAAAGGTACAACTCTGATTGCTAAAAATAGGTTCTGTTCCTCTGCATTAGTTCTACACGTATCACAAAGTACAAATTACGTGAAAGCCCTAGGAAGGCTATAGGACCATCTGAGCTGGAGCTGTCAATCTTGGAGAGATTACGCAAAACAACTGCCCCAAATGCAATCTGTTCTCCAAACCAGATCCCGACACATATCACCTGAATCGGTGTTCTAAAATTTCTTAGCTGGGGTCTGAGGCAATACACAAGACACTTTCGATCGGTATCCATGATGACAACTATGCAAGTACGCATGGATGGACTCGCTGTAATTTGTAGCAGCACCACTGCAGTTTGCTATCCAAACACAGGACCAGCAATCAGGGCTAACTAGGCCGCAATTACACCAGGAGTGCTTCCAATCAACCAGACTCGGCCCCCCTGCCAGCACTGCCAAGAACACAAGTTTATGACTCCAAACTGTTTTCTCTCACATTCAAACGCTGTTTACTTATAAGCAACAGCATGAATAAGTATAAATTGTAGTTACTGCTAGGTTGGCTTCAAGTCAAAAGACAGTGGTTTCACCCAGACAGTTAGTGAGAAAGAACAGAAGAGAGTGAAATAAAAGAAATGTTCCTCATGAACACCCTGGGAACTTTGGAACGTTTGACCTTTAATACAACATTAATATGCATTATTACTCTGTGCTCTGCAATATTTGATTTTGATTGGTCAATCGCAGCAAAACTGCATAATCATTGATTCTTTACACGGCTGTGCTAGTTTCATGTTTTGGGTATTCGTAGTCTCTTTTTTTCTTGCACAATAAAATAGTGTAACTATATAGTATGATTTCAAATCAATATTTCATGTAATTTCTTAATACATAACTCCTTTGTTTTGAGGTCCTGATTACCTCTCATTCCCAACCCATAAGACCTAAGATTATTTTTTTTAATGAAACTTGAGAGATTTCTGTCCCTCCATTGAAAGTCCATCCACCTAAAAATTTGACACTCAAAAAAGTAATCCATATGGTTTGAGCATTTTGAACCAAGTCTTCGGAAGAGTCAAAATCGCTTTATAAGATGAACAGATTTAATTTAGGCAGTTATTGCCATATAAACATTGTTCACCACACATACATAGAGCACACAGAATAACCGCTCAAACGTACTTTCTTGACAAACCAGTGAGGTTTGTTCTCACATATCACGCAAGCACATTTGAGCTTTTGCAAGAACCAGTGAGATTTGTTCTTAGAACATGAACTTAAGTCTTTTGGTTTTGGAATGACATGAGGGTGAGTAACTGATGACAGAATTGTCATAACTGGGTGAACTATTTCTTTAAATCTAAAGATGTCCTAGCTTCCCATGGTTACTTAGAGTATGCAAAGTTGATGCGGGACTGGAAATGCAAATGTCGGTGACAAAACCTTTTTAAAAACCAACAATTCCCAACAATCAGGGAATGTATCATAAAAAAAGCTCCACAGTAAAAAAAAATGAAAAGCTTTTAAAACAGATCCTGCGTCATCTTGCGATTTTGAGGGCAAAGAAATGTTTTACCAATTTCTTTAATGATCAGACTTTCATTGGAGTCTCAAAGCAGCCAGGCAATTAACTTAAGAACATGTGGCCCAGTAGTAGCTTCCCCTTTTCACAGATCAGTTAAAGTTTTATAACCACTGCCTATCTGGTGCTGTTTGCAAGAATCAAAAGTGTTTTCAAACCATTAAAACTTTTTTTCCCTTTCTCATTTTTGGCATATGACCCGAGTAAATTTTCAACAACCATAGAAAGGGTTGGAAAATCTATTAAATACTCCAGTTAAAAAGGCTGTATTGTACAGATAGCTACACTAGAAGAGTGATTTAAATGACGTTTAAAGGACTTAATTGTGATGAACAAAACATCAGAACCATCAGAACACAAGACAATTTTCACAAACATATATGTTGCTTAGGACTCCAAATGGGAAATTTTCAGAAGTTTTCAGACATATCATACACTTTGTTCCAAAACATGGACTTAAATTGTTACAGTGTTGCTTCTTGGTTCGGTTTGCTTTGAAGGAAACATTTTAAAGCATGCCAGAATGTGTTTATGCCAGTCACATGTGAGTAAAACTGTCCTCTCATTGGTCAGAGTACACCTGTTTATGTTCCTCATAGCATCATCAAGATGGATTGACAAGTTTTCCATTATGAATTTTCCATTATGAATTATGATACAGATTGTCTAATAGAGGTTTGTTGGTCCATTAGGTCAGTCCGTTCTCACCACAGAATGCCTTTTCAATTGGACTGAAACTACCTTGTTCAGGCGATCTCGGATTGATTGTTTTGGTGCTGATCCGGACATGATTGCCATGTTCATATATGCCTAAACAAACCAAACGAAGGGTATGTTTACACGACAACAATGTACTATAGATTACCTATAGATTGAGCATGTAATACACAAACGCAGGACGTCACCGTTTTCACAAATTTGCTGTTTTGTAGCTTACGTGGAGACGAAAACCGTATCGTTTTCAAAAACCCCTTTTTAAAAAAAAGTTTGCGTTTTCAGGCCCCAGAATGCAGTTGTCGTGTAAATGAACAGCCAAAACGCATAAAAAGTGTTCAGTTTTTAGTTGAAAAGGGTGTTGTGTAAACGGCCCCTAAGGGAGAAAACACACCTGGTACTGAAACAAATGCTCCAATCGAGCTAGGTGTGAAAACTTAATCTCAGATGGCACCCCTTACGGACCGGCCAAAATCTGTTGACTGACTTTTTCATACATATCTTCTGATGTGATTGGCTGCGATGATTTTGCCAAGACATGTCCCTGGTCAACATATTTTGTTTATCCTGGAACAACATTCCTGCCCAAGAATTTTGTCTTAACCATTTTCCTGCCCTTAAACCTAACCCTACCCATAAACTATCCCAAAAATTTTAGGGAAATGATAGGTGAATAACACTGATGCAGAAGCACACAACCCTGGTTGTAAGCCTGAACTTGACATAAACTGTAAACTTCAAACTGTCCCTCAAATCTGATTGGTTGATTGGAATGTTGTTCCAGGAAATCACGTTCACCGATTGGCTGACCTTATGTAACTTCCGAGACACAGGGCACGTAAAAACAAAACATTGTGACAAATGTTGGTTGGTTTCTATGTCAGTCAGATGGTCTCATCCTGTCTAAGTGAGCGGTTCTTGGAACCATGTGAACCAGATTCCATGCCACAAGTCAAAAATCTACCAAGCTACCAGAAGGGTGGACTAAATAAAGAAGCATTTTAAACTGAGGCTCTGACGTTCTTTGGGATAGGGATCTCTGTTGGATACTGATGTTCAAAATGTCTCCCGGAAGTGAAGGGCCTTCTTCTGTCTCTGTTTGCTCTCGCTCTCATACTGAACTGTTTATCCTGATTATATCAGGCCGTCATCATTAATTCGCACCTTGGGGGTCCTTCTCTACTCTGAGCTACGGCCACAATGAAACGCTTGTTCTGCTTTGTTATTCCACTGGAAACTACTGTGCAGCCGGGCCGTAGACATGAAGGCATCAGATTTATTTGATAAATTGTAAAAGCGTCACTTAAGCAGGAGAACAGGGGCCTTTATTATTGCAAGCTGCTACAGAGTCGAGGGGAGACACTGCCATGCTCTGTGTTCTTCTTCCTGAAGAGCTGATCTGTACTAGTCCAGCAATCTCAGGCCTTTGACCTACATACATTTCACTGTCATTTCAACAAGTGAATTTGTGCTAGAGCTGCTCAACTAGAGTCTCATTATGACAGCTTCTAACAATAAACCCCAAATAAATTCCAAATCCCAAACCTTGACATTTGAGGTTCATTCACAGCTCACCAGAGAACTAGTTAGTGGTGTTTGCTAAGGCAATTATCACTATAATATTTTTTGTGCATAGGTTAGAGATATATACTGTATATAAAAAAAATAAAAAATAAATAAATAAAAAAACTGATGCTAAATATTAAGCTTTGGTATGCAACTCGTATTGCACCAATCGTTAATCATAATACACCATAATCGCAATACGGCTTAGTGCAATTATCAAATTGCAAAGACAGTGATTCTATTAAATGAAAAAAATGCACAGAATATTTCAGAGTGAAGTGCAGCACTGTGTTCTTTTACATGTGAGCAGTTCATGATTCTGTGTTTTCAGTGTCTCAGAATGGCTCTGCTCTTAAACAGTGGTTTAATAACAAACTATGCCTGTCTTTAAAAAAACTGCACGACTCACTTGCTGTCAAGATAATACTTCATGCAAAATGGAAATACTTGGGTGAGTTTGTAACATTTAAGTACACTGTAAACCCTAACAATCAAAATAATTAATTGGTTTGAGTAGAGCCAACTCAAATTAAACAAATTAGTTCAAACAAATGAACTTTTATGATTATTTAGAACTTTCTTTTTCTTTTGAGTTCACAAAACTGACACATTATAAGTAATCTGAATTGTTTCATTGTTTTGAGTTTATGAACTTGTTTCTTTTAATTTAGACTAGCTTAAATTTAACTGAAACTGGGCTGGGATTTATATTTCCCAGCATGCTTAATTGACAGTCAAAAAGGAGAGTAAATGCTAAAAATAAGTGTTATATAATGTTTTTTTTTTTTTTGTGCAAGATTAATTTTAAGTGGGAGATTTAGTAGTGTTTAATGTTTTGCTATGTTAGTTTAGAAGAATTTCTGTTATGTTGTTTTTTGGGGGGGAGGGGGGGGGGGGGTACCATTATTGGTGACGAGTGGAGCATGAGCTTAGTTTGAGAACAGATATGTGCTAAATGTTCTATATTGCTGTACTCATTCAGCAAATGCTATGCTATGCTAATGCTATCAAAGCATTGTGTTACCAATTAGCAAGGTAGCATTTTTGAATTAGCTAGTTAAAGCTAGCCACTACTAGAAAGATTCACTGCTAAAAATATTTGTTGATAATTTTAATGTATGACTTAGCCTACTCACATATTTGAAGTTAAGATAAATTAAAATGTATGAGCACTAAATAAAAATCTGCAAGTTCTGCTTACTTAAACTTTAAATTACTTAACTTAAAAAAAATTGATGTAATCTATTGCCTCAATTTTTTTGAGTTGTGCCAATTTATTCGGGTTTACAGTGTAGGCCTATACAACCGTAAGATATACAGTAAGTTGTGCGCTGAGGAAAACACAAACATCTGACAGTCAAGCAATGTAAGTTTATGATTTAGTTTGATCTCATTCGCACAAAACTTGGATTGTGCACTTATCCGGCAGCAGCTCACTCTGTGTCCTTCGTTATTTTTCAGATGTGTTCACAACATCAATATATATCAATATAAATGATATTGTCCCATCCTAGGGAGAAAACTCTGAGTTTGAAGTTACGTTTCACAAACAGAAAAGTTACGCACGTGCATATTCTTTCGGTACACATGTGAACCGAACCGAAAGACACGTACCAAAAAATTGGTACGAATGCTTGTACCGTTACACCCATAGCTAGCAGCACTCAGCACTCACATTTTCTTCAGAAAATGTAAAAATCTATTTATATGGACTAGCATGTGTTTCTCTTTAGAGATGTCAAGAAGAGAGGCTTGAATGAAAAAAAAAAAATCTTTATTGAGATAAATATAAAACAAGCACATACTGTGATATTCCAAATAAGGAAAAAGCTTCAAACTTTCAGAAACTGAAAAAAAATGGTCCTGGCCATCAGTCATCATCAGAATCACAAAGAAGCCTCATGTTCCATTGAATCAAAAGTTGATTTTCTCTTCTCTGAGTTTCTATACCTAAAAACTTTGCTTTCCAGAAACATGCTCTGTTTCCCCTCGTAAAAGCAGCAGGGAACATTTCCAAGTAAAAGTTAAAGTAGCACTTTTGTTTCTCTAAAAGGTCGGTGTCATGGGGAAGATTACAACAAGAGGAGATTCCTCATATTATATTATTATAATATTATATTATTATGTTACTCTGGTACGTAAGCCTACTACACCTTTACATGTTATACAATACTCACACCTCAAGCAGTCTACACACACACTAACAGTGTCAGCATGTATATATACTCTGCAGGCCAGAGCAAACTCAATATATGTGTGCGGTCTGAAGAGAGTGCTGAAGTAAGTGACCTCAGTCACCTCGGCTGTTTGAACAGTCAATACACAATGATCTGTGCCGAGCTGCCGGACGCACTGGCACACTTCACCAGCTTCATCTCAACTAAATATGTGAGCCATGAGCTCAATGAATCACACTGGGTCATTTTTTGCAGCATAGCCTAGAGTGAACACAAACCACTACTGCCTCTGAGAGCAAAATAAATGTTTCACTAATTATGCACAAAAATTTGCCCAATAAACATAATCTATTATAAATTATTATTTTATTTTGTTTAAAAATGTATTATTATTGTAATATAGCACTATACTATTATATAATATATTATTTTATTAATATAGCATGGTCTTAGGTGCACATCCTGATTTTGGCGAGTTAAACGCCTTCTTGGGTAAACATATTTTGTTGATCCAGGAACAACATTCCTGTCTGAAAATGTATTCATAACCATATCTCTACCCCTAAACCTAACCCTACACATAAATTATGCCTAATAATCTGAATAAAACTGATGCAGAAGCACCTAACCCTGGTTGTAAGCCTAAAATTGTAAACTGTAAACTTGTCGCTCAAATCTGATTGGTTAATTGGAATGTTGTTCCAGGAATAACAAAGATGTTGATCCTGGAACATGTTGAACTTGGTGAAATAAGGTTCTGCACTGCAAAAAATGCTTTTCTTACTTAGTATTTTTGTCTTGTTTCTAGTCCAAACATCTAAAAATTCTTAAAACAAGAAGCATTTACTAGACAAGCAAAAATTATTGCCTTGTTTTGGGGGAAAAAAACTCAAAATTAAGTGAGTTTTTGCTTAAAATAAGAAAAATAATCTGCCAATGGGGTAAGCAAAATATTCTTAATTCAAACAGAAAACAAGATTATTTTGCTTACTCCATTGGCAGATTATTTTGCTTATTTTAAGCAAAAACTCACTTAATTTTGAGTTATTTTTTCCCAAAACAAGACAAAAACTTTTGCTTGCCTAGTAAATGCTAAGAATTTTTAGATATTTGGACTGAAAATAAGACAAAAATACTAAGTAAGAAAAGCATTTTTGCAGTGTGTATCTTAGGACCCTGTTGCCCTTATAAAACAGTTGCTACATAAAATATTAAGGACACAGATTTTCATTAAAACAATATTTTATTAAGCATTTTATTAGGTCATTAAAGGGGGGGTCTAATGCTATTTCATGCATTCTGACTTATTTACACCGTTAAAGAGTTTCTCATGCTAAACATGGCCACAATTTCAAAAAACGAGTCGGACGTATGACAGAGTATTTCTGTGCCAAATACATTCCTTCAGGATTGGAATAAGTTTCAGAAAGTTTTTTTCGAGTATGGCCCTGTATGACGTCATACAGGACGGAATTGCTTGTATGGGCACTTCTCCCGGATGAGCGCGTGCGCACGTCAACCAGAGCGAGAGCAAGAGCGCGCCCGGGTTACGGAAACCGTCACCAGTGCTGGCATTTTGTTTTTAGACCACGAAATCAACAATGTTACTAAAGAAGTGTGTTTTTGGTTGTGAGGGAAAGATAACCATGTTCAACTTCCCAAATAACCAGCGTTAAGGAAACAGTGGATGCAGTTTGTTTTCCCGGAGCAGCAACGGAGTTCTGCAAGTGTGTTTGTTTGTTTCCCCTCACGAGTCGAAACTGCAGGCGGTGAGTGAAACTGCATCAAATGTTTGTTTTGTTGGCAATCGGCACGTAAGTGCATATAATGTAAACAACATGAACGTATAGTGAATCGAAAGTTATCCAGGGATAATGCCATGATGTATTGTGTGTGTGTGTGTGTGTGTGTGTGTGTGTGTGTGTGTGTGTGTGCTTGCTTGTGTCTCTTTAGCTCCGCCCACTGCACGCCGGCACGAGTTTGACTGTTTTCGGAAAGAATCGGTACAGCATATCTGTTTTTTATAAATATGATAAAACTAAAGACTCTTCGGAGATATGAAGGATGCAATACTACTCTATAGGTACTCAAGATAAACACGAGATTGGCAGAAACTGTGTACCCTTTAAATGCCATTATTCCGGCAAAATATAAAGCCCTATTTTTGCACAGTTAAGTTATCACCCTAATTATGCCCATGCCAGTAATTAAGAAAAGAAGAAACTTATATTGGCAAATACAGATATGGTCTCTGATGTGCTGTACACCTCAGCAATATTAACAACAACTAGATTTGAGTGGTTTTGACATTTTTGCACTTGCACAGCAGAGTGTTAAATTTAAATAAAAAAAAAATAAAAAAGAAAGAACTGGAAACTCCTTTGATGCAAAATCAGAGTTATGAACCAAAACAATGGGGTGGTACAATAATATTCACCATGCTACAAAGCACAAAGATTTCGTACATCTTTAGCATTTAATTGATGCACATAATTAGAAGGCTTAAATCCCCACACCTGGTTTTACAAAGCCTAATCAGTTACCAAAATCATATTAGGGCCTGCGGGAATCTGTGTGTGTGTGTGTGTGTGTGTGTGTCGTTCCTGTCAGCCTCTCTTGATTGCCATTCTAGTCTGCCTTGCTCCCCGGGGAGCAGCGCAAGGCCTTGAGCAGACATTTATTAACACGACAGATTAATAGCACCAGGGAAAAGACATTTTCACAAACATGATAAATATTAATAATAATCAATACTAACTTACATTTGCCAAATTGAGTTGCAAACATCACCCATGGGGGGCAAGAAAGAGGCAAATAGAGAGAGAGGAGGCAGACGGGGACGTATGCAGGAAAAGGCTAAGGTTTTGCTAATAAGTGCCAGAAGGTCTCAGACGTCTGGATAATGACATAACAGCATATGTTCCATCTACTCCAGAAACACTGCTGCTCATTCTCTTGCTACTCTATATTATGGACATTATGCAAGACCAAAGCCATGATAAGCATTAATTTTTAAACTCATGAAAGCAATAAATAATCAAATGTTTCATTTTAAACACTATGCCACTTTGCAATCAAAGCAATTTTATTTCAGTGGGGAGACTGCACTAAACACACTCCTGTAAGCAAAGCAAGATTATTTGCAAAGAGTTGGATAAGCAATGGCTACTCAAAAATCAGTTTTTCTGAAAATTAAAGCCATGATCAGATTGATTCCTGAATGTACATTTTAATTAAATTGTCTATGAAATATAGATGAATGTACAGATATAACCATCATCATCATCACGCCACTGTTGTATGCAGAACATCAGTATGTACATTGAAAATAAATGATGACCACACAGCAATAATATAATAATAAGAAGAAAATAATACTCAGCAAGGACATATTAAACTGATCAATAGTGACAGTAAAGACTTTTACATTGTTACAAAAAAATTCCATTTATAAAGAAAAGCTGTTCTTTTCAACTATCTATTCATCCAAGAATCCTGAAAAAAGCAGCATATTTAAATAAAATATTGTGAGTATGGTTGGCATCACAGGACTAATTATATTTATTATAATTTCTCATATTAAAATGAAAGGTGCTATATGTAGAATTCAGAAACCCTTGTTATTAGTGACACCAGTGGCCGCTAAGTGAACTGCAGGCAGCAACTGGTTCGCACCCATGCACACGTAACGTACAAGAGACTGAATGTGATTCAATGCCCCGAAATACTCATGGCTACGTTCTTTTTCGTTCTTCATTTAGAAGCAAAAATAAAGTTGGAAATACCTTTGAATGGATCTATTTTATCGAACATCCCAACGCTGCTGAGAGCGATGTTTAGATGAATATGTAAATATGTTCTCTCAATAAAAAAATAAGCACACAACAAAAATTACAACGGTGAGAAAGCAGGAGTTAAGAAAGCATCTGATCATAGCGATGTGGATATGTTTACACTAGCTCTGGAATTCACCGGCATTATGTCGACCGATGAAGTAGGCTAATTAGAATTGAACTGATATGATAGTTTGATTATCAAGTCATTTGAGACTATAGACTAAATAGATCTGACTATGTGAGACTAGTTTGAATTAATCCCTTTTCTTTGCATGGCACTTTGGCATTACAGTACAGAATGACATTACCCTGAACATTGTATAAGCATTTGTTCATTTCATGTGTCCCTGAACAGAAGAAAGGCTCTTGGGAGCCGTAAACATCACATCCTTTTGATTTTCCCGGCAAAAAATTCCAGAGTCCTTCACATAAAAATGAGTACTGTCAAAACGATTAATCGTATCCTAAATAAAATTTTGTGGAGTCCTTCACTTAGTGCTGTCAAAACAATTAATCACGATTAATCACATTCTAAATAAAAGTTTGTGCGATCCTTCACTTAGTGCTGTCAAAACGATGAATCACATCCAAAATAAAAGTTTGTGGAGTCCTTCACTTAGTGCTGTCAAAACAATTAATCACGAATAATCGCATCCTAAATAAAAGTTTGTGCAATCCTTCACTTAGTGCTGTCAAAACGATGAATCACATCCAAAATAAAAGTTTGTGGAGTCCTTCACTTAGTGCTGTCAAAACGATTAATCGCGATTAATCGCATCCAAAATAAGTTTGTGTTTACATAATATTTGTGTGTGTACTGTGTATAATTATTATGTATATTTGAATACACACTCATTCATGTATATATTTAAGAAATATTTGCATGTATATATATTTATATAATTTATATTATATATCAATATAAATATTTTATATATAAATATAACACATTTTTCTTAAATATATGCATGCATGTGTGTGTATTCAAATATACATAATAATTATACACAGTACACACACATATATTATGTAAACACAAACTTTTATTGTGGATGCGATTAATCGCGATTAATCAATTTGACAGCACTAATAAAAATCAGTCTACAGGCTTTCATAGACAACCTGTGAAATTTTTTAAGTTTCATTACAAGCTGTTCACACATTAGCAATAAAAAAGTGACTAATACATAAAAATTCTTACACATAGCCCCTTTAAAAAAAAGAAAAGATATTAAATTGTAATAATATTTCACAATATTACTGTTTTACTGCATCTTTGGTCAAATAAATGCAGCCTTAAGGCATGTTCACACCAAGACCGTTAACTATAAAGATAACTATATTAGCATCCACACCAGCGCACGATATCGTTCTGTTTATTCTGTTTATTCTAAGAGTTTTGTCATCTGCCTCTTAATGCTCACGCTCTTTAAAGCTGGATTGATTCTGATTTGCTGTCAGTGTTTTTATCGTTCATTACCTTGAAAAAATCGTTCTGAAAGTGATTCCAACAATATTGTTTCTCTGTGCCATTATAGTTGTGGTGTGGACTCTGCCATTCTGTTATATTTAGAATGATTTTTAGAACTATCTCTTTATCGTTAGCACTATAGTTATCGTCCTTGGTGTGAACGGGCCTTTAGTGAGCCTTTCAGAAACATAAAAAAATCTAACAGACCCCAAACTGTTGAACATTAGTGTATATGGTGCTGTGCATATATTTATATTTCAACCAACCCACAAACTAAAATAATAATATTTATTTGACAAATAAACCATTACTGTGTTTTCAACATTATCAAAAAAAGATTATTCATTGATTTATTTTTTATATTAGCAGGTGCACAATAGTTTTTGCCTTTGAGCACAAGCTCACAAACTCAGATCAGAGCCATCTTATGAAGCATCATGAAGCATCATGAACCCGAAGAGCATACATTGTATATTAATTTCCGTTTCTATTCTGCCAAGAAGTAAAGTCTCAGTTTTGGGTGTATTATACAGCCTCATTTAGTTACCCAGTGGGAATAGCAGAGAATAGAGAAAGAGAGAAATGCATTAATTTTTATTAACAGGAAAAGCCATTGGTTGGGCTTGCGACAGTATCTGAGTTGGGGGAAATGATTTTCACCTCTGGCTCGGAGAGCACTCCCCACCTATACATCACCCGATTACTCCTGGACTGGCCCCGGTCTTAGTCATTAGCCAGTGAATTAACGACAATCCAGCATGCTATTAATCACACTGACAAAAGTGTTAGCATGCCACTGACCTGCCGGCGCACGGGGACGTGAGCAAAAGAGGGAGATTTCAGAGAGAGAGAGAGAGGGAGAGGGAGGGAGAGAGAGAGAGAGAGAGGGAAGGAGAGAGGGAGAGAGAGAGAGAGGGAGAGAGAGAGGGAGAGAGGGAGAGAGGGAGCGAGAGAGGGAGGGAGGGAGAGAGGGAGGGAGGGAGGGAGGGAGAGAGAGAGGGAGGGAGGGAGAGAGGGAGGGAGGGAGGGAGGTGAAGAGGGGTAGTGGTTGAGGGGGTTGCAACTTACAAAGATACAGTGCAATAAACTGGCGAATAGCAGTGAGAAACAGCCAGAGCGGGTACAAAGAGTACAGAATGAATACTGGAGCTATGAGCCACCACACACATTTGTTCATTTTTTCATACAGTACTGGATTAAAATATATCACTTTTTTTTTAAAGATGGAAATTATCTTAGTTTTCCTGGCAATACTGTTTAATTGATAAACATAACACACACACACACGCTCTTAATGTCCATACCGTTTTAAAGAACTTCCCCAAATTACAGCATAGTCATAATCGTTTTTAAAAGTTACAGAGTTCAAAAGGTACTGCAGAACAGCAATGAGCCACCTCACAAAAGATTTCTCTGCTTATTAAGTGAGGAACTCAAAAATGCTTGACCATTCAATGGTAAAAAAAATCACTGCTACATTTCACAGCAGAGATATTAACTGTTCATACTTTAGTTTACTGTACATGACATATCAAACTAGATCAGAACACATACTGACATAATGTTACTGAACACCTGCCCTTCTCCACTGGTCTTTTCATGTGTGTGGACTCGGGCGAGCAGGTCAAGTGAATTAGCCGGGGTCGTTCAATAAGCCAGCCACAGCACTGGGCTGTCTAATCACACTGTTCTGCCTCATTGACCCGCCAGGAAAGAGCTAAAGGAGCCCAGACTGAGAACTCAATACAGAAGCTGGAAACAGCGCAACAAAACCAGAACGCTCCACCACCATCCCAATACTAATTGAACTATTGTTGTGGTAGGCAGTGCACTGCGCCACGCACATTTTCTGCATGGAATGACCGGATAACCTACTTTTGTCAAAATGTGGGGTATACAACAGATCATGCATGGAATACTGCATCCCGCAATTCAATGCACTCACATGAGTTAGATGAATTAACTGGAAGTAATATCAGACACTCTCTTTCCACCCTTTTGGATATTTTGGGAATGGAATACTACCATACTGCTTACGGCACAGTATATACTGTATGATGCATGTCAAATAGTAACATGTTAGAAGGAGACATTTGTTTACATAATCGGATTAAAAATGAAAACAACATTTTTTATGCATGCATGATTACTGGACACTACTCACTGTATAATGATCCCTTGTGAAAAATAAGTGTGCACTTGTAGTGTACTTCAAATCTTAAAAGTATATTTTTCAACCGCCTTCCGTATTCAACTTACGAAGAAAGTGTAATGTTCTCGCAGTTCAAAACGCTTACGCTTACGCTACGTCCAACGTCCAACGTCATTGCACCAGTTACGCTTTTTCCGTAAGTTAAATACGGAAGGCGGTCCACCGGAAGCTAGATATTTTACTTTATAACGTGTTAAATATGGATATTTTTCTTACACAAACCCATCGATTCGCTTCAGAAGGCCTTTATTAACCCCCCGGAGCCGTGTGGATTACTTTTATAATGGATGGATGCACTTTTTTAGGCTTCAAATTTTGGGCTGCCATTCACTGCCATTATAAAGCTTGAAAGAGACAGGACATTTTTTTATATAACTCTGATTGTATTCGTCTGAAAGAAGTATGTCATGTACACCTTGGATGGCTTGAGGGTGAGTAAATAATGGGCTAATTTTCATTTTTGGGTGAACGATCCCTTTAAATTAAATTAACTTAAAAAGAGTACACTGTAATCACTAAGTACAATTAAAAAAAATGTACTTTGTAATGTAATGTCCAATTCATACTAAAGCTCATCTAAAGTACTTGGTTATAATTTAAACTGTATTGTGTTATTTGATATTTATATGTTAATGTATTTTAATAATAAATTGCAACTTCATCATTAGAAATGTGTAATGACCAATATATTTAAACATGGCATGCAAGTTTCAATAGAAATGACATTAAAGTATATTTTAGTTTACAATAAATGCTTGTCAGTGCACTCGGCAGTACAATTTAACCAAATTTCAACGACAATAGAAGTAATAGTGAAATCACATATAAGTCTTACATAAGTGGGTCAAAAAAAGCATTCTTACATTCATCTAATTGCATTTAATTAAATGTAAACTATAATATATTTTCATGTAATTATGAATAACACACAATTAAGTATCCAAAAAACATTTAATTCCATTTAAAGTATATTCTTTTTAGTGCTTTCAAATCGATTAATCGCGATTAATTGCATCCAAAATAAAAGTTTGTTTACACAATATATGTGTGTGTACTGTGTATAAGTATAAATAAACACACATGCATTATATAAACATATATACAGTATATACATGCAAATATTTCTTAAATATATACATGAATGAGTGTGTATTTATATTTACATAATAATTATACACAGTACACACACATATATTATGCTAACACAAACTTTTAATCGATTTGACAGTTAATTATTTTACAGTATATTATTTATGTAATAAGTACTCTATTTACAAGTATGCTGCTTTTTCCACAGCGGACATCACGTAGAATACTGTTTGAAATATTTATCAATGCATGTTGCATATTTTTGTATGTTTTTGTATGTTTGTAATTTAAGTATGCAGTGTACACTGCACAGTAACCTATGCAGTGAGTAGTATGCTCATGCTCCAGTCAGAACATAGCCACCGTCTTACCTTTCCTGACAATCATAAATCACTACCTCAGCTGAGAATGACATTTACAGAGAAATGACCACTACATGGAAAAGCGACTATAAGAAATGTCACACAGGAGGAGATACACACTCCATTCTCTCCGATGAGAGATAAGAAACAGGCTTTTTTTCATTAAACTGCCCATATGTCTGATAAATGATACAGGAACTCTTACAGAGACCCAGCTGAGCTTGAATCAAATCACTATGTGAAAGGAAAACTCGTAAAAACTAAAATCTTGCACAGTTTATTGTTATCTTTTTGAATGCCAGTATGATAGGGCTATGATGTTGATTTAGAAATTAATTAAATCTGCATAATATAAATGATACATTTTGTTGCGTAATATAATTGTCAAATCTTATCTTTTACAATAGAAATGTTAGTAATTTCTTAATGTAAATCCTTTAACATTTAGTGATTACAGGTTTTATGTACTACAGAAATTTCAGTACGGAATAGCTTTTTCCCTTCAAAGCATCTCCTATATGACACTTCTAATCTGTGATCCGAATTTTCTTGGTGCAAAAGAAAGACCACTAAATGAATAAGATGTCAGGTTCGATTAGACCTTTTTTAAAAAATGCATTTATTTAGTTCTGTTGCGAGCAGGGGTCAATCTACTTATGTTCAAGCCCACTTAAACATAAGCCAGGGAAACTTCTCTGAATGTCAGAACTCACTAACGTAAATATGATCCTCTATTGCTGATGAAGGCCTACATGGTCAGTCCGATCATCGAGAGTGATGAAACGTACAACACATCACATCAGAGGTGAAGTGAGAGAGATCTCAACCTAATTTGCTCGAGCGTTTATATCCTTGTAATGAAAGCTTCACTGGAGAAATGCAGCAGTTGAAAGAAATAATATCTCTTAAAGTGATTGCAGTGGATAGTTTTGAACAGCAGGAATTTAAACAAAATTCCATAAAACCCAGGGCCGTTTTGTCTGAGGAGGCAAGGGAAGAAGTGACTCTTCAAAAACCTTTTGGATGAGAAAATAAATGGCAGTGCAGAAATAATTATAATAATACAAAAACGGAGTGTCTATTTACACCAAGTGCAAAAAGCGTGCCTTGTTGGCAAGTGCTATTCGCACTAGCTCCACCTAACAATGCCTGTTTGGGTAAAACAAGACTAAAAAAATAACAAGCATATTTCAACATTTTCAGTGGCGTAGTCAGTAAAGCATAAGGCTTAAAGATCTAGGTTTTGACGCGATCGACCGAGGTTGGAATCCGCCTTTTGCAGAGCTCGTCTTCTCTCTTTTCCCATCACATATCACATCGGAAAGGCATTTACTATAAATAAAAATTAAGAAAATGTTCTAAAAATGCCTAACGAAATGTTTAATAATAATAAAAGCATTTATTGGGTAGGGTTAGGGATAGGTATAGGGAGGGCTTTTATTGTCCCATTAAGGTGGCATCCATTTAATAATTTTAATAAATATAATCATTTACACTCTATGTTATTATTGCATCCTGTTTATGTACAACAATACTGAGGTGCAAATAGTATGTCTCTGCCAAAATAAAGTATAAATAGCATCGAATTACTATTTACACATATTGCAAAGAACTACTTTTACATGGTGTAAATAGAATATATCACTATTTTCACTTAGTATGCTATTTCACTTAGTAAATAGCATCTACAGCTATTTGCACAGTGTAAATATCATCTATCGCTAAGAAAATATGTTATTTTCACTTACTGTAAATAGAATCTAGTTGCTATTTACACGGTGTAAATAGCATCTATCGCTATTTGCACTTAGTGTAAATAGACGCTGCCATAAAAAAAAAAAAAAAACTATTATAAATATATATATAAAACTTGCTTATTACACCAGTGCTCTAGAGTCCCTTATTGTGATTGGTCAGTGGTGGCATCACTGTTTTCTGCAGAGCTGCTTCATATCTCACTTGAATTTGTTCCATAATTGCTGAACTTTTCTTGAACCAAACTGAGTCAGCACTGATCTGACTTCAGCTGAATAATGACACTATTGTCTTTTCTTTTTTTTTTTACAGCTGTGTTACAACAGAATTAAACTCTGTTTGCATCATTGATCATTATTTTCCTTTGAAACAACCTGTATTGTATAAAGCGCTATATAAATAAAGGTGACAACTTATTATGAAACAAAAAATTCTCTTGAAGTAACACTGTCCAAATGTTTCTGAGGAAGGCGGGTATGTTTTGCCTTGCTTGAGCTCATTGTGTTCTCACTGATGTCCTATAGCGTGGCATGGCGTGAGGGAGGTGATGGCAAAATATAGGTGAAAAGTAAGAGGAAGCAATGCCTCCACAATTCTGATATATGGCCCATCAATGTGATAATGTCAACCTATGATGCCAACAGATCCAAATGAATGGGACACATTGGTAGATAGACTAGATCGAAATAAACAACTTAAACGGATAGTTCAACCGAAAATGAAATGTTTGTCATTACTTTCTCACCCTCAAGTTGTTCCAAACCCGTATGAGTTTCGTTCTTTTGTTGAACACAAAATAAGATGTTTTGAAGAATGTCGGTAACCAGACAGTTGACGGTAGACATTTACTTCCATAGTAGGAAAGAAAAATACTATGGAAGTCAATGGGTGCCGTCAACTGTCTGGTTTTGTGTTCAACAGAAGAACGAAACTCATACAGGTTTGGAACAACTTGAGGGAGAGTAAGTGATGACAACATTTTCATTTTTTGGGTGAACTATCCCTTTAAACATTCAGTTTGTACTTTCAATTTGAGTTTTGACTTAATTAAATAATTTTACATTTGTTTAAATGTTTAATTATTTTAAATAGTTTTAAATGACAATCAAAATCAATAATTATTATTATTATTTCACATAATATAAATGGAAATGTAGCTGAAAAAAAATGCAGACGGGAATTTTCCTCATTTCAGAAGGCCACCACACACCATTTATGAGAATATTACAAATAAAAATAATGCTATCCATACCCATAACAGTGTAACTGATTCTCTTACGTTCCTCAACACTCAGCATTTGCTTTTTAGAAGGAAAAATAAAGAGAGAAAAAAAAAAAAAACGCTAATCAATAAATCTGTCAATCCATTCTCATTTTCACTATTTTTTCACGCAGGGCAGAATAACAGGTCTGAAAAGGAAGTCATCATGTTGTGCCGTGGGAAGGAAGCAGGAAAACAGATGTGGCAGTAGAGTAAATGGTAACAAGTGCATTGAAGAACAATGCGGCCGGTTCTCCTGCAGAACAGAGCTGAGAACCTGCTCAGGCGACAATCAGTCATAGCACAATGCTATATACACGCCTGACAAACAATGGGCTTAACTCTAAGAATTCTGGGAAAGGGGGCCTGGCCTCCTTCTCCGATGTGTAGCCAGACCAACGAGGGACCTACACCGTTAACCGCTAGAGACAGCATTGTGCACATGGTCAATATTTGATGGCCAGTTAAGTATCTTGACCTTAATTATTTAATAAAAATGTAATAAAGGCGAACTGTGTAATTTCAAAAGGCACCAGACAGGTTTAGACAAGTTTTAGCTGTTCAGCTGCTAGGATGAACAGTAGTCTGACCCCAGTCTCATGCCATTAGTTGAGCCAATGTTGCTACTTGGCCCACTCAAACCGTAAAATTACAATTCCATCTGGTGCTGCTAGTGGCATAGAAATCGCACACTGCACCTTCAAAGTAATTTGCTATATATAAAATTTGCTTATTACACCGGTGGTCTAAAATACATGATTGTGACTGGTCAGTGGTGGCTTTCTGTGGTCAAATATGTTTTTGCATAATAAAGCTAAATTGTATTTGGCTGTTACAGATGTACAAAAAAAGAATTAAGGCAAGGGTTAAATATAAAAAAAATTAGTAAAAACTATAAATTACTAAAAATGTATTAAGATTTTTTTTATTACTAAATTGTACTTAATGTAATTTAAAGGTGGGCTTTGAATGAGCTGATTAATTGCATTGCTGAGAATTCTCTTTTTGGTTAATGCTCTCATCATTTAGACTGAACGTATGCATTTATTGTGATTAAATATTGCAAAGGAGACTTAGGGCCCTATCATACACCTGGCGCAATGTGACGCCAGGCGCGACGCAAGTGTTTTTCACTAGTTTCAGCCTGACGTAGTTATCATTTTCACGTCCAGCGCCACGTTGTTTAAATAGCAAATTCACTCACAACCATCTGTTCACCCATCACCTCACACCCATCTGTTCGCCCATGGGCGTGCTGGTCTGAAAACGAGGTGTGTTCAGGCGCATTGTTGGCACGTTGCTATTTTGAGGCAACTGAAATAGACTGCGCCATTGACCAACAAAAACCTGGTCTAAAGTCAATAGCGGCGTATTTTTTGTGTTATTTAAAGGGCGTGTTAGTAATATGTGCCTATAGGCGGGCGGGTGCATAACGTGCATACACGCTTATTACACACACAGGGATGCGCAGAAGCACACAATCATTTTTAAATATTAAAAATAAAAGGATTCCTCTCTTGAGAAGCGTTCAGTCTTTCCGCTCACAGATTCCTCCATATAAATAGCGAATCCTCCATGGCGTGAGTGATACTGGCTTTTAAAGGGAATGGGAGATGAGACTCTGACTGGTTTATTGCACGTTACACCCAAAACAAACCCATTACTCATTAAGAGACTAGGTACAACCCTTTTGGACCATGCGCCTGGCGCGTCGACCGGTTTTTCAGTTGTTAAACTAGCAAAAGTGGATTCGGACACGCCCTAAGTGCACTTGCGCCATGCTCTTCAGACCATGCGCTCAGACCATTAAAATAGGGCCCTTAAAGTTCTTGCAATTAATAGTGATTAAGAGCTTGTTTGACAAGAATTCTAGCTTCCAAGAAAGGAGTATCCTTAGATAACTACGGATAACTGTAAATATATCATGTATGTAGACTACACTACATTCTGAATCACAGTGGAGCTTCTATAGTATTATTTAAATCTAATAATCTCATCTTCATGAAGCTCTAAATTAATATACAATTCCAGAATATAATATAATAGACCTAGGCCAGAATATACAAATATAATATACATGCTTATACTATACACTCACCTAAAGGATTATTAGGAACACCTGTTCAATTTCTCATTAATGCAATTATCTAATCAACCAATCACATGGCAGTTGCTTCAATGCATTTAGGGGTGTGGTCCTGGTCAAGACAATCTCCTGAACTCCAAACTGAATGTCAGAATGGGAAAGAAAGGTGATTTAAGCAATTTTGAGCGTGGCATGGTTGTTGGTGCCAGACGGGCCGGTCTGAGTATTTCACAATCTGCTCAGTTACTGGGATTTTCACGCACAACCATTTCTAGAGTTTACAAAGAATGGTGTGAAAAGGGAAAAACATCCAGTATGCGGCAGTCCTGTGGGCGAAAATGCCTTGTTGATGCTAGAGGTCAGAGGAGAATGGGCCGACTGATTCAAGCTGATAGAAGAGCAACTTTGACTGAAATAACCACTCGTTACAACCGAGGTATGCAGCAAAGCATTTGTGAAGCCACAACACGCACAACCTTGAGGCGGATGGGCTACAACAGCAGAAGACCCCACCGGGTACCACTCATCTCCACTACAAATAGGAAAAAGAGGCTACAATTTGCACGAGCTCACCAAAATTGGACAGTTGAAGACTGGAAAAATGTTGCCTGGTCTGATGAGTCTCGATTTCTGTTGAGACATTCAGATGGTAGAGTCAGAATTTGGTGTAAACAGAATGAGAACATGGATCCATCATGCCTTGTTACCACTGTGCAGGCTGGTGGTGGTGGTGTAATGGTGTGGGGGATGTTTTCTTGGCACACTTTAGGCCCCTTAGTGCCAATTGGGCATCGTTTAAATGCCACGGCCTACCTGAGCATTGTTTCTGACCATGTCCATCCCTTTATGACCACCATGTACCCATCCTCTGATGGCTACTTCCAGCAGGATAATGCACCATGTCACAAAGCTCGAATCATTTCAAATTGGTTTCTTGAACATGACAATGAGTTCACTGTACTAAAATGGCCCCCACAGTCACCAGATCTCAACCCAATAGAGCATCTTTGGGATGTGGTGGAACGGGAGCTTCGTGCCCTGGATGTGCATCCCACAAATCTCCATCAACTGCAAGATGCTATCCTATCAATATGGGCCAACATTTCTAAAGAATGCTTTCAGCACCTTGTTGAATCAATGCCACGTAGAATTAAGGCAGTTCTGAAGGCGAAAGGGGGTCAAACACAGTATTAGTATGGTGTTCCTAATAATCCTTTAGGTGAGTGTATATGAGAGATGAGATGACTAATCACAAAAAATGATGGCTCTAGTCTAACACAATATAACATTACAACACAAATTTCTGTATTTTGCTCATGAAAAGACTTTTCTATGAAATTGTACTTGTATTGGAAATAACTACTGTACTGTTATTAGGCAAAAATAAATAGTTTATAGAGGTTTTGTTTTGTTGTTGATTTTTCATCCAAGGCTTGAAAAGATGCTTTTTTAATGTTCTGTTTAAAGTTATGTCAATAGAAGGCTAACTAAGACAGCCTCTTTATAATACACTCTACTATGTCCTAAATATGCCCAAACACATGTGAGTTGGCATATCGCAAAAAATTATGAGGGCTTTAAAGTATGAAGCTGTACAGATCAATTTTGGTTCGTTTGAATTTGTACGATCTCATGCATACATTTTCACCTGAACCTTCATGCTTATGATTACATTTTCATACGAATCACATCATAAAAATTCATACGAAATCGCCACCTCGTAAAATAGTCGACTTTTCATTTAGATGCGATCGGTTTGGAAACAATAAATATAAAGCCATACCTTTATTACACATTATTAAATAAGTGGGTTTTTTTATCCAAGGAGAGAATTGGGTTATTATTATATTGGGTTGAGTTAATGTCGCATTTTCATATTCCAATGTCACATTTTTTTAAATAATGTTTTGTTTAAAGACATCTTAATACTACCGAGGTCAGGCCTCACGGTAAGCTAACTAGGACAGCCTCTTTATAATACACTCTGCTATGTCCTAAATGCTTAATGATGCAACGTGTTTCTTCACTTAATTAACATTCATCAGAGCATGTGACTTCATTAGCAGCAGCGGGCTGGTTTTCGCTCACATAAATAACGCCTCGTACCTGAGAATGTGGTACACGTGCGGTAATACAGAGGTGAGACGTGGTGAGCAGTTGGAGAATGAAAGGCAATTTTCCTGTTTAAAGCGGCAGCGAATTGCAGCGAATTCCAGATAATTGGCTGGTAATTAGGGGGGTCGTCAGGTCGATTTGGGAACAAATGGCACCCTTTAACGGAGGTGGTCTCCTAGGTAATCTGAGCTGACCCCCCTGCTTTGTCTCTGTTATCTCTGCCTCTGCTCACTGCGTGACATCCTAAATAAGGTGTCCCTCTCCGGGGACGAAGCGGCGCAGAGCAACTATTTGTCATGAGTCAGACAGTGGCGCTCAGAGCTCTTTGCCGCTCCCCGCGGTACCTCCGCAAATTTCGTTTCAGCGGTCTGACTAGACATCCCATTGCTGGGGGAAGCACGGGAGGTCAGAGTGGACGCAGGCTGAATAAATATCCCACCGGTCTCCTGAGATTCAGCAGGTAGCTCACTACCGTGCCTCCGAGCCATGCGGAAGACGAGCAAAGAAAGTAACACAAGAGCCAGATGCGCACAGACTGCACAACCTTTACTGCCACGAAGTGCATTCGGCACATACAACCCAGGCCATTAACCGCAGCCAGAGGCATCAACAGCACTGTGCCTGCCTCTAGAGTGCCTCCTCGCTGAGTATGTTCCAGTTTGGAGTCTGTTTTTAACAAAAAATTGTGACATCATGTGGCAGTTTTTAGCCCACTTGCTATGTATGGCAGTGAAGTTTAAAATAGAACAGCAAAAGTAATAAGGATTTGCTTAAAACAACCAATAATGGTAAACTGAAGAGTGCTGTTGTTCTGAATATCAGCACAACTGTGACTTTGCCTTACACAAAATGGCCAGTTAAATGGCCAAAATGGCCATCTATGTTATTAATACATTATACAAACATGTTATTTTAATACATGTTAACTTGAAGAGTTTATAAAATAGACTGTACTGTGTTGCATGTAACTATGTCTTCTGTCCTTTTATTGTGTTGGCCTTCCTGATTGTTTTGAAATGCAGATTCCTATTTGAAATTCTCCTTTTTAACTAATCAACATTTTTAGTCTGTTTTTAATAGGTTTCAGACAGTGACTGCTGTCACATGACATGGAGAAAAATGTAATGCAAGATACTGTACGTGAGAAACACCTTAATGCACTGTAAAATACTAGGTTACACGTTATTTTAAGGTGTCTTTGTTACACTGTAATTATACATTTAAGTACTGAGTAATATTAGGTAACTACATGTACTTACTATATGGTTAGGATTAGGGTTTGGTTTGGTTGAGGGTTTGTTGCATGTAATTATGCATAATTTATAGTTATTACTATAGTAACTACATGTAACATATGTAACAATGACACTGTAAAATAAAGTGTTACCAAATAGTACTGTAACATGTTGGTCCTCAGCAAATATTCCTTTGAACAAATGTGTGCCAACTCCAAGTGTTGTTTAGTGCATTGCTGTGGTTGACCAATCAGAATCAAGTAATAAAAAATGCATATGCATTTTATATAACACAAACGATTTTAGATATATGTTATTAGTAGTAGTAGTAAGTAGTAGACTGAAAAA
The DNA here is from genome assembly GCA_039654105.1 of Coreius guichenoti. NCBI lineage: Eukaryota > Metazoa > Chordata > Actinopteri > Cypriniformes > Gobionidae > Coreius > Coreius guichenoti. The sequence goes on along the minus strand of CM077186.1, from coordinate 7,582,347 downwards.
AATGGTGTAGGATTTACTTTCATTCAGAAATTGCTAATAAATTTCACAAATGTGACCCTGGACCACAAAACCAGTCATAATTCGCACGGGTATATTTGTGGCAATAGCCAACAATACATTGTATGGGTCAAAATTATCCATTTTTCTTCTATGCCAAAAATCATTAGGATATTAAATAAAGATCATGTTCCATGAAGATATTTTGTAAATTTCCTACCGTAAATATATCATAAATGTATTATTAGTAGTAATATGCATTGCTAAGGACTTCATTTGGACAACTTTAAAGGCGATTTTCTCAATATTTAGACTTTTTTCAGATTCCAGATTTTCAAATAGTTGTATCTCAGCCAAATATTGTCCTATCCTAACAAACCATACATCAATGGAAAGCTTATTTATTCATCTCAATTTCAATCTCAATTTCAAAAAACTGACCCATATGACTGGTTTTTTGGTCCATGGTCACAAATAATTAACTTAATGTAAAATTCTGAAGTAGAAAGACTGAAAGAGTACTTTCTTGTAAAACATACTCCATTAATCTTTGTTTTATTTACAACAAACCATATTTATTTATGTATTGAACAGTATAGTCTGAAAACACAAGAGAGAGGTTAACCAGCCAGTATTTCCTCAAACAGGAAAAAACAGAAGTGCAAAGAATGCAATGCACAACACAAAGGAAAGAAAAAGGGCCCGAGTACAGAGTGGTGTGGGACACCGGGGGTAAATACACAGGAAAGGGAGATTTCAATGACACAACGTCTCTTGGTCATGTGACTTTCAGCTGTGGCTTTCTGCTAGTATGAAATGAACAGAGAGGCAAGGAGCACATAGCGAATGGAGAGAGAAAAAGAGAAAGCAAATGAGCATTTGTGCTGGCTGAGAGAGACAGATCAAAGGCTATGTCCAAATTTGCTACTTCCCTTCAGATAATGTGTGACACAATTAGACGGGCTTGACAATTTCCATTACGCCTGATCAAATATTTATCATGCTTTGGAGATGATGTCGTACCCCTGGCTCTCACCCGTCTCATTTGCATAACAAATGGGAGAGACACTTAACAAATAAGTGAAATAGGGAGTAACGAGAGGGCGGACAAACGAGAGAGAGAGAGAGACCGAGAGAAAGAGAGGGGACATGGAGGTGTCAGAGTTACAGTCAGCCTCTCTCCATTTGATTTGCAAATGGCCAGCCTCTGTCATCAATTCAGGGCGCGGGGTAGAGCTATCACCATGACGAGAGGGCCGAAGGAGAGGACAGCTCCCCGATGCTACCTTACAGCACTATTAATCATCCAGCAGTGGGAGAAACGCAGCCAAATTGGGCTCATCAGTCTCTATATTAAACAGGAATCAAGGTACAAGGACAGGAGAGGAGGGCTGTGGAAATGGACTGATAGAACAGCCTCTATTTTATCAGTTTCTTCTGTCCTTGTATTCTTTTTTTTATTTTATTTTTTTTAGAATTGCACACCCAAAGTTTGGTCTTAGAAGCAATGTAATCAGCAATTTAAGAAAGCACAATATATAAGAGACCATATTATTATTATTATTTGTATTATTATTATTATTATTATTATTATTATTATTATTGCATCAGTCACCATGTCATTTAATTTTATACTATTATAGTTTTTGTTTAGATTTGGAATTGGATGTCATTTTTATAATTTTTTATTTTATTTCAGTTCATGTTTACTTTATTTCAAGTAATGAAAATGTGTTTTATGATTTTAGTTTTAGTTAACGCTAATAACCCTGATCAGTTGATATGGAATATACATTTTTAGGATATTATAGTGAAAAAATAATATAGAATTTAATGTCCAGCCATGTCGGATACTGGCCATAACATTTTTTTTTTTTTTTTTTTTTTTTGTATTGGATATTGGAAATTCACTTTCTTAATATATTGCTTTTGGATATTTATTTGTGGACTTCTGTTATGTTTTTAAAATGAAAAATAGTACAGAAAAAATAGTACATTTCATCACCCATATTTGTTCTTTTGGTTGTATTTTTCTAATTCATTTTCCACAACGGAATACATATCAGTACGAGCCAATATTAATGCTTTCTTCTTAAATTATTCAGTTGGTTTATAATGCAAATGGGATTGTCTGATATTGGAAATTTATGTAACAATTTTTTATTTAGATTTATAATATCAGCCATTGTCGTCCACAACATAAAAATAATGATCTGCCAATTAGCAAGAATTTCTATATTGCCACACCCCCACATACGATATTGTGCAGGCTCAGAGATAACATTTCTATGCATGACATATGAAAGCAAAAGGATGTTGCTGTTTTAATGTTTGATGGAGTGTAGCCTGGGGGCAAACTCTGTCTTTTCTGAAGACTCACCCCAGCTGTAGATATCACAGCTTCCCTGAACATAACAGAAAATGGACAGAATGAGTAGTGGAGTGGAGGTTAAAGGTGAGCGGCCGGCTTGTCGGATGGAGAGAGAGGAGGACAGACCTAACAAGACGATGAAGAATGACTAACTCCTCTTAGATTTAACAGGCCCACACGACACAATATAAATGACCCTCCAATGAGATAAACACAGCAAACATGTGGGAGGAACAGAGAGAAACAGAGCAGGAAAACAAATTTCATTTCGTTTCCCTGTTAAATATTGATTTTTCTGTCATGGCAAGATGACCTTGAACTAAAAATCACTATAAATCACTGTACTGTGTAATAATATGAGATAAAAAGAGATATACAGAAGACAAACTGAACTGAAGTTCTAGATTTGCTGTTTTTATGATGCTAATAAATTCCTGTGATCATACTGTATGTAATGTAAGGATGATAACAATGTTGTCTGTATAAAACGTTTACTCCTGGTAAATGCATCTAAATACATTAAACTCAAAAGAGGCAAGAGACGTCCGCACACTATCACACCGCTGCTACGACAAATCATTTTCAAAATACCTCTCTTACAACTTGCTCCTTTAAATTAAGCGATAAAAAACTTACCAAATGCAGACATGGTGTACGATCGTGTTCGAAAGCTCTTCCAGTTTTCAAAAACTCTGGTTACCAATTAACTGAGAGGCTAAGATAGTTGCTGTCACACACACACACACACACACACACTCAGTCTCAGATAGGGTGTATAAGGCTGGTGAAGCGGCTGTCCGCTGGGGTGATGCTGCTAACGTGAAAGAATGTGAAGCAGATAGCAGAGGTGCAGGAACTCAACGAGCTGAAGGAAAGGACACTTCAGAGGTCAGGCACAGAGAGGCCTGAGAGTCAAACTAGGAGCCCTCAGATCTGAGTGCCTGTCTATCCATGTAAGATGACTTCAGCTTTATCTTCCTTTGACTGTTGATAGATCCAATGTTTCAGGATGTTTAGATGTGTCAGACAAGAATTTATTCAAACAAAACAAACAAAAGAAAATCATACACTGGAAAATTACATTTATTAAGGATACTTAAAGGGATAGTTCACCCAAAAATGAAAATTACCCCATGATTTACTCACCCTCAAGCCATCCAAGGTGTATATGACATTCTTCTTTCAGACGAATACAATCAGAGTTATATTAAAAAATGTCCTGTCTCTTCCAAGCTTTATAATGGCAGTGAATGGCAGCCCAAAATTTGAAGCCTAAAAAAGTGTATCCATCCATTATAAAAGTAATCCACACAGCTCTAGGGGGGTTAATAAAGGCCTTCTGAAGCAAATCGATGGGTTTGTGTAAGAAAAATATCAATTTTTAACATGTTATAAAGTAAAATATCTAGCTTCCACCAGACCGCCTTCCGTATTCAACTTACGAAAAAACTTAACTGGCACGACGTTGACATCGGACGTAGCGTAAGCATTTTGAACTGCGAGAGGCATTACACTTTCTTCATAAGTTGAATACGGAAGATGGTCCACTGGAAGCTAGATATTCGTTAGTTTGTATTTGTCTGAAAGATGAATGTCATATACACCTAGGATGGCTTGAAGTGAGTAAATCATGGGATAATTTTCATTTTTGGGTGAACAATCCCTATATCTAGGTTGATTCAGTAATAATAAATATTTCTGGATTAAATTTACTTCATTTAGATTTTACCACATGAAACATTTTTATGTTGCCTGACAATATTAGATATTCACTATTAGATTTATACAATACAGATTTTTCAAAGCAACTTCACATTAACAGGAAAATAGCTGTGTTAATGTAAAATTCATCAATGTTCAAGTCAATGTTGTTTTAGTTCAGTTCAATAACTGTACCAATGTTGCAAAGTACATAATTTATGATGAAAAGCTATAAGCAGCTCTATGGAAGGCAATACCAACTTGAAAGCAAGCCTGCAACCTTAGCCGAAAAAAGCGTAACGCCTGCTAACGCTGCGTCCATTTTTTTCAATGGATGTCAGTGGAGGAGAGGCTTTCCTACGTTGAATAGTCTGCTTTTGTGAGGAAATAGCTTATTATTTAATGAATCGTCAGCCCGGCATGTTTTCTCTTAAAGTTTACACCGAGAAAAAAAAAGCTGTTTTATAAGAGAAGTCACTGACAATTGCGTGACAGGTATGATTCAGTTTACGGCACTTCTCATTCATTTATATGGTATTCGCAAACAGTGATTGACTGACTGTCGCACAACTTAATTAAATGACGTCAAGGCTGTAATGTGATTGGTTATCAAGGCACACATGATCCAAGTCTCCAATGGTAGAGCCACGGACCCTCGTACACTATATTGCCAAAAGTATTGGGACACCCCTCCAAATTCAGGTGTTCCAATCACTTCCATGGCCACAGGTGTATAAAATCAAGCACCTAGGCATGCAGACTGCTTCTACAAACATTTGTGAAAGAATGGGTCGCTCTCAGGAGCTCAGTGAATTCAAGCGTGGTACCGTGATAGGTTGCCACCTGTGCAATAAGTCCATTCGTGAAATTTCCTCACTTCTAAATCTTCCACGGTCAACTGTTAGTGGTATTATAACAAAGTGGAAGCAATTGGGAACAACAGCAACTCAGCCACGAAGTGGTAGGCCACGCAAAATCACAGAGCGGGGTCAGCGCATGCTGAGGCGCACAGTGCACAGAAGTCACCAACTTTCTGTAGCTACAGACCTCCAAACTTCATGTGGCCTTCAGATTAGCTCAAGAACAGTGCATAGAGAGCTTCAAGAATGAGTTTCCATGGCCGAGCAGCTGCATCCAAGCCTTACATCACCAAGTGCAATACAAAGCGTCGGTTGCAGTGGTGTAAAGCACGCCGCCACTGCACTCTAGAGCAGTGGAGACGTGTTCTCTGGAGTGACCAATCACGCTTCTCTGTCTGGCAATTCGATGGACGAGTCTGGGTTTGACGGTTGCCAGGAGAACGGTACTTGCCTGACTGCATTGTGCCAAGTGTAAAGTTTGGTGGAGGGGGAAATTAGGGTGTGGGGTTGTTTTTCAGGGGTTGGGCTTGGCCCCTTAGTTCCAGTGAAAGGAACTCTTAATGCTTCAGCATACCAAGACATTTTGGACAATTTCATGCTCCCAACTTTGAGGGAACAGTTTGAGGATGGCCCCTTCCTGTTACAACATGACTGTGCACCAGTGCACAATGCAAGGTCCATAAAGACAGGTCCATGTAAAGGCAGGCGTCCCAAAACTTTTGGCAATATAGTGTATCTCCCAATAATAAGACCATCTCTGGCAATACGGTCTTATCAAGCTAAATTCAGTTAAATTTTGTTCTCATCCGATGTCAGTGTCATGGATGTCCGCTCCGTGCCAGTACAGTTAAATCAATTATATTACAGAATATTAATTTTCTTTTAAACCACAGTTCATACAAACTAAACATTTAAAAATAATAATGAAATAATAATAAATAAAGCAATTGCGTTTTGCATGGTAGGATCTAAATTATGTGCTTAAGTTTAAAAAGTCTAAAAATTTAATTTAAATTTAATTAAATTATTATTATATTTAAAGATTTAATATGACTGAATCAACTTGACTGCACTAGTTTACACTAACAAATGTCATTTGAAATTGTCGAATCATTCTTAATGTAACAGTTGTGTGTTACCACTTCTTACAGTGCCGAAACAACAAACGGTCATGTGCAAAGTATAAAACTTGCAAGATGACCTGCACACAGATGTGTGTACGTGTGTGTTTATGAAGCGGGCTGGCAGCGTCGCTCTGTCCCCTGCACCTCTCTGGACTGGCACACATGAGGTGGCTTTGTGGGAGATCCAGGCGTAGGCAGCATTCCTTTGATAGGATGATACAGGGACTAAAGCTCTTCCATATGACACCCCTCACATGGCTGCTGTGTCTAGCCACGCTCTATCTCACTGTGTGTGTGTGTGAGGATTTCACAGGCACAACGAGGGGTTTGTGATGACAGGAGCCAGGCCTCGTTACACACCAAAGCATCTGTGTGTCTTTATCTGTCTCCGCTCGCCCACCGCGGAGAGAAAGAGATTGACGCAAGGCCACAATGAGGCTTTCTGAGTTTATCGATTATCACATTCGGACAGAGATATCACATTCTCCAGCCGTCTGACCTGATGAAAAGCCATTTGTTGTGATTTCCCTCTCTATTTTGGAATCTTTTCAATTTGTTGTGAGTGACAGCACATATTAAAACCAAAGTTCAATTAATAAACAAGGCATTTCACATTTTCATCTTAATTGAACATATTATTTATGTATTTGATCAGTTTTCATTTTTAATAAGAGGTCCAAAAAAGGTATAAACTACACTAAATGCCATTGCATTGAATCCAAAATAGAAAGTCGTGTGACATCTATTGTACACTTTTAAAAAATGATTGTAATTTTAACAGTAAAAGATTATACAAATGCTACAGAGTTTATGCTATAGTAATTGATAAGTTTAACATTGTATCCATTGACTTCCATAGTATTTTTTCCCTACTATGGAAGTCAATGGCTACCGTCAACTGTTTGGTTAACAACATTCTTTAAATGTTATTCTTTGTGTTCAACAGAAGAACAGAACTCATACGGGTTTGGAACAACTTGAGGGCGAGTAGTGATGACAAAATTTTCATTTTTATGGGGGAACTATCCCTTTAACGTGTTGAAATTCACCTGGTGTTACTCTGCCAGGACACTATGCACTATGCACATCCACTAAAACTCATCAAACGATCAAAATTGGTTCTGAAATTAGTTCTGAGAAGCTCAAGAAGCCATTGTTTGCAGATGCCACTTGCTTTGACATTGTTTCTAATGAAATGACATCCACATATTTTTAAGTGTGACTTAAAGTGCCCCTAATTACGCTATTTTAAAGGTTCCTATTTTTGTTTTGGAGGTCCTCTACAGTACATTTACATGCATCCAAGTTCAAAAAACACTTTAATTTTCTCATAATATACAATGCAATTCACCTAATTTCTCAAAGAGTATAAAAACGGTTCGTTTGAAGATTCAGTCTCTCTAAACCCCTCCTATCCGCAAGCCTACTCTGCTCTGATTGGTTAGATGACCCAGTTTGTTGTGATTGGTCTACCGCTTACAGTGCGTCTTGGAAACCAAACGCCTATTACCATATCTGAATTTCAGCTCTGGAGGCTTCATCAGCACCTGTTTACACAGTGATACGAACAGTAACAATGGCATCTGTTTGTCCGTATCAATTACAGCGCGATTCCGTCCTCATCCTTTAGAAGTGCTTGCAAATTGGATTTGCATTGCTCAAAATAATGTCTTCTTGACATGTCGACAACACAAACCAAATTCTTTCAGGCCTAAAAGTAAAGTGTTTGAGGGCGAGTCAAAGTAGACGTTGTTCGAGGCAGCCAATGAAGACCATAGACTGGCATTATGCAAATTTGTTACATTGTTACTTAGGTATGTAACAGGAAGTGAGACTGGAATTGCTGACGACTCATTTCGGCAGTTCAGAATTTATGCTTTCTTTTAGAAGACAATAACTTTTTTTGTCATGCACAAACAGCTATATTACACACTACATGAAACGTAATATTGGAAAAAACATAATAGGTGCACTTTGAGGCACAAATGATTTTTAGGACATATTTTCTCTTCTTGCCCTTCGACGTTCATCCTTTTTATCCTCGCCTCCGCTACTGCCGTGACCTCCTGGGTGGGCTGAACACCCCCTTCCCCGGTCCTTATATTTTTTTCAAGTGCTGTGCTGGTAGGTTGGAGTCTAATCCCTGTCTAATTCCCGGAGCTGATTGGGTTTACAGGGGCAGGGATCAGCAGTGTTGCCCGGTCCCGCACACAGCGACTCGGAGCCAGGCCCCTGCCCGGCACTGTCCGGCCCCTCCACAGGAACAAAAGAGCCCCTGTTTGCTCACCCCTCGCGCTCAAGAGGCTTAGGGACATTTTTCTCATTTTTGAACAGCTAATATCTTGCAAAAGTTGTCTAATCTCTTTAAGTTAAAGTTGAGCTTTTGTAAAAGCCCAGGCTAGCTGTGCTTATGACTTGACTGTTATCCAGCAGCATTTAATTAGGTCAGTCTGGGCCTCCAATGTGCACAACACTGAGGATAGCGGGTATGCAAATGCGTCACATCATATTATCTTTATTCAACAGCATGGTAGAAACAACTGACTGAATAATACATATGACGTTACAAATATTTTCTCCAGGTTTTTGTTGGAAGCTGCACTATAGTTACCTGCATTAACCTCCGAATAAATGAATGAAAGAGGATGGTTTACTAAACCAGTTAGCTACAAGAAGCCATGTGATGCAGTGATCTTACCATGGTTAAAAGGTGTTGTTATTCATGTCAAAAATCGTTGAAAAAGTCTTCACTGACTTGGCAACAGCAATGTGATAAAAGACACAAATTCACTATAATTCACTATACAGCTTCGAGCATTGATCATCCAATCAGACTCCTTCAGGAAGCTAGTCTAGAGTATCTTCTTCATCACTATTATGCACCAACCAACTCTAGCACTTCCACACAAGTTATAAGAGCCTGACTAATCACATAATTACATACAATACAAGCTTGAATGGAGAAGGAAAGAACATGACATCAGCATGAACTGCAATGGGAACACTTGAATTACAGTTTTCTGCTCTTCTTATTTACCTTTGTAATGGGATCAAGACACAAGACACCACTTTCGACAATAGCCTGTGCGTTCTGTGCAAGTACATACTAATTCTCCTTTCCCCCCTCTCTTTGGAGTTTGGGTTACAGGAAGTTTACCTGAGCCACGCTCCGCCTCTCTGAGCCATCAAGCTGTAAAGAAGATGGGGCGTTGAACACCTGGACATGCTTTTGAGAGACAGGGTCAATGAGACACTAAATGATGACGATACTGCGCAAACTTGGGAACCCTGACGGGGCTGTGACCTCTATGTTGATGCTCGAGGCCTTGTCAGAGTTGTGCTTTGAGCTGCCACTGTTTGCCCAATGTGGTGTCTGTTTTGACAAGCCTGTCTAATAAAATATATGGCGAGCTTAAAGCACTCCTCTGGCAAAGGCACCTCATCAGTCGCATAAATCCATGAGAGAGTTCATAAAAAAGTCACAAGCAAAGATTTATAGAATTACACGCTAATCTTCTTCATGCCACACATCGGCACTAACGTCATGAACACAAGTGTTTAACAATTCAAACTATCCTGAATGTCAACAAACTGTGGGCAAGTAAATAAAGGAAAGGTTATATTTGAATAAACTAAAGATGTTTTGAGGATCAAAATTACATTGCAAGATCTAGACCTAAACCAAAACTATAGACCCCTTGAGGCCCAAACACAGAATGTTGGCATCTATTTGCTTATTCAATCATTCAAAAAGTTAGAAATGAAAAATGAAAAAAAACAAAAAACTTCTCTAAAGTTTATTACATTGTAGTAACAATGTACTGCAATTATTACAATGTAATTACATGGTTATAAAAGACCCAACACATTTGATCATGAAATGTAAACATTTTTAAACATATACATGAACAAATAATGATCCAAATGAAGCAAAAGCAGGGTAATGCATTGCAATATACAGACCTCAACCAAAACTATAGAACCCTTGAGGCCCAAACCAAGAACAAGACTTGTTTGTCCAAGAATCAAGCTGTCTATGTTAATAAATGAATTGAAATTGAAAAAAATTTGATTTTATTGCTGCGTTCACTACTATCAATAATCAAGTGTCTTCTGTGTGAGCCGTGCTTCATACATTGCTACACTAGTAATGGACAATGGACCTTTTATTCCCCACAAAATGAATGTGACCACACCTTTTATGTCACCAAAATCACAAGATCACATCCACATTTGATTCCATTTGACATGTGCCAAGATTCTCTATTTGCCACAATCTTAAAAAAGATTAAGAGGTTATTTAAAAGTTTCAGCCAAAAAATCTCTTCTTATCAAGAATCCTTCATAAGATTCTTGACTTGAGCTAAATGGACATTCTTTGGTCATCAAATGCTGCTGTCATAAATTGACTTTTGAATTTTTAATTGAATTTTGACTTGTCTCAGATGCTTCTAGTTTTCTTAAAACTAGAAACAAATAAGATTAGAAAATTAGAGTACTGTATGTTGTTATGGTAAGACTATAGAGTTATCAAATTACCGTGAATAAAATAGCAGATGTTTGCGTTTATATTGAAATCTCTGACCATTTTATTGCTGACTGGTATTCTGGTAAATCTAAGAACAATTTGAGAAATATGTTAGAGTATTGGTGTCTTTTCCTCAGGAAAAACTATCCAACCCATGCTCATTGGGAAAACCTTCCTGTGGTGACATTTCTGCAAAATGATATTACGTTGCTTCTTGCACGTTTCAAACTGTCAAAACTGAGGACTGTCAAAGTGTAATGTCTAGTGAGTGGAGTAAAAGTGTGTTTAATTTTATCGGAAACAGATGAGTGTGAAACTGGCTACATTTTATTACATTTGATTATTGTATATACCGTGGCATTTTGGAAACTAAATGTCCAGTGAGTGCTAAATGGTTAAAGCTCTATCGAATTTGAAAATAATGTACCACCTACACCTAAACCGATAGTGTTCATTTCAACTGAAAACTGCAGTGAATTGTATTTATAGGTATGTTTCTGAAAATGTAGGTAGAGGCACATTTTTCCAATGTTGAAAATATCTTAGAAAGTCTCCATGTGCTTTCCATCTCGTTTCTTGGAGACACAACCGACATTAAAGAGATCTCATTTCTGCTTGTTCCTTCTTATGGGTTCTTACAAACTCCTCATACCGCATCCATCCATCCACACTGTTCTGCCGCCCACCACCCCTCATCCCCATCTCTCTCTCCTTCCCTGCGGACACAGATGTGCCAGAGTTGGTGAGTTGTAAGCCGGGTGCGTTGGCACAGAGCGAGAGCTACAAAGAGCGTCTGATTGGAAGCAGCGGGTGAGGACCTTTAACGAGAGCCAGTGAATAGGGGACAGCAGCGGCCTGGACCGCCTCCACTCTCTACACTTCTTCACACACCCAGCTGCCTCTCTCCATCAAAAGCCACACGCAACAGGCGTCCATCTTCTGGCCAGCTTTACCTTGGAAACACACACACACACACACGAGATCTGCGCTTAACAAATCAGCTACACACACTCACACACTCTGAGCCTTGGCTTAGAACACCGCTATACACAAGGGCATTCAAAGAATCAGGATCCCTCTCGTTGGCATGGTCTTAACCTACTAATACACATCCGATTCCACATATCTACTAAAATCATCCCATCATTTCACTCCTGTTATTTTTCTTTCCATAATGGAAAACAAGCCGATGTGTTTTAGATACCTGCCCGTTTACTGCTCCGTCAACCTTAATGTGGACGACAGAACAAAACAGCTAAGCGACACAGTAGAGCTGTCCGGTTCGGGGCAACGACACATATTTCACCACTGACATTTCAGACTTGTGGAGCCAAAGGCCTTTTAGCAGAATGACCTTTGGTATTGATCCAGACCCTCTGCATCCATCTGAGCCTCACGCTGGGCAGAGAGGCTGATTTCCATCAGAGGTGGAGGAGAGAAGGTGAATGTAGAGGTGAGAACAGCGGTGGGATAGGTGCACTTTGGAGAAATGGAGTAGCATTTGGAGAATGTCAGAAGCTTTAGAGGTATAGTGCCCACAGATATGTTATCATAACACATGTGATATATAGTCAATGCTTCAATGTTATAAATTGTCTATTTTGACATCTATTTGCTTATTCAATCATTCAAAAGGTAGAAATGATAAAACCTCTAAATTTTGTTATTACATTGTAGTAACAATGTACTGCAATTATTACAATGTAATTACATGGTTATAAAAGACCCAAAACATTTGGTCATGAAATTTAAACATAATCTGTGATTTCGTAGAATAATTCCTGCAGTGGTTTACATTTTACAATCCGTGGACGTTGTTAATTAAGTGACTGTATAAAGGTTAAGTCAAAATAATAAATAACAATGATCTAATAAAGAGGTGATAATAATGTTTAGAGTAATTCGGGAAATGTGATAGGACAACACAAGCTCCTTAAATAATGATCCAAATGAAGCAATGATATCATTCCGCTCTGCTTCAAAAATAATCACTCGCTATTCTATTAATAGCAGCCAAATTTCTTGACTTGGGAATTTGGCACGCGTTCCCAGACATTCTCTTTCTTCTGCCTCATGGTTTGGACTAGGAAAAAAAACATTCTGCCACTTTAGTGATGCAACATAAAAAGTATTCTGGCTATTTTAAACTCACTTGTGCCATTCTTATGTATCAAAATCCTGCCAGCAATGCCAAGAAAATCAACAATTGCCCCCACCACCCCTCTGCTATTTTACCCTCTCTTGCTCTCCTCAACAATGCTGAAAATGAAGATGGTAGTGTCTTGCAAACACTGTTTAGCATCCTAATTACCAATGCTGATAAACAAGCCTAATGACTAGGGGTTAATTGGCGACTCCTGCTTGTCAAGAGAACAACAAACAATTTGAGATTGGCACTTGTCTGTGCGCTAAATTACAGACACTGCACAAAGATCAATGTCCAATCAAACAGCAGACGAGCCTTTTGAAGGCCTGAAAGCGCGATCAAGCTCTCCACTTTCCATTCAGCCGTAATTAAGGCCTGTTAATTGCCACAAAAGCCAATTGCCATACATCCACACATTGTTCTCCAACTCTAAACACAACCAATAGCGCTGACATCCATGAATATGTTTACTGCATTTAGAACAAACACGTACTTGTTTCATTTCACACTCTTTTTCTCTTACATTCTGTTTGTTTTGGGAGAGAGAGAGAAACTTTGTGCTTGCGTGTGTTTTATCGCATTGATTTGTTTAGATGTTCTGGCTTACCCCTGAGTACACTTTTGAGTCTGAGCCAACCGGTGCTTACAGAAATCATTTATGAGGACAGCTGAAATGTTTTAAATATGTTTTAAAAAATATTATTTTCATTTTTTTATCATAACTAGTGACACTACAGTAAGGCCCAGTTAATGTTAATATTAACTAACAATGAGCAATATATTTTTTACAGTATTTATTAATCTTTGTTAATGTTGGTTAACAAAAATGCAGCTGTTTATTGTTAGTTCACGTAAGCTGAAGTCCAATAAATAATATTAACATATATAACTTTTGTCTATGAACTTTTGAATAATGTATTAGTAAATGTTTAAATTAACATTAACTAGGATTTTAAATGCTTTAGAAGTATTTTTCATAGTTCATTTATGCTAACAATTGGAACCATATTGTAAAGTGTTACCTTATATTTAATATATATTTATATTTATAATTATAACAACGTATATGGTATATTACACCAACAATCTGAACCATTCATACAAATTATAACATATTTCAGTGAGACTTACTAAACTCAACACATTGTCATGAAGGTCTAAGTTGGTATAAGGGCTTATAATATTTTAAACAATATATTAAATAATATTTTGAAACAAAACTTCAATGCATTTTTAAAGAAATCACAAACAAATATAGAAAATGACTTTATTTCAGTCATTTAATTAAACTTTAGTTCCCTTCATTATGATTTTTAGGTTATGCCAGCAAGACATTTTTAAATAAATAAATGTATTTTAGTTCAGAAACTGAAAGCATGTTGATAACAGAGGTTTATTCCATTCATTGTATGATATGCACTGTAATGTATTTTTTGAATAAATTAATTAAAAAAAATGTCACATCAACTCACATATACATATTCTAGCAATGTATAATTAGTATTAAAACAAACTGTGGTACAGTTGCAAGAAAAAGTATGTGAACCGCTTGCAGAATCTGTGAAAATATGAATAAGTTTAACTAAATAAGAGAGATCATACAAAATGCATGTTATTTTTTATTTAGTACTGTCCTGAATAAGATATTTTACATAAAAAAAAATGTTTTTATATAGTCCACAAGACAAAAAAATAGCTGAATTTATTAAAATGACCCCGTTCAAAAGTTTATGAACCATTGATTCTCAATACTGTGTGTCGCTCCCTGGATGATCCACCATGGCTGTTTTTTGTTTTGTTTTGTGATGGTTGTTCTTGAATCCCTTGCCTTGAGCAGTTAAACTGACCAATGTTCTTCAGAAAAATCCTCCAGGTCCTGCACATTCTTCAGTTTTCCAGCATCTTTTGCATATTTGAACCCTCTCCAGAAGTGACCGTATGATTTTGAGATTCATCTTTTCACACTTAGGACAATTAAGGGACTCAAACACAACTATTAAAAAAGTTTCAAACATTCACTGATGCTCCAGAAGGAAACATGATGCATTAAGAGCCGGGGGGTGAAAACTTGAAGATCAAGGTAAATTGTACTTAATTTGTCTTCTGGGAAACATGTAAGTATCTTCTGTTGCTTCCGAAGGACAGTACTAAATGAAAAAAAAATGATATTTAAATAAGAAAAAAAATATTTGGACCTCTTCATCCTGTTCAAAAGTTTTCACCCCCCGGCTCTTAATGCATCGTGTTTCCTCCTGGAGAATCAGGGAATGTTTGAACCTTTTTTAATAGTTGTGATTGAGTCCCTCAGTTGTCCTCAGTGTGAAAAGATGGATCTCAAAATCATACAGTCACTGCTGGAGAGGGTTCAAATATGCAAAAGATGCTGGAAAACTGAAGAATTTGCAGGACCTGAAGGATTTTTCTGAAGAACATTGGGCAGTTTAACTGCTCAGGACAAACAAGGGACTCAAGAACAACCATCACAAAACAAAAAAACAGCCGTGGATCATCCACGTAACGACACACAGTATTGAGAATCAATGGTTCATAAACTTTTGAACAGGTCATTTTAATAAATTCAGCTTTTTTTTTTTTTGTCTTGTGGACTATATGTAAAAATTATGTAAAATATCTTATTCAGGACAGCACTAAATAAAAAATAACGCATTTTGTATGATATCTTTTATTTTGTTAAAATTATTCACATTTTCACAGATTCTGCAAGCAGTTCACATACTTTTTCTTGCAACTGTATATTTAAAAGCTGGGAAGGGTAAGTGCATACCAACCCACACGGCATGCTACAAAGCAAGGGTCAGTTATTGACTAACTCTTCAGGGCTTTGGTATTGGTATTGACTCCTATCGGCTCTCACTAATTGTGTTTAAGTGCCGGGTAATCGGCACTCTATTGTCGGTTTCCAAATTAGTAATCAACTCTAACAGGCCTACACAATTACCGCCCTCGCTGTGGCACATTCAAGGGGCCTTCTAAACGATATAAATATCCTCTGTCAGTAGCTTAGGGAAAGTTTGTCTTTTCTTGCTCCCACTTAAAGCAAACACAATGAAGACTAAATCCAACAGGCCTCGATAGCTAGTCCATAGCTTCCCATTCGTTCTGTGATTAAACGCACAATAACGTGGTTTGGCTGCAGCAGTCTACTTCGAAATGTGCTATTAATTAAACAGTAATGAAATAAGAAAAAATCCTATAGACTTTCAATGAAAGACGGATCCGAGCATATCATAGAGACTCAGGTGCACTGTTTTAACTCAAGCCAGTAAGCAAACACCAAGCAACCACCTGAAAATGTCCTAGCAACAGCAAGAAACACCTTAGCAACTGCACAGCATCATAGTTCTGTCATGGCATCTCTCAGAGTGTTTAGTATGGTAATAGATATGACAATGCTGATACTGTATGTTTGGTCTTGACGGAAAACATCTGCTACGCTGCTGCTGTTATTGCTGCCAATACATACACCACACGCTGCTGTGAGCAAATAAGACATGCTGCTGCACAATATAGCATACATGAATTACCCGTAGCAGATCTATACAGGTGGAGCTGGGGAAGGTGGAGGGTTTCTGAAAACGCTCTGCTACAGCAAATGCTGACCAGGTATTTGAAGGTTGAGCAGTGAGATCATTGGCTACTGATACAGCAGGAACCAAACATCTGTGCGCTATAGAGAATGATATGATTGCAAGCAGATTGAGTTAAAAGGATTGTTTACCCAAAATTAAATGTATCCCATAATTTACTCACCCTCAAGCCATGCTAGGTGTATAGGACATTCTTCTTTCAGACGAATACAATCGGAGTTATATTAAAAAATGTCCTGGCTCTTCCAAGCTTTATAATGGCAGCCCAAAATTTGAAGCCCATAAAAGTGTATCTATACATTATAAAAGTAATCCACATGGCTCCGAGGGGTTAATAAAGGCCTTCTGAAGCGAATCGATGGGTTTTTGTAAGAAAAATATTCATATTTAAAACTTTATAAAGTAAAACATCTAGCTTCCGGCGGACCGCCTTCCGTATTCAACTTACGAAGAAAGTGTAATGCCTCTCGCAGTTAAAAATGCTTACGCTACATCCGACGTCATCATCGCGCCAGTTACACTTTTTTCGTAAGTTGAATACGGAAGGCGGTCTGGTGGAAGCTAGATATTTTACTTTATAACATGTTAAATATGGATATTTTTCTTACACAAACGCATCGATTCGCTTCAGAAGGCCTTTATTATCCCCCCAGAGCCGTGTGGAGCACTTTTATAATGGATGGATACACTTTTTTGGGCTTCAAATTTTGGGCTGCCATTCACTGCCATTGGAAGAGCCAGGACATTTTTTAATATAACTCTGATTGTATTCGTCTGAAAGAAGAATGTCATATACACCTTGGATGGCTTGAGGGTGAGTAAATCATGGGGTAATTTTCATTTTTGGGTGAACTATCCCTTTAAGGACCTATCAGCATGTGCCATCTAGAGTTTCATGACAGAACTTTGCATTTATGAGTAAACACCAGTCAGGTTTTCTTCAGAATATGCAAAAAAATGTATTATTAATGGGAATAAGAAAAGAGAAAAGAAAACAGAAGCTGCCAATTTCCGTTTTAGAAAAACAGTTCAGGCACTTTCAAAAGTGGTGCGGTGGCTGATCTTAATATTAAAGAACAAGACTTCTGTCATTCTTCTGCCATATCACTTCCATCTTTCATATTTTCCACAGATCAACTGTTGTAAAACAGAGATTAGAAGGCAGTCAGTGTTTTAATAGCGCAGTGCCTCGATCCAGAACAAGGCCGCCTCACAGAGCCGAGAGGAAGATCTCGCCCGCTTTTCATAAGAGACTGTTTCCTTTCCATTGATTCCATCTGACGGCAGTATCTGAAGGTGCACTGTTGGCAGTGAACTTCCTTTAAAATCTCCATCATGGTGTGTCTTGGCCTGAGTAAATACCTGTATTGTACCATTTTTTCTCTCTTTTCTTTTACATAAGATCACTGCTGTTTGCATTTATAAAACACTCTAATAACATGTTATTTTCTAGAACATCTGACTTCTGTTGATTTGAGCAAAGTCATCAGCTAACAGAGAAAAGAGCCTGAAAAAACAGTTGAAGTGTGCAAACAGACAGAGATACAGTAATGCATCTCCTGTATTAGTATGATTTTACATGCTCGTCAACTGCAGAATTAAATGAAGGTTATTGGTTCATTTAATTTCTGGCGAATGCATCCATGGTATTGTGTCGATGTCCACGGAAAATAATTTTGACTTGTCATTACGTTTGTAAGATGTATTTATAGCACCTACAGTACATATTAGGAAGCACCGATAGCATTTTTTTTTTTTTTTGTGATATCGATTTTAACAAACAACTATTGGCTGTTTCCGATACAGATATTTGTCACTTGCTCTCTTATTTAAACTTTTGTCATTATAATAGATTAGTGTTTTGATCATGTTTTAAATTAATTAAATTTAAAGTTAAAAAAATCATTCATTAAGGTATACTATAGCTAGTTTGTTGCTACATCATCAAATAATTTCTATTGAACATGGATTGGATCCATTTAACATTCAAAAGGCCTACATAAATACAACAGAACAAAGATGCATATGAAATAAATAGTGCTTTTCAGGTAGGTCTAACAGTTTTCATGTACAGAAATAAAGTAATCAAATATAAAATACAGTATATTCTTCATTGTATAAATTAAATATACTGTACGTTAATCCTTATTAAAGTTACAAAAGTTATTTAGTCAAGAGTAGAGAGTGATTTTTAGAGAGTGAAGTTTGTCTTTTGTTGTTTGATTAACATTAAAACACATACAGCAGCAGGAATATAAGGCTGCTGTCACTTTAAGAGCTGCACAGATCCAATATACTAGTACACAAACTGTTTACGTTCATTTAAGATATAACTGACTATGTTTACAAGGATACTCCCCAAGACTGGCATTTGATATAATTTTGTGTGAATTAGAAGAAGTGAAAGAGATCTCAATTCAGTATTTTCACGCTGTCTAAAACACAGCTTTCCGAGCATGCGCTTTGGATGTGTGCACACACAAAACTTAGTAACTGAGTAAAATTGAGTTCTCTTTTGTGTCTTCTTGCGCTTGAATGTTTAAATTCGTGAGGCTTAAAAACATGTGCAAAGAATAAACTTTCGTGACCATGCAGCACTAGCCGGATCGGGACAGTGCCTCCTTAACTGGATAGGTGAAGTAGTCTAAACTGTCTTTTTTGAAGTGGGACTACTTTTTTAGGTGGAGGGAGGGTCCTTATGCGGACAGGGTTGTTAATCGATTCAGTGGTTTGCTAACGCGTGTAATGTTTAAGTGTTATTCTTAAACTTTCATAACAGTGTGATAGCTGCATGTTTTAAACATTTAGTTGCAAAGCTGCACATGGCTTTTAGATTTTTATTTCAAATGTAACGCTGGCTCTCATTCATTTATGCACTGAAGTACAAATTAAAATACATCTCCATCTTACCCATGTGTAAAATCACTAGTAGCTTATTGCTTTTATAAAACGGTGATAACAGTTACATTTATTTTATTTATCTGAATAAAAAAAAATAATTGTAGGCTAGGGCTGCATGATTTATAGAAAATTAGTTTAATATCACAAATGTAGAGTCAAAATTTTAGGTCAACAGATAGCAGAGAATAGACCAGAGAATGATGTATGCAAAACGCAGATGATTTAGTGCTATAAGAACGAGAAACATGTATGTTGGTTATATAATTTTAAAGTTTTAAATATATATTTTAAATAAACTGTATCGCATATCGCATTAACAAGTTATCGCATTTTCTTCAACACTGTGCGGCCCTACTTTAGGATAATCATGGTTGCCAAGCAATGTAACAACTTTATAAATAAAATAATATATATTCTATATAAATTTGCATGAATATAGAATATACGATAGCAGTTGCATATTTATCTGCATTTTACAACAGCTTTAAATGTAGCTCATGATCCAATCAGATAGTCGGAACTATCCATTTTATAACATGAATGTTGCTAGGATTTTATATTACAAATGAGGTCAGAACGCATTTTTGCTTGGCGTTTCAATGCAATAAGGCCTTTAAAAAGAGCATGAATCTCTCATTTATCAGAGTTGCGGAGGCTAGCCAACTGGACGGAAGATATCAGCGCTTAAGTGTTATCCAAACAAAATACGAAATCTCTGAATCCTTTTCGTGTTAAAGTCTAATTTGCTGTTTTCTCCTCCGTGCAGGCTGACTGCGCTCCAAGTCTGAGCGGCGGGGCAGCCAACAGGCCTCACCACTTTTAACAGCCTGCAAAAAGGAGGAGAAAGAAGGCTGGTGGGTGAATGAGGGTGGATAAGGGGGTGAAAAAGTGTGATGGAAAATGGCTTGAAAACAATAAGGCACTTTTCCTGTGCAGCCTGAACAAACATGGATCCTTATTTACAGTACCTCCTGTTTTACCTTTCCCTCAAACCCCGCACAGACACAAAAGGCATTAAGGTATTATGTGGTAATGTTTTTGGAAGTGTATGATAGCAGAGAGGTAGAGACGGGCGGCCCCTTAAATGCTGGTAAAACTGCACATGGCAACCATTAGCGCAAGACCCTCGGTAATGCTTCTGAGACGGCCCGAGACCTGCCTGTGTGTGTGTGGTGTTTGGACCCTGTGTCAAGAGGTCCATGGGGGCACGGTGTTCACACACTCCTCTATCCCGGTGGATGACAGTTGGACTGCTGAGGATGTGATGACAGTGTGTAGAAAGTAATTTGTTTGGACGTTGCTTCAGGCTAAAGCATTGATTTAACGGGGAACAATGAGGAGCATAATTTCAAAACATTACATCTATCAGCACTCAACTCCCAAAAACGCACGCCTCAGAAACTGTGATCACAATAGCACAGATTGTTTTCACCTCAAATTCACACTGTTAAATGCTGATCTACATCATACAATATCAAAACAGAAGCCCATTAGCACATTTTTATTTTTTGCTCCTGGCTTGGTGCTTGCCGGTCTTAGCTAGTTTAGCTGGGCCAGGCTGATGTTTAGCTGGTTTTGCTGGTAAACCGGATGGTATAACCAGCTGACGAATGCCCCAAATCCCTATAAAACCAACAAAGTACACCAGCTAACCAGATTGATGGGTAGCTAAGATCAGCAAACCACCCAGTTTAAGATATTTTTTTCAGAAAGGCATTTGGGTTTTGTTGTATTGTTCCATGTTTGTATACCTGTATAAGTTTTCTTCACAAGTGTACTGCAGCCAATACACAAGTAGTCTGTGGTAACAACTGACTGCGGTAACAATTGTGTAGTTAGAACTGTAAGAATAAAGACACCTTTTCACAATCTTGGACAAAGAAGTAAGAAATTCATACAGGTTTGGAACAACTTGAGGGTGGGTAAATTATGACAGAATTTTCATTTTTTGGGTGAACAATCCCTTTTTACAAGACGTAAAATAAGTTTCTTATGTCCCCAGAGTGTGTATGTGAAGTTTTAGCTCAAAATACGCCACAAATCATTTTTTATAGCATGTTAAAATTGTCACTTTTTGATGAGCAAAAACACACAGTTTTTGTGTGTGTCCCTTTAAATGCAAATGAGATGCTACTCCCGGCCCCCTTTCTAGAAGAGTGCGGATCTTCAAGCGCTTGTGTTAGCAGCTCTGATTACTTCACGCAGACACACACTGAAAATGTCCAAACCTGTTCAGCCTTTTATGTTCAAACCAGAGTCGGACAATGATGGAGAGACTCAAAAAGAAGTGACAACATGTAAAATGCAACAGGACGTTTCTGAATGGTTGTTGATGAATTTATGTAGCTGATGTGGAGTTAACTATCTTCAAGTCATTGATTAGCATTTTCTGTCATGATAATCTATAAATCGCTCGTGTGGGAACTGTTGTAAGATGCCTCAGTGCCAGAGACTATATACTGCATGGAGATAGAACAGGTATAGTTTAGTTTAATTACGGTTATAACTTATGTTGTCATCTTGCTTTTATGACGTTATTGCATTTGTGTTACGTACTGTATTGCAATAAATGTAAAAAGGCGGATGTGACAGTTTGAGCAGATTCCCAAATGTGCTCTACAACAACAACTCTTCGTCTTCTCAACATGACCTCATTTGTTGCGTGTTCAAGTGTGGGGTTTATGTAAATTTTAGGGTTAGTGATATCACTAACCCTAAATGGTTATTAGCCCTAGAAAACCTTTGTTTTCCTTTAAAACGTATAGGCAGTCTTTGGTTGTGTGTGTATATAATTCATATATTCATTATTCATCCACGGTGAATAAGCAGAGGGTAATGGATGCTTCATAACATTAGTTCAAATATGAGCAATAGTAACAGCAGTGTTGCCTTAGCAAACACAGCTAATCAAAAGTAAAAGGATAAAAACAAAAAAACATAACTATGTGAGCTCCCAGAGTCATATGACTAAGCTAGGTCAGCTGACTTTTTATACAAACATCAAGCAACATTTCAGCTAAAATATGCAGCCCGTTAAGCCTCACAGGACACACAAGAAACAAAGGCACATTGTGCAATGCAACCAACATTACTCCTTTTGGTTTATAATGTATCACACACTCACACACAGACACCTGAATGCCTCAGGTGAGCTTCTGCACTGAGGCAAGCAGTACACAGACCACACACCAACATGTCTATGCTAACACAGCCCTCCTACAAGTAAACACCACATCAAAATCCCAGTGACTTTCCACTCTCATCCCTATGTGGTATAATTGGTAAAACGTGTTGGCCATTAAAATTTGCTGACATCACATTGTGATGAACCAAGCTTCCGAATGCTAACAAGGCTATAGTGGATCAGACACACAAACGCCTGTTCGGCCTCTCTCCAAAACAATGAGATGCCTTATCAGAGCAATGTAAACAAAATCCAACTGACAAAAGTGTTAACACATTCTGAAATTGTTACTCATACAGTATAGGTTATGTTCCCTTTCAGTCGGTCACGTTCGACGTACGTCGGACGTCACCGACGAATTGGGATCACTTCTGGGAGCCCCTATCAGCTTCGAGATATAGAAAACGGGCCAATGGCCATTGGCGTGCGAGATTTGCATTTCGCGCTCCGCCCCGCACCGCGGGTATAAAGCGGAAGGAGATGCAGCGCACCTTTGTCATTCACTTCGGAGCCGAATGGCGTTGATGAAGACAGACTGTTCCTGCGCCTATCAAGCAGAGAGAGAGAGAAAGAGAGTGAGTTCGAGAGAGATCGCCTTGTGCTAGGGAAAAGGCACACTGCAGCGCAACCGCGTGCTCACTTCCGGGTTAAAAAAAAAAAAAATGCTTTTTTCACAGCATTTCCTGTTGGTTCGGTGAGGGCGTTCCACACAGTGAGAGCAGACACAGGCTTCACTATTCCCTGTGATTCTGCCGCGGTTGTACCTGGGTGCTTCAGCACTACTAAAAGAGCGGTTTCCTCTAAAAGAGCAACACAGGTGTGACACTGCGTCTTTTTCAAGATGTCATCCCACCCGTGCGTTTCTGGATGCGGTCGTTCCCTGTCGCCAGCTGACGGTCACAATCGTTGTCTCATGTGCCTGGTCATTCAGCACGCTGAGGCAGCTTTTGTGGATAGTTCATGTTCCCACTGCGGGAATAGACCTAATTCGACGAATAGCCAAGGTGACCTGAGGATCACGTTTAGGGCCAGCCTCCGCGGGCCCCTATTCCCTCTGAAGCACCGCAGCCGGTAGAGCTTCCGGAGGAAACCGCTGGCCCCTCCCATGGGCGTCCAGTGGTGACCTTCGGGGCTCCAGCAGGCGAACAGATGTCGATCGCTGCATCGGAGGGGGAGTTCCAGTCCTCGGAGGATGAAGACTCGGCTGCTCTGCCTCCCTCTGGGAGAGTCATGGCGGTTAGCGCTCCCCAGCCCGTCTCGCTGGCTCATCCGTACTATTAGACTCGGCTATGCGATTCAGTTCGCCCGGCGTCCCCCCAAGTTCAGGGGCATTCACTTCACCTCCGTGTCGAAGGAGAACGCCCCTGTGCTCTGGGCGGAGATCGCAGTCCTACTGGCGAAGGACGTGATAGAGCCGGTCCCTTCAGCTGATATGAAGACGGACTTCTACAGCCCATACTTCATTGTACCCAAGAAAGGTGGCAGGTTACGGCCAATCTTGGACCTGCGGTTCTGAGGCGGCCATTGCTCCCATGAGAGAGTGTGGGGTTCGCATCCTCAACTATCTCGACGACTGGCTGATTCTTGCGCAGTCGCGGGAGCAGTTGTACAAACACAGGGACATGGTGCTCAGTCACCTCAGCCAGTTGGGACTTCGGGTCAACTGGGAGAAGAGCAAACTCTGCCCCGTGCAGAGGATCTCTTTTCTCGGTATGGAGCTGGACTCGGTCGGTCTGACAGCGCGACTCACAGAGGAGCGCGTCCAGTCGGTGTTGAACTGCTTGAATTTGTTCAAATGCAGGACAGCGGCACCACTGAAACATTTTCAGAGGCTCCTGGGGCATATGGCATCCGCAGCCGCAGTAACGCCGCTCGGATTGCTTCATATGAGACCGCTTCAACACTGGCTACACGACCGAGTCCCGAGATGGGAGTGGCAGAGCGGCTCACTCCATGTCTCAGTTACACCGAGGTGCCGCCAAACCTTCAGCCTGTGGTTGGACCCTTCGTTTCTATGGGCAGGAGTTCCCCTAGAACAAGTGTCCAGGCATACTGTTGTCTCCACGGATGCCTCATCCACCGGCTGGGGGGCCACGTACAACGGGCTTGCAGTTTCGGGTCTGTGGACGGGGCCTCAATTGCAATGGTATATCAATTGCCTGGAGTTGTTAGCAGTTCGTCTTGCGCTGGGCCGCCTCAAAGGGCCGCTACGAGGCAAGCACGTTCTGGTCCGTTCGGACAACACTGCGGCCGTTGCGTCTATGCTCCCGTCCCATGTCACAACTCGCCCGCCATCTCCTCTTATGGAGTCAGAAGCATCTGAGGTCGCTTCGTGCCATTCACATTCCAGGCCTGCTCAATCGTGCAGCCGACGAGCTCTCACGACAGCCAGTGCTCCCGGGAGAGTGGAGACTCCATCCCCAGGTGGTCCAGCTGATCTGGAGTCGCTTCGGGACCGCACAGGTAGACCTGTTTGCCACCCCGGACACGTCTCACTGCCAGTTGTTTTACTCCCTGACCGAGGGGACCCTCAGCTCGGATGCTCTGGCGCACAGCTGGCCCCGGGGCCTACGCAAATACGCGTTTCCCCCAGTGAGCCTTCTCGCACAGACAAGGAGCAAGTCCTGTTGGTCACCCCGTATTGGCCCAACCGGACTTGGTTCCCGGAACTAGTGCTCCTCGCGACAGCACCTCCTTGGCCCATTCCTCTGAGGAAGGACCTCCTGACTCAGAGACGGGGCACCTTATGGCACCCGCGTCCAGACCTCTGGAAACTCCATGTCTGGTCCGTATGAGTCCCAAAGCGTGCCCTGCCCGCTCGGGTTAAGGGCCCACTCCACTAGGGGTGTGGCTTCTTCATGGGCGTTGGCTCGTGGCGCCTTGCTGACAGACATATGTAGAGCTGCGGGCTAGGCGACACCTAACACGTTCGCTAAATTTTATAGCCTTCGTGTAGAGCCGGTATCTTCCTGTGTGCTCGCTTCAAATAGCCAGTAACACCGAAGGACCCGTTGTTGTGTCGGCTTGCTGCGCCATTCCCCTCCTCATGGACCGGATACGTGCACTGATATGCTCCAGTCGAGTTCCCCAGAAAGGCGAACCCTGTTGAGTCCTCCTCAACCCGCGGCAGTCGGACGTGGCGGAGCGTCCAACGCCAGGTCTAACACTCGTATGCATTGGTGGAACTTGTGTTAGGCTGGGTATCCATATGTTGTGACCCCTACGGCGGTCCCATATGTGTATTCTTCCACGGTATGGCTCCCTATGGCGAGCCCGTGTCTTTCCCTTGGCAGAGCTCGCTCTGCCGTCTCTGTGCGGTGTAGTCCCCCTCCTGCATTGGCCGGGGCCACCCCTGGGACTTCCGTATGTTGTCCTGCCCACGGCCAGTCCATACATGTATATTCCACAGGATACCTCCCTACGGGTAGGATGTGGCTTCCGCACTGGCCCCCCTGGGCACGCTTTCCCAGCATTATCCAATACTCTGCTGAGTGGGTCTTGCGGAACAGCAGCAGTGACACTCCCTGCGTGAGTTTCCCACCCTGAACAGACGGGGTCTGAGGGGCTTTCGCTGGGCGCTGGAATTGGTAGTAACTGTGGCATTTTCCAAAGGGATCCCAATTCGTCGGTGACGTCTGACGTACGTCGAACGTGACCGACTGAAAGGGAACGTCTCGGCTACGTATGGTAACCCTCGCTCCCTGAAGGAGGGAACGGAGACGTACGTCCCGTCGCCACAGTTGCTGTACCATCACTGCATGGCCGAGTCACTAGTTCGGCTCCTCAGTGAAAAACAAAGGTGCGCTGCATCTCCTTCCGCTTTATACCCGCGGTGCGGGGCGGAGCGCGAGATGCAAATCTCGCACGCCAATGGCCATTGGCCCGTTCTCTATATCTCGAAGCTGATAGGGGCTCCCAGAAGTGATCCCAATTCGTTGGTGACATCCGACGTACGTCTCCGTTCCCTCCTTCAGGGAATGAGGGTTACCATACGTAACCGAGACGTTTTCCCTATTCTTAAATCACAATTCCCTAATCTAACTCTTAAACCCTGTCCATTGAATTACGCAAAATAACAACAGGAAGTGATTAGGGTCACTTTTGATAGCTAAGTTCATGTTGACTAAGTTTTGCACATATTGTTTGCAATAATGTGTGTGTAAAACATTATACAGCTACTATAAAATACAGTACATGCACATATATACTATATAGAAATTCTCACCTGCCTGATTTTTATTTTTATTTCATTACAAAATGTAACTATATCATTGCCCAGTTAGGTTGATAGGGCTATATGTTCTATAATATAGCAAATCTCAACTGCTTGATTGCTTGTATCATCACAAAATGTAAACCATATTACCACCCAGCTCTAATCATTTAAATGCAATTATAAGGTATGAGATATTAAAGGGATAATTCAACCAAAAATAAAAATTATGTCATTAATTACTCATCCTCATGTTGTTTGTTCATCTACTACCTTTCTGGGGCTTGGTAGTTGCGTAGGCTGTCAGTGGAGGGACAGAAAGCTCTCAGATTTCATCAAAAAGATCTTCATTTGTGTTCCGAAGATGTAATTAATGACAGAATTTTCATTTTTGGGTGAACTAACCCTTTAAGATTATACACATTAGCATCATGATGTTTTCTGTAAAACTGCTTTGAAATAATGTGTAAAAAAAAAATGACGTGACTTGACTTGAAACAGTCCCAAATGTTTTAAAAGCTTTTAACACAGAAATCACTTCACACATTTGAGTCTATTCAGCTCACTTTAGAGGGCAAACAGGAGAAATGTGAGGTTTAGTTTCAGAATGAAATCTAATTAAAACATGGTTAAGTTCACTCACAGAGTTCCATTACAGGCCTGCATTGGAGATTCAGTCTTCAGTCACTGTGCTGGTGCCATTAACACCTGCTTCTATTCCAATTAGCCTTCGCAATAAAGACAAATGATCTGAGGGGGCCCAATTAATTCACTTCTGTCAAACACTCTGCATCCAAGCTCTATCACTGTACTCACAACACACACACACACACACACACACACATTGTACAAAGGAGATTGTAAAGTGAAAACACGCACTTGGCCAATTTGGACAAAAAATAACCTACAGTAGGCTACACTTCACATCTTTATATGGTTCCTCTACCATATATAATTTAATTTTGCGTGAACAAAGTTGTTCTAAAAATATAATTCTATAGTTAGGGTTAGGTTACCAATATATATCACGTGATTTTTGCCATTTTGTTTTATTATCAGCATTGTAAGGTGGTTAGTAGGGCATTGCTGTGCAGTTTTTTGGTATTCTGAGTGTTTTAGTGTGTTGCTTAGTCCAAAGCATTAGCCCTACATATGAGCAACAGTAATAATGATGATTGCCTTAGCAATCACAAATGACAATTCTAAACTTCTAAAAGTCTGAAATAATATAATCTCATCTGTCTACACTTAAAGTGAGCAATGCAACAGAAGTCATAAAAGCTGTCTATATTGCAAGCGTGCAGCTTTGCAGCATAGAGAGCACAGAGTGAATTTCTTTAAGCAGAGATGAAAGTTCATTCACTCACAGAGAAGAAATGAGATTCATATTGCCCTTCACTTGAATTTTTACTGCTGCAGCTGTAAGAACATTAGGCTGGAAACCCAAATTGTAGACAGACACAAGCCTCCTGCACTGGCAGATCACTTTTACTGACATTCTCATATGGATCTTTATGGATCATGTACCAAAGCTGTATAAATGTCTTGTGGATTACTCATAAAGTTTCTGTTCTCTGCATTGGGAAGCAAAAGATCAGGGTCAGAAGCAATTCCAAACGAGTCATGGACGAGGCATTTTAGGTCTTTGTTTTTAAAGCGGAACATTAATCTGGACACTGATGATTCCTACTATAAATAAACTTTTATATAAATTAGGATGCATTCTAGTTTTTCAATTTTATTTAATGTAAATGCATCAGTTTTTGTTCAAAAACTCTCATTGTTGTGCCAAAAAAGAGCCTAAATTCTAAACTGTAATTACTAACAAAAATATATTCAAAAACTCGACTGTGGTTTATCTACTTTAAAACTTTAGCTTGACAAATTACAAGCTACTTATAATTCTGTAGCACTGGTATGAACTCTTCTTCTACATGAAGACGACAAAATCTTTTGATCTTGTTTGAGTTATTTGTGTTCACACAGGTCTCATCATTTATCACACACCACTGTCTTCTTCTGTTTGTTTAGCTGTTATTTGCTCTACCTGTGCTTACCACCACCAAACTGGGAGCAAACATGACAAAAGATCATCTCCATGATCACCAGACATCTCCCCACCCTGAGTTTCAGAAGGTAGGCCATCCTAACAGGTGTCAGCATGTCAGTAGACACTCTAAATCTACAAATGAAAATGAAGAATCTACTGCTGTTCCAATTACTGTTGCACACAAACACTCTACGCTATTTGTTTTTTGAAGGCAAAGGTCAGCTCAATGTGAAAGGTGTGTTGGGGAACTAATTTTGCTTTGAGTGGATAATGTGCGTCCTTGAGTCGCTAAAATGAGATGCACCTTTTGCTTATCTGTCAGCTTTTCCCAGCAAAAGACACATGTGACTTTACCCCACATCTGATCAAAGATTGACAAAGGCAGGTTTGTTTATTTTTAACCAACAGATAGATGTGAAAATCACCTTCACGGCTTGTGTATCAATTCAATTAATGCATGAATATATAGACATAAGAGGCCCAACAGACCTTTGTCAGGTTAGAGGCCATATTTAACTCAACATAAGGCTCAATAGATGGAAACACAGTCCTTTTAATATGTTGTAGTTTTTAAGGTCAATGGATCATGTTTTAAAACTCTTTTATATCCACAATGGACATTTTGAAAGCAAGTGGAGGAGATGGACAGCTCATTAGAAAATAAATGGGAGACATTATCTTGAATATGGCAAAATATTCCAATAGAATTTGTAGCTTTATGCTTATACCTGTTTAAAAAGTAACTGTCTGTTTTACCAAGATTGCCACCAAGATAAATTGACTTGTCATTAAGGGACTTAGACAACACCCAGGTATACAACAGGGTGACAAATTGAAT
This sequence comes from Coreius guichenoti, assembly GCA_039654105.1. Taxonomy (NCBI): domain Eukaryota; kingdom Metazoa; phylum Chordata; class Actinopteri; order Cypriniformes; family Gobionidae; genus Coreius; species Coreius guichenoti. The sequence goes on along the minus strand of CM077186.1, from coordinate 7,552,826 downwards.
AGATAATCTGTCCTCACATCCTTGTTTCATTTCCGTCAAATTAAATGTGGCATAAACTATCAATATTGGAGATAAATGGAGCCTATTTAGTGTATTCATGAACAATATGTTCAGGTAATGTGTCCATTTTCGAAATTTTAAAAATGTTTACAAAAAAATGATGTACTGTTTTTTTTGGGGGTTTTTTATATTCTTGAATGAAGCAATAAAAGGTGAGGAGATCACCTGCTTGGTTTCTAATCATGTCTTCCAGGCAATCTTTAAAAGCGGTTTTGTTTTTTGAGCATTAGCGAACCTGGTGGGATAACTAACCTTTGGACATGTCAACCTCTTTGTGAGGGCAAGAATTGAGAGGACCCGAGTGAAGCCAATTTAAACGGGATCTCTCCCGCAGATACTCAGCAGAACCCTGTGCGGCTTTTTTGATTAACTCTTTTCTATTAACTTCCCGGGCCGATAAGATCTTAATCAGAGCCCTCAAATTATTCGCCTTGACATTTATCAAGTAGAATCATCATGCTCTAAGAGCAACCCGTCCGTCTGCGGACGCCTATTCTTTTCCAGCACTTTGAATGGAAGTTAATTTGGAGTGCATGATTTATCTCGCCGGGACTAACTGCAACGAGGCGACCACCTTTATTTTGTTTTTCAAAGGGAGTGCATTATTGCGGGGTTGTCCGGTGATTGCATTCGGCAGGGGAGGGTGAATGGTAAATCGGCGTGTCGCCGGGGCCGTGGTGTTGGGGGCTTTTCAGAGCACACTGAAAGGACAGATTAGGCGTCTGACCGCGGGGATGACGGACGGACAGCCGTTATACGTGCTGACAATAGCGTGAATACCTGACGGGATCAGGGTTGCTGTGACTAGTCCTGTTATCCACATTCTCCCACTTTTTCCCCCTTTTTCTTCTCATCTTAACAGGACAAAACCGTTCCAGTTGAGTTAACACTTCCTCCGTTTTGAGTAGGGATATCACACGGCGGGTTGATTCGGCCGGTGAGGCGTAGGACATGTTGTACAGTGCATTACAATTATAGAATCAGAAAACATTGGAGGTAGTTACTTTATATCATATCACATTGTGTGTGTGTGTGTGTGTGTGTGTGTGTGTAAGGGTGAGTGAGTGCGTAAACTGATCCCCCTTGTATCATCAGGACAGTTGACAGTTGTAATGTTGTTGAAGGCCAAAGTGACTCACAGCTGCTAGCGTTCACACACACCCTGGCAGTAATGTTCTACATATCACGAAGTATAACGTACCAAACAAAATCATGAATCTATATATATTGGCCTATATCTCACAAATACAACACACAATGTGCATTTAATTTAGTTACTTGCACTAAGCGTGCATTTTCAAGGCAGGTTAAGAATGTGCTAAGCTTTACTGAGACTTCTCTGCTAAGCTAGAAGGTTAGCGTTGGAATCTCGGGCTCAGACCGCTCATTATCTGCGTGGCTCTAATCACTGTCATAAGGAAGGGATTGCACCAGAGTGTTCCTGCCACTTACCAGAGACCACTATATGTGTACTCAACACATAATACTCCGAGGATGATCTTTAAAAAAAAATGGAGCTAGGCCTATTAACAAGGCGTGATGTGTTTAGGGGTTCTGCTTGAAGAAAATTAGAAATAGTAGTTCTGTAATGCTGTGAAGGCACTTAAATATTCCAAATTCCATCCAAAATGTCATAAATATTTCATATTCAATAGCAAAAGAATAGTAGTATCAGGTTATAAGCAGAACCACATAGAGAATGATCTGAAATTGGAACGCCATTCCATTCAGAAACTTCTACAAATCACTGTCCTTTCCATGTTCCTTTGTTTGATAATGCTTTCACAGCAGTAAAAGTGTAGTACTCATTTTACTTCTTTCTCCACAAAATCAGAGCAAAACCATATTTAGAAAAAAATCTGATTCTGTCAAGCTATTTATAAGCAAAGCTCTTTGATGAAACCTAACTAAATGTCAAAATTTAGAAGCAGCGCTAAGAATCCGTTTTTGTTAGCCATTTGGTTCAAAGCTCAATTGTATGGTGAACTTGTCTGGTCTCAGGCTAAACCATTCAGATAACTCTCAAATTACCTCGTGAATGCTAATCTGGAACTAGTCAAAACCAAAATAGATCTTGCTTTTGAAAGTACGGGTGTCTTCATCTATTAAGTAATAATATGGCCTGGGTGGCAGGTCAAGTGGTTCTCTTTCAGGGCCCTTTTGAACAATCTGTTTGAGACACACTCTTTTTTTTCCTGTGCGACATCCAAGTGGATGTGTTTTTAGGAAGGATCAGCCCTCTTAAGAATCAAACTGAGGGTATGACCTCAACTATCTAAAACACCTAACCTCTCCACCTAAAAAAAACAAGAATGAGTGAAGAAGATAAAAAGAAAACTTTTTTTTCTTGATATTTTAGCAAATATCATCTCAAAACCTAGTTTATGACTAGGACATAATTAATATGCCAAGCTGGGTTGAGAACTTTAACTCAAAATATTCATGTTTTTTTTCCCCTCCCTGTCGCGGTGGTCAGCGAAAGCCGAAAGAGTGTTGAGGTAGCGCCTAAAAACATGGCAAGGACACAGTTCACACATCTGCAAGCATTTAGTGAGATGGATTTGAGTATTCTGTCCTGTGTTCCTCTACTGCTCCTCTGACATCCTTGGGAAAGAGAGACAGATGAGGGCAGACACTTGCCAAAGGGGCTTCAATACCTCATGGAGGAGGAATTTCCTCTGACGAAGCTGGGGTTACCTGTCCTGACTTAGAAATAATCCTGCTAAATAAAAGTCAGCTCACCAAATAAGGAGTAACCTCGAATATCTGGATTAAACCACCCACATCAAAAAAGACAGAGGTCATCTTGTTGCTATCAGGTGACATTTGGAGCAACAAACTAAACATACACCCACCCATAGAGATGTTGTAGTCAGTAAATTGAGATATTTTAGGGTTTAAGAGTCCATTGTTACAGTGTTCTGCAGAAGAAAGTCATAAATATTTGGAACAACATGAGATAAGTTTTTAGGTACATCTTTTAGGTTCCATGTTGCCTTAAACTCCTCTATTGGTGAATAATAACTAGAACCGATACATTGATCGATCTGAAGAACCTACATTTCACATCAATAACATTTTTGTCTCCAAAGAACCATGCTATATAGTCAACTCAAGAACCATATGTAGTTTTTGATAAGAATAGGGTTCTGCCGAACCCAAGGTGCTGCGTCGAACCATTGAAGAACCTTTATTTTCAAGAGAGACCCAATGAATAGTGAATGCGTTTCCATGGCTTTTGAACACAAACTCTTCGTCGAGCCCCGGTCATCACTGAATAAGGCCAGTCAAACATCATCTTGACAGATTCTTCTACCCTCAGGCCCCTACACCCAAACACCCAAACAAATCAGCCTGCTCCTTTTGTATCCTCCTGGTGTAACTTCCGCTCGCCACAAAACAACGGAGCCAGCATCCGCTCTAGAGGATGCCATGACTGGGCAACAATGGCCTAGTTGCCTCATTGTGATAATTCTTCCCTCTATCCCCCAACCATCTCTGTTTCGTGCTAATTAATTTAATCCTGTAAGCAGGTGTAAGCCTTGCTTGTTAAGGAGCCAAGTCCAGACGGGCCAGAGATGGCAAGAGCACAGCTCCGGGATTGTGAAAGGAGGGAATTAAAAGAGGGCATAAACAACAACAGCGAGTTGCAAAAACGGCAAGCGGAAAATCCTGTTTAGGGAGCAGACAGCGGGTGGTAAAGAATAGACTCTCTCTCTGCTCCGTGTGCTTTCTTGTTTTGTTCCTGTATGAATCATCAATATCTATCCTTACTCTCCTCCTTCAGTACACAGAAAGGACTTGCTGAAAAATGGGACACCCACTTTCTCTTTTCAGAGAGGGGCAGTGTCCACAGAAGTTCCTTTTTCCTTGTCTCTTTCTCTTTCGCTTTCTTTCTTTTACAAGGTCTGTTTTAAATGCACGCAGAACATGAAGATCCTTCCAGGGCCCCGGTGTGAGGGATCAGTTTTTGGCAGGGCAGCCTGCTGGAGAGCAGATAAAGGGCTGGTGAGAAGGAGCAAAATTTGGCGAGGGCGTTTGCTGGAGGACAGATAAAGTGATGCGGCCATTGGCTTTTCATATGTTGCCACCGCTTTGCAAGCCAATGGTGCCATAGACGGATCTCTTTTCCGGCGTGTGACGTGCTTCCAAATGCCGCTTGGCATCGGAGAGGGAGAGGGTCAGGGGAATCGAAGGAAGGAATGAATATTGCTCGCTTTCAAAGGCCCAGGGACAGTCAATCAACCGCCCTTAGCGTTGCACCCCCTCCAGAGGCTATCGTGATCCCGGTCTGCCCAAATGCACATCCTCTTTCAAGTCCCTGAGCTCCACAACACCCTGATTTGCTCTTTGCCCATTGCTCCTTATTTATTTTTTTTCTTCATAAGGTGTCAGCAACACAAGTTCACCAAATACATTCCTTTGGGCTTGTAGCGCAACAAGCTATTGAGCAGAGATAAGCCTCTTTTAGAGGCGAAGGAGAATTTAATTCAGGTTTGAGTGACAGCAGGAAGATTTATCCCCTCGTCAGACAATGCCGTCTTTTCGGGACTTTAATCTCCTCCAGACAATGGGCTGTTTTTCGCCCCTCATCCTGGGCTTTTCCCACGATGCGCGCTGATTAGCTCTGGCCGATTGGACACTGGCCATTATCTCTTGTTTTCTGTGAATCGTCTGCATTTGTGAGGAGAATGGAAATGGAGGCGAGGATAGAAAAAAAGAGAGAGAACAAGCAAATGAGAGAGAAAGAGAGAGGATGAGAGGAGAGAAGAAAAAAAGTTTTATGTGCCAAGTTCATTCACTGCTTAGGACGTTTGTATGCCGGAGCGCGTCAGGAGACACTATCATAGCCCAAGACGAAGGAAGGAGGCTGGAGAAAGGGTAATGACAGAGCAAAGAGAAGGATGACCGACGATGAGAACAGAGAATTCAGAACATCAGATGGGCTTGTACAAGACACCATCGAGTCATGTCAAAGTACCAAACTAAAGCAAGTAGAAGCTATTTGCCAAATAATTAAAATAATTATAATAACAATATATGATTATGTCAGAGGATATATGCACCATATGGTCACATGAATATGGTGGCGTCCAGGGCTATGTACACAATTAATGGTAAACATTCTATTTTAATTCATCAGTGAGTGAAAAGGTGGGTCCAAGTTCACGTACTTATGCACTATTCTATGACGTTTTGTAGTGTTCACAACTTCATACTGAAAATTCCTAAAAGAAAAAGTGTACTTTAAATACTCGGATGTTGCACTTAATGAACCGAAGGGGGAAAAAAACGGTTTGGACACTTCTTCATGCACTCAACTGTCGCAGCTTTGATTACATAGGAGAGGAGGAAGAGCATCAGACTCAGATGATGAATGACAAAATAACCTTAAATTCATACACTACATGGTTGGGTACATAGTGCATATGTTTGGGACACAACTAAAGTTCTTCGATAATGAAATCTGTTTCACAAACGTTTGCCGAGGCAGGTGTGTAAACCGCAGTAAATAATCCTCTCTATTGATAATCGTGCACCTGCAGAACAAATGCTGCCATTGCATATCATCATTTATCACCTGCAATCCATTAGCAACCAAATAAGTGCAAATCTAGCATTGCTATTTTATTTCTACATTGGTCATTTTCCAAGAGTTGGGCAACAGAAGTCATAGATATTGGGGCTGCAACTAACGATTATTTTGATAGTTGATTAGTTGGTCAACTATTTTTTAATTAATCGATTAATCTGATTTTTTTTTTACCACTATTTAATTTTTTTTATTTTTTTATGTTATTTACAAAACACACTATTCCACATCCTGCCCAATGCTGTTCTTCAAACAAATGTGCCAAATGAATGCTATGAAAACATATATATCTATGCTATATGCAAAAGAGCTATAAAGCAAAAGGGCTGTTTAAATCCCTACATTAAGAATGAAGATAATAATAAAGATAATAAAGAAAAAAAATTTATTCTGTAAATGTAAGAAACATCTTTACATTTATATTCAATTACACACTCCTATCCCTCTACAGTTACCACTCACATAAAATACTTGTATTACATGTTGACTTTTAAACCTAAATTTAACGTCCAAGAACAGATAATTCAGCAAAATGAATATTTTTGCGCTGAATATTAATTGTCTCCCTCTCTAATGCGTCCCGTCTTTTTGACGCGCATGCGCGCGCCGGCGCTCATTCAGTAAAGTCTGACGTTTAATGCAGACTGTCAGGACGAGCCTTCATGCAAAATGGAAATACTCGCGTTGAATTTGTAACACTTACAGATAAGGATATAACCGTAAAATGAAAGTTTTGCGCTGAGGAAACATATCACACATTAAACAGCACACGCATCTGTCAAAGCGCCTGACAGGGTAAGCCATGTTAAACATCACACTAATGCATTAGCTTCAAGCTTAAAATAAATAATTGTCATGTTTTGGGCAGTTTGGATCACGTACCTTTCTAGCAGCAGCTCACTCTGATTTAGTATTATGTAGTATATTTAGTAGTATATTATTTTTAGATGCATTTTGTCCGTAGAAATGCATTAGGTGCTGTAATTTGACACGACTGGCGGAAGTTTCCTGTGCACGGTGGACAGACGCGACTAAATGATAAAATAGATTATTATCGATTTTATCGATTAGTTGTTGCAGCCCTAGTCCGAATATTAACACTTATATACGTACTGTAGTATGGAAGCTTGTTCCGCCACAAAATAAAACATTTTAAAAGATAATTGCGACTTTATGTAACTCGCAATTGCTTGTTATAAAGTCAGAATTGCGAGTTATAAAGTCAGAATTGCGTGATATAAAGTCAGAATTGTGAGATATAAAGTCAGAATTGCGTGATATAAAGTCAGAATTGTGAGATATAAACTCGCAATTCTGACTTTTTTTCTCGCAATTGCGAGTTTATATCTCACATTTCTGACTTTATATCTCACAATTCTTTCTTTATAACTCGCAATTCTGACTTATTTTCTCAGCATTGTGAGATATAAAGTTGCTATTGTGAGTTGTAAAGTCAGAATTGCGTGATATAAAGTCAGAATTGCGAGCTATAAAGTCAGAATTGTGAGATATAAAGTCAGAATTGCGTGATATAAAGTCAGAATTGTGAGATATAAACTCGCAATTCTGACTTTTTTTCTCGCAATTGCGAGTTTATATCTCACATTTCTGACTTTATATCTCACAATTCTTTCTTTATAACTCGCAATTCTGACTTATTTTCTCAGCATTGTGAGATATAAAGTTGCTATTGTGAGTTGTAAAGTCAGAATTGCGTGATATAAAGTCAGAATTGCGAGCTATAAAGTCAGAATTGCGAGTTATAAAGTCAGAATTGCGAGTTATAAAGTCCAATTCTGAGGGGGAAAAAGACAGATTTTTTCTCAGAATTGCGAGTTTATATCTCACAATTCTGAATTTATAACTCGCAATTGCGACTTTATATCACGCAATTCTGACTTTATAACTCTGTAACAATTCTGAGAATTGTGAAATAAAAAGTCGCAATTACCTTTTTTATTCTGTGGCGGAAACAAGCTTCCATACTGTAGTGATTCAGGATAAGACAAAAATATGGATTCATGATGACTCGATAATAGGCTAATCGATAATGAAAATCATCAACAACGAAAGTCATTATCTATTAGTCGTGTCTGCACATTATGTTTGTTTAAAGGTCAGCATTGGGCAGGATGTGGATTAGTTTTGTCAATAAAAAAGGGCTTTTTATCCAATTAATCGAAGAAATAATTGGCCAAAATTTATCAAAATAATCATATTGCAGCCCAAATTCTGACTATTTTAAACTGAGCGGGACGACAACCGCTGCAGAGTAGCCCAGTACCTGCATGACTCGTCATATACATAAACAGAGAGAAGTAGCTCAAGACGCATGCAGTTTTGTTTATTAACCACTAGAGCGTCAAAAGTTACATAGTGTATCTTTAGGTTAAAAGCATTAGAAATGATTCTAGTGGAATAATGATTCTGGAGGGTCCTCCAGTAAAACAGAGGCGTAATAGATATGTATTGGTCTACATTGAGTTTTTTGTAAGTAATGTCTCTCTTATGCCGTTTGGTGGGCAGCACCATCAATGCAAATAAGCATGTCAAGGTTAACCAAACCCACCAAAGGAAATTAAACTGTTCTATTTATGTTATGATTTATCTTGGCCTGGGCCTTGCCGAGAATATATATCATTACTCTTCACATAATAACTCAACATTAAATGCATCAGCGATCTCATGGAATATATGCATGATCAATATGGAAAAAGCCTGATCTCAGCCATTGACTGATATTGATCAGAGACCATCTGAATAAGTGAAGGTATAGATTATGAATAAGTGAATGTATAGATTTTGCTATTTATCTTTACCTCATAGGGATGAAGTGTTTAGATTTATATGCCAAGTGATCAACTGAAAACAAGCAAATGTGATGAGATACAGAGATGCTCTTCCTGTTTCTTTCAACTTCTCAGGCGAATACATCCACACGCAACAGAACTGCAAATTCTCATTGCATCAAATCACAATAAACCTCTCCTCTTTTATTTCTCTTTTTTGTTTGTCAATTCCAAAAAATTACACTCACAAATCTTCACTTCTTGGACAGGCCATTTCCTGGTCCTTCACAACGTCCACAAAACCCAAGCCACATGATGTGCCGTCTTCCCAGAGTGGATTGAAGGAAAATAAATATTCCTATAATTACAGAAGAGAAAAAGACGTAGGCAGATGTCTAACATGACAAACCCCAGATGGATATCTCAGTCAGAGTGGAGTATGCCTCCCAACCGCGTGCCTGAGAAGAGGTCTGCTGCTCTGGAGCATCATGGGCACTTTGTGTATGTTGAGATGCTATTGTGAGGCACGTTCTAGAAAAAGAGGTGACTTCATGTAATTTGGTAAAATAAATATTTGCCTCGGCACTTGGCAGCTGTTTCTCTGTTGGGTCTTTTCCCGTTCAAAATTGTTCAGAGAAAGCTGCATTGTACATTTGGATTTGTGACGCTGGTCGAGTACGTTTTCTATTCTAAAGATATTTGTTTTCAAACATTTGAGATGCAGATCACTTTATTCAATTTGAAAACCTACCGAGCTGACGATGAGAAGGCACGAAAAGGCCTAAGACACCTTCTTTTGGCCAAATTCAAAGGCAAAATCATGTGGTTTCTTTACAGAAAAGACAATCCCAGAATGCATAAATCTTCATCTAATAAATTTTATAATAAATATACTTAATTTATTCAACTATTACACTGACAAATAGTTCATGAATTTTTTATACTTTTAGAGTACCTGTTTACACCTGGTATTAAAGGTGCAGTGTGTAATATTTATGAGGATCTACTGACAGAAATGCAATATAATATACATAACAATTTTTTCAGTGATGTATAAAGACCTTACATAATGAACAGTTATGTTTTTATTACCTTAGAATGAGCCATTTCTATCTACATACACTGCGGGTCCCCTTACAGTGAAGTCGCCATTTTGTGCCGCCATGTTTCTACAGTAGCCCTAAACGGACAAACTGCTCTACAGAACGCTAGCTACTCTCTGCTGACATCTGACGATGACATCTTTGTCCTGTGTTGGCCACCGTAGCTTCTCTATGCGTTTCGAAAGGGAGGGGTGAACGGTGGGCAGTTGCAATTTGCAACCTCACCACTAGATGCCGCTAAAATGTACACAGTGCACCTTTAAAATGCATTTTGGTCGATCGGATCACAAGTGGACGACGCTAAATACAGGTGTAAAAGGGGTATAAAAATGTTTTGAGCTTGTTCACTTTTGACCACTTCCAGAGGTAGTCGAAAACGCATTCAACCGGATTGCTAGTGTAGATGCTCATGTGGTCGGATGTGTTCGAACAACCACAAAAGACCGCCTACTCTCCGCCTACTGACCTAACGCGTAAACATTATGGGAAGCGCGCTAGTCAGACGGGATTTAAACTTTGTCGACTGTTTGGTTTGAAGACGAAAACGCACCACGCACAATGTTCTCTCCCCATTCCTAATTTCTGACACACACTCACAGCGTTCGGCGTGATCTTCTCAGAGCAGAAACGAAAGCTGCTGCTCTTCGTATGTTTTTCCATCGTCTCCGGGCGTGTTCATATGTAAATATAGTGAGCTTATTTTGTCCATTAGATCGAAAGATCTAAACACATACATTTACCCGCCCATACCCTTTACCCTACCCTTGAAGAAATCAGGACAGAAGTGGTTGAAAGTGGACAAAAGAGATGGATTAAAACACCAGGTGTAAACGTGTATGTGTTTCCCTCGTCTACTTGTGATCCGATGAAACAAAATGCATCTTAATACCAGGTGTAAACAGAACCTAAGAGAAAACACTAACCTAACCTGTTAACACTAACCTATTGATTTAAATTGTGAGCTTCACATAAGCAGCACTACTTTTATGCCACACATAAGTTGCTGTCTATGTAGAGTGTTTTTATGAAGTTCAATTTCATTTAGGTTTCTCCCTTAAAAGGTAGTTGCCAGCAGACTGCAAGGCAGCAAGGTTGGAATAGAGCCATGGGTGTCATGATATTCACATTAGTACAGATTTTCTTAGTGCATGCTGATGTTTCTTGATACACTACAGTGGAGTTTTGCTCAGCTGCACGTTTTGAAGAGGAAATGATGGGTCATTGTTCCTGTGGCAAATCCCCTCCTGCATTCATACCTGCTCGTACCTTTCAGATCTATTCAGCTGCCCAACTGACAACATGTCTTCTATGAGAAAGGGTCAGGAACCCATTAAACACCAGCTTTGATAACAATGACCCCCAGCCATGCTAAGACCCCACTTCCTCCATCTGCCCTTGTGCTGTCTATACCCTCATTCCAGCCATCCATTTTTGTCATAAGATTTAAAAATGTGCAAAATATAAAATATTTCTTTCTTTGTAAAGACAGAATGTATTAATAAATTAAATTCCAATGCCAATAATATTCAGTATTATGTATCTTAAAATAGAGACTGGATTGGAATTTATGGTTCCATGAAGAACCTTTAACATCCATGGGACCTTTCCATTGACAGAATTTCAATCAGGTTACATTACAATTGTTTGCATTGGGACATTATTTCATGACAATTAAGCAATTATTAGACAGTGTGTGTGTGTGTGTGTGTGTGTGTGTGTGTGTGTGTGTGTGTGTGTGTGTGTGTGTGTGTGTGTGTACCTGGTATTCCCTACGTTATGGGGACCAATCACAAGGATAGTAATACTAGTAATTTTTGACCTTATGGGGAAATTTTTTTGGTCCCCATGAGGAAAACAGCTTATAGTTTATAAACAGCTGATAAAATGTTTTTTGGAAATGTAAAAATGCAGAAAGTTTTCTTTGATGGGTAGGGTTAGGGTTAGTGTAAGGGGATAGAATATACAGTTTGTACAGTATAAAAGTCATTATGTCTATGGAAAGTCCCCATGAAACATGGAAACCAGTGTGTGTTGTTGTTGTTGTTTATATGGTTTATGAAGACACAAATGTGTCTAATGACATGGGTAATTACAACGGCTGATGGGTAGATTTAGGGTAGGGTTAGTATAAGGGGATATAATATACAATTTGCACAGACTAAAACCATTACGCACGCCTATAGTCCCCATAAACCACATATTCGTGTGCGTGGCCATTGCTGATTTCCTTGTTTTTCCTGCACTTCTCTCTGTCTCTCTATTTTCCACCGTGCTTGGCAACAACACTTTTTCTACATATATACGAGATGTGTCTCTTTTAGCTGCACTAGTCATCTCTCTGGTGCGCAAAGCACATTTTTATCAGAATGACTCTTTCTGTGGCACTGCTCCCCTTTGGCCTGCTCCATCCACACCAGTCTAGGTCTTAACAAGCCCATGCCCATCGTTGCCAGCTATAAAAACAGGCCTTGCTGAAGATGCTTGGAGGATGTGGTTATTACTGCACAGAGGTCCAGGCCAGTTTCAGTAAATGATGCTCCAAACTTAGCCAAAAAGGAATGACTCGGGCTTCTTCTCATCATTTCTCATTTGTGCAGTGCATGAGTCAGCCCTAGTGATATTATTTGTTCCAGAGCAAACACACTCTCTGTCTTTCTCTCCCTTAGTCTGTCCGTTTTACTCTCTCTCTCTCTCTCTCTCTCTCTCTCTCTCATCTCTCTCTCTCTCTCTCTCTCTCTCTCTCTCTCTCTCTCTCTCTCTCTCTCTCTCTCTCTCTCTCTCTCTCTCTCTCTCTCTCTCTCTCTCTCTCTCTCCGTCTCACTCCTCTCCGTCTCCCGCCTTGAAACGCCGTGATTTCAGGCCAGCCCAAGAGTAAGTAATTCAAAAAACATGCTTATAATTTGCTATGACATGTTTCATTTCTGAACTCAGATCAGATAGCATCTCTATTCTGGGCGTCCTGCGGACAGAAAAGTGGGGATATTTGGGCAAGCTGGAAATGAGTTTTGCATGCTCCAGAAAGGTATTGTGACTGGATGGTATCGATTTGTTTATTCTTCGTTTGCGTCTACAGAGCTCAAATGAGCCATAATCTCTCATGTGGATGTCAACGTGGAAAACGATCTAGCGGCTCATTAAAAAAATGCCTGAAAAAAGCAAGTGACAGATAGGGTGGTGGGGCATATTTAGGCCGAGTCCATTCTACTGGATGAGAAGTTTGGAACAAACAAAAAATTCAGAAGACTTGAAAAAACAATGCTGTGTCGAACGAGGTCAGGGTCACACTCAAAATCTACATTTCAGCACCAGCGTGCTGCCAACACAAGCCACAAATATGAGGATTTTCCCTGAAAAGTCAGGCTGAGGGGAAACAAAGCGCTTGGAGAAACAGATATAAGGAGGGTGAGATGTGGGTTTAAGAGCTGGCCAGATACCTGCTGAGCTTTAATTTGGGTGAGAGTTGAGCGTGAAGAAAGACTCAAGCGCTAGTTGCACACACATACACACTCTCATGTTTTCTAACACACATTATCATAGACTTCTAATGTTTTTAACTATATTTGTTAATATTTACTACAGACTAACTGCAACCCCAATAATAAATACAAGCAATTATAAAACAAACATTATGACATTAAACATTATGGGCCAGATTTACTAGCAAACCTCTTTTGGCGGATTTACTAAAGACACGCAGTGATAAATTGGCGCTGAAAAGGCATGGACAGGGTTATTTTTGTATGCATTTGTAGGAGTTTCCCTTTCAGACGCAAAATTTATGGGAGGAGAGTATTTAAATGAATCATGCAAGGTGATTAACTAAGATTTGCGATAGTCAATTTACTGGTATTTGCACTATTATTTACCACCCAAAAAAAGCATGTCTTAAACTAGACGCTAATTTGCACTGCTCTTGGTGGACTGTGTTGGTCATTATGGAAAATGATTCGGCTGCGTCTAATTCGCGTCAGTAGATCATCTTTCCATTTCCATCTGGGGGTTTTTTTTGTGGGGTGGGGGGGGGGGGGGTTGGGGTGGAGAGAATTGCGCTCTCACGCTAATTTGCCCTGTAAATCTTAAAATAATTATTTTTTCAGATTTATCTAATTTTGGTGACTTTTTCTACATTTGTATTGCCATAAATATAGGTTATTTTATTAATGATTATTAATGGTTATTTATTTTTTATTGCAGACTGGGAAAATTACATTTGTAGAATTATTTATAGTATTTATGACCAGATTTTCCCTTTGAGGACTCTCTCAAAAAGAGGTTTTGTCAGATTTGACTTACTTCTGGGGACATTTTGCAGCAGTTTTTGTCCCTAATGTATAGCTAGGTCAGAAACACACTCTCACTCACTAGGGAAATATCTCTCTGCCCTTCAGTTGCCTTCCAGCACCTTTAGTAAGGCCCATTACCTCTGTACCCCGTCCCTAATGTCCCTAAAGCCCGTCTTATCACCTCAAGCCAAAAAAAAAACTAAAGTGACCCCACAACAACAAACAACAAACCCTCTCTTAAAGGACATTGTCAAAATAATGCCAATCCACAGCACAAATGAAGTAGATTCTGTGTGTTAGCTACTACTGAATTTACTACTACTTTACACTTTGCTTTTATGAATGTTCATATTCTTCATTTATCGCAGTATTGTGGAAACTGACAGATTTGGATTAAATGCAGTCCTGTTTCTCCAAGACATGTTAGCATAAAGCTATCTGTTTCCTCCTCAGGCACAGAAAGACAGATGCTATCAAACAATTAGGCAAATCCTCTTCTGAAAGCTGTCTGTGAGCTGAGAAACCCCCCAAAAACAAACCCTGGAAAAAAAGGGCATTCCACAGAGCCCCAGAGAAAGCCCTCACAAATCAACAGCGGTAAACGGGTGATAATTGCTCGCTTTGCTTCAACAGCTGTACAAGCTGATGTGCTCACGGGAGGAAGAATAGCCCCTTTCAGACTGACTCCCTGTCCTGTTCGCACCACTTTTACTCCTCTAACTCCAGAAGAAACATCCTCAACCTGCCCATCCAATCCTTTCTCAACCATTTTTTTTTCAACCATTTGTCTTTAAAAAAACACTTTTAACCCTTTAAAATGTGTCTTTTTGCCTGTATTCACACTTTTTTTCTCATAAAGATCAGGCCAGCAGTTTGTTGAAAGTCAGGGAACTTTCCAGAGGTCATGTAATTCAAGACCACTGGCCTGGGGGTTGTGTCCCAGGTCAAATGCAAGCGTGGTAAAATTGGATTTGTCTTTACCTGCCTCTTCACTCCAATGAAAAGGGTAATCAACAATGTCTGGCTGATTGAAACAATAGTCCTTCATTGCAACAGATAAGGAGCTCTGGCTTGAGGGGGACAGAGAAAGTTCCTCCACTTCAAAGCCGACACTGGACGCTATCGGACACCGACCTGGTTGAAAATCCAATTTAAGGCAGGGTAGGGGAACGTGCGTACAATTGAAGACCTGAAACAAAACCAGTTGTGACCCCCCAGATCTGATTAGTTCAAAAAGTCTGTCAAGACAATGAGAAGCACGAAGCATGACCTCCTTCAATTGAAAACGGACTTGAGATCTGAGAACAACCCAGCTTTGTAATTGAATCAAGCTTTGCGGACGCCACAAAACATTTGGGGGAGGGAAGAGACGTTTGGAATAAATCTCATTATTAATACTTCAAGAAGGAATCATTGACGCTGATGGTCAATCTAGTAAACAATGGATGGCAGGGAGGCTTCTTTCCGGACAAAAGTGTGCAATGGGGCTAAAAGGTAATGTGAGATATCTCTCAGTTTGGTGCAAAGGAAACAACTTACAAATACTTAAATTATCCTGATGACAGTTAACATTTTGCAGTTGTGGCCCACCAGTAGAGCGATGAGCTCATATGTGTGAGCACTCAAATTCTATCATACCCGAGAGGCGCTTGGGAAAATAAACCCCACTACTGCATACAAACCCATGGAGGGAACGGAGGGGCCGTATAAAGCCCAGGTGCTCAGTAAAATAATATTTAAAATTTTGGTTTTATACCCTCAGCAGTAAAAACATGTTCCAGAGTATCTCTTTTATTAACATTTGAAATGTTTTATCCAGAACTTTCATTTTTGATTCCAAACAGATTATTTGGTTGGACCTGCACTTCAAACAAAATATTTGAAAAGATACCAACAATCTTAATTTTAAACACATTTGACTTTTTTTTCTGATGTGAAGATTTTTGGTTTTGTTACAGTATGTCTATTCTTGTTTTGTTTTTGTATCACTGTTCCCTTTCCCTGTTTATTTCTTTATTCTCTCTCTTTTTGTCCTATTTATCCTTCTTTGTCTCTTTATCTACATGTTAATACCAGGTAGTGCAACCAATTTCATGCATCTGTAAAAGTTCTTCACTGCCTTTCTTATAACTTAATTTCCCAATTTTATGTGGATAGAACTGTCAGTACCTCTAATCCACATTCACTACACTTAAAACTTAAATTGATAAAGTTCACATCAAATTCCTTGGAACTTTGAAATCAGGTATTTCACAACATTTTGAAAATCCGTATTTTACTTGCACTCGCTGTAATTGTCTCCTAGTTCCTAAAGCAGAGATGGGCAACTTTAGTCCTGGAGGGCCACTGTCCTGCAGAGTTTAATAATCTGTTACATTTATATAGCGCTTTTCTAGGCACTCAAAGCGCTTTACATATAGAAGGGGGGAATCTCCTCAACCACCACCGATTTGCAGCATCCACCTGGATGATGCGACGGCAGCCATATTGCGCCAGAACGCCCACCACACACCAGCTTATTGGTGGAGAGGAGACAGAGTGATGAAGCCAATCAGTATATGGGGATGATTAGGAGGCCATGATGGACAGGGGCCAATGGGCAAATTTGGCCAGGATGCTGGGGTTACACCCCTACTCTTTATCGAAGGACATCTTGGGATTTTTAATGACCACAGAGAGTCAGGACCTCGGTTTAACGTCTCATCCGAAGGACGGTGCTTGTTACAGTATAGTGTCCCCATCACTATACTAGGGTGTTAGGACCCACACAGACCACAGGGTGAGCACCCCCTGCTGGCCTCACTAACACCTCTTCCAGCAGCTACCTAGTTTTCCCAGGAGGTCTCCCATCCAGGTACTGACCAGGCTCAGCCCTGCTTAGCTTCAGTGGGAAACCAGTCTTGGGCTACAGGGTGATATGGCTGCTGGCATGTTTAGCTCCAAACCAAATCAAACACACCTGAACAAGCTAATAAATGTCTTCAGGATTACTAGAAAGCTACAGGCAGGTAAGTTTTTATCAGGATTGGAGCTAAACTCTGCAGGACAGAGACCCTCCAGGACCGAAGTTGCCCATCCCTGTCTTAAAGGGATAGCTCAAACAAAAATCAAACTTTCTTTTTTCTATGTAAAACAAGACATTATGAGAAATGTCCTAGTGTTTGTTTGTTATTCATTCATTTATTCACTCCCTTTATGCCCTTTGGCTTATTTTTTTTTTTTAAACTGTAGCATGTACAATGCTATAAAAACTTTAATTTATGGTCCAGTTCTCACTATTGAGTAGTTGCTTATTAGGATGCATATTACTAGGATATTGGCTGTTTATTAGCACATTTTAATGCCTTATTCTGCATGACCATATTCTACATCCCTTAATCCTATCCAATACCTATATATATATAACTATCTTACTAACTATTAAAGGTTTAGTCCAAATTTTCAGACATGAGACATACACTTTATACACTGATGGAATTTAGGCTTTTATTGACATAATAAACATTGATCAACTCACACATCAGTTCTGGTAAACGGAAGCTCAATCATATTCGCTTGAAGTGTGAGAACCAATGAGGTTCATTCTCGTGTTACGCGGCACGTTTGAGCTTCAGCAAGAACCAATGAGGTTCATTCTCGTGTTACACAGCACGTTTGAGCTTCAGCAAGAACCAGTAAGGTTCATTCTTGTGTTAAGCAGCACATTTGAGCTTCCGCAAGAACCAGTGAGGTTCATTCTTGTGTTACGCAGCACATTTGAGCTTCCGCAAGAACCAATGAGGTTCATTCTTGTGTTATGCAGCACGTTTGAGCTTCAGCAAGAACCAGCGAGGTTCATTCTCGTGTTACACGGCACGTTTGCGCTTCCACAAGAACCAATGAGGTTCATTCTCATGTTTGAGCTTCAGCGAGAACCAATG
The DNA here is from genome assembly GCA_039654105.1 of Coreius guichenoti. NCBI lineage: Eukaryota > Metazoa > Chordata > Actinopteri > Cypriniformes > Gobionidae > Coreius > Coreius guichenoti. Next base: position 7,535,078 of record CM077186.1, on the reverse strand, counting down.
ACGTTCATTCTTGTGTTACGCGGCACGTTTGAGCTTCAGCAAGAACCAATGAGGTTCATTCTCGTGTTACGCGGCACGTTTAAGCTTCCACAAGAACCAGTGAGGTTCATTCTCATGTTAGGCAGCACGTTTGAGCTTCAACAAGAACCAATGAGGTTCATTCTCGTGTTACGCAGCACGTTTGAGCTTCAGCAAGAACCAGTAAGGTTCATTCTTGTGTTACGTAGCACGTTTGAGCTTCCACAAGAACCAGTGAGGTTCATTCTAATGTTAGGCAGCACGCTTGAGCTTCAACAAGAACCAATGAGGTTCATTCTCATGTTACGCAGCACGTTTGAGGTTCCACAAGAACCAATGAGGTTCATTCTCATGTTACGCAGTTTGCGCTTCCACAAGAACCAATGAGGTTCGTTCTCATGTTTGAGCTTTAGCGAGAACCAATGACGTTCATTCTTGTGCTATGCGGCACGTTTGAGCTTCAGCAAGAACCAATGAGGTTCATTCTCGTGTTACGCGGCATGTTTGAGCTTCCACAAGAACCAATGAGGTTCATTCTCATGTTACGCAGCACGTTTGGGCTTCAACAAGAACCAGTGAGGTTCATTCTCGTGTTACGCAGCACGTTTGAGCTTCAGCAAGAACCAGTGAGGTTCATTCTCATGTTACGCAGCACGTTTGAGCTTCCACAAGAACCAATGAGGTTCATTCTCGTGTTACGCAGCACGTTTGAGCTTCTGCAACAACCAATGAGATTCATTCTCGTGTTATGCAGCATGTTTGAGCTTCTGCAAGAACCAATGAGGTTTGTTCTTGTGCGTCAAGCAGGTTTGGTTGAGCTTCTGTTTATGTTCGCTGATCAATGTTTTATATGTGAATAAAAGCCTAAATTCAATCTGTTCATCATATAAAGCGATCCAGTCTCTTCAGAAAATTTGGACTAAACCGCTCAATTCACATGGATTAGATTGATCTCTTTATGAAATTTTTGAAGCATTGAAGTGGTAGTTGCATAGCTGTCAATGAAGGGACAGAAAGCTCTCAGATTTAATCAAAAAGATCTTCATTTTGTGTTCCGAAGATGAACAAAAGTCTGATGGGTTTGGAACAACATGAGGGTGAGTAATCGATGACAGAATTTTCATTTTTTGGGTGAACCATCCCTTTAATAAGCTGTAATTAGGAGTTTTTTTAGGCAAAAGTTGTTAGTTAAGAATTGGACCACAATTATTTCACCAAGTAATACTGTTTGTTATCCTAATAATTATTGTCTGTATGGTTGCCAAACAACATGCTTGCTGCCTTAATATAGAGTGTACTGCCAAGGGCATTCAATCAGAATTAAGAGTTGGAGCTATCCTTAAAAACTTGGTTAACATCTCTCTATATTGCTAGCTATTTTACTGACAAACACACATGCTTACAGTACATACTCACTCCTTAAAGACACACACATACATACACATACACACACACACATACACCCTTGACCTTTAGCAGTAGGGCTCTTATTTGTCAATGAGTGTGTTTGTAGCCATAGCCTCTTCACCCCTGATCAGGACCAGGCCATGGAAAATTTGATCACATTAGCCACATGTTGCTTCTAATATCATTTCAATAAAAAGGACGCTGCCCTCATAGACATAAAGCAGCCATGTAAAGTTCACCGGCCATTGCTGCTAGCCACGGAGAGAGCCATGGGGGTCTGCTGCTAATTTCCCGCCCCAAGCTATGTAATCTATGGCAGAGATTAGGGTAAAGCAGTTATTCTTGACTATTTTATTAAGAGGTGCTTTAGGCGCTGGAAGAGGGGCTTTATTGCTTTTCAAACGGCGTGCCATACAATACAAGACAAACATTTGCTGTTATTTCAGCAAACTCGAGTCAGATGTGGCGGCTCTTTTTTTCAGGAGGAACTTGGCATCAAAGAAAAGTCTCTTAAAACAAAAATCTTCCCTTCTGCACAGGTCTCGCCCTGAACTGTGTCCGGTAGATAAATAGGGAGGTGTCAAAAGAACAGGCAGGAGTCCCACACCTAGTTTTAATTAAAAGAGAGAGTGCTGACATGCACAGAGGGAGGGACGATCGGATTCACAACTGTTACATTTTCAGCACGTTTATGTGCGTGTGTGCTTTTCCCAGATTATAGCCAACATTTTAGGGGTTCTGAATTAACATTTATATGCCGAGTTCATAGTCATTTCAATTAGGTGCAAGACAAGAAAAAAAATATATGACCTCTGAAACCAAGAGAACAATGACAGACCTAGACAAGATATATGTGACCCTGGACCACAAAATCAGTCATAAGGGCCATTTTTTTTTAATTGAGATTTATACATCATCATGAATAAATAAGCTTTCCATTGATGTATGGTTTGTTAGGATAGGACAATATTTGGCCGAGATACTGTTTGAAAATCTGGAATCTGAGGGTGCGAAAAAATCTAAATATTGAGAAAATCACCTTTAAAGTTGTCCAAATGCAAGTCCTCAGCAACGCATATTACTAATAATAATAAAGTTACGGTAGGAAATTTACAAAATATCTTCATGGAACATGATCTTTACTTAATATCCTAATGATTTTTGGCATAAAAGAAAAATGGATCATTTTGACCCATACAGTGTATTGTTGGCTTTTGCCACAAATATACCCGTGCGACTTATGACTGGTTTTGTGGTCTAGGGTCACATAGAGCAAATAATATTCTATTCATCAAGCAATACAATAGAAAATGTATTAGTGGTGTAATATTATGTATTACGGAGTGTGTCTTGGTTTGGAGTAAAGGTTATCTTGGTGTCTGTACATAGTGAATGATGCTCTATGTGTCTATTCAAACCAAAAACTATATTGTATTGAGATCTCATATACCGCAATAATGCACGTGTATAAATGATAATGCTCCAGGAATTTGAATAAATTTGCAAATGTCAAGGGAAGACTACAGCTCTTAACATACTGTGGTATGTGATAACGTAGAATCTGTTCACAGCACTCACAAGTACAACATTACAATCAACCAATCAGATTTGAGGGACAAATTTACATTTTATGTCATGTTTAGGCTTACAACCAGGGTTAGGTGCTTCTACATGAGTGTTATTCACCTATCATTTCCCTCTGATTTTATGGATAACTTATGGGTAGGGTTAGGTTTAGGGGCAGGGATATGGTAAGAACTAAATTTTCAGATAGGAATGTTGTTCCAGGATCAACAAAATATGTTAACCAAGGAACGTGCCTAACTCGGCAAAATCAGGACGTGCGGTCACGGCTGTCTGAAATGCAGTTATCAAAAAATATGATCCATCAAAAACCTGGTTTAAATTTTTTGATTGAACTAACTCTGTACCAGGAAAACTAGCCAGATCTTCTGTCACACACATGGTTGAACTTGATCCACACGCCGTAACTGTAGTAAGTAGCAAGGGCAGCCGGTGTGCTCTAAAACAACCTAAACTGATGACCTTTAACCTCCTGACATTCCAAATATGCCATTCAAACGCCAAAGAATAATAAACAAAACGTGGGTAATGGACCCCAAGTGCCGTATAGGTGCAGTAAGAGGACAGAGCAACGCAGATTAAAAACCAGTTACAGTTAATAAATAAATATTTGCAGCTGTCAACAGCATTTTAAAATTCCCGCACCTCTGACTTCTATTATGATGACGTTGCACTGAATTTCACAATAGCTGAGGAAATGAATCATGTAATTGGCTAGAAAAGCAAAAGTCAGTTTGAGTGTGATCAAAAGTCTTTGTTTCTCAGGAGACGTAACAGAAAACATTTGTTGGCCTGTCCGGAGCTCATCTGACTGCTGCTGCACATGGGCAACACCAGACACATTGAAACTGGAGTGCTTTGTATAAGATACTGCCTGGTATTGTGTATATAAGTGTATATAAGTGTACATTGTGTGTGTATATATATATATATATATATACAATTATTTTCTCACGCATTATTGGCTTGAAATCCGAACCCATAGTCGTAGCTATATTGCCTGTTTACATCATTCCCTCTGCAAAGCCGTAACAGTTGCCAAAGTTGTCACAACAACAAAATGTGCTGTGAGACTGTGTGGAACTCCCTAAAAACCTCAAAAGCCTGAAAATAATTTCAATAATGCCAACATCAGGAACTTCAATTTGACTGACAGGCTGTGCTCGGGAAGAAAAGGCATTTGTTTCGAATCACTTATTTCCAATTAAAACTTTAATTGACATCTTCAAAAACCTCAGAGACATTTGTGAATGGTCAGCTTAGGAGAGGACAAAAAAACCACACAGGCTGGTATTCTAACCACTCATAAAACACTACTCCGAAACCGGATCTTCACTTTATGCGAGCTGAAGGATGTGGGTTGAGTCGACGGGGAGAAAAAGAGTGAGAGAGAGAGAAAAAGCAAATATCAGAAGTCACAAAGTAGACTTGTGTGAGTTAAACGCTGCCCTCTGCAACCCTCCAAACGCTCTAAATCACACAAATCCACTGAGATGCCCAGAGAAAAGGTCTCATTGATGAAAAAGAACAGCCAAAAATTTCTTTTTTGGGGGATATGGTTTTATCCTCATTTGCAATTGCCCAACCTTGACCGCTCACAAAAGTAAGTAATTTTTAAAAGATTAAGACCATTAACCTAAATTATTTGTCGGGAATGAACTACCCAACTCACTACTCTACTCAAACACTGCTTAACAATTTTGGTTTATTGGTTTAATTTATTGTTATTTGTGGAGAAAACGATAGGAATTGTATATATAGTTTCAAAGGGAACTTGGTCAGGCCTAAAGGGTCAAAAGTTGCCTAAATATTAGTTTGAAAAGGCAAGCATACCTCCTCCTCAAGCACGTGTGCTACACCTCTATGTGGACGACTCGACCTTCCCTCTGTAGAATGTCCGAGCAGGCCAAACAGAAGCAAGCTAGCGAGCAAACTGCCGTGTGTCTTTGTGTGGGGGAGTTAATGATTATCTCCCGGGTGGACGAAGACTGTGGCGCACTGCCAGTACAGTGCAGGAACGTCCCTCTTCCCTTTGTAGACGTTTCTAATCTGGTGAAAGCCTCTCCCCTGAGACCATCCCATGATAATGTCATAGACACAGAGGGTATAATAGAGCAATTTGTTTACCTTTCAAAGCCTTGATCTCTCTCAATCCTGCCTTTCTCTATCTCTCTTGCTCTTTCACGTGGAGCTCTGCACTGCTGGAGTGGGATGAGAACATATTGATCGGTGCTTGGGATTCAATAGAGCACTGCAAATTAAACTCAATGGAAAACAAATTTGTTTCGGGATTGTCACTCTGTTGTTGACCTAAAACGTCCAAACTGAGATTCACTTAAGGGAATAGTTCAGCCCAAAATGAGAATCATTTCATCATTCACTCAGCCTCATTTGGTTTCAAACATGTATGAATTTAAGTATTTAAAGTATTACTCTAAAAATATATATCTATAAAAAATATATCTATAAAATCTATAAAAAATTATATCTAATTATATCTAAAATGTAAAATTATCTCTCTCTCTCTATATATATATATATATATTGATTTATTAGGGTTGTCAAAATGTAATTGAGCTATTTTGTAATTTGATTAATTAGCATATCATCAATTATTATTATTGTGTGTGTGTATATGTGTATATATATATATGAATTTAAGTGTGATTTAAATTATTACTCTAAAAATATATATCTATAAAAAATATATCTATAAAATCTAAAAATCTAATTATATCTAAAATGTAAAATTATATATATATATATAGGGTTGTGTATATTAGGGTTGTCAAAATGTAACTGAGCTGTTTAAAAGAGCTATTTTGTAATATGACTAATTAGCATATATATATATATATATATTCTTATTATTCGTTTCCTCAATACTATTCATTAATAATTAAATTAAGAAAAGCCCCCAAATTACATTATTTTAAGATATTAAATTATTGTGGCAGACTAGTAAATCAATGAATAGACAAAAAAAAGTAAATGTATTGTTTTACATATATCCATATACTGCTTTACTTCAACTGAACATAAACAATCCATCCAGCAATAAATTAGTCACTGTGTTTAATGTCGATTTTGGGGCTGTTTAAACAAAAAGTGTTCTTGTCTTCATCTGCATTTTTTTTTTGTTGTAATTGTTGATTTAAAATTTCCTCCTGCTGTCGCCATCTATAGAACAGGCACAACTGAAGTCATGTGAAATTTACATTTATGCATTTGGCAGACGCTTTTACCCAAAGCGCCTTAGATTGCATTCAAGGTGTACATTTTAGCTTGGTATGCATTATACCTTGGGAATACAACCCATGATCTTGGTGTTGCTAATGCCATGCTCTACTGTTTGAGCTACAAGAATGCATAGATTTATGACTAATCAAAACAGATCCAATGCATCAACCGGTGGCAGTGCTAACTGACTAGTCTGCGCAACCCCTACCTTTACAGTCTCCAGCAGCGGACTTGATACATACTTGCACCAACTCTCTTCAATCCCATCAACACCATTGCCCCCACCAGTGCTCATTCCTGTTCCTGCTCTCATCTCCTTTTCAGCAAGAGCAGTTTGTCAGGGTCAGAAAGCAATTCAAAACCTCTATTAATGAGTGAGAGAGAGAGAAGTGTGGTACGAGGAGGAGGAGGAGGAGGAGGAGAGGGGTGGGATGCCTGCCATCAAAGCCGACAAGAAAAGAAGGCCAGGTGGTTGTGGGAATCTCGGCTCTTTTTGCAGAGATGGAATCTTCAGCGTAATTAACAGGCTGGAATCGGGGCCTTCTGAAGCCAGGAGGACAACCCCTCAGAGGGGACAATTTGCACTTTTACAAGAGCCGCTGAGGGACGGGGAGAAAGGAGAGGAAAAGGGAAACTATGGCATCTTTTATCGCCGAGACAAAGCGCCGCATCTTTTCAAAGGCCTGCGCTGGAGCTTCCAGAGCAGAGGAAGAGCGAGTGAAATGAAGAAGAAAAACACAAGAGAGAGAGAAGGCGGTAGGAGCTGAAGAAGTGGACAGCAGTCGGAAAAGGGGCACCGGTGCCAACATGCGGTTCACAGAGAGAAAAGGGCCGGGGGAAGTAGCCGAGAGGGTGTGGGGGCGAGGGGGGCCTGACATGCGGCCAACTTGTCCACCCTCCCAGAATTCAACAGCTTCTCTCATTATCATTATTGCACAGGGCCCAAAACCAGCAACAAGCCTCTAAACGGACCTAAACTAGAGGTATGCACCCGCTAGAGACAAGACTTCAAACGCTGCCTAATATATACACTATAAAAACACATGTAGATTAAAAACTGAAACGACCTGGGTTTGTGGCAAAGATATTAATATGCATTAGTATTGCTTTAACTGTTCTTTATATTACACTTTGGTGTTACATATTTTATTAAGTTATCCTTAACAACGTTTTAGGGCTAATCTTAAAGGACCGTTAATATTAGTTATATTTATGATTTTACAGTACGTGTACTTACACTGTAGTTACCAAAGAAAGTACTGGTAATATAAGGTAACTACATGGGTTAAGGTTAGGTTTAGGGATAGGTTCAGGGTTAGTACCTAGTTATAACCCAGGTATTGTAATTGCTATAATAAGTACATAGTATGTACATGCGGAACAGGACTGTAAAATAAAGTGCTACCATTATAGTTATTGTCCATGATGTGAACGACCATTTAATTCTTTTACATTTTAATAATCTTTAGTGATGTCCTCCACACCACAGCTATAACGATAACACCGCAGAAGAGCGATATTGTTAAAATCATTTTCACAACAATTTTTTCCAGCTGATGAACGTTAAAAGCTCTGACAGCCAATCAGAATCCACAGGCTTTTATAATAAACAAAGTTATCACCTGGTATAGGTTATATAGTTATCGTTATAGTTATCTTGGCATGAACAGGCCTTAAGAATAAATAATGTCAAATGAAGTCCTACATGCTAACAAACATGAGGATATGACAAGATTTTTTTTTCCAAACCACAACAAACTGTGTTATTCTGTTGATACTACATTTGTTCCAACTATAAAAACTTAGGCATTTTTATTTGTAGCACAGTTTTGGGGAGTAAACTAACTACAACAGCAATTTTACTAACAGTTTCCAGTAGCCTGACAGTAGCTCAGCAGTTTTCCAGTTTTATTTGTGGTTTTTAATGTACATTGTTGTCGAATTGGTATTTAAGGCTTCAAAAGTAGCATGTATCTTCATAAAATAGTTTCCTCAACTCACAGTTCAATGCTCAAAGCTCTGAGCAAAATCTTTCAGAAAAAGCATAACTTGACGTACTGAAGTCATTCTTGCCTCTGACTGACAAAAAGCCATATTCAGGTTTCCATTTCATTCGTTAGGACGCGTCAGACTCCAGTGTCAGATGGCTGACAGAGGCGGTGAAATATCCAGGGGTCAGATGCACGGCTGATAACGGCCCCTCAGCTTGACTGCCAGAGATGGGGCGTCTGCCCAGCACAAAATACCATTTGTTGTCCATCACTCAGACACTGCGAGTTTAGCGCCGGCGCTGCGCTGAAAGGCACATTCACACAAGCTCACACACTGGATGTTTTTGCAATTCAATATTTTCACACACAGCCTCATCATTACGCTGGAACCGGAGACTCGCTGGAGAGAGCCTGCGCTTTCACGGACAGGCAAATCGCAGTTCGAGATTGAAGTTAATAGCCCATCTTGAAATGTTTTGCTGACTCCCTAAAAACCCCTTCTCAGCATTTCACTAACAATCTGACGAGGGCTTTCGTTTTTTTTTTTCTTTTGACCGAAGTGAAAACACCCATATGCCACACGCTTTAGATCTAGTAGTCAACTGGGAGGTGACAGTAAAGACCACATTATGCAAATAACCTCTGAAAATACATAAAATGCATCACAAATAAACCACATTTTGCATATTTGACTACTTAAAAAAATACATCGTTTTCATAAATGCATACGTTTTTATTGTGTAAAGGTTTTTAAAAGAACATTTATTTTAGGATAATTTTTTGAATGAAGATTAATGAGCCTGAAGCTTACATGAAGTGTTCACCTGTAAAATAAAAAAGGAAAAAAAGAAGAAGAAGCAGAAAGTGCAAGTGGCCAGGGTTTAGTGTGTGTGCCAGTAATGATTTGTTTAGGATGTCGGCCTTAAAGTGGTTAAAGAAAATGGCGGCAGCTTGAGGTTTTATATATTTTTCCAGTAAGCCGCACTGTAGTTAATGAAATTTAACACACCAATAGTGCCGCCTCTCCCTCGAGAGCAAGAGCTTCATAATCAGCGTGCCAACACTCTCGTTTTTTATGAAAACAAATTGCAGCCAGGGAGATGGACTAATTGTGTTGCGACGCAGAGCAAAGAGAAACAACCATTCACGTAATTAAGCCAATTTTCATGGACAAAAATAGTTGAAGGGGCAGTAAGCAAGAGCATTCATCTGGTACACGGCGCACGATCCCACCCCCGCTCATGCGTACAAAGAAAAGTTAAGCATTAAGCAAATATAGGCTGCCTCACCCTGAGAAAGTCACTGGATAATGATGGTTCAATTACAGTGGATCCCAGCATACCGCACTGTCCAATTATGAAAAATGATGATGGGCTGACAGAGGTCTTGAGGAACATGAAAGACATCTTTATCAAAGCAAATCTAAGCACTCTATCTCTAAAGTACAAAACGACTCTACCACCGCCATTACAGCACGTCATACCATCTTGATGAGCCAGAGCTGCCCATCTTCCCCCATAATGACAAAAGATGGAGGGCAGAAGATGAGTTTAAAAGATAAACGTGGAGGCCGGGCCCTTTGATAATGTGCTCTCTAGTAAAGTTGAAAGTGAGCGGCGAGCGGTAATGCTCAGCTCGAGTGGCCCACTGGGGAATGACATCCACTCTCTTATCGCCAAAGGATGCAACATCAAGGTCTGACCAAACAGCCCACGGTAGCTGTATACAGAAGCATGGGAACTTCAGCGGGGAATTACGGAATACGTGTGTGTGTGTGTGTGTGTGCGCACTGCAGGAGTGAACTGCCGCTCTAAACATCCCAAAAGTTGCCAAAACCACCAGCCTAGCCTGCTTCGCATAGGAAGCGTGCTCACTTCCAAGGAAAAATTTGTCGTTTTTAGAGAGGAATTTCCCTCCAAATATTGGAAACAAATTCCTGAGTAGGTTTCATTTCAGTGCACGTACTCCTAAAATATGTGACCCTGGAGCACAAAACCAGTCATAAGGGTCCATTTTTTTAAATGAGCTTTCCATTGATGTATGGCTTGTTAGGATAGGACAATATTTGGCCGAGATGCAACTATTTGAAAATCTGGAATATGAGAGTGCAAAAAAATCAAAATATTGAGAAAATCGCCTTTAAAGTTGTCCAAGTCCTTAGCAAGGCATAATACTACTAATAATATTTTTTTTATATATTTACGATAGGAAATTTACAAAATATCTTCATGGAACATGATCTTAATGATTTTTGGCATAAAAGAAAAATGGATAATTTTGACCCATACAATGTATTGTTGGCTATTGCCACAAATATAACCGTGCGACTTATGACTGGTTTTGGTGGTCCAGGGTCACATATTATAAAAAACACAGTTGTGAGAAATTCTTTGAGCCCAGCTTTTGTGCAGCTTGTGGTATTGACCATCCACAACAATATTAATTTGGCTCCCCATTAAAACGCAGCACAACTGGGTGCCTCGAAATGTTGGATGGAAACTTTCCTGGCACTTTCTGGGCAGGAATTACGACACCAAGACGTTTTACGGCCTAAAATTAGCAACCCTGATCACATGATGCAGGGTTAATTATTTCTCACAGTCCTTCCCAGTGGTTGTGCAAAGCTACTTTTTCCTTGTACAGTATCGACCAACTCCAGCAACGGAGCTTTCGGAGGTCGCACAATGTAGAAGACGTTTCATTGTGTAGGGTTTTTTAGCCAGAAGTGCCCTCCTGCTGTAGAGCTGAGACCAGTGTTTGTTTGCATTATACAAGAGGAGCATTTACTTAATGCTTACTTCATAGGATATTCTGAGAATGCCTTATTATTATATATATTCATGTTGTTCATTGCACATGCAAAAACTGTTTTCTTCCCACAGATGCCAGTTCCTTGAGGCTGCTCTTGTTGCCCCTGCATTTCCTAAAACCTTTTTTAAAAATGTGAGTACTTTGTGATTATCAAAGTCTTGCCATTGAAAAAAATGTTTGTCATAAATACAGTATATAAATACAGTATACACAGTCAAATTAAACATGCATTCAGACACCTTTAACATTTTCTCACATTATCACAGTTTATTCGCTATAGTTTAGAAATAAAATATGACAAGAACTCAGAGTTAAACTGTGTCAGAACAAATTCATCTTGATAATGTCAGATAACTTTGATAGAAAGGTAAGTAATGGATTACAATCAACCAATCAGCTGTCAGCTGTTACATTTAAGTACACAATTAGATAATACCAATTCAGGTTAACCAATGACCAAGCAATGCTTTATTGTGTTCAGTCTGTGGTGTAAAAGTTCGCATTAGCAATTAAAGAAAAAACTCTTAAGCAAAACATGGTCAGGTCAAAGTGTCGGAATAATTTTGGTCCCACATTTATTTTATCTATTTTACTGGTAGTCCACTGTATGAAGAATTTTTGGGTATAATATGTCACAGTTTACTTTATTTTGCTATCCTCACTTACATAAATGAACTATAGTGTCCTGCACCCACTAGTAAAAAATTATATCTGGTGTCTGAATAATTTTTGGTTTGACTATATATATATAACCTTCAAGTTTGACCAGCACTGTCAAAAAACAAAGCAATGGATTTCCAAATAACCCAGCAATGGTTGATTTTAACCCAGCATTTTTTTACATTTACTGTATTAAATTCAAGCAAATATTGCTAAAATATAATAATAATAATAATAATAATAATTATATATATATATATATATATATATATAACAATTGCAAACAGACTAAAAAATATCATTACAAAAATTCAATGCAAATATTTTCAGCAATTTAATAGTCTAAAATGAATGATTACTTTAGAGTTCAATGGCAAATACAAGACAGCATGCATAGCAAGAAAGAATAATGAGCTACAATTCACTCAAAACACCAGTGCGTCCGCTTCTACGGCCAAGGAGTTGCAGACAGCCTGTGCTGTAACATGATAAGCACGTCTCTCTCGCAGACATGGCTTTAACAGTTCTGTAATGGCTGTCTTTCCCCTACTGCACGCTGCACCCTACTCTGCTCCACAGCATGGGGGCCTGTTCTTAAATATCCTTTTTTTTCTTAAAAAACAAAAAAAAAATGCATAATGCTGGGAGGAAACACAGCAAGACACTAAAGTCATCTTTAAGGTATGCACACGGCTGCCAAAACACAGTCAAGTGATAGGCTTAGACTTTTCCTACAATTGGGTGAACGAAAAAGGAAAAAGAAAAAAAGGGTGTGCAGTTCCAGTGCGGCAGAGAACAGCTGAAACAGTGTTTAGACACACGCGTAAAAGGCCCTCCCATAAACGAGTCACTATGATGTCATAAAGAGGTGCCACAAGCGAACAACAACAGCTCAGTACAGTAAAAAGAAAGAAAAAAAAAAACTAAGTAGAATGAATGACGTGTGACAAATGTGAGCAAGGTTGAGATCGAGCTGCCTCACCTTTGGGAAGCACAGGGCGATTCACGCAGTGAGCTGAGCTCAGGTGGGCAGGCGCTCTCGACGGGAAACAGTGCCAACTCTGCCTGCGTTCCATAAGCCACCCATCAACCTTTCCTCTCGCTCAAGATTGGGGTTAACTAAGCAGGCCGTCTGGTCAAAGGCTGCCCTACAGGTTCCCATTGAGGACGAATATGTGTATGCATGCACTCTATGTGCAGTATCACATGCCAAGATGATTGCAACATTATCAAATGTGAATTTAAACTGGTTTCATTATGGTTAAAGTCAGTCACTAAGTCAGCGTTGGAACAAAGACATGCTCACCTGTGTGTATGTGTGTGTGTGTGTGTGAGTGTGGTTGTTTTATGAACTCACACACTTATGCATCGCACATAAGACATTTAATGATTTTCTCACAATTCTTCCAGTCTGGCACTTTATGGCTTTTAACAAGAACTTCTTATCAAACACAAACTTACATGCAAGGAGTTATACATCTCTAATGGCTCATGCACCATTAGTCTGTTCACCAGCTCTCATGTGTGAAAGCATATTGTGCACATAACACATTCAGCTAGCTTGAAGCTAAATGTCAGCCATTTTGCCTGTAAAAGCCCAGTTTTGAGTGCTGACAGGCTGTGTCTTCTAGCAAGACATCACACACAGCTTCCATTGTTGCTTTACAGTGTTATGGCTTGATTTTATTACGTCTTGTCAAAACAACATAGGCTGCACAAGAACTTTTTGATTTGTTATCCATTGCTATTTGATTTCTATGTGCAACTTGTTCTCTTCAAAGACAGCATCATAATGTAAACAGCAAAAAAGATCACATTTAAGTGAAAGAAAGAGAAAAAAGTTTTGCCTTCTAATGAAAACCTATGTTCTGAGATTAAAACAAAGTATACATAATAAGTAATATTACAAGTATATTACAAAATGAAATATGTTTGAAATGTGCTAAATAAATAAATAGTGTATCGTAAAAATATGCAGATTGTTACAATATATCTTTGTCACGTCACTTCACTGTATATTTTAATTACTAATTATGTTCCGAAAAAAATAATCAGTGACGTCATTTATCCTACTGTATGCATGTATATGACCTACCCCGGGAAAAAAAAAATCGTCGCCAAGAAAATTCATGGCCCATAGAATCACCAAGAGTCGGATACAACTGAAATGGTTAAGTAATGAATGAATGAATTAATGCATATATATTGTCGCTCAAAACCAGAAAAAAATTGAACATTGTTTTTCGTGACAGGGTCAGGCCTCCTTTGAGTTCATTATTGATTAGAAACGCAATTCCAGCTGTACCTTCAAAATAATTCATATTTGTTTGCAATAATATTATAAGTATATTACACAAATTACACACTCTTTTCCCCCTAGAATTACACTTTCATTTAAATTAAAATATGATTTTACCATTGCAAAACGGTTACTAATGCTCAAGGAGCGAGAGAGAGAGAGAGAGAGAGGTCGAATATACCTGGGCGCCAGAAAAAAAAAAACATTTCTCTGTGAAACTCAACTTAAACTATCGATATATCAAAGGCAAAGCTTGAACAAAGTGACTAAGTGGGTGTAAATAAAACACAGAATATTAATGTTAAATCAGAAAGCATTAAACCCTCGTCGAAAAATGAATGAATGGCCTAACATTATGAATCAAGCACTTTATGGCCACTTGATTCGTTCACTAATAGCAGATGATCCAGCCGCCAGATGGTGGTTTGTGCCTTACTCAAGATTCCACATGAACCTGTTATAATATCGTTGAATTAAACACAGGTATGGCTGTGATATTTAATTACACTGAGGTATGAGAAATAATTAAAAGCAATGACCGTCGGTGTCTTATAAAAAAAGCATATTTAAGAAGCTTCTCGGCAATAGGCTACCTGCAATTTCTTTTTGTAATGACGAGACGGCAAACTGTTGAGATATAATAACTAATAATAATAATTTTTTTGTAATGTACTGATATTACATCATTTGCATTTTTAAAATAGTTTGGACATATATTTTAAAAAAGAATATATAAAAACAATGTAGTACATTTAAAGAGTAATAATGCATTATGCTTTAATAATACTAATAATAATAATAATAATAAAAACACATTGCTATATCCTCTGTATACTATCTTCGTCTGTTAAATTATTATTTTTTTTACAAGTAGGCCTATTATATCTTTATGCATTCGTGAGCAACTGAGCCCGTAGACTCTAATAAACATTTAACTCGATATCGCATACACAGATTGAATGCAGTCATAAAGTAAATCTGTCTAATATGAATCTGGAAGAGCGGAACGCTGATTAGCTATTCAAAGCAACGAAATGAAATAAGTTATAGATGAAGTAAGGAAAGTACAGAATGCGCCATATCAGTAGTTTTTAATGAGCGCTTGTGTTTTAGAAATTGAGATCAGGCCCTGCAACACTCTCCAACACAAAAACGAAACTATAATATCTACACAATTAATACCTTGAACTGTAAATAAAAGAAGGTCTGATATATGTGGATTGAGCACTCAGGAGAGTTGTCGTTTCACTATACTGACCTCCAACATAAAACCGTATTCATCTTGAATGACCAATCAACAAAACACGAAAAACGACAGTCTGACCTGTTAATCGCAAAACACGTCTCGTGCTGTATGAAGTCTGGAAGTGTGCATGAGAAAATATCGAGGCCCACATTTCTGTCCCAAAACAAACTGACTGTTCTCCCGGCAATTTGAATCAACAGGTCATCAGGCCCACGCGGGCTTTAAAGTTCACATACTAAAATATCTTAATATTTTAATAAATGTCGTTGAAACATATAAGGTGAACATTTTCAAAACGGTTTCAAACTACTAGTTCTTCAGTTAAAAATAAATTATTTTTTATTTAGCTTATCATTTTAAGCTCGTTACAACTGTCAATACACTTATCATGTAGCAATTTAATGCTGCAATGAAGCCCTTTCTAATGAATTGCTATATTCGCATGCAAAAGTTCTCACAGTTTTACGGGCACTCAATGTAAGAAAATAGTTTGAGTGTGAAATCCTACCTATTACAAACAAGTCGGAATACAAATGAAAGCCAAACAAACAATAAGCAAAGACATCGTGCAGAGTCCAGAGGAGATTTACACACTTTTCCTCGCCTTAGAACGAGTCCAGAAAATAGCTGACTGTTTTTTTTCCTTCAGTAGCCTACGACATAGCCTATATATGCATTATTGATTAACCATTCGCAGATGAAGCATACCGAGCCGCAACAGACCCCAGAGGACAAGGATTCCTAAATGCAACCTCCTAATTTTAGATTATCAGAAGAATTGTCCGTTTTGTTTCATATTCCTTCTTCTATGGCATCCAGTGGACCTGGCTCTGAAGATCTCCACACTCAGTCTGTGCGTCCTGGGGTCCATGAGCAGTGCTTGAGCGCCCACTATTTCAACAAGCAGGAATATGATTTCACAAGACCTGGAACCACTCAATAAAAAAAGTTACTATCCCTTTCGACAACTCTCCGCTAACTTTCGTGTAACAATTCTCTACGGTTTCTCGACTTCGCTAAAACAAGAGAGTGAAACAACACCGCGTGCAAACGCTCTCCTGATTTTTTCAGCCAAAGCACCATCACAAACGAAACTTCTGAACAAGCATCTGGCATAAAGGGTGGACGCGCGGATCACGGCGAGTTTGAGCGATTTCAATGCAATTGAGATCTGAAAAACAAACGCACCGGACAAAGACGCGCTCTCAGCAGGAACTGATCAATGAAAATGACACTTTGGTGATGTGCGCAAGGGTTCAAAGTACCGTGCGGCCGCTCAGGAGCGAAAGAAGCGCAATAAGGACCTACTTTTGGCCAGTTTTCTCGCCCTCGCCTTGGATCTCATCTTGTCGGCTTGTAGATTCCTCGCGTCCTCCTTGAGCTCAGAAGCAGCAGCAGCGCTATCTTCATCTCACGAGCATTGTCAGTTTGGACACCTTCGCACATGCGCACAGGCCATTCAATCTGACACCCTCGTCAGGGCCAAAAACTTTCCAATGTATTCATCATCATCACTTTTTGTCCTATCGTGTCTCCTTTAGATCACTTATCTCTTTCCCTCCTCCTCCACTCGCTCCGCAACATCTCGGATCGCCCCCCACCTCCCCTTCTTGAGCTCCCGAAGAGGAATAAGTGCTATTTTTCAGGGACCTGCGGAATTCGGTACGACACTGGACACTGAATCCTGGATGGGGTCAAGGTCGCAGCCCTTGTACGCAAGGTGATCACGAACAACATTTCATGCACCCGAAAGATTTTAAATATTGTTCCAAATTATGTAATTATATGAAGCATATTCCTTCATAAAATAAATTATTATTATTAGTAGCAGTAGTAGTAGTAGTAGTATTCATGTTGATCTGAAAATTAAATGATATGGGCATATTACTCATTTTGAAATACTTATTTATTGAAAGTCTTTGTACCTGATGTAAGAACATTGGTGAGTGCCTCATATTGAATTTTTTTTTTTTTTTTTTTTAACTATTAACATTATTAATTTAGGTGCGTTCTATAAATAGGTAAAAGGTGTGTTCAGTTTCAATGTTGCTATTGAGAGCCACCCGAGTCTCCGCGCGCTAGACTCCACACGGCCAGGAGCTCCCGCGTGCGTGCGTGCATGTGTGTGTTTATGAGAGAGCGAAAGAGAGAGAGCGAGAGAGTGTGTGTGTGTGTGTGTGTGAATGTGTGTAATGTGAAAAGAGTAGAAATACTGTATGTATGAGTGCATGCGTGGGATCCGCACTGAGAAGGTATGCATATACACTCTCTCTTGAAACAATGCACTCTGCGTCTTGTTTGGGTTTTAGGTCTAGATTAGGTTTTTGGTATATACAAATTCGGGGCAGTTCATGTGCAGGTAAAGCAAGCAGGGAACGACAAGGCAACCGATTCACTCATGTAAGTATGATTCTGCTGAATTATTTGTTGTACGTATACCAAAGTATATATAGACTAAAACTGCCGTCATGTTTGCATGCGCGCAATCATTGCATTTTAATGGTCATTGTAAGGCTGTAGGCGTGCTGTCAGAATCAAACCTCAGTGCAATAGCAGGCTCAACATCCGCAGTTATTTTCTCCAATTGGCACGTAATATAGATCCTGTTAGATACATCAAAAGATAGGAGTGCGGGAAGGTTTGAGCGTTTCAAACTCAACAGCCTAAATATGTGCATTATTTTGCGTTTTGCGTTATTAAAAACTAGGCTATATAATCCAGGCTGCTTTTGCTTTTTACTTTTTTTGCCACAATCTAATGTAATTCTATATTATTATTATTATTATTATTATTAGCCTATTATTTCTCAATTGTTTTGGAATTCACAGTACAATATTAAGATGAAGGATATAACCTGACAGTTTTTATTTATTATTTCTCTTTGTAATTAGAAGGCCATTCTGCAATAAACCGAGTCTCATTTTGTCATCAGATCCCGTGGGAGCTCGTGGGCTCCTGCAGGTGTCTTTCAACATATTTAAAGCAGCCATTAACAGTAATACATGTCTACTAACTGTCAGTCTTCTTCCGTTGATATCATTCCCGACCTATAGTTATCTTTTATGCTTTTATGAATATAAGGATATTGGATATAGAGGATATAGAGGTCCGAGCTGCTGGCGTATTAAAACCAATAAATATGATTGTAAACATGGGCACATAAACATATTGTGAAACAATTATTTTTGTCCTCAAATAAATGTATTAGGCCGAATGAGGCACGTAACGTTTATGCGTAATTACCAGTGGATTGCTGCCTTTTGATTTTGTGCACTCCAGAGCCATTTAATTCATAAATAAAATAATAATTTTGCAGTTTATTTAGCTCATCTGCTTAAAGAGGTTTAGTTGGATTAACAAGGCAAAATGCTGTAAACACTTTTACATATACTAAACCTGCCGTTTTCTGCTCTGAAGGAAGAAGTGATCTTGTTACTCAGTCCCCACTGACGAATTACATTTATTGGTTTATTGATTGACTCCATATTAAACGTTTTATCGGTAAAACATTCTCTTGTCAAGACGGATGATACGACACGAAACACGTATTGCCATTAAAATGGATATGTGATATAGATACAAACATTCTGAGTTTATTTCTTTGAGGAATGCTTTTTCTCAATTACACATAAATTATATTTGTCCATGATGTACAGGTGTTGGGTAGGTTATTAAAAATGTGACATTGTTGAATGATTAATCTTGATATCATCTAGCCTATATAATTCAGCTGTCGTTTTATTTTAGAGCGAGCAAATATGACTTGATACACATATCTATATAAAACAATGTACCCATTTTTTTTCTCAGTAAAAGCTTGCCATTTTTGTCCATTCCTTACACAACAATTCAAATGAAAATTTCTCACGCATTGGGCTGGGCTTTTTATTCATATACGGAGCAACACCTTTGTAAAGGCATTTAACTGTAATTACACTTGTAAAGAAAAGTGTTGCTCCTCATCACTGGCTCATTGGGGAATAGTTTTCTGCGTCATTTAAACGTCTGCCTTTTTACAAGCTCCTGGAAACGTGATGGCTATGTAACCACGCATTTGGACTATTTTCTTTCCAGATTGTTGCCATTTTCCTGTGGTTTAGCACAGGAAGGGAGGGATGCTGGCCCAGTCCCCGGAAGAGAGGTGTTCTGCAAACCAGGCCTTAGTAACATCACATCCACACTGAACTGATGTCAGTGACAGAGCTTTTGTCACCCTAATTAATTAAGGACAGAATTCAAGAGGGTTGTCAACTAGCCTAAATACATCCTTGTAATTATATATATTTATAGAAATGTATATATATATATATATGAATACAGTTGTAAGTGTATTTTTACTGTAAGTCAAATAAAATGTATACAGGCACCATTGTCTCGTCACTGTTCGGTCCAATTAATTATAATAAGAATTTAAAATGTAAAGTGTTTTAATACAATATCTTGGGTTAAACTTAAAAAAAAGGAATTTTAACAAATAAGGAAGTTATTTTTATTTTTTATTGTTAATTTCATTTATGTGGTTACTTTTGGGCACAACAGACTGCAACAATTTATACCGTCATTAATCGGCACATATTGTTGGATTTTACCATTCAATAATTTGAGCAAAAATTATAACTACTAATAGCTAGCTAATCATAAAAACTATAATGTAAATAACAACAAGTAAAAACATATAAAAATTATTCAATACTATTGCTATTACTACTACTACTAATAATAATAATAATTTGTAACCGTTATAAATAAAACTGATTAGAATTAGATAAGTCTGTTGTTATTGCTATACGTTCGTCCAAAGCAAATGAAACCAAATCTTTATTCATGGTAGGAAAGGGCTCAGCTTATGTGTTACGCACTGATAGAATCTCACCACACTCAATATGTGAAATGATATCCACCAAGCAGTGGCCACAGTCGGAATACATAGGGAAAAAACCCCACTTGTTGAGACAACTACGGCTGCGCTCTGATCTTTACATGCTAATACAGTGAATGTAATGGCAAAGTAAACACAACTTCATGATGGCGGGGCTTCAGGCATCATACCCTCTCTCTCCAATGCACACGAACAGTGTGTGTGTGTGTGTGTGTGTGTGTGTGTGTGTGTGTGTGAGGGGGAAAGACGGAAATCAGAAAATTGGCAAAGGTACTCAGTGGCTGTAGTAACAAAACATTATCAAAGGCAATAGTGGTGGTTGCCGTAAACACTTTGAGAATGGAGAGGTGAGGCAGAGTAATTGAAAACAAATATGCGCATGTCGAACACTTACAAAAGCTGTTTTACAGATTGCAAGTGACTATTAAATATATAGTCTCTCTCTCTCTCTCTCTCTCTCTCTCTCTCTATATATATATATATATATATATATATACACATTCCATCGCGCGCATTTGGATTGGTGACACGCCTGTGCCCTTATAACGTAAGGCGCTCCACAGCTAATGAAACCGCGAGAGCAACTACAGTTAAGTTCCCTGGGTAATTATTAGCCATTAATTGGGTTCAAGACCTTGGGAGTGTATGGGAAATAGGAAATCTGACCACTAATCCTAGACAGACTTTTTTCCTCCGTTGTCCCTCGTTCAAAGCGAAGGACTACGTGCGCCATGGGCTACTTAATGCACACACAACCTACAAACAGGATCTAAACATGCAATATAAACCTAATCCATACATAACCTTCAAACTAATTATCTCAACATCCCACCACATTATGTGCATATACAACATATACAAACAGTTCATACCTAACCTATACAAACATCGTCATATACAAACACAACCACATTTGACCTACAAACACATTTTCTACACATACAGTAATGTACACATCTCATACAAATACATAACCTAATGCAATAATTTATTGTGAGTTAAAAAAGATGTTTTCAAAACTGACATGTTTGAAATTTATAGAAATTTCATTCCGCACAACAATTATCAAAATCAGCATTTCACCCGTGGTATTTTATAGAGTAAAATGAAATAATAGGCAACAATGATTTTGTTTGCATAACAGTGCTTTAATTTAACAGCAGTGTAACAGCTGTAAAATGGTGCATAACCCCATGCATATGATACATAAGTCACAAGTCTTGAATAAGCGGCATATGGCATGTTACATTAATTATACCGCAATGAGTCGCCCGCTTTCATTAAGCATCTTCATAACCGCTTGTGATTAATTGCGCTGGAAGAAATTGCGTTAAGTGCTTTTCCTGTCAAAATCCCGTCTCGGAAAGGTAAATTTCGATGTTGTCGTTGTTATTGTTGTCATCCCCGCAGATGAAAAGAGACGGAGTCTGGAGACTTCATGGAAACGCACATGTGAGGATCGCCCGAGGCAAGCAAAGAAAATTACCCCGTGCAGAAACGACCCCTAATATGATGTGATCAATCACTCTGTCTGCGGGAACACCATAGTCTCTTTACATCCCAAATATGTGCTCATATATCGGCAAACAGAAAGATGATCAAACGATCTGATTTCTGATCGTTTTATATGCTATAGGGTCAGGTGTGCAGACATTGTACTGACACAAATATGAATTTATATGTGGTTTTTACAACAGCAACAATAAACAAAAGTACATATTTATTTAAATAATAATGTGTATTTTAATATATCAATTAATACTATTTAAAAAAAATAAAATACACTTAAATTAATATAAATGTTTGAAAATAAATTAATTAAATAATAATATAGCCTACCCATCAGTTAAATGTTTTAATTTCACTCTCAGTAGTAAAATGTATTCAACATATTCAAATTCGTTGCACTTTCTAAGAATCCTAAGAATCGAATTCAACATGTTTAAAATGAAAACACATGCAGTTCTCACATGTGAGTAAAATTAGATTGATGCGATTCACATAGCCTACATACTCTTTAAATAACTGGCTATGCTAGTATTCTTAATATAATGGTCTTTGTTTAGGCATTATTTTTTTAATCATCATATAAACATTAATCATTTAAAGACGCACTTAATATATTGTTGTTTGATATCTATATCTTTATTTAAAAAATAAAGATGTCCACGAGAGCCACCGCGATTTTGTCAAGCGACACATTTCAATATTCCCTAACTGTGCTATTCTGATGACCAGGGCTAAATGAAAAGGTTAATTAATCATTTATTAAATTTAAGAGCTGTGTGTTCAATAACATTTTGTTTTTGCTCAATAGTACACACGGGGTAAATGGCTGAAGGGCATCAGCATTTGTCCCGGATCCGCATTGAGGGAATAAACTGCGCCTGTCAATGGTGCGTGACGGGTCACGGGACACATGATGTTTGAAAACCTACGCGCACTCACACAACTCGCATAGCTTGATCGATTAAACACATTTTGGCATGAATCGGCGATTTCAAGTCAGATGTGCCACTCTAACAGAATATAAGAAACACATCTACACGATTTGAGCTTTTATGAATAAAGTCTTGAAGGTGATGTGCAACAGAAATGTAATAGCATAACAAAAAGTTTACTTTTCATGAGGTAAAATTGCTGGATTTTTGTGCACAGCGGGTTTAATTAAACTACTCAGTAATTAATGTTCTTGAAACCCTTCCAACCCCTTAAAAAAACAATGCATCATTTTTATTTATGGACACACACTAAACTACACACATTATAGGCTATCTATAACATAACAAGTCTTGGCAGAGGGGGTTGTTTAAATGTCTGAAGTATGAATGGCAACATTAATTAATTTAAACACTAACCAAAAATCAAAGTCCCCCTAATGAATTCATTGCTCGGGCTGAGTGTTGACTTTGACTTGCAGATGGGACTGCCTGAGTGGCTCATAAATGGAAGAGAGCAGGTTTCAGTGAAAGACCTCTCAGTGTTCCCCTCCTCTTTCTCATCAGCCCTTCCTGGAGTGACTGTGCATAGTTTCCTTTTGATTAGGACCATCTCCTCACCAGACGTCCCAGCAAAATCAACACATTTGTGTTTTTGCATACATGGAGGCCCTGGAGTCATGACAGGAGCTAAAACATCATTAGGTCAAGCATGTGAAGGTGTGGTATAAATTAAAAAAAGGTGACATTTTGTGCACTGATGAAGAAGGCGTTGTGGTTGTTTAGATAGGTAGAACATACATTTTCTTTATTTCTCATATTCTGTTTTGGGGGAAAAAAGACAAAAGCAGTGTGCAGTCGTTAAAGAGCATTCACAACATGCACTGCATGTGCTTGTGAGGGAACGTCATGACAGTTGACAAATATGTAACGAACACAAAGAATACCAAACCAATGCAAATACTAGTGAGACGTGCCCTCAAACACACTCGCACAAAGACACCAACACACACAGACACAAACACACACTCTCGCAGTAGTAAATCACTCTTATTGTCTCTCATTTAAACTGAAGACTGCTTCTCGTTGCTTATGCGCTGCTGGGATTAAGACTTGAGCTGGGCTGCTTATTTACCTGTTTATGAGTTTTATTAGGCAGTCGATCTGAGGCAGTGTGCGTGTGACAGCAAGATTAATCAGCCTGCTGCTCCGGCCAAACTACACATCACAACACACATGCAAACACCTCACTCTCTGGCGCTCATTTCCTCTAACGAGCAGAGATAGATAGCTTTCTACTGCTTTGAGGAGAATGCAACCTCTTCCTGAAGACCGGATATTTATGAAGTTTCCACAAACCAGAGAAAACCAGTTTACTCAGTTTACCCAGATTTTGTTTGCATTAAAATGTTATGTACTTATTAAAGGGATAGTTTACCCAAAAATTAAAATTCTGTCATTAATTACTCACCCTCATGTCGTTCCAAACCCGTAAGTCTTTTGTTCATCTTCGGAACACAAATGAAGATATTTTTAATGAAATCTGAGCGATTTCTGTCCCTCCATTGACAGCTACGCAACTACCACTTTGACACTTCAAAAAGTTAATAAAGAGATCGTAAAACTAATCCATATGAATTTTTCTGAAGTGACACAGTCGCTTTATATGATGAACAGATTGAATTTAGGCTTTTATTCACATGTAAACATTCATCAACACACACATCAGTTGTGGTAAACGGAAGCTCAAGCATGTTCGCTTGACGTGCGAGAACCAATGAGGTTCATTCTCGTGTTACGCAGCACGTTTGAGCTTCAGCAAGAGCCAATGAGGTTTATTCTCGTGTTACGCAGCACGTTTGAGCTTCAGCAAGAACCAATGAGGTTTATTCTCGTGTTACGCATCACGTTTGAGCTTCAGCAAGAACCAATGAGGTTCATTCTCGTGTTACGCAGCACGTTTGAGCTTCAGCAAGAACCAGTGAGGTTCATTCTCATGTTACGCAGCACGTTTGAGCTTCAGCAAGAACCATTGAGGTTCATTCTTGTGTTACGCAGCACGTTTGAGCTTCAGCAAGAACCATTGAGGTTCATTCTTGTGTTACGCAGCACGTTTGAGCTTCAGCAAGAACCAGTGAGGTTCATTCTTGTGTTACGCAGCACGTTTGAGCTTCAGCAAGAACCAATGAGGTTCATTCTTGTGTTACGCAGCACGTTTGAGCTTCAGCAAGAACCAATGAGGTTCATTCTCATGTTACGCAGCACGTTTGAGCTTCAGCAAGAGCCAATGAGGTTCATTCTCGTGTTACACAGCACGTTTGAACTTCCGCAAGAGGTTTGTTCTCACACGTCAAGCAGGTTTGGTTGAGCTTCTGTTTATGTTCGCTGATGAATGTTTATATGTGAATAAAAGCTTAAATTCAATCTGTTCGTCATATATAAAGTGATCAAGTCTCTTCAGAAAATTTGGACTATACCGCTCAATTCATATGGATTAGTTTTACGATCTCTTTATGAACTTTTTGAAGCGTCAAAGTGGTAGCTGCGTAGCTGTCAATGGAGAGACAGAAAAACGCTCAGATTTCATTAAAGATATCTTCATTTGTGTTTCGAAGAGGAACTGCAGTCTTATGGGTTTAGACCAACATAAGGGTGAGTAATTCATGACAGAATTTTAAGTTTTTGGTGAACTCTCCCTTTAAGAACATTAGAAAAGAAATTTGTAATGCACAATTTCAGTCGTTGAAATATTTTTTGAAAGCAACGAGTTTCCCCACTAACTGTAAAGAAATTAAATGCACTAAAGAGTCAGTTCAGCAATCATAATTCATTTCCTAATACATAATGAACTGGAATGTGCTGAGTGGGAGTTTTGATTTCAGTCTGTGTGACGAAGCTTGAATCTCTCACATTACAAATTCATCTTCAGAGTACAACACCAAAGAACACAGACATGTCATGCACATTAACTTTGTCCGTTTCCAGGAACATTCAACGTTTTTTGCCTAATATCAGCTTTTGTATTGTATTGCTTTGATTTGCTACAATGTGAAGCAATTCTTTGAAGCTGTGTTTGGACACTGCGCACCATACGTACTGTAAACATGTCTGAATATCACTGCATTAGATAACAAAATATCAAACCAAGTCACATTTATTTTAGTGAAAGCAAACAAAACATCACAAAAAGACAGTTGTTTGGTTTCAAATTGATACAGCAATAGATATAAAGATCAAAAAGAAGACAAAAAGTATTTGGACTCTTTCTGGTTGTCAAACATGATCATAGTTCATGTGATGAACTACACTTGTGGTTACTCGCCTGGGACACTGAAAGTCACTGACACACCAGTTGATTAAAAGCCATTGAAGCTAGATACATTTGTTTGATATTTTGTTATTTAATGCAGTGACAATTGTGCATTTTCAATGGGCTTTTAAGTGTTCAAATACTTATATTTTGAGGTGTTTAATTAAATAGGTGCTGCACTCTGTAGTTCCTCATGTGAGACTGCTATTAGTGTCTAAAGACTGCCCTCCTGTGTTCCTCATACAAAGTGATTCAGTTTGTCCCAGCACCAACTCTACCAATTTAACATTCCTTCTCTTCTCCCGTCATTCCCATGTGGGCTACACCCCAGGCATCCCAGACCACTGTACTCTGTGTATTACATTGTTTCAAATGTCATCCTACCTCAATAATCCTTACTCATGAAGAACATTCGACATTGATCCAGAATCAGCATTGCCACTATTGATATGAGGTGATGATTTCTGGATAAGAACAAGTTTTACCTCACCATTTCTTTTCATAATTATCAAAAGATGTGTCAGATTCAAGTTCAGTTCATATCCACCTCCCTCAGAATGAAATAAAGATGGAAACCAATTCATTTCAGTTATGAACATTTATATTAACAGTATAAATTAGTCTTATAACTCAGCATAAAGTGCAAAGAGGTTTATCATGAACATAGATTAAAAATGAACATACAGATAAAGAAAAGTGTCAGGACAATATATTATTTCTGAATATGATATTTTATTCTAAGCCAATGCATTGTGTGAATTTTAAAAATATAGGCCCGATTTCACAGACAGGGTTTAGATTAAGTCAGGATTAGGCCTTAGTTCAATTAGGGCATTTAAGTAGCTTTTATAAACGTGCATTACACTGTAAACCCTAACGCTCAAAATTATTAATTGGTTTGAGTAGAGCCAACTCAAATTGAACAAATTAGTTCAAACAAAAAAAAACTTTTATGATTATTTAGAACTTTCTTTTTCATTTGAGTTCTCAAAACACATTGTAAATCATCTGAATTGTTTCATTGTTTTGAGTTTTATGAACTTGTTTCTTTTAATTTAGACTAGCTAGTTAGTTTAACCGAAACTGGGCTGGGATTTCTATTTCCCAGCATGCTTTGCCATGACACTCAAAAGGGACAGTAAATGCCTAAATTAAGTGTTATATTATGTTATTTTGTGCAAGATTAACGTTAAGTGTGAGATTAGGTAGTGTTTAATGTTTTGTTATGCTAGTTTAGAAGAGTTTCTGTTATGTTATTTTTTTTTTTTTTGTAGGGTTACCATCATGGTGACGAGTGGAGCATGAGCTTAGTTTGAGAACAGATATATGTTAAATGTATTATAATGCTGTCCTCATTCAGCAAGTGCTATGCTAATGCTACCAAAGCATTGTGTAACCATTTAGCAAGGTGGCATTTATTGAATTAGCTAGTTAAACTAGTCAAGTTTCCACTACTAAAAATCTGAGATTACATGATATTTTTAAATTAAATGTATGAATTAGCTTACTCAAATATTTCATGTTCAGAGCAATTAAAATGTATGATTACAAAATAAAAATCTGCAAGTTCTGCTTACTTAAACTTGACATTTCTTAACTTAAAAAATTTGGGGCAACTGATTGCCTCAATTTTTTGAGGTTTGCCAACTTATTCGGGTTTACAGTGTAGAAAAAAAAACATTACTGGTGTGCATCTTGAGACAAAACAATGACACTGACATATTTTAATATAGTTCAGTGCAAGTTGTTTTTAGTTAAAACAGCTCAAACATGGATTTTAGTGCATAGGGACTAGGCTTAAGCCTTGTCTGTGAAACCAGGGTATAGGCTTATATCACAGGGAGTATAGGGAAAAAGAATATATTACATTGCACGTACATTCTTAAAAATAAAGGTTCTTTATGGGCACCTATGGTTCCATGAAGAATATTTAATTTCCATTGCACAAAAGTTCTTGGTTGCACTTTATTTTACAATATGTGCACTTACCTAAGAAAGTACTGGTAATATAAGGTAACTACATAGGTTAAGGTAAAGTTTAGGGGTAGGTTCAGGGTTAGTACCTAGTTTATTGTAATAACTATAATAAGTGCATTGTATCTACAACAGGACTGCAAAATAAAGTGTTACCAATTTCTTTATAGTGGAAAAATCTTTAGATTATTTAAAATGTTCTTCACACTAGAAAAAAAAAAATCTTTGGGGAACCAAAAATGGTTCTTCTGTGGCATCACTGTGAAAACCCCCTTTTGGAATCTTTATTTTTAAGAATGTAGTTTATGTTACAAAATGTGTCTTACTCTCTTTCTTCCATCATGCTCAAGTAGCAATGTACAAATTGAGCAAAGGAAGGCACGCAAAATATGAATCAATTTGCGTGCATGTCTTGCATTCTGTCACCGGCTGAGTTTAAGCAGGCGTTCGCCCTCGGCTCAGAGGGGAGATCGGCTAGCCGTAGAGGAATGTTGTATCTACACGTGAAAACGAGGCCGCCGTGGCCCTGGATGGCTTAAAACTCCACAATTCATGTCGTACCTACCACATAGCCAGTGAACTCTCCAGCGCTTTACTCATAACTATGGCTTTAAGAACTTGCTCTCTTGGCTATTATGATTATTCTGTGTGAAAAATGCAGCCTGGAGATATGACAAGTGTTGGCAGTGCAGTTACGTTTTCCTTAAAGGTACACTAGCCTTCGCTCATACACAAAGAGTCGTTGATGTTTAAAAAATAGAAAAAGTGTTAAACGCAGATGGTCGGCAGTCAGCGTGTGAGAGAGATGGAGGGATGGAGAGAGCAAAAAGGAAAAGTGAAAGAGTGTGAGGGGGAAAATGAAGTGTGAACAAAGAATAAATCTTTCTGCAAATAGCCTACTTTTTTCTCCACTTTTCCAGGATCGAGTTATGCTTTGCTTTAATTAAAATGTATTTCTCTCCAAGATGGAGGCATGTTGATGGGCCAGACCCTGGCCATGATGCCAACCTGTCAGACCTTTATTTAGACTCGACTGTGTGAACGACACCACGACCATTAATCAACATTCCTGTCACCTTTTCTCTACAATTTATTCACGTCTTCTTTCCGAGGGGATAGATTTGTCCAAAAGGGTGAATCTCTTCAGTCTTGAATCAACTACACCTTTAAAAACTAAACCTTTGGAAAAACATCTACCTAAATTTTTGCAAAACTCCAAAAACGTACCTGTACATACAATTCGCTACAGTTTTCAGCTGAAATGAACACTAGAGACAGAATAACACCAACAACTTTCATTCCTTTTCACACAAATTATGATTACAGAGGCAGATTAGGCCTATCAATTAATGAAGACAAATTTTCTAAGGTTTCTTGCACAATACTACCTCAAGCCATAGTGCATGATTTGTAAACGAATACATTTTAACGTCTGTATTACATATCCAGCTCCATGCGTATGGCTTTTCAGTGAAATCCAGTGAAACACAGTTTGACAAAACAAGGTAAAATGGGTTTTTCGCTTCAGCAAGTACATTTTGATCTGACATTAACCCCTATTGGTTAAGTCTAGGATATAATTTTGCGTAAGTTTCGCATTTTCAAATGCGATAGAACATTAACCTTTTAACGCCACAATTCATTTCCGAACTGTTGCTATCCGTGCTAAACAACGTAATAAAATGTCAAGTGCTTTTTACTGCCACTTACAAGACATTTCACTTTGAAACTGCCACGAAACGTACGAGAAGCAAGGTCATTTTTTTTTGCAAAAGTGTCTACACGTGCATGCATTTTCTATTGAGCAACTACTTAACTTTGGAAAAGCATTTTCCCTCAAATTGTTCAAATTTAAAACAGGATTTTAGGTGTCTGGTGACAAGGTAACTACTTAACCCAACCCACTTTTAAAAGAAAGACTCCACAACTGGACCACACATGGAGAGGGCTAAACTCTAATGTGTGCAATGTCAAGGATTTGTTCACTGAAGCTTTCAAATCTGAGCCTGGCCCAGGCTGTTGGGAGCGCAGGATTGTGGGTAATAGGGGCAGCTCTGTGCCCGGTCAGCCCTGCTGGACACACGTTTGAGTGAGCAGACACAGGGCAGCGTCTGTGCGTCCAGACCAGGGACTATGCTTTTTTCCCCTAAGAGTTCTAAACTCTTGTTGACAGATGAATCTTCAACTCCCTTCTCAGAGTCTCCTTCTCTTCCTCTCTCTATTTCAAAAGCTGACCTGATGGAGAAGATCCTATTCTGTTCTGTTCCCTTTCACTTTTTGGCATCAGTTAATGTGTTTCCGACAACCAAACTCTGTTTTTTTTTTTCTACACTGAAATTCTTGTTACTGAGGAGCGGTTGACAATCTTCTACCTTACAACTTTTATTTTTATCTTATTACCTTCTTCCTCTCTTCCCACCTCTGATCTCTTTCTTTCTCCCCCCTTCATCCCACTCCTGAAAGAGCATCTCTGGCCACACAATAAGAGCCGAAGGGGGGGAGAGGAGGAATTTGCCGGCCTGGGACTGCACCTGGATGCCCAGAAAGGCCGGTCCTGCTGTGAGGAGCTATTGTTCGGCATGTCAGCGGCTCCCTGTTCTAATGTCCCTGTATATCATCATTGTGATTATGTCAGATGACTGGGGTGGCCCCTGCACCATGGAAAGCTTAAATGTGGACCCCGAGTCCCACTGGATGAAATCTTAGCACTTAACCCCAGCTATGAGCATTGTGTACCGCGGGAGGGGTTTTTCCTCTTTCTCCCTCTCTCGCTCTCTTCCCATTTTTTCACCTTCTCCTATTCTTTTAAAAGGCCTTACTCGCTTGACCATTCATTCTGTCTTTTACAGCTTTTCTTTGTGATTTTTTCCTCAGTTCGGTGTGGGACAGGACTCTCAAAAGCACCTGTCTCCTCAAGTTCCACATTATATTAAAGGGAAGTACAAAGGTCATGCCATCAGGTCAAAATGCTATTTCCTTTTAAAATGATGACTTTTCACAATATATTCATGAAAAGAGACTAAATATATTATATTTACTGGGACATACAGTAATGCGCCAATGAATAGTCATAAAAGAATAGTGAGAGAAATTCAGCACTGAAAATAGTAAATCCACTTTTTTTTTACACTGACAGCTGCCATTTTTTTAGCCGTATATTTCACAAATTAACTTTTTTACAGTGTATGATATGCTGAGTAATCACTTAGTAACTCACTTGCTAATTTTTTTATGGTGAAAATTCTCTGCGTCCAAAATCGCATACTGTATTAGATACTAGATATGTTTTGAAACGTACTTCACACCCGTTAAAAAAGCATGTTCTATATAGTATGAATGTGTGTAGTATTAACAAAATTCGGACGTACTACATCCGCCATGTTTTCACTGTCATGTGACCTTCTAGTGTCAGTTGAGTCGCCATTCACAAATCCTCTCCTGTGGCCTCATGGGATAGTAAAGCGTCCATCGAATGCACACTTTAGAATCTCAGAAGTAGTAGGTCATCTGTGTACTTCAAATACTATGTATTCGGACATACTACTCTGTTGGCGTAGTTTTTTTGCATACTATATATTAGGGAATTATTGGATTTCATATGCAGCGACTGTGTGCTGGCTTATTGTTTTTTACAGGTTCTTATTCGAACTCTGTTGCTATTTTGTCACCATTGAAAGCCTTGTTTATTGAATGTTTTTATTTACTGCATATTGAAGCATCTCTTTTACTGTTTTTTTCACTGCACTCTTTTACTGAATCAACACCCCTTGATTCCAAAAGCCATTTGAAAAATAGCATTTACTCCAGAACTCTTGTCCCCTGTGTATCTGGGTTGATTTCCCAAGACTTAGCACAGGACAACCCAAATTCATCATAACACCGCCTCCAGTGCACTATACTGAAAAAAAAAACATGCATGCATTATTAAATAAGGAATATCTTATAGTCATTCTTCCAAAGTTCCACTCCCTGTAATGTAAGAATGATCACCTTGTCTGAAGTGTGATACATTTGGAATGCTATGTGCCATTTTTTGGTTCAGAAAGAGATTTTAAGGGTCACACTTTTTTTTTATTATTAAATATCATGTTACCATGCAATTACATACGCTTTAAATGCTTGGTCACACATGTTGGTGTTCATGTTACCATGTATTTATGTATAATTACATTTAAAGACCCCCTGTGGTGAAAATCAAGTTTTTAATGTTGTTTAAATGTCTATGTGGTGTTTTTAATATGCTTTAAGACAAACCATGTGCAAATTCATGTCAACACCATTGCTGAACATTTTCTCCTTAAAACTGCAGTGAACCAAAGACAGTCTCAAAAACGCGGTTTGAAATCGCCGGTGTTTCGTATATCATAAACTTGTAACCAATCACGTCAACGTGTGGGCGGGCTTTAGCATATCATTAACTATGTTGCGAAGCAAGAGAAGTCAGGTTATCCCAGTATATTTTTCTGTTGTTATGGAAAATCGGGTTCATTAGCAATATAGCAGGTGAATTATGTATATGATGTATATTACGATGTTATGATGAACTATATGCCTTTCCCCACTGACGTTTCTAAGGATGGTGATTTTTAGAAGGCAGACTGAGATGGCGAACGGGAACATGGTTTGTGTAACATTAGCAACACAATATTAGCTGTTTGATAATGTAGTCAAGCAAAAGGCTAATCATATTATTTACTGTTGTCTGTATGACTTTGTAAAGAGCGCTACCACTGTGCAGCGTTTACCTCAGTAAAGTTGAGCCGACCGAGTGGATCTCTGAGCTGGTGTGAGTGAATGGAGGCGGGGCTAATACTAAATATACACTAAATGAAGCAAGGGTGTAGAGTTACATTCAAGCTATTTTAAGGCATGAAGAATATGTCATTTTGGTGATCAAAGATGAGTTTTAAGGGATAAAATGATTGACTACGGGGGGACTTTAAAATAATTACAGAATAATTCTAATTAACTACATGTACATTTTGGAGTGTCAATATTTTTAAGCTGCTTGTAATTACACAGTTCTTGTTAATACTATAGTAAGTCATTTGAGTAGTTTAGCAAGTGTGACACAAACACTAAAAGGAAGCATTACCAAATGGGTGAGTTGGAGCAGATAGTAAAGGAATCAGTCAACAAGTAACCAGATGCATATTGTCACAAAATGTAAACTACATTATCGCCCAGCTCTAAACTGCTAAATGCAACTATGAGATATTGTGATACATAAACATTAACAACATGATTTTCTGTAAAGCTGCTTTAAAACAATGTGTATTGTGCAAAGCGCTATACAAATAAATTTGAGTTGACTTGACTTCTAAATAGCATCCCAGAATGCTAGCAAGCTCAAACATTGGACAGTTTTAAGTTTAACATACTTCTGTTTGTATTATTTCATATTCTAAAATGTGTGAGTAAGTGTCTCAGTGTAAATGTAACTAATGAGATTTATGTGTAATATGTGTAAAATGGGCTCTGTGATGTAAAACAGTTACCGATTTAAGCTCATGAAATTTGACATGAAAACAAAGACTCAATTTTTCAGCAGCAGCACAATAAAAACGTCTTGTCGTGTCAAAGGTGAGTGGGCAGGTCTGGGAGGTGAGCGGCTGCAGCGGGTCTGTGGCGTGAGGCACGCAGATTTACAGAGTGTGAACAGTGTCTGGGTATTTCTGAGACTTAATGAAGCCTCGGGGGAGGCGTAGCCCCTCTATGAAATGCATAATCCCCTGGGTCTGCGTCCTTTAGGAGCCATTTCAAAATATAGCACTGTTTTTTTTCTCACCCTCTGTGAGTTAAATGATATCCCGCATATGTGTCATTAATTGAATTGATAATTGATAAAATGAATATAGTCACAGATAGGATTCTGCATTGAATAATACTTGTTGGAAACAGACCAGCGAGTCCCGCATGAGGAACAAGTGCGCTAACCGCACAGTTCTCACACTCTTATTTTGATTCCTTCCAGACCTGCTGTTCCTTATACAGCATAAGGACACTCCAATCTGATTTTCTAAATAAAATAAAATTGATTGCAGTGAAACAGTTAAGCCTTCATGCAGCAGCTCTTAAACACTAAATCCTGCTGTATGCAACAAGACAACACAATATAAATCAGCTACAAAAACAATTTACTTTGTGGCCAAACTACAGTATTCATTACAGTGTAATTACATAAGTATTACTACGTAATACACATGAACTGCATGTAATTAATATGTAATCAGTTTGTGAAGCTGGATATAATAATGCATTGGTGTTCCAGTTGCTATTGTAATCAATTACTATAATATGTAGTATGTGCACCATATGTAACATATGACACTGAAAAGTAAACTGTTCTTTCCCCTCCCATGATGGGCAACAATGAACGTTTGCTAAATCATTTTATGTGCAGACATTTCCCAGAAAGACTATGTCACTAGTTTAAGTGTTTCCAGTAACAGAGATTTCCCTCGTCAGTCCTCGTATGTGCAATATAACCATATGTTGTCACATTGCAAACAATTTCCTTGGTCTACGCATAACCACTACAAATGTTCTAGTTTATTCAAAGACATGGCTTTTGAAAAACATATCCTGCCAACTCAGTTGAATTAAAACAGCAGTTTCTTTAGAGAAAACATTGAGTATTTATACAGTGTGACTATTAAAATTAGAAAGCAATAAGCTTTAGTAGCCTTTGATAAAATTGTCACATTTTAACTAGTGCTGGGCAATCGATTAATCGCGATTAATCGCATCCAAAATAAAAGTTCTTGTTTGCATAATTATTATGTATATATAAATACACACACATGCTAGGGGTTGAACGACTTCAGATTTTTTAAAGTCGACATTTATGTGATGAAAGTCGAGTCGATGTCGCTGATGACATCATTAATGAACAAATAAGCCTGAACCTCGAGCTGAGACATGAACACGTTTTTTTTTTTGTGAACAGGACAGCTATGGCATATGACCAAGCAGCAACCTCCCCCAGTTTCTCTTGAAGTCAATATGGAAGTGACTTAAACTGAAACCCCAGTTCATCGACTGGCCGCTAGGGACAGGCTCCAAAAGGGAACAGAATCTCATTGAGCCCCATGTTAAATTGCCCAACTTTACAGCAGAAAAAAACATACAGTTTTTTTGTACAGGCAGTTTACAGCCTGGTACAAATTGTGGTTTTGGTCTATATAGCTAATTTTGCCCTTCATGACAACTGTGAGGGGGGTGAATTTTTTTATAACTCATTCGTTTACATTATATAAAGCCTTAAAGTTCTGCATAATTAAGGGAATGGCCACTTTGAGTGACAGGTGGATTGTAGTTTGTCTGCTGTCTGTTAGTCATCACGTCACCTCAGCTCCACCCACGTCCCGCCTCTTTGCCCATTTTCAGTTATCCGGGTGTGACGCGCGGTGACGCGCTGCCAAGATGGCGGCCAGCTCGACCCTACTTTAAGCTTCAAAACTGCCCTTCAGAATCCTATGGGTGACGTCATATTTTTTTACAGTCTATGCAAAAGGTTATTGCTCCTACATAACAGCTTTTGTTTATCAATTCTTTTGTCTTTGGGTCATTATATTTCTCACATATTTCTGTTCGTTCTGAATCAGATACAGATAAAGTAGCACATTAAAGATTACATCTATATGAATGCATTTGTGAGAGAGCGATTGCGTGTGAATTAATTCTACCTGGCAGCTCTACTAATAGTGAAGTTGTGGGTTTAGTTATCAAGAAATATATGCTAGAACTTTTCAGTTTCTAAGCTATTTTATTGATAAATCACAGAACAGTGTTGGCAATACATTTCTGCGCTACTGAATGATTTTGTGTGAGGCGCGCGCGATCTTCGCGTGATGTGCGAGCTATATGTGTTACAATGCAGCACGCATTAGTTTAGAACGGTGATTAACTTACCAGTACAATAAGTTGTTTAAAACGGGCATTCTCCCGATCAATTTTGAGCATCCAGATGGCATAATCAAACATGTCTTGTGGAGAGCTCTCTGAGTATGCATTTATTTGTCATTTTAACTGTTGGAAACGGAGCGTGCGTGTCAGGAAATGGCATATCCTGTTGCGCCCTCTATAGGCCAGCGACTAGTCGACGTCAAGCTTAAAGCGTCATGGCAGAGCATTAAAGTCGACTAGTCCATTAGTCGACTAGTCTGTGCAACCCCTAACACATGCATGTATATATTTAAGAAAAATATGTTATATTTATATATAAGATAAATTATATAAATATATATACAGTATATACATGCAAATATTTCTTATATATATATATATATGAAGAAGTGTGTATTTATATATACATAATAATTATACGCAGTACACATACATATATTATGTAAACACAAACTTTTATTTTGGATGCAATTAATCGTGATTAATCGATTGCCCAGCACTAATTTGAACAAAATCGAAACAAAACCAGTCAATCTAATTGTCCAATGTATCACTTGGAAGTTGGAAGATCTGCTTTATCTTTGAGCTTCATGGCTGTTTTAAAAATTAGAAAAACAGATCCTTTCACAATGTGCAATGTGTAATAATGGCGTTTGCAGTCACATCACAGCATTAAGTGTAAAAAGCTTTTAGGATTATCTTAATGGACACATGTTCGTTCACTAATCTTTTCAAAATAGGAAAACTGTGATTGCAAAATCAACAGTATCATGATGACATATGGTACCTAAGGGGTGGTGTAGACCTCATTAACACTCATGAAGTGACATTCACGCAACACATTAGCTCAGTAATAGACAAAATCACTATCAGAGATGCAGGACGTACATTGTGAAGGATAGGGTTTTCTAAGGGCTGCCGGGTTTTCTGAAGTCAAACAATGTTAATGCATCCATTAGAATGAGATTTTCCACACTGGTTGGCACAGTTTTAGGGTTTGAAACAGGTTTCCCACAATGTTTGCACTGTTTCAGGATTTGTTCTTGTCTTGGGAACAAATGTATTTCTTCCGTGAAAACAAAAAACAAATGTGCTAATATCTTCCTTTCTGGATCGGTGCAACAGTAGCAGTGCTGGGGGCTTTTCTATATTTCCGTCACTTTAATCGCTCAGTCCATTTACACAAACATTACAAAGCCTACATGAGTTTTGAGCTTTGATCCTCAGAAACAAGGAACAAAGTTAGTTAATAGATCTGTACATTTGCATTTAATTTCCAAGTAGCTCAGTCCAGGAAATCTACACACAGCATATTCAAACAGACAGACAGAGAAAAAAATAAAAAAAAATAAGCTAACTTACAACCAGATAAACCACTGTGACCTGCTCATGACCTGTCCATGGAAATTTACGCCCGCTCAACCTTACATATACGCAAATAGTGAGTATACAGCATTACAAACAGATGTCAAAGAGAGATCTGAAATTATGGCCAATGAGAATTAACTGTGCTGGATTTTGCAATTATAAATGGATAAAAAAGATAAGAATTTTATATTTATTTATTTATAATTATATCTTATAATAATGGACATTCAAATGAAGGGTATGTTGCTCTTTGTGTTAGATTCAAGATTCAAACAAGCGTTATTTACATGATAAACAAAGATTTACATTGCCAAACAATATGTATATTTTACACTGATTACACTATATTTTACAGTACGTGTACTTAGTCAAGAAAGTACTGGCAATACAAGGTAACTACATGGGTTAAGGTTATGTTTTAGGGTAGGTTCAGGGTTAGTACCTAGTTATTACCCAGTTATTGTAATTGATATAATAAGTACATAGCATGTACATGCGGAAGTTGCGGAACAGGACTGTAAAATAAAGCACATATTGCAAATATTTATAAATACAATGGGGTCAAAAGGTCTGACACCACTAGTGAAAATGTTTCTCTGCTAGACTAATTTAATAGAAAAAATATTTGGACCCACTTTATATAAAGTACCTTTAACAACTATGTAATAACATTTTAATTAATAATTTGATACAATTCACTTTTTGTGTACATGCATGTTTTTTACATTGTACTTATTTTACATTAATACATGCATGTAATTACACCTGTAATTAATTTCTGTAATTACATCTATATACATCTATTACTCCTACCTTTAACCCCCCCCCCCCCCCCCCCCCTCCCCTTTAAATCTAATCATACCACCAAACCTGTCCCTAACTTTACTCATATCCCACCTCAATTCATTCTTTTTTTTTACAAATTATAAGCATAATAGTTGGTAAAGAGTCAACATAGAATTGAGTGAAATTATTGCCAGTGCAAATGTTGCTTTTTCAGTGAAGACTTGTTTTTCCCAATTTACAGCACTTTGGATCATGCTGTGTTTAAATGTGCTTTACAAATAAATGTTGTTTTTGTAGTGAAAAGTTGAATTTCAGAATGTCTTTGTATTTGGTGAAAGTATTTGGTGTGTCCCTTTTTAGCTTTAAAAAAGAAGCTGAAGTTTGTTCAGTACCTGATGATTCATGTTATCCAGCATGGTTTGAAAATGTTCCAAAAAAGCACACTACAAAAGAAGCAAGAAGCAAGTAAATTGCTTACTTGGATTAGTGACTTATAAAGAGTGCAGAATATTAAATAGTTCTCTTTTTTTATGCCAATATGTTTCTTTGTTTTAAAACTGTTCAAATTTTAAACCTTTCTGCTTTGGTGTTTGTGTGCCATTGTTTGGCTTTTTTTTTATGGCAAGACTTAACTCGTAGCTCGGTTTGGGCATGCTGGGGTTGTGGTGGTGGTTTAGAATCTTCCCGTTTAAAGTAAGCCCAAAACTCCATAATTGTACTATACAAGAGAGTCAGCAGGGGGAGTAGAGTTGAGATTTATATGTTTCTGCTTTACTTTTAACATCCTCATTCTCCTGCCAAACTAAACCAGACTCATTTGAGAAGGATTTATTTCCCCTATTTACACCTCTCTGTATTTCTGAACAGTTTTCCCCTGTTATAAGAGCTCTGTGTTAGAGAAAGAAAATAAATGTTACTGTGGAACATATACTGGAGACAGAAGTTTCACATTCACTTAAATCAATGACACAAAAACCCTCATATATGTATTATAGATTGCTTTGTTACTGAAAAACAATAGTTCTCTACATTTAAAAGCGTGTAAGCGTGCATGTTGTGCCATTTTTAAACATTAACTGAGCATCTCAACCAACTTTGTCAAGCGATGCTGTGAGTTTGTGGGCGGAGCAATGTGTTTGTCGACCAATGGAAGAGAGGAGAGTGGCATTGAAAGGATACACTGGTATGGGATTAATTTCCCGCCAAATGTAATGCGGTCACGGATCAAAAAATAATAAGCATGATTTCAAAATTTAAAAACACATGTAAAAATATATTGCACAAAATGAAAACAATAATGCAAATATTATTAATATAAGCGTGAATCAAAACTTTAAACACATTCAAAATTATATTGCACAAAACTTAAATTTATGTAATGTGTTCTTAAAAATTATGTTTTCCTTGGTTTTAGTATTATTTTGTGCTCTCTTACATTTTCTGTTCATATTTTATTCTTTTTTATGCTTTTTTTTCTCTTCACTCTTCTTTCCATGTTCTGCGCTTGTTTTCCAAATCTTGCAGTTGGAGTTTCATGTAAATTAGGGCGGGCTTAAGCATCACCATTGGTCCAATAGTTCTAGATTGACAGCTCCTCCTCTAGCCAATCAATCGAAGAGTGGTAAATAAAACCAAAGAGTAATAAAACCAAGGAAATCATAATTTTTAAGAACACATTACATAAGTTTTATGCAATATAATTTTGAATGTTTAAAGTTTTGATTCATGCTCGTTATTTTTTTAAATGCGCTTCAATTTTTTGATTCACACTCATAATAATAATATTTGCATATTTTTTTTTTTCATTTTGTTCAATATATTTTTACATGAGTTTTGAAATTTTGAAATCACGCTTATTATTTTTTGATCCGTGACCACAGTACATTTGGCGGGAATTTAATCCCATACACTGCGACTTTAGCACATTTTTAGCAACATTTACTTTTCAAAATGCAGAATATTTGTTTCTGAATAACCTTACTGTTTCAGCAGCATGTGTGGATCCAGTGTCTAAACTCTAGAGTTAGAATGCAAAGTTTCTCGGGGGAACGCAAAACTTTTGCGAGAGAACACAAAACCATTGACATATCATTTTTACTCCCATCTCACATTTTTTTCCATCACCATGTCCCTTTAGGGGTGCCGTAATACTTTTGATAAAGTAGAAACTGTTAATAATAAATCAGCCACTATATTCCGTCATCAAAACAATTCTGTTTATTACTCCCACAGGTCCAAAACTTTGTCATTTG
Source organism: Coreius guichenoti (assembly GCA_039654105.1). Lineage (NCBI taxonomy): Eukaryota > Metazoa > Chordata > Actinopteri > Cypriniformes > Gobionidae > Coreius > Coreius guichenoti. The sequence goes on along the minus strand of CM077186.1, from coordinate 7,494,907 downwards.
TTTGTATAAGATGGCAGCAACATTGATCACTGATATGGCAAACTAAAGTTGCCTCATATACATTAACCATTAAATATCCCACAAGCCATTAGCTTAATTATTATTTCACTCATGGACCATTAAATACCATAAAACAAACATTTAACCACTGATTACATTACAGCAGAAAGCCGCATTGTTGCACTGCATTCACTTGCATCATCTAGTTAAAAAAGAATGTGCAGTGCAATGAAGATTGACAGCTTGTTTGTCAAATAAAATGAGGGCTGTGAAAGCCACTAAGTTGAATTATTGATGAAGAGTTCCACCTAGAAAATGACAGTATTTTTTTTTTCAAATGTGTGTTACACTGAAAAAAAAAAACACCCTAACTTTTAACATCAGGAAATGGATTTATAATTTTGTGTTTGCTTTTCACGTCACTGCTCAATCCTAGAGAAGGATTTAACACAGTTTGGGTTCCAATCACTGTTGTCCTGACGTCATCATCCTGCTGCTCCAGACTAATTAGTCACATGGCATGTGCAGCTCAGTTGATTAGTTCAAAATTCCTGTCTGCAGAACTGAGTGCCCATAATAAATTATGGGTAAATAAAGTCCTGTGCCAAGAAAATGCTAGGCCCAGATAACAAAAAATGCAAACGTTACAGGAATATTACATTTTATTATTTTGCAAACATTATGGGAATGTTACTTTTGAATGTTTGCTGAACGTTCTGAAACAAGAAGTAACATTTAAAAAATGTTTCAGGAAAAAATATATGTTCCATGAATGATGTTTAAAACGTTTTGAGAACATTACTAAATACCAGATAACTGAACGAACATTCTATTAATGTTACCGGAAGAATGTTTGTTCATAACTTTGACAGAACATTAGCCAAAGTTCTGACAACGTTTTATGTTAGCTGAGGGATGTTAACAAAATGTAAACGTGAGCAGATAATTATAGACCTCATTGGTTTAAAGAGTCTAGGGTTGAAAGTGACTGTACACCTAAGGGGATTTGTTCCAGAAACATTTTTTGTTATGCTGGTTGAAAGTCTCTAAGTCTCTAAAGTCACTAAGTTAAGTGGTCTAAATGTATTTATATATATATATATATATACAAACCCGATTCCAAAAAAGTTGGGACACTGTACAAATTGTGAATAAAAAAGGAATGCAATAATTTACAAATCTCATAAACTTATATTTTATTCACAATAGAATATAGATAACATATCAAATGTTGAAAGTGAGACATTTTGAAATGTCATGCCAAATATTGGCTCATTTTGGATTTCATGAGAGCTACACATTCCAAAAAAGTTGGGACAGGTAGCAATAAGAGGCCGGAAAGGTTAAATGTACATATAAGGAACAGCTGGAGGACCAATTTGCAACTTATTAGGTCAATTGGCAACATGATTGGGTATAAAAAGAGCCTCTCAGAGTGGCAGTGTCTCTCAGAAGTCAAGATGGGCAGAGGATCACCAATTCCCCCAATGCTGCGGCGAAAAATAGTGGAGCAATATCAGAAAGGAGTTTCTCGGAGAAAAATTGCAAAGAGTTTGAAGTTATCATCATCTACAGTGCATAATATCATCCAAAGATTCAGAGAATCTGGAACAATCTCTGTGCGTAAGGGTCAAGGCCGGAAAACCATACTGGATGCCCGTGATCTTCGGGCCCTTAGATGGCACTGCATCACATACAGGAATGCTACTGTAATGGAAATCGCAACATGGGCTCAGGAATACTTCCAGAAAACATTGTCGGTGAACACAATCCACCGTGCCATTCGCCGTTGCCGGCTAAAACTCTATAGGTCAAAAAAGAAGCCATATCTAAACATGATCCAGAAGCGCAGGCGTTTTCTCTGGGCCAAGGCTCATTTAAAATGGACTGTGGCAAAGTGGAAAACTGTTCTGTGGTCAGACGAATCAAAATTTGAAGTTCTTTTTGGAAAACTGGGACGCCATGTCATCCGGACTAAAGAGGACAAGGACAACCCAAGTTGTCATCAGCGCTCAGTTCAGAAGCCTGCATCTCTGATGGTATGGGGTTGCATGAGTGCGTGTGACATGGGCAGCTTACACATCTGGAAAGGCACCATTAATGCTGAAAGGTATATCCAAGTTCTAGAACAACATATGCTCCCATCCAGACGTCGTCTCTTTCAGGGAAGACCTTGCATTTTCCAACATGACAATGCCAGACCACATACGGCATCAATTACAACATCATGGTTGAGTAAAAGAAGGATCCGGGTACTGAAATGGCCAGCCTGCAGTCCAGATCTTTCACCCATAGAAAACATTTGGTGCATCATAAAGAGGAAGATGCGACAAAGAAGACCTAAGACAGTTGAGCAACTTTACCACACAGTGGTAAACATGGCCTTGTCCCAACTTTTTTGAGATGTGTTGATGCCATGAAATTTAAAATCAACTTATTTTTTCCTTAAAATGATACATTTTCTCAGTTTAAACATTTGATATGTCATCTATGTTGTATTCTGAATAAAATATTGAAATTTGAAACTTCCACATCATTGCATTCTGTTTTTATTCACAATTTGTACAGTGTCCCAACTTTTTTGGAATCGGGTTTGTATACACCGATCAGGCATAACATTATGACCTAATATTGTGTTGGTCCCCCTTTTGCTACCAAAACAGCCCTGACACGTTGAGTCATGGACTCCACTAGACCCCTGAAGGTGTGCTGTGGTATCTGGCACCAAGATGATAGCAGCAGATCCTTTAAGTCCTGTAAGTTGCGAGGTGGGGCCTCCATGGACTTGTTTGTTCAGCACATCCCACAATTGAATTGAGATCTGGGGAATTTGGAGGCCAAGTCAACACCTCAAACTTGTTGTTGTGCTCCTCAAACCATTCCTAAACCATTTTTGCTTTGTGGCAGGGCGCATTATCCTGCTGAAAGAGGCCACAGCCTCCAGGGAATAGGTTCCATGAAAGGGTGTACATGGTCTGCAACAATGCTTAGGTAGGTGGTACGTGTCAAAGTAACATCCACATGGATGGCAGGACCCAAGGTTTCCCAGCAGAACATTGCCCAAAGCATCACACTGCCTCAGCTGGCTTGACTTCTTCCCATAGTGCATCCTGGTGCCATGTGTTCCCCAAGTAAGAAGGTGGCCTGGAATCTGCGTGTGCCACCCGGCCATCCACGTGATGTAAAAGAAAATGTGATTCCAGGCCACCTTCTTCCATTGCTCCGTGGTCCAATTCTGATGCTAACGTGCCCACTGTTGCCGCTTTCGGAGGTGGACAGGGGTTAGCATGGGCACCCTGACTGGTCTGCGGCTATGCAACCCCATACGCAACAAACTGCGATGCACTACACTGTGTATTCTGACACCTTTCTATCAGAACCAGCATTAACATCTTGAGCAATTTGAGCTACAGTAGCTCATCTGTTTGATCGGACCACACGGGCCAACCTTCGCTCCCCACGTGCATCAATGAGCCTTGGCCGCCCATGACCCTGTCGCCGGTTCACCACTGTTCCTTTCTTGGACCACTTTTGATAGATACTGACCACTGCAGACCGGGAACACCCCACAAGAGCTACAGTTTTGGAGATGCTCTGACCCAGTCGTCTAGCCATCACAATTTGGCCCTTGTCAAACTCGCTCAAATCCTTATGCTTGCCCATTTTTCCTGCTTCTAATACATCAACTTTGAGGACAAAATGTTCACTTGCTGCCTAATATATCCCACCCACTAACAGGTGCCGTGATGAGATAATCCAACACTATCTCACAACTAATTCATACGTATTTGTATGAGGTGGCTAATTCGTACGAATTCGTACAACCTCACTCGTCGGTTTGTCTAAACCGCAGTGGCGAGTAGGTTTAGGGGGTGGGGTTTGAGGTTAGGTCATTCGTACGAAATCATACGAATTGGGCAACTCGTCAAATACGTACGATTTAGCAAAAATCGTACGAATTCGTACGATTGAGTTCGTACAAATTTGTACAAGTGAGTTTGTAAGAGTGAGTTTGTACAAATTCGTATGAATTAGCCACCTCGTAAAATACGTACGAATTGCCATGAGATCAGGTTGGATAATCAGTGTTATTAACTTCACCTCATAATGTTATGCCTGATCAGTGTATATCGTCTGTGGAAGGCGTAGGACCATAAAATGTTTGTCCAGTCAGGCCGAATGCAAAGATATGATGTCCTACCTGCCTGTAAGCTTATGAATTTTCATACCTCCGCGCACCTACTCGCACAGACAGTTTTGGAGGAAGCGTGGCTTTGGAGAAGCTTTGAAATGAGGGTGGGATCTTATGCTTTTAAAGCTAGCTCACTATTGCTAGCCTTTCTGAAAATTACTTACCCTGCCTTTAATTGATATCTGTCAAGTCATTTTTTGACTGATATCTCAAATTGCTTATAGCAAAGGAAACTCCTCGTCTAGAGTTCAAGAAGGAAGGAACCACCACAGATAGCAACTAAAGAGATCACAAAAATTATCCTTATATTATACAAACTGTAAGATATATGGCATTACAAACCATTCTTCAGACAGGAGGAGACCCACCACCTTCTGCTAGTACCTCTGACCACTGATCCTCTGCTGTGTTTGTGTTCATTCCGCTATTGCTTGCATTACATTTCATAATTCTGAGACTGGCAGGCCAGATGCTGTTTGCTGAAACTGGGCAAGGCCACATGAGAAGCTGGAAATATAAAACATTGCTTATGCGTCTGGCCCTGTGCTTCAGTTTGCTTAGTGTTATGAACGCTGGTCAAACATCTGTAACCCACTAACCTAAATATACTCTTCTGTGGTGAGAAATAGCAGCTTATGGGTAATATTTACTTGCCAAAACCATGTAGCTCAAAACAGTGGCTGAAGCGTGTGCAGCGGGCAATAGGCTTGGACTTATTTTTTCATATGATGTCGTCATACAAGATTTTGCAAGAAGTGTTCCATGTTTCAGTCGCAGATGAATCAGAGCCAGCTGCTTTATCAGTTCACAGATTTTATCCATGACTGTTTACGTTTCTTTGCCATCACTTCTGGTACTTGTTTACTGCATGTGGCTTCATTCAAAGCATAATGACTAATGTGTGTAGGGTGAAAAGCTTGAAAATATTGTCTTATCAAGTCCAAAGCCTTTCGCAACTCATCACTAGAAAACTTAACCATCTTCAGGAATTATTTCCGTTCCTTCAAGTGATAAAATATAATGTGATTGTATTTCACTGGTGATCAGCAATGCATGTTCCTGTATACAGGGCATTTGTTTGTGACGTTGACGCTGAACAGAGGTTAGGAGGAAGATGAAGAGGAGTCTGCATGTGAAGGTCCGAAGATAAAGAGAGAAAGACAAGCAGATCGAGAACGTCATATCTTTCCGTGCATTTCACTAATTGGCTGCAGAGGGTCAGTCATACTCTGACATCTGCTGCAGATTTTTGCTGATAATAAATCAGGTTTGTTTCCTCACTGGCTCTTTTCCACTGAAGTTTCTTTTTCTCTTTCTCTATCCCTATCTCTCTCTCTCTCTCTCTCTCTCTCTCTCTTTCCCTCTCTTTCTTTTTCTTTCAGGGGACATGGGCCATTTTAAAGGAAAGTGATTGTTTCTGGTATGTGGATACATGTGCACTGTGAAACCTAACAGTCAGTTTTACTAAATGTAACAAGTTCATTCACTCAAATGCTGAATGTTCATTGCACTTAATATAAAAAAGTTATGTGAACTCAATAACTGAACTCTGACACTCTGAACTCTGAAAAACTGAATGTGTTAAAGAAGATTCCTGGCTTCCAGCATCCCAGTAAACAGGGAACGTTCCCTTAACTTTCACTAACGTTCTTTAAAAGTTATTTAAATGTTAGGACAAAACGTTCTTAAAGTAATGTTTATGGAATGTTCTTATAACGTTATTAATAGTTAATATACACTCACCTAAAGGATTATTAGGAACACCATACTAATACTGTGTTTGACCCCCTTTCGCCTTCAGAACTGCCTTAATTCTACGTGGCATTGATTCAACAAGGTGCTGAAAGCATTCTTTAGAAATGTTGGCCCATATTGATAGGATAGCATCTTGCAGTTGATGGAGATTTGTGGGATGCACATCCAGGGCACGAAGCTCCCGTTCCACCACATCCCAAAGATGCTCTATTGGGTTGAGATCTGGTGACTGTGGGGGCCATTTTAGTACAGTGAACTCATTGTCATGTTCAAGAAACCAATTTGAAATGATTCGAGCTTTGTGACATGGTGCATTATCCTGCTGGAAGTAGCCATCAGAGGATGGGTACATGGTGGTCATAAAGGGATGGACATGGTCAGAAACAATGCTCAGGTAGGCCGTGGCATTTAAACAATGCCCAATTGGCACTAAGGGGCCTAAAGTGTGCCAAGAAAACATCCCCCACACCATTACACCACCACCACCAGCCTGCATAGTGGTAACAAGGCATGATGGATCCATGTTCTCATTCTGTTTACGCCAAATTCTGACTCTACCATCTGAATGTCTCAACAGAAATCGAGACTCATCAGACCAGGCAACATTTTTCCAGTCTTCAACTGTCCAATTTTGGTGAGCTCGTGCAAATTGTAGCCTCTTTTTCCTATTTGTAGTGGAGATGAGTGGTACCCGGTGGGGTCTTCTGCTGTTGTAGCCCATCCGCCTCAAGGTTGTGCGTGTTGTGGCTTCACAAATGCTTTGCTGCATACCTCGGTTGTAACGAGTGGTTATTTCAGTCAAAGTTGCTCTTCTATCAGCTTGAATCAGTCGGCCCATTCTCCTCTGACCTCTAGCATCAACAAGGCATTTTCGCCCACAGGACTGCCGCATACTGGATGTTTTTCCCTTTTCACACCATTCTTTGTAAACTCTAGAAATGGTTGTGCGTGAAAATCCCAGTAACTGAGCAGATTGTGAAATACTCAGACCGGCCCGTCCGGCACCAACAACCATGCCACGCTCAAAATTGCTTAAATCACCTTTCTTTCCCATTCTGACATTCAGTTTGGAGTTCAGGAGATTGTCTTGACCAGGACCACACCCCTAAATGCATTGAAGCAACTGCCATGTGATTGGTTGATTAGATAATTGCATTAATGAGAAATTGAACAGGTGTTCCTAATAATCCTTTAGGTGAGTGTACGTTCTCGTAATGTTGAGAGAAAATGTTCTTGGAATGTACCACATTATTTGTACTTGATGAATGTTTTCATAATGTTGAATATGTCTTAGAATAACATTCTCAGAACATCCTTATAATGTTACTAATATTTGCAGAATGTTTTCATAATGTTATTATAAAATGTTCTGAGAACAACTTTCATAGAACATTCTTACGATGTAATTTGTACCCGATGAAAGTTCTCGTAATGTAGAAAGTGTAAGAACAATGTTCATGAAACGTCATTGCGATGTTATTTTTACTTGATGAACGTTCTCATAACATTGAGAGAAAGTGTCCTTAAGACATTTAAAAAAACTGAACATTCAGAAATAACGTTATCATAATATTTTCAAAAGGATACATTTTCTAATGTTCACAAGAAAAAATGTTCTTAATACATTCAAAACCTGGACATTTTGAACATTTAAAAAACATTCAGAAATAACGTTTTCATAACTTAAAGGGAATGTTAGCAAAACATTCTAAGAACATATTTTTGTTAGCTGGGTTGCCTCGTCTCAGACTCGGTAAGGATAGTAAATGTTAAAATTGATATGTTATGTGTTTTTGCACAATAATATAGGGTGATATATGTTAGTGTTTCATGTTCTGTTAATTTTGTTATTTAAAAGGGTTTCTGCTATGTCTCAGTTTTGAGGGTTACCATTGAGGGTTACTGGACTACCACAGTCCAGGTTTCCAAGTAGAACATAACACAGTCTCCACCAGCCTGCCTTCTTCCCATAGTGCATCCTGCTGCTAACTCTTCCCCAGGTAAATGACACATGCACACCCAGCCAATCACCTGATCTGAAAGAAAACATGATTCATCCGACGAGACAACCTTCTTCCATAGCTTCATGGTTCTGTTCAGACATTTACATGCCCATTGTAGGCGCTTTAGGTGGTGGACAGTGGTCATCATGGGCACTCTGGCTGGTCTACAGCTACGCAGCCCCATACAGCAAACTGCAATGCACTGTATGTTCAGACACCTTTTATCAGCTGTTTGAGCTAAAGTACCTCTTCTTTGTGATCAGACCAGACAGGCTAGCCTTCACTCCTCATGTGCATCAATGAGCCTTGGCCAGCCATGACCCTGGTGCACTAGTTATCCTTCCATGCACCACTTTTGGTAGGTACTAACCACTGCACACTGGGAAGACTTGCTTTTTTGGAAATGCTCTGAGTTGTCTAGCCATCACTATTTGGACCTGGTTAAGGTCACTCAGATCTTTTCGCTTGCCCATTTTTCCTGCTTCCAACACATGAAATTCAAGAACTGACTGTTCAATTGCTGGCTAAAATATATTCCACCCCTTTGGAAGGTGTCATTGCAACAATATAATCAATATTATTCACTTTATCTGTAAATGGTTTTAATATTGTGGCTGATCAGTGTATATGTGCAGACAAGAAATCTGAAAACCAAAATCTGTGCATTTGGTGTGACAAATCAAATCTATGCTTCTACAGTATGATTGTTTCTGAAGTTTGACGGGTTTGATATGACTGTTGTGACACAGAAAATGTCACCACCAGCTACATGGCCTCCCAAACTATCAAATACACCAGCAATGCTTTCAGATCCCTTGTCAAGTCCCTATGTTAAGCCTTGTTTATACTTTCGCCTGGCTCCGCACCCCTAGCCTCAGCTGACTGTGCGCGCTCCTCTCCAAACAGACGAGGCGTTTATACTTGACGCACTTGTCGTTGTACTATTGTTTGAAATGTCAGGGGGCGACTCGGAGTAATTGTTCTCTAAACCATCAGGAAGCAGCGGTGAGAAGAAGTAAGGTACACACGTGACGATGTTTGTATTTTATTATACTTAACCAAACCAGCGCTACAAAAGAACCAACGAATCATGTAAAATCCAGTAAACCTTGGGATTATTACTTGACAGTACGTGACATTAGAACAAAATATATGGATATGAGTACATATGTATGAAGCTAAATTAAACAACAATCTCTTAAATATTTTCTAATTTCACTAAACTTTTTTATTCAATTTCATGAACATTTTTATTAAACATGGATCTTTATTTTCATTAAAAAGGCTTATTTCTACTATTGTAGGCTAATTTTGTAAATGTAAGCAATTCATTTGGACAAGCGCAAACTGGGTGCCTGTGAGAGACGTATCTGCTCGGCCAGAATCGGCTCAAACTTGTGCATCTTCGGATGCAGAGCTGCGCGGAAAGTTACAAAATTTGCCACGCACAACGCCAAGCGAAATGGGGTCTCGCGCTCTCAACGTGCACGACCGCCCACGAGTATAAACCAAGCTTTAGGCTGGCCACACACTTTAAGATTTTAAGCCTGATTTTGAACCCAATTTGCACCCCCAAGGCGTGGCCCGATTCAATGCTTGTTGTAAACGACTTTTTATCCCAAAAATCCTCAATTGTGTGGTGTCATTACGATTATTTTACTGCTCCCGATCGCGAAAATGTGTTTGATATTTACGACTCTTTAAAATTGGTTAAGATTTGAAAATCGTCTAGTGTGTCCCAGGCCTTAAACAGATGTCCCTCACCTCCTTTAATGCCCGATTCACATTGTATGATTTTGGGCTGTCCCAGATGAAAGATGACCAATTGTGGCGACTTCTGTGGTCGTGGCTCCTAAACGGTGCTCCTATTTCGTACAGTGAGAGAGGTTCAAAGACGTAATATCTCTCTTTCTACAGTCTTTCTACAAATGTCCCTCTTGCTCACTCTCTCTCCTCCCCCATCATGAGTGGACACACCCCCTACTGCTGATTGGCTACAAGTGTGTTATGGTGCTCCTTGGATTGGTCCAATCCACTTAGTTTTTTCTCCTATTTGCACAACCAGGACTATGTACAATTGCACATTGTTTTCAGCACACACACAGAACAGACATCTAGTAAATACACACAAAATTGTTTGATTAGGTGTTGATTTTTTTTTAATGATTAGGGCCTGAAGGTTGCGGGTTCAATTCTCAATACCGGTAGGAAAATGAAGGTAGGGGAGTGAATGAACAGCACTCTCTTTCACCCTCAGTGTCCATGACTGAGATGCCCTTGAGCAAGGCACCTAATCCACCTAACCCCCAATCGCCCCCTGGGCGCCACAGCAAAAAATGACTAAAAAAAAAATGTCCACGGTTTGCGGTGTGTGTGTGTGTGTGTGTGTTCACTACTCACTGCTCCTAATGTGTGTGCACCTACTTGGATGGGTTAAATGCAGAGGACAAATTCTGAGTATGGGTTAACATAGATTTACATTTTCAACAGCATTTCTCAGAAATGGCTTACTGCACCTTTAAAAGAGATCATTTTATCATTTTTATGTTGTCTTGAATATGATGTTTTTTGCCTTGTATCCAAAGGGTGACTTGAACAGACTTGACTTAAAGAGACACAGAACTCACCAACAGCCGTACAGGGAATAATACTAGTCAAGGGAACAAGGCAAACATGAGGGCTTAAATACACAAGGACTAATGACTAAACAAGACACACCTGTGAACAATCAAGACAATGAACCAATGACAACATGACACAAAAGACTAGGGAAGCACATGACATGATCACATGACGGCACAATGGAATCACATGACAAACCAGGAAACATAACATTTGAGTTTGAGTCTGTTCAAGTCAAGTCTGTTCAGGTCAAATCCTTGTTTTTGTTTTGTAACTAAACTGCACTTGGGTTCTTAAAGCTTGCCTCCAGTGGATCCATACCGTTACAATCAGATATCAGTACTCCTGTTAATTTTACTGACTATTAGTCATGAAGTTTTGATGAATTTACCATCTGTGTGGTCAATTCTCCCACGATCATCACAAGCAGATCCAGTGGACTTGTGTCACCATATGGCTCCCATATCTCTATAGTCCACTGAGGGATGTCATTTAGGACATTTACATCTCATTCTTCACAGGGCTGTCACATTCACAGCTGTGAAAAAAGCCACCCTCAAATATGAATATGTGCACATAAGAGAGAAATATTTGAAAATATATGACCTAGTTTGGTGTATCATTAAAGTATATGGAGCGATACCCACACTGCGCATATGGTCTGTGCCAACTTTACTGCACATTTATTGCATGCTGAAGAAGTAGCCTAACAAGTAACAACGTCTTTTTTTTTTTACCAGAGAAAGTCTGGACACAGTAGACGGAGGCCCAGGTGGAGCACTGACACATGGGGATTGGGGATGCGGGAAAATGTCTCTTTGCCTTTCTATGATTTTCTTTTCTCTCTGTCCTTCTCATAACAGATGGACATAACCTTTACCATGTTGGAAAAATCTGTAAAGTTCCATATAAAACAGACTTTATTCTCTCTGTCTTGCTACATTTGAAAGGTCCTCCATGAAAGCAATGCCATGTCTGAATGGTCTGTATAAAATATATAAACCAAATAACACATTAACAATCCCAACCCAAGCATATTTTTCCACAGTTGACTATTATTTATCAGCCTTCAAAATGCAAGACCATTTTTGGGGCAGAGGAGAAACAGAACTACAGTAGCCAACTGTAGTTATTATTTATTTATATTGTGTTGCTACATGTAAAGGAAATCTTATTAATGCTCACTCTCATGATACAAAACATCAACAGTGTCCTTGTTACATATGTTACATGTACTTACTATAGTAATAACAGTAAATTATGCATAATTACATGCAAATAACCCTCAACCAAATCCTAATCCTATAGTAAATACATACTTAAATATATAATTACACTGTAACAATGACACCTTAAAATAAAGTGTAACCCAGAATTTTAACTCACATACTAAAACACTAAAACATAGGGGTGAATTCAGGTTGAATGGGACACTTTTTCCCAGTCATCGCAATGGCAAAAAGTGTCCCAATCAACCTGAATTCACCCTACTAAAATACTAATGATTTGCATAACTGTACTAAAATTGGTTTATTTCCCCCAAATAAAGGATTATGTGTTCCCTTTTGTCACTAACAAAACAAGGATGTCACAACCGAAACATGACTGTTTCAGTAGTGACCATTTTACATACTTTTGAGCCTAGCTCAAAGATGCTAAACAACACATGGTTAGCATAGTTCTGAACAGTTGTACACACATACAAACTACATTTTATGGAATAACACCCAAAAAAGTGTTCTTAATTGCAGAAAAAGGTGTTTGGTAGCGACATTCCTTAAAGTTACACACAGATTTTCAGACTTTTGAACACATTTACCTCAAAACGATGGGAACCATCTACTCAACATGTAGCCATGAGAGAGAGGGACACAGGAATATTTCCTGATCAAAAATGTTGGGTTCTAGTTAAAATCAGTCTCAGCCAGTGGACTAAAACATACACCGGTAGTGACATGAAAACGCGGGACACTTTTTTTTACATAAAGTTTCATGGTTTACAAAGAAAATATAATTTCTAATTATAATTTTTTTAAATAATTTTTTCAAAAAGATATTTTTAAAAACAACGAAATTGCTAAAATTATTTTAATATAATTTTCACAAGTTGAAATTTAGGGGTTAGGGTGTGGAACATCCACCTCCCAATTGAAAGTACCCAATAAATGATGATTTTAAATATATATTAAGCTTACTGATATTTTAAATATTATTGTGGGTCTCAATAGATAATAGAAGGATCTTAGTAAATATCTAAGATTTGAATACTTATATGATTTTTTGGTTGTGGGACAGCAGTTTACACAAATTCTGTAGAATGGCCCATACATTCTTGTACATGTACATATGGCATTTTCACGATAGTACATCTTTGCCTTGATTCAAACTTTTAAATGGTCCTATAGTAACAAATTAATTTTTAAAAGTACAAATATTTATTTACTCTCTCAATTAATCTGAGCTCATAAAACAATCATTATAAAAGAACAAGTAAATGCTATAGTGGAGCATAGCATGTCATACCAGACCACTTTAAATTTACTGCCTGGGTTAAAAACTGGTCTTTAAAAAGAAATAAACTTATAAATAAAATAAAATAACACACACAAACCCTCAACATGAATGTTTGCCACTCGGGATGCCTTTCAAATGGCTCATTTTCCCAAGAAGAAAGGAAGAAACTATCCTGCACATCATCTTAGACACAAAGTTGACTGTAAAAATGGTTATCAGGTTAACCACAAATAATAATGGCATTTCTAGTGCCCACTCTTCAGTGGGCCTCAAAGCTCAGACTAAGCCCTGGCCAGCGTCAAAACCCCCGACCACAGATCTTCTACTCAGCTCCCTGGGAAAGTGAGCTTCCATCCCCATGTGTTTTTCCCATCAGCCTTGTGCTAGCCTAGCACTGTAGCGTTTATCTGTGTCTATAACACTTAGCATTCAGTTCTGGTCACACCTCTTCACACAGGGAGAGGCCGTAAAGCCGCGGAGAGAGGAAAAAAGCATGCACGGCGCTCACTGAAGACAGCCGCTTAGCCCGCACCATGACTCACGTTACCCCCGCCTCCGTGTCATACAATACTGCAACTGTAAATTTTACATAAAGCGTGTGAAATCACAGATGTGTGTACCACACTGGGGTCGTAAACGTAATTTGTTCTGTAACTCATGACTTACTTCCCATTGACAACAAACACTAATGCACTCAAGAGATACTGCACCATTTAGAAGTTGACTTAAAGATTAAAATATGCTATCAGATTGTTGTTTCTCTTATTTACCATTGATAATCCATAAACATTCACTTTTGACAAGAAACATTACACTGGTGGCAAAAAAGGATTCGGATTGCCAAGGAAAGGATTAAGTCACACTTAAAAATGTATGAATATGTGTGTTTTGCAACCCTTGTAAAAAACGTGATGTGCTTAATTCTACTGAATAAAGTACATTTTTAAAAACTGTACTTGCAAATAATATTACTGAAATAAAATGCTACTTTAGTGTAGCCTACTTAAAGAGAGAACACTTTCATTACTATGTTTCTTAAAAAGGTCTCTTTGTAATAATGTCAAATGAAAAGTCTTACCTTGAAGTACATCTTAAGTCATTATGCTTTGATAAACTTTTGTCATGCTTTAAAGATGTACACTTATTTTGATGTGTTGACTAACATACTAAGTTACATGTACAAAGTGACGTATGTAAAGTGTACTTATTTTTCACAAGAGAATATACAATATAGACAATATTCAAGATGAAGACAATGGGACCTATTTTAACGATCTGAGCACATGGTCTGAAGCGCATGCCGCAGGTGCACTTAGGGCGTGTCCGAATCCACTTTTGCTAGTTTAACGACGGAAAAAACAGTCGGCGCACCAAGCGCATGGTCCAAAAGGGTTGTACCTATTCTCTTAATGAGTCATGGGTGTGTTTTGGGCATAACGTGCAATAAACCAATCAGAGTCTCATCTCCCATTCCCTTTAAAAGCCAGTTGCGCTTGCACCACGGCGGATTCACTATTTACATGGTGGAATTTGCAAGCGGAAAGACTGAACACTTCTCCAGAGAGGATTCCTTTTATTTTTTATATTTAAAAATGTTTGTGTGCTGCTGCCGTGTGTGTAATAAGCAGAGTGTACGTGTGTTGTGCACCCGCCTATAGGCGCATATTACTAACGCGCCCTTTAAATAACACAAAAAATACTGCGCCATTGACTTTAGACCAGGTTTTTGTTGGTCAATGGCGCAGTCGTTTTCACTTCCTCAAAATAGCAACGCGCCAACAATGAGCCTGAACACATGGACTCAAAGGATATGTGCATATGAAAGTGTACCATTTGGGACAGAGGCTCAGATTTCAGAAGGGTGCTCATGAGCACCCCCTTTTGCGGTCGATATGCGTCCTCGATGGCACTGGTGTGAGCTCCGCAGCAGACTTCTTCCCAATAGTCAAAGCAGCGTTACGTCACGAAAGTGTGAACTCGTAGGAAGACCGCGGAAGTTTAGGGTATCATTTGGGACAGGGAAAATAAGTATTGTGACCAGTGTTGGGGTTAACGCATTACAAGTAACTCGTTACTCTCTTACTCATTACGTAATCGGATTACTCGTTACTCGTTATGTAATCAGATTACTTTTCCCAAGTAACTAGTAAAGTAACGCATTACTTTTAAATTTACATCAAAAGTTACTTTTTCAAATAAGTAATGCAAGTTACTTTGTTTTCCCATGTATTGATTGACAGCTCTCTTGTCCCCATGTTGAGAGAAATTGGGAGTAAGTGTAGAGGCGTTGTGTGTAAACATGATGGTTATTGTAGCTATATAGACTAAATGTGAGCATGCATTTACTAATCTTACTTGCACAAAAAAGATTCAGTATTGCAGTATATGCAAAATCAGAATACTATGCAAACCTCCAATAATTAAAAATGTTAAATAAAACATATATTTGTATGCATTTAATCTCACTTTATTGACCAATGTACTTGCTGCTGACCTTCGATGATTCAGTTAAACTATAAGCTAACATGACTTTAGATTTTATTGGTGAAGTAAGTGTTAAACTTTTCTCTCCTGCATCCTATTCTTCTGCAATCTAGAATGGCAGTACAGCTGAAAGGTTTGTTTGAGCTGCGCCCTCTACTGTACGCGCGTGATTTTGCATTTCCTTCAGCCTTTTTATTTCAGTTTTGTTGTGAAAGGGCCTTTACATTTGGCCAAAATTAAAAAAAAAAAAAAAAAAGCCCAGGTGAGATAAGGTAACGCAAAAGTAACGTAACACATTACTTTTCTTAAAAAGTAACTAACGCAATTAGTTACTTTTTAAGGGAGTAACACAATATTGTCATGCATTACTTTTCAAAGTAACTTTCCCCAACACTGAATGACACATTCACAGTCAAATAGTTAATGTGATGAACCTGTTGATTCTCTGCTAAGATACCTGTGTTTTGGTGAGAACTGACTTCATACGTCCACTGAAACACCAGCAATGCCAGCAATATGAGCTGATGGAGGAACACAGATATCAAAATCTGACAAAAAAAAAAACAGCTTAGGTTGTAACCACATAGGTTTGAAAAGAATAAAACACTGGGTTTTTAAAGACTGTACTTCAAACATTTGTTTTTAAAGCACAGAAAGGATCATTCTGGGAGTTTTCAGCCTTCTGTTCATTTAGTAAAGGTGCAATAAATTGCCCTGTGCACCCGTAGGAGTGTAGGAGGGACATTAAGAGTGGTCACTTGTAAACTGAGCTGCTAAGTTTAATTGATCTAAAAGAATTTAATGTGCCGTAGTGAATCGGTGCCGGCAGTGTAGATTTATCTGCTGGCCTCAATGAGAACATAATAGTGTAGAGGTTTAGAGAGGAGGATATTTAATTATAGCCACAAAAGTGATTTATTCTGTGTTGACTTAAATTACAATGCTGTATTTGAGCTTTTGATGCTTTAGACAAAAGGGGAAATGTGGCGAAAATAAATAAGTGCAATAAACTTCCACATTACAGTGTGAGTGAATCTCAATGAATTTTTCAATACAGTTTTTTACGATCGCTATGACAATTTTTTCAATACTTTTAACAGTTTTCCTAAACTCTTAACAAACCAACACACCTACAACACACAATTGGCAAAATGGTAATTTCATGCTCAAAATCACACATTGTAAACTAAACTCCAACACTAATTTTCAAAATACAACAATACACTAACACAATACACTATGTGCACTACCAAAACCCTAACACATGTTCTCTTCCAACAGGAACATTTAGTCAATCATAGCACAATGTCATAAAGACACTGTGTCAGGTCTGCCCTTATACAATAGACAGTATATTTTATTGATCATAGATTGTCTTTTGAAGCCTCTCCACATTTTTGTTTTGTTGGGTTTAGTAAATGCATGCATTTTGTTTCTTTTGCTGCAGAAATTCAATACACAAAATGAATGACCCATCTCAGAGTAGCTTTATGCCCTTCAGTTTTATTTCATTATCAGCAATCACCATGTTGACAATAGCAAGTTCCTGTTCTTCGTTTAGGAGCTTTCCTCTGCCCCCTGAGGGAGGTGTTGAATCCTTAGATAGACAAAATACAGTTACATATTAGAGACCAGAGGCATACAGTCACTGTAATACATGGTAAAAGTATTTAAACTTTGCAGTAGGAGAAGCCCTTATACAATATCCTACCTGTTGGTTTCTCGAAAATTCTTGATAATGGATGCCACTGTGTCTCGCTGAGATTTGGCTGTACTCGTTTACCAGCCTCTCCGTGGTTTATGACATGGTCTATGATAGTAGCTCTTATATTCATCAGTTACCCTAATTCTGGCCCTTCTTTGAGCACCACCATGTATTCTAACTCCTCAATCTCTACCTTGTCCTTGTCCAGGCATTCATCTCCCTTGCTCTTTATTTGTGTTGCTCTATATTGTTCCTTTTTCACAGAAGATCAGCCCAAAAAGGCCCGCTTTTACTGTATACCATATGGTCATGTGATTGAAAGAACATCAACACACAATTCCTAGATGGGAATCAGTTGTGATTTATATATTTGCATAACTTCAATCAGCTGTTTCTCAGTAACAATGGAATAAAATACAGGGGATATATTTGTGTTTCAATTCACAATATGAACAGCTGTTCACCTTGACTTTAGCCTATAAGGTTAGGTTTAGAACATGGTGTTATCTGTTCTGACATACAGTGTTAAAGCATTGGTAAATTTGGCAGTAAAAATGCATTGTTTTGGTCTTGGTTGAGCTTGTGTGTAAAAGAAGTTCAAGCATTTTAAATTTGTGTTAACTATATGCATTTTGTGTCAAAGCAACAATAAATGTGTTAATTGTATAGCCTACACAGACAGATGTTGTGCTAACTGTGTTAAGAGTTTAGGAAATTTGTTAAAAGTATTGAAAAAATTGTCATAGCAACTGTAAAAAACTGTAATATGCCCAACACATATTGTAATACTATAATACTATCTAGTGAGTGAGTGAGTGAGTGAGTGAGTCGGTGGGTGGGTGAGTGAGTGAGTGAGTGAGTGAGTCAGTGTGTGAGTGAGTGAGTGAGTGAGTGAGTGAGTGAGTGAGTGAGTGAGTGAGTGAGTGAGTGAGTGAGTGAGTGAGTGAGTGAGTGAGTCAGTGTCTGAGTGAGTGAGTGAGTGAGTGAGTGAGTGAGTGAGTGAGTGAGTGAGTGAGTGAGTGAGTGAGTCAGTGTGTGAGTGAGTGAGTGAGTGAGTCAGTGAGTGAGTGAGTGAGTGAGTGAGTGAGTGAGTGAGTGAGTGGGTGGGTGAGTGAGTGAGTGAGTGAGTGAGTGAGTGAGTGAGTGAGTGAGTGAGTGAGTAGGTGAGTGAGTGAGTGAGTGAGTGAGTCAGTGTCTGAGTGAGTGAGTGAGTGAGTGAGTGTGTCAAGAGAGAGTTGATGGTTACGATGGCAGTTGGCAGCAAAAATATCAGCTCCTGATATCAGCATCAATTTGCCAGAGAATGTATGTTTTTTATGACTTAAACGGTAATTCAGTAATTGGATACTTGTGAACAATTAAGGCTTAAGATTTTTAAGGTAAGACCTCTAAAAAAGATTTTATTTTTTTGTTATCTCCTTAAAACTTCATATAAACTCAACATATTAAGCTAACTGCTAGCCAAGCTAACATTCCGTGGCAGTTAATTCAGTTGAGAACAACATGGGCCTACCTAAAGCAGAGGCATTTTTCAAAAATGAAGAGGAATTGGAGATAATATACCCAGCAGAAGTTAAATCTATCAAAGATAAGAAAAAAATTAAAGAAATTATCCTGAGAGAGAACCCAGAGATACTGCTGTCTGACTACAGTGGACCAGAAGACAACAGAGTCCGGTGTAACCTGCTTTTCTTCACTGAACACCCACCAGTCTGGCCCACCATCCTCTGCTCTGCCATGACATGCAGAAGGAAAGGAGGCATCAGCAAAGGCAGACAACTTACTCTGGAAGGAGACAATGACTTTGACAGTTGACTGTGAACCTTTATCATAATGGTACAGTCATGGTCCAGGGACCAGAAACCAGCCTTAATGAATTCCAGAGGAACTTTAAAAACCTTAAATTGGAGGTTATGAAGATAAAGAAAGATCCTGAAGTGAAGAGAAACATAGAGGACGGACTCTGCAACACAATGGGCACCAACATGAACCCCAGCCCAAGAACTCCTCTATCAGAGAGACACATCAGCACTCCTGCATCTCCCAAGATAAAGGCCTTGAGAGACAACATCGCTGAACTGGAGAAGGACTTCTTCCTGTTTAAAGAGGAAACTACCAACAACCTCCACCAGCTCCTGAACCTGACCAGTCATCACAGCATTCAACAACTACAACAGCTCTGCTCTGCTGTCAGACATCTGGAGGAGGACAATCAGGAGCTGCAACAGGAGCTGAGGAGGGTGAGAGAGGAACTGGTTAGAAGAGAACAACACGGCCACACACTGGAAAGACTGCTGGAGGAGACCAGAAACCAGCTACACACAAAACAATATCAGCAGTGTGTCAGCACGCAAACACAGCACCTCCACCCCTGAACGCATCCCAAACTCAACTCAACATCAGAAGAGTATCAGCACACAACCTCAGAGCTCCTTCACTCCTGCAACCCGTCAGTCTCCTCAAGCCCCTCAGAGCCTCAAGAGGAAAGAGAACAGCAGCACCACACAGAGTCATCCACCATCTACAACAACATCACCCACGAGCACCAGCAGAGAACAGAAGAGTGAAGACAACATCGTCATCCTCTGTGACTCCAACGGCCACCATCTTGACCACAGACGACTGTTTCCAGGGAGATCTGTGAAGAAGCTCTGGTGTCCCACCTCACACTCTGCTTTGAGACTGCTGCGAGAGGGTGTACTGGGTGTACCATCACACATCATTCTTCAAACCGGAACGAACGGCCTCAGTGCTAGAAAGATGGACGTCACTAAAGCCCTGTCCAATGTGGTAAAAACCCCCAGTAGGATCTACCCCAGAGCCAAGGTCATCTTCTCAACCCTTCTACCTCGCAGAGACATGCTGCAAAGGATCATCAACACCATCAATGCGGAGATAGCTAGAGTCTGTGCTCCAATGCCGAATGTTCACATAGCCGACCATCAGTGCATCACCCATGAGCATCTGTATGACCACATCCACATCCATCAAGAGGGCATGAAACTGTTCGCGAAAACCATCAAGGACTCAGCCCTGAAAAGTCCTCAGAAAACACATCCTGACCACGAGGAGAAGGTCAGTCAGACAGACAGCTAAGCCGCTGTAGTGGCAGGAAGAGGTAGAACAGACACCAGGGACCTCATCCAGATAAAACACATGCTGAAAATCATATGTGACAACCTGTTAGCTTAAGTAGCCAAATATGATCATTATTTCCTAATGATTTGATTTTTTTTTTAAAAATTTTATTCAAAATTTGTACAATTGATTCACTCACTATATTTCTATATATCGTCAATATTACCTTTTTAATTGATTAATCTATATTTTAAAACATGATTTGGTCATGAATTCATACATTGTTCTGGTAAATACAATATTCCTCAATGTCATCGTTTAAAATAACATGTTATAATATTCAAGGGATGTTCTCTTCAGCTTTTGGAGAGAAAATTACTAACCCTGATTCTGTTAATACTGTATATAGTTCAGATATAATTATTTACTTGAGACATGGAGTCGTTTAGACTCCAAAACCCGCACTCCTTCAAGCTACAGAGAGCTATATATACCCTCAATCAAACAGCCTAATGTTAAAAACGGAAGAGATTCAGGAGGAATTATAGTTTGGTTCAAAGACCATCTGTGGCATTATATTCAGCCTGTAAAAAAGGGAAAACGCATATTTGGATAAAACTTAAAAAAGAGCTTTTGTGTTTAGATGAGGACCTGTACCTGTGTGCCACATATATCCCCCCATATGAGTCTCCTTATTATAATGAAGACATCTTCTGAACCCTACAGTCAGAGATCATTTACTTTCAGTCTCTAGGGTCAGTTCTGCTAATGGGGGATCTGAATGCTAGAACAGGGAAGGAAGTGGACTACATCAGCTCAGATGGAGACAAATATATAAACGGTTCACTTAATCAACAAAAACGGTTTATTAAAACACGTCAGAATTACGACAACACAATTAACAGACATGGAAA